>JASAUF010000552.1:7347237-7956974 GCA_030180095.1 Magnolia changhungtana | reverse complement strand
AAACAATGCACCATTGAAAGTAAATATATAATATTTCACACTCAACGGCCATCATGCTGTAATTGGACGAATTCTGCCTCGATTGTAACTACTTTGCATATGCTTTTTCCTCTTTTAAAATGAGCAATATAATTTTCGATTGATTTCCCTAGTAGTTTTTGAAAACATGTCAAGTCAGCCATATAAATTTTCCTATCCTTATAAAAGAATTGGATATAAAAATTTTCCTGTCTCCTACCAAGTTTGTATAGAATTTAGTAGCAGATTAGAGTATCAAGTGAACGCTACCCAAGGGAGTGAATGGCTAAATAATTACAATTTATAGTAATTGTTATTAGCCAATTCTCGACATTGTATGGTAAAACAACCTATGTATTTTACAATCGATTAACCGGTATCACTTGTAAATAGTGTAAACTCAGGTTGATAATTTCTTGGCAATGGATATTGTTGATCAATCCAATTAAAATAAAGCTTATGATAAACGGGAGTAGTACTTCGGCCGAAAACCTAGTCTGCTACTTCTTGGACTAATTATACAATTTGATTGTGGTCTCGGTATTGCTATGCAGCAATTGGAGGTGGTTCTAGACCAACCTAGTACTGCTCCTTGTTTAAAGGTTAATTCCTGGGTAGGGGTTGCCCCTTAGACACCCCTTGATTCCTGATTTTGGGGATGAAATTCCTATTCTCACATCAAGACGCCTAAATCCACATGTGGTGGCAAATTGTGCACGTCTTGCCTTGGAATAGGGATATGAATTAGTATATTTCGTCATTGAGGGAGAGCCTATGGTGCTGGTTGTACCGGGGGTACCTGTATCAAATTCTCAACAAAACTAGTGTCGACCTATTGCTGAGGTGCGACTGGCACCCTTCCGATAAACATAGCCTCCAACTGATCCATGCTTTCAGCATGGCCAGCCATCCACTTATTAAAGATTTCTGTCTAAGCTCGTAATTTCTTAACCTGTATTTGCAATAGTTCCGCAATATGTTGAATTCCCCTCTGAACGTCAACCATCCCAACTGACATTATTTCAAGAGGTTCAACCCAAGGTCTAGTGAAATAGGCATCAGGATGGGTGGTTGGTTTACTTGCTCAGGCACATGTTGAACCAACAACTCTTCCTCTTGGGCAGGAGGCTCATTGGCTGCAACAACATTAATGGTTGATAAAGTATTATGACCAGCTCTTCAGCTCATGATTCAGAGAAATTACTACACCTGTAAATATGCTTATAATCAACTTCCACTAGTATGTCAAAAATTGTTCTTTTTGCACAGCTAGTGCAAAAATGAAAAATTCTAACAGATAAGAAGTTATTTTTTGAGTCCCACTGTGAGTGCAAAAAATTGTTGGCACTCTGGTTTGTTTTCTATCACATGTGTGTTCACGGGCATGCCAGAATCGATATAACGACTCGATCCAAACCGAACAACTTTCAACCCCAAGCACTGAAATAAGCAAATACGCTTGATATGAACGTATGTGACCAGATTATGAGAAGATTGGTCGCTTACTCAGCCACTCGCATAATTTTCAATGATTAAGCAATTGTCGGAGGGCGGGGTTCTTCCTTTGAAGATGGGTTGGGCTTTGCCTTTCACAAGAAAGGACTTTTGAAATACCAATGCACTCAAACAAAAGGAAAAACCCACAATCGGTCGCTAGGAGTGATGGTAAGAATGTGTCTCTTGAAAAAGCTGCTTGATATTGGATAAGGTTCAAGTCCAATATATGAGTGTTAAACTGGATTACAACTATGAACTAAGAATTACTACTATTAGATTATCGCTACTCCTAGAATAACTGAGATAAAGTAAATTGATAAATTTGTTTGGTATTTGATTGGATTGTCTCTTTTCTATAGATCTCCTTTTATTTATATATTTCTACTATTTAACTTATGAAATTGCACGTGATATAGGATACCACAGCTACACACCAAAGCTTGACGGAGCTATGGAATGAAAGTTATATTCTAAAAGGGAGTGATTAGGACCACATAAAATTTTTGCTAATTAAACACACAATTGCTTACTTAAACTAATATAGAAATTTAAACTAAGTATAGAAATTTAACACTAAGGCTTCCAAGCCAATAGTGAGTCAAATCACATAGACTACAATAGATGTAGCATACTAAGCAACTAGTCTATAAACAAGATAGTATATATGTGTGTGTAGGATGTGCTATCAACTCCTAGCATTCATCTAATAATGCATACAAATAATTTACTAATCAATTACATAAAATGAAAAAAGTGTTCAAAAGACAATCCCAAATATAAGCACATACAATGGTTCAGATTCACTACTCCACTCCCGGCAAACGCACTCAACCCATGAGTGTATTGGATTTCATTATCAAAGGTTTTAAATAAGATTCACCTTTAACCTTTACAACCCTACACAATGACCTAGTGTACACTCCCGTCAAAAGCTCCTGCAAGAGACTAGTTGAGTTTTTATTGGCTAACCAATAACCTCGGTCCTGGTCTAAGGACTTACATTTGCTTATGTCGGAGGCTCCCACGAAGACTAACACATACGTACTCGTGTTTGGTGGCCTACATAAGGACTTATCACATATACACTCATGTAGCTGGTGATACGGTCCTACACAGGAACTTACGTAAGTTTAGGCTATAAACTCTACACTCAATCCTACACAAGGAAGAAGTGTGAGGACTCTTATAATTTGACAACTTACTTGTCAGATTGAGACTATTTTTTAGCGCCTTATTGGGTTACTTGATCGATGCTCTTACGTGCTTCGATCAATTCCCATTTTGCTCCTCCGATCATTGATGTCGATGTGTTGCCAATGCTTCAGCTCCTACAGTAGTTTCCTGTCACGCCCCAAACTCGAAAATCGGATTCACAGAAATTTCGATCACCGAATCCGATGCCGACAGCCTCCGTAGTATCTCATTCTCGGCTCCTAGCATCCATACGCCAGATTCCGATCCTGGGATCCTACAAGGAGGATTTTTTTATTTTTTATTTTTACATTTAACTTGTAATAAGCATAACCACAAGATTACTCAATTCACAAAGGCAACATCATCATCACATATCCACTAATACAATCATTTGAGTACAATGCTGAAAGGGAAATACATAAATCAAAAATCAAGCTCCAGAAGACCGCTGCACGCTCCAAGTTCAACACTGCTGCAACCTAACACCACCTACACGCATCTATCATGCATAAGCTTATAGAAAGCTTAGTGGGTGGTGAAAGTGTGTGCACAAGGTAAGTGCTAAGAATGAAATACAATGCCATAAATCATATAACATCGATAATACAGGCAAGATCATGAATCATACGATATCAGAGTAAGCGGAAATACTGGCAATCTATAAATCCATGAATGCTATCAGCCGTACCAAGGCTATGCGATGCAAAAATATAATAACCAATATACTAAAGAAGTAATATAGATCAGCTATGCAATGCGAAGACAGTAAGCCAAATACTATGTATTGAGGATGCAAGGCAATATACAAATCATGCTAAGTCCGTTTAGGCTATATAAGTGCTGAAACATAATAACCCAAAATACCATATATCGCGGATGTAATGTAATATGCAGTGCGAGTGAAATGACCAAGCTGGAGTGAAGTCGGGATGATAGTACGTAGTATCACAAGCTATGGGGTCTATCATAAAGAACTTCTATCCAAACCAGTCCCATACCTAAATTTGGATAGTCAAACTCAATGTAGTAAACTCCTGATCTCGGGTTAGTCGCGCGCCCAACCGAAATCCTTGCCATGTGAAGGTACACAACAATTAGTTGCGCACCACCAGCCCTGTGGATAGTGAATGAATGAATGAATGAGAATGCAATTTCTACTCAATAAGTCCACATATCAGTACAGTTCCTCTCTAGGAAATCATCGGGGTCTATTACACTTCAAACCAGATTACCGCCCCATCGCGTGCAACAAGGTGAGTGGAAGAGACCTCACCATCTGCCTGCCAATATCGGGCCCGGCTCGTCGATAGCAGACCCATTCCTCGAGCTGGTCAGACTCAGCCTAGCATTGTTCCCTTTCAACCAACCACGACACAGTGGGAGACGCGGCCTAACGGTATGCGGCCCTCATGCGCTCATGCAACCACTCGGTCTATACGTTGGAGCAACCTCTGAAACGAAGAGGGTTTAGGGACTTTCACCCAGGGATATCTATAGCACCCCATGTAGAACAGATTTTCGGTGTCCCATCTGGCCATCCACGAAATACCTGTGGAGGCTAGGACCTTGATGTCGCTAGGGCGTACAGTAATCATAACACACAATACAAGATACATGAGTCAAACAATCCAGTCATGCATTAATCCTGTGCATGCCATGCTCTCATATGGGGCAACTCTGCTTATCAGGGAGCCCTATGAACAACCTGCCCTATGGCATATGCAATGGTCAATCATATCTCATAACAAACATGCAGATGATGCGTATGGGCATGTATTATGATGCTATGCTGTCACATACTCATAATCGGTATCAATAACCGGCGTCAACCATCGACCTCGACAATGTGGACATTTAACCAACATTAGCCCCAAGGAATGGCCACATAGAGCCAAACATATAATGGGCCCACGACCTCACACAAAGGCCTAATATACAACACGATGGGCCTTACTCAAGGTCCACATATACACAACAGGTGGACCCTGCTCATGGGCCTAATACATATCACAACAGGCCTTGCCCATAGGCCATGAATACATCACAATGGGCCTTGCCCATAGGCCATGAATACATCATAATGGGCCTTGCCCATGGGCCTCAAATCCATGACATGTGGGCCCTGCACATGGGTCTTGAATACATTAAATGGGTCATGCATCATGAGCCGAATACATATCACAATGGGCCTTGCCCATAGGACACGAATAAATCACAATGGGCCTCATCACATAGACCTCATTTTCCTCACATTAGGCCTTAAATACGGGCAACATATACATCACACGGGCCGAATACTCATCACTACGAGTCACATATACATCATATAGGTCTTGATAATCGGTCTTGGCAATCGCAGTCGGTATCGGCCACGACAATCAGAATCGATCGATAATCAGCCTTGATACTCAGAACCGGCAATCGGTCACAATAATCGACCTCGATCGCTAATCGGTCAATCGGTCACGACAATTGAGATTGGCAATCGGCCACGCTAATAGAAATTGATCGATAATCGGCATCGATAATCAGCATCGACCTCGATAATCGGCACCGATAATCAGTAGATAAACAAAGCGGGGTCCATAGATGATCAGCCGATCAACTATAGTATAAAGATCGGCACTCGGCCGTGGTTATATCAAATCCGATAGCACGGAGCCATCCGTCTACGGCGACTGGGGCCCAATTATTTGGGTTAACCCACTAAGGGAATGATGAGAATGGGCCTAACAAGGCCTAAGGGAGGGTCACACTGTGGACATCCAATCATCATTGCCCATCAATGTGGATATCTATCCAACATTGCTCCCAAGGAGTGGCCTACATAGGGTCAAACATATAGTGGGCCCACAGCCTCATACAAGGGTCTAATATACATCACAATGAGCTGAATACACAGGCCTAATATACGTCACCATGGGCCACGACCCATGGTCCTCAGATACATCATAATGGGCTACGACCCATGGACCTCAATATACATCTCAATAGGTTGGGCCCTGCTCATTCCAAATGGGCCCATCAATGGACAACTTAGATAAAACATGTACATCACGTGGGGGCCACGTGAATGGACGGTGCGAACAGCACATTATAAGGTGGCCCTATCACATGGGCCTCAGAATACAAGGCAAGTGGGCCATGTCACATTGACCAAAATACAAACAGATGGGCCCTGCATATGGGCCAAAAATACATCATGATGGGCCTCATAGTTAGGCCACATCAATGGGCCTCACTAAACGGGCCACAAATACATAACGATGGGCCTCGGCACGTGGGTCATAAATACAACAAGTGGGCCGCATCAAATAAACACGTACATCATGGTAGGCCCACTATCCCATGCTGGACGGTGCGGCAGATACATCGCCAAGGGGCCCCACGTCTAGGGATGGACGATGTGGATACAATAAATACATCAAGGCATGGTCCACGTCAAAATAGATGGACGGAGTAGATACAACACGTACATTATGCGGGGGCCACATGAATGGACGACATGAATGTACAACATATATTTCACGATGGGTCCCACTATGATGTGGGTGAGAGTTGGACTACTTCTAAAATCATTTCAATAGTCGCAAGTGCAACATGCGTATGATGGTCAGCACTATCCAAGCATTGTCCACGTGAAACAGCACCGTCCAAACATTTTCCATATAAATCTGCACCGTCCAAATATTGGACAACACCATCCAACATTGTCCAGCACGGTCCAGCACCATCTGGACGGTGTGGATGGGACAAATACATCACGGTGTAGCCACAGCGCCACCCAAACATTGTCCAACACCGTCCAGCCCTTCCTAAACGATGTGGATCTGAAATACATCCACCAAGGTGGGTTCTCATGTGGGGCCCACCACAAACATATATATTATTATGTTATATAATTATTATTACATTTATATTATTATTATATATGCAGCAGGTGAGATATACCACTATATATATATATATATATATATATATATATATATATATATATATTATTATTATATGTACAGTAGGTGAGATATACCACCGTCCCACGCAAATGAACATGGTGGATATAAGGCACGTGTATCAAGTGGGTCTCACCGTCCTAACATGGACGGTGTGGATCTCACACGCTCATCATGGTGGGGTCCACAGATGGACAGGGTGGTATAAAGCACATGCATCTTGGCAGGGTCCACACATGTGGCCCACCAACTAATGGACGGTGTGTGTTTACATCGTGGATAGCACATGCATCACATGCTGCTGCTGCACTTGCAGCAGCAGATGCCAGTGGTTGCTGCTTGACAACGACCGAGGTGGGTCCCACGTAGGGCCCACCGTGAGGTTTTTTCACCATCCAATCTGTTAATAAGGTCACAGGGACCTGAGTAAAGAGGAAAAACAAATTTCATAATGATCCAACACTTCTGTTAACCACAAAAAGGTTTCAATGGCAGTCATTCAATCCAACTGTTCCCCTTGACGTGGGCCACCTGAGTTTCAAATATATCTGATTTTTGAGAGGGGACCCACTTCCCAGAAAGGCCATCAAATGCACGGTATCCATGTTCTCACACATCACGGTGGGGCCACGGCTGGGACCCAACGGTCCCGGCGTCATGCGCAGCAGGACACCGCTGGCGTCCTCTAGCCGTCAGCAGCAGGCGCTGCCTTGATGGGTTTTTTTTTTTTTTTGATAATCTGTTTTTCTACAGATTTTAATAGGTGGGATCCACATCATTTAAATCCACTCCGTTCACTCGCTCCTATGGCTCAAGACCAGTTAAACAAGCCTAATATCTGAGGTATTTGGTGTATACGAACATCAGGTGAATTTTAACGGTAAAGAACCCCCATTTTTCAAGATACGGCCCACCAGATATTCGAATTAACTTCATTTTCTGGTTAAACGCCTAAAATGGGCTGAGAAACAAGGTGAATGGCGTGGATTATGTTCTTACATCAAGGTGGGGCCTGCGTGAGCAGTCCACCCAAAACTTTGAATCAAACTGACATTTCTTTCTTTCCTCACGTGCAACGTCCAGAGGCTATGAGCCTTCCCACGGTCTGTTCACACTTCACAGATGACGTGAATCAAGGTGGGTCCCACATGGATGTGGCCCACTTGATTAAGATCAATATGATATTTGTGTTTTTCCATCGCCTAGAAGGTAGGGCCCACATGGCTTGGACGGCCATGGGGCCCATTTGATGGACAGTTGGACATCACCTAACTCATCGAGTGGGCCACAAAATAAAGGAAGGAGAGAAAAAGGGAGAAAAAGAGCACCCACATATCTCAAACATCAAAGGTTAAGATCTACTCTAGAACACCCACTATAGGATCTTCTCTTCCTTCTTCCGCCAACACGATCTAGAGCTCCAAGGGGTGGATTTTAACGGCCGAGATTGGTTTTGGAGAGTTGGATCGGGTGGTAGGGAGTGGGCCACACCAAGCTTCTCCATGGAAGCCATGGATCGTTGGAGCTCTTGGGATTGTTTTGGAGAATGAGAGAGATGAGAGAGAGTGATGTAAAAGAAGTAATGGGAGGGAGGGATGGTGAGGTGATAGGAAAGTTAATTTTTGGAAATTGCTTTTGTACTTGAGAATGGGAAGAGTAAGGGGTTGAGTGATGGGTAAAGTGATGTGACATGATACTTGATTGGTTGATGGGATTGATTTGACATGTTGCAGAGATTCTCTCGGTATTTGCAACACGCGACGTTTTCTCGAACTGAACGCGGGCCCACATCTCCAGGCTTGGATATCACCTCGACGTGTGAGACGTGGTGTCGGAACCGCGGCGACGGTGCGGTCGCAAGGGTATAGGTCTCGGGTCGAGCCGACTCTGGAAAAATGGGATACGACTTAGGGTCGCACGTAACTACCGATTACAGATCGCGAGTCGCCGAAATTCGATCGGGTGGGCCGAGGAAGCCTACGGAACAATATGGGCTATGATACGGGCCTTACATTTCCCTTACATATGAAGAAATATGAGGTGACTAAGGCAAGGGAGGTTGGGTGAATCTCCTACAACTCATGAGAATGTTGTAAGCCTAGAGGATTCACTTAGAAAGATCGTCTAAAGAGTTTAGACAGGGATTTAACTATAAACATAGTGTCTAATCTCTAAAAAGTTGAGAGTTTATCCACATCTTCGAATAAGAGCATTGAACGCTCACTAGAGTGAAGGATCACATGGCATGGAACTTTTTGGATGAAAGTTTAAAATGTGTGGTATGAGTTGGAAAACATTTATCCTTTTTTTTGCATTGAAAACTCCTCAAAATGCCTAAGGTCTAAATGACCCCATATACAAGAATTAAGTTCCACCGCTATAAAATAATAAATAAATAAATAAATAAATAAGGCAAAAAAATACTGGTCTGATCGATCGAGGGATGCCTTTAATCGATGAAACTCCCCTTCGATGAGATTGAAGGCTGGTTTAATGGTATTGAGAAATTTCAGAAAATGTGTTTTGTTACTGGACATCTAGGCACTTTCAATCAATCGAACCCGATCGATCGAAGATCGATCGATGAGATCTTTCAAAGCAACTTTGTAGCTCTTTTAACCTTATTTATAATATTACAATTAAGTTCCTAACGCTAAGGGATAATCAATAAGGTAGACTGTTTGAGGTTAGGATCATCTGTAGGTTATAGGGTTGTTCTGGGGTCAAGGACTAGGGTCACCAAGACACCTCATTTACTTATTCTTTGCTTCTTGATGCTCATGTCTTCTTGTGTCTTTAGTCTTCAGCTTTCAAGGGCTCACTCGACTACATGACACATGATGGGATTTTTTTCCCCGTCTTCGACCGGTCCAGAGCCCCTCTCGACCGGTCGTGGGAGGTGCTCGACCGGTCGTAGGTTCGAGCCCTGGCACGACTCAAAGTCCAGCGAGTTCGTCTTTTTTTTTCTTAGTAGCTAGGGTCGGTCGTAAGAGAGCTACGACCCGGTCGTAGGTGGTCTACGACCCGGTCGTAGGAGAGCCAGGACTAGTCGTAGGTTACGCAGATTGTTCCGCAATTTTGCGTGAAACTGCGGATTTGAGTCCTTTCGCAACTGGGATGCGGAAAGGAGTTTCCCAAAACTATAAAAGGGGTTGCCTAGGGTTTTTCTAGGGATCACAAAATAGCAAGAGGGTTTCCTAAAGCTTTGCAAGGGATTTGCTTCAAGGGTTTAGGGCTATCAAAGGTGAGAGAGAGGGAGAAAGAGAGAGAGGAAGCTTATAGAAGGGAGGTTCTGCTCGTGGAGGTTCTCTACTTTGCAATCTACATCTCAGCGCTTCTATGTCCTCGTAATCGGTTAGATCTCTCCGTTTTCTCTATTTCTCTTATTGTTTATCCACTCCTGCGTGAGTGAAGAAGATTGTAACGTTCTACTTCATAGTGGATTGTTGATCTGGACGAGGTCCCGTGGTTTTTTACCTCTTTGAGGGTTTTCCACGTAAAAATCTCTTGTGTGGTGTGTGATTGATGCTTTGATTTATTTCATTGCTTTATTATCCATAATTCTGGTTTGTTTCGGGAGGCTAGATCCTAAGGTTTGTGCAAGGCATCCCAACAAAGTGGTATCAGAGCTAAGTTCATTGAACGGGTAGGATCGGTTTGAGTTATGGAAGGTAGCTCAAGGATGATCAGCCTCAATGGTTCTAACTGGACCATATGGAAGGCTAAGATGGAGGACTTGCTTTATTGCAAGGACCTATATTCTCCAATCTCAGGCATATCAGCAAAATCCAAGGATATGACTGATGATGATTGGAAGAAGATGGACCGAAAGGCGGTGGGGTTTATCAGACAATGGTTGGATGATTCCGTGTTTCACCATGTGTCTACAGAAACCTCAGCCGCAAGCCTATGGCTAAAATTACAAGGGTCAGATGAGAGGAAGACAGTAGGTAATAAGATATTTTTGATAAGGCGACTTGTAAATCTCAAGTTCAAGGATGGTGGTTCTCGTGGTAGAGCATATGAATGAGGTCGACAATATAGTGAACCAACTCACCTCTATGAAGATGGTCCTGGATGATGAATTGTAGGCTTTACTATTGCTTAGTTCATTGCCTGACAGTTGGGAGACATTGGTGGTGTCTCTGAGTAACTCCGCGCCAGACGGAAAGATATCCATGGAACATGTAACCAGTTGTCTCTTCAATGAGGAGACAAGGAGAAAGTCTCAGGGGTCTACTTAACAAGAGGCGCTTGTGACGCAGGAACGGGGGAGAGGAAAGAACAGAAAGGGCGGGAAGGCCCGAGATAAATCAAGAGGCAAGTCGAGTAATAGAAAAGAGGTTGAATGCTGGAATTGTGGCAAGAATGGCCACTACAAGCATGAATGTCGTGGTAAGAAAAACGACAAGAAAGGAAAAGGGAAGGAAGAAGAATCTGATTCCACTGCGGTCGCTTCAGATGGCGACATAGTAGTTATTCTTTCTACAGATCATGACGTATGTCTCACGGCTACGAGTCAGGGCACCGACTGGGTGATAGACTCGGGAGCTTCTTTTCATGCGACTCCACACAGGGACTCCTTCACAAGCTACAAGTCAGGTGACTATGGGACTGTGAAGATGGGAAATTCTGGCGTATCAAAGATCGTGGGAGTCGGTGATATTTGTGTGAAGACCGATGTGGGCTGCACATTGGTTCTCAGGGATGTGAGGCATATCCCAGACCTTCGCCTCAACTTGATGTCGACGGGAAGGCTGGATGATGATGGCTATGAAAGCCGGTTTGCTGGTGGGCGATGGAAGCTCATCAAGGGTTCATTGATCGTGGCTAGAGGAAAGAAGTGTTGCATCCTGTACAAGACAAGTGTCAATATGTGCAAGGGTGGATTGACCGCAGCGGAAGATTCAGCTATTGACATGTGGCACAGGCGTCTAGGCCACATGAGTGAAAAAGGGCTTCAGCTACTAGCGAGGAAGCAGCTCCTTCCGACGTGTGTAGTATGCCTCTCAAAACTGTCTTGATTGTTTATCGTGAAACAAGATAGAGTTTCATTCATTAAAACTGCTTCTCATGTTAATAAAGTGCATGCATTAGATTTGGTTTATTCTGATGTTTGTGGTCCTATGAGGACAAAAACCTTGGGTGGGGCATTGTATTTTGTTACTTTTATAGATAATGCATCTAGGAGGGTTTGGGTTTATGCTTTGAAATCCAAGGACGAGGTCTTTGGTGTGTTTAAATTGTTTCATGCTATGGTCGAGAGAGAGACAGGTAGACCATTGAAGTGCATCCGTACTGACAATGGTGGTGAATACATTGGCGACTTTCATGAGTACTGCAAGTCCCAGGGTATACGGCATGAACAGACTGTTCCCAAGACCCCCCAGCATAATGGTGTAGCTGAGCGAATGAATCGCACCATTGTTGAGAGAATCAGATGCATGTTATCCCATGCGAAGTTGCCCAAGACGTTCTGGGGAGAAGCAATGCGCACGGCAGTGTATTTGATAAACAGTCTCCATCAGCCCCGTTGAATGGAGAAGTACTGAGAAGGTGTGGACTGGACAGATCCATCGTACGGTCATCTCAGGTGTTTGGATGCGGGACATCCGTTCACGTACTCAAAGGACGAGAGGTCCAAGCTCGATATGAAGATCGGGCAAGTGTGTGTTCTTAGGGTACGGTGATGAAAAATTCGGTTACGGGTTATGGGATCCGACCGAGAAGAAGCTCGTCAGAGCAGAGATGTAGTTTTCTTTGAAGATCGGTGTATCGAAGACATTGGTAAGCCGAGAAGAACCACCTGGATTCGGGTGAGTTAGAGGACATGGATCCGATTACTCCTCCCGTGGTGCCTGATGACGGGGGAGTACAGCAAGGTGCAGAGGACGAGGGAGTTCCTTCAGAAGATGGACCAGGGGAGCAGCCCCCACTTGATCCACCTGTTGAGCCACAGGTGAGGAGGTCATCTAGGGACAGACAGCCGTCCAAGAGGTACTCGCCGCATGAGTACATTATGCTAACCGATGGGGGAGAGCCAGAAGATTATTCTGAGGCCCTAGCCGACGAGCATAAGGAGGAGTGGTTGAAAGCTATGCAAGAGGAGATGGAATCCTTGCATAAGAACCACACCTATGATATGGTGAAACTGCCTAAGGGCAAGAAAGCTCTGAGCAACAAGTGGGTGTTCAGAAAGAAGGTTGAGCAGAAGAATTCACAGACGAGGTTCAAGGCCAGACTTGTGGTGAAAGGGTTTGGTCAGAGGAAAGGCATAGACTTCGAGGAGATATTCTCACCAGTGGTGAAGATGACATCCATACGGGTGTTGCTTGGGTTGGCGGCTAGCATGGATCTGGAGATAGAGCAGTTAGATGTTAAAACTGCCTTTCTCCATGGTGACTGGAAGAAGAGATCTACATGCACCAACCAGAGGGGTTCAAGTCAAGGGCAAGGAGCATATGGTGTGTAGGCCGAGGAAGAGCTTGTATGGGCCGAAACAAGCTCCACGGCAATGGTACAAGAAGTTCGATCGTTCATGTTACAAACATGGGTATGACAGAACGGAGTCGACCACCGTGTGTTCACGCGCAAGTTCTCGGATGGTGATTTCTTAGTTCCGCTATTATACGTTGATGACATGCTCATCATGGGAAAAGACATCAAGAAGATTGACAGTGAAACAGAGTTGGGCAAGTCTTTGCGATGAAAGACTTGGGCCCTAGACAGATCCTAGGAATGGAGATAACCCGTGACGAAGTGAGAAGCTTTGGCTCATCACAAGAGCGGTATATTGAGAAAGTCCTAGAGCGGTTCAATATGAATGCAGCGAAGCCGGTCAGTACTCCACTAGATGGTCACTTCAGATTGAGCGACAGACAGTGTCCCAAGACGAAGGCAGAGGTGGAAGAGATGCAGAAAATACCCTACGCGTCAGCAGTAGGAAGTTTGATGTATGCTATGGTGTGTACACGCCCAGACATAGCATATGCGGTTGGTGTAGTCAGCCGGTATCTTGCCAATCCTGGCAAAGAGCATTGGGCAGCGGTGAAATGGATACTAAGGTATCTAAGAGGCGCATCTAGGTTGAGCTTATGCTATGGTGACGGTAAACCTGTGTTAGAGGGCTACACAGATGCAGATATGGCAGGTGACATAGATTCCAGGAAGTCTACATCGGGGTTCATGTTCACGTTTGCAGGGGGAGCGGTTTCTTGGCAGAGCAAGCTACAGAAGGTTGTAGCATTGTCGACAACAGAGGCCGAATACATTGCAGTCACAGAAGCATGTAAAGAGATGCTTTGGATGAAGAGGTTCCTACAGGAACTTAGCCTGAAGCAGGAGGAGCACGTGGTCTATTGCGATAGTCAGAGTGCTATACACTTGAGCAAGAATCCAAGTCAGCATTCCAAGTCGAAGCACATAGAGATTCGGTATCACTGGATCAGGGATACTTTGGAACAAAAGGTGTTACAGCTTGAGAAGGTCCACACGGACGATAATGAGTCAGACATGATGACCAAGGCTTTGCTCAAGGGCAAGTTCGAGGTTTGTAGAAACCTGGCTGGCTTGAAGAAGGTGGATCCCTCCCGGGTCAAAAAGGGAGAGATTTGATGGGGTTTTTTTCCCCGTCTTCGACCGGTCCAGAGCCCCTCTCGACCGGTCGTGGGAGGTGCTCGACCGGTCGTAGGTTCGAGCCCTGGCACGACTCAAAGTCCAGCGAGTTCGTGCTGTTTTTTACTGTAGCTAGGACTGGTCGTAGGAGAGCTACGACCAGTCGTAGGTGGTCTACGACCAGTCGTAGGAGAGCCAGGACTAGTCGTAGGTTATGCAGATTGTTCCGCAATTTTGCGTGAAACTGCGGATTTGAGTCCTTTCGCAACTGGGATGCGGAAAGGAGTTTCCCAA
This sequence comes from Magnolia changhungtana, assembly GCA_030180095.1. Taxonomy (NCBI): domain Eukaryota; kingdom Viridiplantae; phylum Streptophyta; class Magnoliopsida; order Magnoliales; family Magnoliaceae; genus Magnolia; species Magnolia changhungtana. The sequence continues at coordinate 7,942,404 of JASAUF010000552.1, read as the reverse complement.
AACTATAAAAGGGGTTGCCTAGGGTTTTTCTAGGGATCACAAAATAGCAAGAGGGTTTCCTAAAGCTTTGCAAGGGATTTGCTAAAGGGTTTAGGGCTATCAAAGGTGAGAGAGAGGGAGAAAGAGAGAGAGGAAGCTTATAGAAGGGAGGTTCTGCTCGTGGAGGTTCTCTACTTTGCAATCTACATCTCAGCGCTTCTATGTCCTCGTAATCGGTTAGATCTCTCCGTTTTCTCTATTTCTCTTATTGTTTATCCACTCCTGCGTGAGTGAAGAAGATTGTAACGTTCTACTTCATATTGGATTGTTGATCTGGACGAGGTCCCATGGTTTTTTACCTCTTTGAGGGTTTTCCACGTAAAAATCTCTTGTGTGGTGTGTGATTGATGCTTTGATTTATTTCATTGCTTTATTATCCATAATTCTGGTTTGTTTCGGGAGGCTAGATCCTAAGGTTTGTGCAAGGCATCCCAACAACACAGACTCATATGATTGACAAATAGGGTACACAAATCAGTGCACTAACAGCTTATCTTTCCTAATAATTCTATCATTACTTTAGCTGTTAGAGAAGCCACTCTTTATATATTCTTCTCTTGCATAGATTTTTTTATTTCTAATTTCTTTTTGGTTTTTTTTTTAATGTTCCTTTATGCGACAATTCCTTTTTTAGGGCAAGATATGCTGTTTTTCAGTCTCGAATGGCTAATTGGATAAGCCATGCATCACATCACTTGGTCATTGGATAACGTATAATACTGGTCCTCTACCAACTATGATATTATAAAAATCATTTTTTGAGAATTTTTTCAATCCCCCTGCTGACTCTCATGCAGTGTTACATGTCACTCAACCATTGAATTTTGTGAAACAACGGAAAGAAGATTGTAATCACCAGAAAACTCAAATGACACACCCACGTGCACAACCAGCAAACACATGGCATAGATATGTAACTGAGATCCCATACGTCCAAATAAGGAGCCCCACTGCCGATTGCCATAATCCCAACTAGGACTAACTAGACGAGCTTAATCTCCAATAATAAGTGGATATCTTTCAATCAAATTTCAACCGTTGATTTGTCTATCTTTACGGTGGTCACTAGTCTGATAGTCTGGATCATGAGTTCAAGGAAGCGGCTTGCTTGCCGAGTAGCGTACTGAGTAAACTATCTGGGGTGTACCGTTATTTATTTATTTTATCCACTCCGTTCATACATGTTAAAAGATAATTTTAGAGCTTGATCTCAAAAAGGAAGCATATCCAAAGCTCAAGTGGACCACACCACAGGAAAGAGTTTGATTGAACTTCTATCATTGAAAAATTCTTTTTGGCCGCAGAAGTTTTGGATCAAGATGATGTTTGTGATTTCTATTCATCCATGTCTTTGTGATCTTATGAACATTTTGGATGACAAATAAGCATTACTGTGGGCCCTAAGAAGGTTTCAACGGTGGAAATCATTATTCCACACTGTTTACTGTGGAATGGTCCACTTGGGCTTTGGATTTACTTCAATTTTGGAAGCAACCCTTAAAATTAGAGGGAAAAATGGATGTACGGTGTGGATAAATCACATACATTCACAGTGGGCCCAACAATCCGATTTCGGAGTTGAATGCAGTTTTTTTATTATTATTCTTTCTCTCTTTTCCTCAATTATCGGTTTAAAAAATTGTACGGTTTAGATTGAACTACAGGTGGTAGTCTATTAAGTAGTTCAAATTTAAGACATACACGCGCGAGAGAGAACCGATTAGCTGTTACCCGGGCAACACTAATTACCTTAACCGTGTGGGCCACCGTGATGTAGGTGTTGTATATCCGCTCTGTACATCTGCTTTCCCATTTCATTGTAGTAGCGATACAAAAACTTAAGAAAATAAAAATCTCATGTGGCCGAGTGATGAATGACCGTTAAAAATAAATTGTGCGCCACAAGTTTTGGATCAAGCTGAACTTTGTATTTTCCTTCATCCAGGTCTTCTTAATATTATCAAGAGTGTAATACCCTAGTTCTCAAAACCCGAGGATAGTCGCTCCTCCTTAAGAACCCGAGTGTTACGTTATATAATGGACCATCATACATCCAATTAATAGTAATTTCAAAGCGTAAAGTAAAACAATCACTACATAAGCCAGGGATATCAATAGTAACAAAAAGAAAATTTAATACATGTAAATGGGAGCAAAATGAAATCTCATCGTAGGGAAAATATTATTACAATTCAAACAAGATATAAAATCTGAAATATGAAAGCAAGTAGATCTTATATTATCAGTCGAGCTCCAACGGCTCAACTGCAACGGCGTAGAGGCCCTCCTTACCAAACTCTACCTCAGTCGTCCCTGAAATGCCGTCATAGTGGTCTTTACCTGTTCATCATACCTATGTCTATTTAGTGCAACCACACAATTGGGTGAGTGAAAACTCAATGAGAACTTCCCGTTATGATTCATGCATATCATATCATTCCAAAACAATTTAAATCAACATATTCAAATTACAAGGAGACTAATTAGGAAATTATAAATGAATGTATGGGTGTATGAATGTATGTACAAGTCACAGATCTGGGGATGCACATCTAGCTGTCAAAATAAAGGGTCGCCCAAGACAAACTAGTCACCCAGAAAAATACTCATAGGTACGCCCAATGAGAACTAGCCACCCAGAAAAGACCATGCAAACTGCCCGCGGTAGATTATCTACCTGAAAAAAGCCATGTAAGTAGTGCACCCAGGGATATCTCCTAGGAAAATATACGGGGTACGCCCGTGGAGTCTCTAATCCCGAAAAAGCCTCATGAAGCACCCAAAGTGACACAAATGCACATGCTCTGAGAGTAAAACTGAATGAATAATACCTTCAGAAATTCGAACAAGGTGTGGCTTACAATGAGCACTTGGAAAAGCTCACATGTCATGTGTGGATGTCATGCACCATGATACTCATGCATAAGGTTATTCTTGTAAATATAGTCAAGGTTTGTGGTCTATAATAGGATACCAAACATTCAGTAAGAGCTAAGTATAAATATTTTGCTCTTACTAAGTCCAAGGAGGCCCATAGGTGTGGCATATCAAGGAATTTAACTTTGAGACAAGTTTATTCCATCTCTCACAATAGTTGGCATTCCACACCTAAGGTTCGTTATAGGACTTGAGAATGAGTTTAGACATCATCATAGTTGTAATTACTAATAAGATCATGCCTCAATCTTTACAATTACAAAAGTAACTTGGAGTATGCACAATTAAGTCCAAATCACCCCATAATCATATAGGATTTGGGTAATTAGCATATTATTCAACATTCAACATAACTAATTAGGATTGAAAGAAATAGTAGGCCATCATAAGACTTTAAACACTATAGGTTCATATTAGAATGACTTTAGCATATAAAATGTATTATGGAGTAAACATATCATTCAATGGAGACAAGATTTATTACTTCCTATCACAGTTAGTGAAAGAGCACATATAACAAGGTAATGCTAAGCATAACACAATTCTCATGAGATTGAATTAAAATAGCTAGATTCAAGACCTATTAATTTAAGATTTAACATAACTATATAATCTTCATACTTTTAAGCTTAAGCTAATTTGGAAATCAATAAATGAGGAGGCCATGTGGGATATCCCTCACCTTGGGGGTATTTTCTCTGATTTGCAATGTTCCTAAGTGGTGAGTGTGATGATCCTAAAATCCAAACAAATGTAAGTTCTAACTTCTAATCTTAACTCACATTTAACTTAATAGTTATATAGAATATAACTTCTACTTACTGGTTTGGACTGATTGAAGGATGGAGTGTCTTCCAAGGATATCGGTCACAAATAGTACCTGGATGAGGCATTTCAAAATTCCAGTGAATCATGACTGAGTTGACTCAGATAGAGTTTTCATTAATGATTAGAGGAGTTAGTTTTAATAAATCTACCATCATCAAAGTTGGGTTACAAATCCTTATAATGCCATGCAACTTCAAATCATCACCAGATGATCGGAGTCAACCTGACTCAGTCGGGAAACTGACCGAGTCAACCCGACTTTGAGCATTGAGTTGACTCAGTGTTAGCTCGATCCAGCTAAGTTCCTTTGGCTAGCAGCGTGTAACTGGGTGAAGTCATCTGAGATCGGATCGTGGTGTTAATCCCTGTGCAAGGCAAGCCGATCACTGCCACGGATCCAGATCTGGGTTTTTCCACCTAGAAATGTAGCTGAGTCACTCAACTCGTGACCGAGTTGAGGTGACTGTGAATACAGTCAACCAAGCAGGCAGATTTCAACAAGAACTGAGGGAGGGTAGGTGTGGTTACTTGATCAGGAGTGGAACTGATTGTCGACATCACGAAGGTCCAGTCCTGACTAGCTCGAGTCGATATCGATGGCTGAGACTCGGCTTTGGACCGAGTTGAACAGAGGAGGTCACCCGGTCCCTGATGGATGGCTGGAACTCTCCCCAGCCGCACCTCTTCCCACCTTTCACCTTTCTCACTCCCTAGAACTTCCCATCTCTCTGTCTTATTTCTCTCTCACTCTCTGTTTTCTTCAGAGCAGACGGGCCACATAACTGAGTCGAGCATGCGACTTGTTCCAGCGGCCGGCCCTCTCTTTCTCTCTCTCTTTCTCTTTTTGTCTTTTTCTTTCCTTTTCTCGAAAAATGCCCTAATAACCGGCTATTTGTAGCCTTTGATTCCGTTTCTAGCAGCTTCCACACTAAACGCTAGATTAGTAGGATTATTAGTGGTAGAAAGGTTGAGAGTTTCTACTTTAGACATTCTTTTCTTTAACTAGTGATTGCACAGTTTGGAACGGTTATTATGGATGGATATCTGAGACCATGAGCCACCAAATGGACGGCTTAGATCAAGCAATGGGACCCACTTACAGGAGGTGGGTCCTTTCAGCTAACAAAGGAGATGACTCGGCCTTTAATGGCGGGTCACCGCTGGATGGTTGATCCAATGATCTGAGGCATTTGGATGGCTTAGATAGGACCGCCGATCACTATGGGACCCACCGAACGGAAGGTGATTAACATCTTATCCAAATGAGCTCAGTTTTTGCCTTGTGGCGGTGGGTGAGAAAAATTCAAACCATAGCTGAGGAAGCCCTGAAAGGGAGGGCTGAGATCTGCTGAGGTGGAGGGTTGGGATCTTAGAAAGCAACCCCACGCAGATTGCCAGCGTGGAAAGGCAAGAAAACAGATTCTTTCCGTTTTTGGAAAAACCAACCGCACACAGCAGTTTTGTGCCCGGGGTTGTGTACACACATGTACGATCCAATGAGTGGAATCACCTGGGATTTGGTCAAAACGGAGGGACGCACACGATGGACGGTTTGGATCATGAAAATGGACTGTGGATGGTGGTCCACCAATCAAAATGGTCGACGGTTGTCCATCGGTAGTGCAAGGTTGTGGAAGAGAGAAAAATCTCTCTTTTTGGCAAAAACACGGGTCAACACCCGTTAGACCGTGTTGACAGTCCAGTGCACCGCAGGTGCACTGCCCCTGGTGCTCACGCACACTAATGTGGGGTCCACTATGATATACGCTCCAATCCACTCCATTCATTCACTTTAGGGGATTCAGTAGGGACCTGTGAATCAATATCAGGAAGTTCTAAAGCTTAGGTGGGCTATACTTTCAACTTTCGAGTCCCATTTGTGGATTTCTGTTGATCCAATGGTCGGATCATTTCGAATTCGAATATTGATGGTTAAAAGGGTCTTAAGGACCCGCAGGAACGTTCGAGTGTGATATAGAGGTTGATCTAAAACTTAGGTGAGCCAAAGCCCCCTATCTATTCGATACTTTGATGATTACATGTAGTTTAATGGTCGGATTTCACCACAGTAGACCATCTACCATTTTATATGTCCCTAGCATCTCTTAGGTCAATCTGAACTACTGATCCTGGGTAGATTATGTCACGCCCCAAACCCAGAAATCGGATTCACAGGAATCCCGATCGCCAAATCCGGTGCCGACAGCTTCCGTAGTACCCCATTCTTGGCTCCCAGTGCACATATGCCAGGTTCCGATCCTAAGATCCCACAAGGAGGATTTTCTGATGTACGTTTATCTCATAAGAAGCATAACCACAAGTATACCCAAATCACAAGAACAACATCATCATCACATATCCACTAATATAAACTTTAAATATAATGCTAAAGGGGAAATACATATGTCGAAATAAAATCAAAGCTCCAGAAATCAACTACATGCGCCAAGCTCCACGTTGTTGCGACCTAACATCACCTGCATGCATCTATCGTGCATAAGCTTATAGAAAATTTAGCGGGTAATGAAAGTGTGTGCACAAGGTAAGTGCCAAGTATGCAATACGATGTCTTAAATCATACAAGGAAATAAACGGAAATATTAACAAGATACGATATCAGAGTAAGCGAAAATACTGCAAGTCTATAAATCATACAATATCAAAGTACGCAATACAGATCAGCTATGCAAATGAGGAGTCGTAAAAAGCCAAATATCAAATGTCGAGGGTGCAATGTAATATGTAAATCCTACTAAGTCCGTCTAGACCATATAAGTATAGAAAACATAACAACTCAAAATGTCATATGCTTGCAGATGCAATATGCGATGCGAATGAAATGACCAAGCTGGAGTGTGAGGTCGGGATGATAGTACGTAGTATCGTAGGCTATGGGGTCAATCACAAGGGACTTCTAACCAAACTAGTCCCATACCAAAATATGAATAGTCAAACTCAATGTGGTAAACTCCTGATCTCAGGTTAGTCACGCACTCAACCAAAATCCTGGCCATACGAAGGTACACGTAACAAATAGGTACGCACCACCAGTCTGAGTGGATAGTGAATGAATGAATGAATGAGTATGCAATTCCTACTCAATAAGTCCACATATTAATACAGTTCCTCTTTGGGACCATCACAGGGGTCTATTACACTCTACGTCAGCTTGTCGCTCCTATCCAAGTGCACAACTGGGTAAGTGGAAGAGACCTCACTATCCGCCTGCCAATATCAGGTCCGGCTCGTCGATAGCGGACTCATTCTTCAAGCTAGTCAAACTCAACCTAGATATTGCCCCCTCACTCAAGCGGGTAAGGTCACACCCCCTCCCAACTGACCACGACACAGTGTGAGATGCAGCCTACTGGTATACGGCCCTTATATACATCCACTCAGTCTCGACATTGGGGCATCTTCTGGCCACCAAGGTTTAGGAATTTTCACTCAGGGACATCTATGACGCCAGTATGCTAGAACCAAACATTTTTGGTGTCCCATCTGGCCATCCATGATATGCTTGTAGAGGATACGGCCCTGATATCGCTAAGGCGTATAATAATCACAATACACAATATAGGATGCATGAGTCATACAATCCAGTCATGAATCAATCCTGCGCATACCATGCGCTCATGTGAGATAACATCTACCTACCAGGGAGTCTCATAACAACCTACCAAATGACATATGCAATGGTCAACCACATCTCATAACAAACATATAGATGATGCGTATGGGCATGTATCAGGATGCTATACTGTCACATACTCATAATCGGTATCAATAACTAGCATCGACAATCGACCTCGATAATGTAAACATTTAACCAACATTACCCCAAGGAATGACCCACATAGAGCCTAACATATAGTGGACCCATGGCCTCACACAAGGACCTAATATACAACACCATGGGCCTTACTCAAGAGCTTAATACACATCATGATGAGCCTCTCACATGGGCTTAATATATATCACAATGGACTCAATCGTCTGGCCCTCAAATGCATCACAATGGCCCTCATCACATAAACCTCATATTCATCACATTAGGCCTTAAACACGGGCTGAATACACATCACAATGGGCCTTAATATACGGGCTCCATATACATCACATTGGGCCTCAAACACGGGCCACATATACATCACACAGGCCAAATACACATCAAAATGGGCCTCAACTACGGGTCGCATATATATCATATAGGTCTCGATAATCGACCTCGGCAATCAAAATCGGCCTTGACAATCGAAATCAACCTCAACAATCGAAATCGACACTCGAAATCGGTCTCGACAATCGGAATCGGCCTATACAATCGGCCTCGACAATCAGAATCGGCCTCGATACTCGGCCTCGACAATCGGAATCGTCCTATACAATTAGCCTTGACAAATTGGAATCGGCCTTGATACTCGACCTCGACAATCGAAATCGGCCTATTCAATCAGTCTCGACAATCGAAATCGGAATCGGCCTCAATAATCGACCTCGACACTTGGAATCAGAATCGGCCTCAACATTTGGCCTTGACAATCAGAATCGGCCTCTATAATCAGCATCGACAATCGGAATCTAAATCGGCCTCAACAATCGGCCTCAATAATTGGAGTCAGAATCGACAATCGGAATAGACCTATACAATCAGTCTCGACAATCAGAATCGGAATCGGCCTCAACAATCAGACTCAGCATCGACAATCAAAATCGGCCTCGACAATTGGCCTCAACATACAAAATCGGCCTCGACAATTAGAATCGGCCTCGACAATCGGCCTCGATAATCAAAATCGACAATCGGAATCGGCCTCAACAATTAGAATCGGTCTCGACAATCTGGATCAGCCTTGACAAATGGAATCAGCCTTGTCAATCGGACTCAGCCTCGACAATCGGAATCGGCCTTGACACATGGAATCGGCCTCATCAATCTGACTCAGCTTCGACAATCAGAATCGACAAACGGGATCGGCCTTGACAATTAGCCTCGACACACAGAATCGACCTCATCGATCGGACTCGGCCTCGACAATCGGAATCAACAATCAGGATCAGCCTTGACAATCAACCTCGACAATCGAAATCGGCCTATAAACAAGGCGGGGTCAAAAGATGAACAGCCGATCAACCATAATATAAAGATCAGCCCTCGGCCGTAGTCATATCAAATCCAATAGCACGGAGCCATCCATCTATGGCGAATGGGGCCCACTTATTAGGTTAACCCACAAGAGAATGATGAGAATGAGACTATCAAGGCCTAAAGAAAGGTCACAATGTGGACATTCAACTATCATTGCCCATCGATGTGATCATTTAACCAACATTGCTCCCAAGGAGTGGCCCACATAGGGCCAAACATATAGTGGGCCCATGGCCTCATACAAGTGCCTAGTATACATCACTTGGGCCTCATACAAGGGCCATATACACACCACATCGGGCCTCGCCATATGGACCTCATATACATCACAGGTGGGCCGCAAATATACATCACAGGTGGGCCTTGCACATGGGCCATTAATACATCTCAATGGGCCATGACCCATGGGCCTCAGATACAACAAGTGGGCCACATCAATGGGCCGCACTAATGGGCCTCATATGCAATAAGTGGGCCACATCAATGGGCTGCACCAACGGGCCTCATATACAACAAGTACGCCGCATTAATGGGCCACACCAATGGGCCTCATATACAACAAGTGGGTTAATCAATGGGCCACACCAACTACACCATTCATCTATTTTATAGATCATCATAGAGCATTTCCCAAGAATGAATCATATCGAAAGATCATCTGAACCACACCCTGAATAGTGGCGGAGATAATGATTGAAAGATCAACTGGACCATAGCACAAATAACAGTGGTGATAATGATTTTCCACCATTGAAATTCTAGTGGGCCACCATAGTATTCATTTTCCATCCAATCCATTCATAAGGTCATAAAGACCTGAACTAAGAGGACAAACAAATATCAGATTGGTCCAAAACTGCCGTAACCCAAAGGGTTTCAATGGTAGGCGTTCAAAACCCACTGCTCCCTATAGTGTGGTCCACCTGATAACTGGATCGGTCTTATTTCTAGTCTTAAGCTTAAGACAAGCTAACCAAATGGATGGATGGTAGAGATACAACACATGCATCATGGTAGGGCCGGTCGCCAAATGAACGATCTAGATGGCATACGCACACCAGTTGTGGATCCCACCGAACTGTCTGACGTCCTAGGGCCATATATATATATATATATTATATCATATGATATTATATGATATTATATCATATTATATATATATATATATAATATGATATAATATCATATAATATCATATGATATAATATAATATATTGTATTATAATATAACATATATATATATATATATATATATAAAAGCCACTGTCCAGACCCCTCCAGATGTTTTGGACGGTGCTGATTAGTGCATAAATGTAACAGCCCAGATTTTTCCCAACCTAGAATTAGACATCCTTAGGCGATGGGTCCATCCTAACACCGTTTTAACTTCTCAAACACTCAATTAAAGCCTCAAATCCCTTTTCAAACCATTTCCTTCACAAATCCCACCCTTCACCACCTTGATCTTTCAATTTTTCCTAAGTACTTTCACCCTAGATACTATCTTAAACTAGCTAAGTATTATAACTTGGATCACTCTATATACAAACTACAAAGGCCTAGGTACCACCTCAGACAGAAATCTTACAGGACTAAATCCTTTAGAAATTTGACAAAGTAACTAAGTGCTAAACTAGATTAGCTACGAAATTCATTTGATCCACTTTAAATATGATCTGTAAGATCCAAAACTTGTAGAATCATTGACGCTAGGTTACCCTAAAATCTAGGATCAATCTTATTACCCGGTTGCTATTGGGAGCATCCCGAAACTTCGTATCAGATCTAGACCACACATCGGGAGTCCGAATAATACGAAATTAAGGACTTAGGACCGCTACACTGGGCTTGACAACCATCTCGAAAATCAAATCCAGACAGTGTCCCACGGCTATTCGCTTGAGTCCGGAGCGAGAGAGTGTGAAAACACTTGTTTTCTTTATAAAATAAATATCTCAAATAGTAATCTGAGACTTGTCGCTTGCGGGTCAGTATTAAACAACCTAACCGTCAGAATCTGACCCAAATACACCCTCGGATCAGGAAAATTTTTATAAACATATCCATGTACTCGGAATCTCCGATCGAGATCCACTGACCGTTGAACTGAAACTGGTCCGCCACGTGCGATCTGGAAACCTGACTGGAACAAAACCTCAGCTGAACCTAGATCCAGTGTTAGTGAGCTTAAATCCGACTGCACACAGAAAAGGGGCTGCCAGAAGTCCTCCGTTGAGCTGAAAAATGCTCACTTTGGTTATAACCTAAGTATTCCTTGTCCACAAGTCTATTTCAGAGACTTTTTAGGCTATATAAAGACCTTAGAACCCTCTCTCTCACAGCCTTACGAATTTGAGATTTGAGAGAGAAAAAAAGAGAGAAAGTGTGGGAGATGTGGGAGAGTCTCCCTGCCCTTCTTCCCTGCTGCTATCCATGCTCCACCACTCCGTTCTAATCGCTTTCCTGGCGATTCCAGCTCCGTTTCTAGGTAAGAAACCCTAACCCTAATTTGATTTGGGGTGTTAATAGTTGTAGGTTATGAAATAGCTAACTTATTTCATTCTATAGGTTGCCAAACTGCCGAATATGGAAACTTAGCAAACCTATCGACTCCGTTACGATTCTACAACAAAAGGTGCAGACTTTAGATTATAGGTTATGGTTTTTAATGCTTTCAATGTCAGATAATGATAGATTCATGATCGGCATGCAATTGCACATGTACAAAGTATTGTCTGTTTTCCATTTCGATTAAAGGTGTAGAATATGGAATTTTACATATTCTAGGTATTCGTAGAAAATACCGTATACGTATAAATTTTAGAAATGTGTTTACCATGATTATTTGTTGTATGAATATAATATATATGGATAAAATACTTAGTTGGCGAAAGGACTCGCCATAATACATGATTTGCTAATATACACTATGTATGTAGAAATAGTATATTTTAGAAAATACCGTATACGTATAAAATTTGGAATTGTGTTAGCCATGATTTACTGTTGTATATGTACACTAGATTTACTAGTATTAATTTATGGGTGAACGGATTAGCCCTAATACATGTTTTCTCAACATACGTTGCGTATGTTATAAAGTGTGTAGTTTAAGTGTTTGTTGAAATGACTAAGTAAATATGGATTCATGATTTGTGTCTGCCATATGTATGGAACATGATTGAGGTGTGCTAGACAACCCCTTAGCGAAAGGATTTGCCCTAAATCACGCCACAGCCACTATAAGCTATATATGTTAAAATGTGTAGCCCAAGTGTTTGTGGAAAAGACTGAATGAATATGGAACTTGGATTCCTGCCTGCAATGACTATCCGTTGTGGGTGCACGTGTGTTATAATTGGGGCAACTCCCTAGTGAAAGGATTTGGCCTAATACCTATGTGATCAACATATGTCATGTATGTTGATGTAGGTATTCTAAAGTGTTTGTTGAGATGTTGAATGAGTAATAGTTAGTAAATTGTAATGCATAAGGGCGTTGAGATATGATTCTCAACTCCCGTAATTATGTGTATGCTTTTTTTAGGAATCTGTGTGAATAGGAATTGAATATGTACCAACTCATGCTTATGTTGTACTTCATAACATGCTCAATTGATTGTATGATTTTATCTATGTAATGCATATGTTTAAATTCATATTTACGTTGTATGATCCATCATGGGTGATGGGGGAGTGGTGTAACGATTCCGTGCAACAGCCCTGGCAGCCCTAAACAGATAATACCAGACTTTGATTGTATGATTTGAATCTTAATCCATTACTGCTTTACCTATCTGCAATTGAATGTAATTGGGGCTATGGTATAGTTCCAGACAGTCGGTAATGGGACCGAATTCGTGGTTGAGATTCATTCGCCACGTAGGACGTGTTTGACGAACCCGAGTCTTGCGTTGCTTGTCGGCAGTGGTTAGGTCACACGAAGTGCTTATGCACTTCATGTCGTACAACTCAACGAGCGCTCGTGCTAGTCGAGATCGTCAAGTAACCCGATCTGTCTTATGTATGTTCACCATGTTTGAACGCTACTGCTTGAACCTAGGGTACCAAACTTACTAGTGGAAATTCCGTTAACCATGGTACCTCGATCAGCTAAGACTCATGAGCCGGGCATGGTGGTATGGGACACCGTGGTCCAGCTGTCGGCCTACGCTAAGGCCATGTGCCTCCCCGTAGTGACCATTGAGCAACCAGACTCGTGAGCCGAATACGATGGTATGGGACACTGTATTCGAACTGTCGACACCTACGGCGAAAGCCAAATACGGTGAGACTTGTATTCATGCTGACGAGCGACGAGTCTTTCGTAGTGTCTTCGAGTATACTCTGAAGTCTGTGATTGGCAATGAGCCCTTCACAGCAACTAGAGCATGAGTTGAGCCGAGTATGGTGAGACCTGTATTCGAGCTGACGGCTAGCAATTGAGCCGCATACGGTAAAATCTGTATCCGTGCTGACAGGTGACAAGCCCTTTGCGATGCCTTTGTGATGCCTCTCAAACCCTAATATCGTATAAGATTATCTAGGTTTGATGACCCTAGAATAGATCATGTTTGGGAATGATATAAGGGAGGTACCTTAGTTTCCCAATACTGCTGTTTAAAATGGACTAATAACAACTCGGTAATCATGCTCATCATGCATTGCATGTGCCTGGAAGATGTGGAGCACTGTGGAATGCAAGCATGCCGCGAACGTAAGATGGTGTCGCATGAGGGAGTATGTCGGTGAGGGCATCCATCATGACTGCATTCGTACTTGCATTAATAAGAGTATTTAGAATTGTTTGATTGTATTGATTTATTATTACTGCTTGACTGAGTTGATAACATGTTAACCTATGCTTTATTGTTCCACTGAGTTGATCACTCACTCCCATGTTACAGGACGGTGTTGTACACACCAATCAGATTTGTTTGAGTTTTAGATAATGACGATGCTGCGAAGCGGAGCCGGACTTTTATGAGGATGAAGAGGATTCCTCCTTTATGCTGTTTCAGGCAGGTTCCTGTGAATCGTGTCCTGATCAACGGGGCTTTCTGGGATATTGATTAGATCACACTACACACCTGGTATAATTTGAATTGTACTTGTAATTATTTACCTGGTAACATTATCACACTCTGGAGACTCACCACTATTTTTATATTTTATATATCTATCACAGTCTTCCGCTTGCAATCTAACTATCTCTGGCGTATGATATGCTGTTTTGGCTTAATCTCACTCATGTTCACTACTCTAATACAGACAACATTCAATCATCATTCATTTTGTTGCATAAGTGATGCATTGGAACTCGGGAGTTGAGTTTATGCTCGACCCCCGATTTTCAGGCCGTTACAATAAATCATGGTGGGACCTCACGTAGGAGTGGCCCACCATAGCATTATTAATATAAAATATTATATTATATAATATAATACATATATCATATATATATATATATATATGTACACACGTGTGAGTGTGGGAGGGTGGCAGTGTCAATGACCTGATGAATGGACGGTTGGATGTATACATACATCACAGTGGCTACTCAAATCTCCTGCCCGTCCCAGCTATTATTGGATGGACGGTTGATATGAAACACAGACATCAAGGTGGGGTCCACGAGCGTGGCCCACCAAAAGAAATTTATTATTATTATTATTATTATTATTATTATTATTATTATTATTATTATTATTATTTTGGTAGCTTGTTAGTACACACCCATGTCAATACACACACTCCATGTTAGCCACACCCTACTGCCATCACGTCCAGCATCCAGGGACGCTGGACGGCATGGATATAGCACAGGCATCATGGTGGGTCCCACACGGACGTGGCCCACCTAATTTGAATCATTCTAATTTTGTGTTTTTCCTTTCCGTCCAGGCCTGGTAACGGGCTGAACAGTGTAGATCAACACATCCATCATTTGGGTCCCACAAAAGGTGGATGGCATGGACAAGATACCTACTTCATGGTGGGCCACATACTCGTCATTAATATCACCAAAAGAAAAGGAGAGAGAGAGAGAGAGAGAGAGAGAGAGAGAGAGAGAGAGAGATCGGTGTAGTGGAGGGACCCCGCCACTATGGGCCTCTCCAAATAATGCGTACATCAAGATGGATCCCACTACAAGTGGGTCATCAAATCATCAAATCTAAGCAAAAACATATAAATCTAACCCTACGGAAGCACCCACCGTTAGATCTCGAACTCTTCCTTCCACCGATGCGATCTAGAGTTCTAACAGATAAACTTCAACGATTGAGATTGGACTTGGATGGTGGAGATGAAAGGTAGGAAGGTGGGCCACACCAAGCTCTCTCTCATGGAGGTTAGGACATGAGTTGCTTGGGAGAAATGAGAGAGATAAGAAAGATGAGAGAGATGAGATATGTGATGTAAAGAGAGAGAGAGGGATGGGTGAGTGAGTGATGGGTGATGGGGAGAGTTGACTTTGGGGAGGGTGGTTGTACTTGTGTAAGAGAGAGGATGGTTGCTTGTACTTAACTTGTGAAGTGATGTATGTGTACTTGATTGATGAGACATGTTATAGAGATTCTCTTGGGATTACAAACACGTGGCATTTTCTCAAATTGAACGCGGGCTCACATCTCCTGGCCTGGGTATCGCTTCGGTGCGTAATACGTGGCAACGATGCGGTCGCAATGGTACAAGTCTCGGATTAAGCCGACTCTGAAATATATGATACGACTCAAGGTTGCGCACAAATACTGTCTATGCGTCGTGGGTCGCCGAAATTCGACCGAGAGAACCGCGGAAGCCTACGGAATAGTATGGGCTAGGATACAGGTCTTACAGATTAGCTACATATTAAGTTTGGGAGTTGATTTACCATTAGGTTCTTCGAAATGAGATCAACGGTGGATTTGTTGATTTATGATTCGAAAAACTAAGGTGGATGGTCGGATTGATCCTAATTCGATCTAGAATGGTTCCATAGTAAAGAGCTAGTTTAGGTGTATTTAAATAGTCGGTTTCACATAGTTCTTTAGTCATTTAATTCGCAACTAAGGTGCATTCTCCATCTAACCATTCGATCAAGTTATTCCGAGCAAATGTGTATCCTTGCAATTGTATGCTCAAATACAATATTTGCTCCAACAAGCAATGGCCAGGTGGCCGGGTCTAAGGATGAAATTTACTTCAACTGATCAACAAATGCTAGGATAAAGGCGAATGTTCTATTTAGTGGGATTTGTGTTTATACTAATCCATGTCTTCTGGGTAATACCCTAGTATTGAAAGCACCGGTTGTTACAAAGAGATTGGATGGTAAATAAAAATTACACAAACCTTAAGATGGGCCCTTTGGAATTTTTAATGGTGAGAAACTCAATCACCACTGTTTTATGTGCTGTGGTGAGATTTGGATCTGCTTAATTTTTTAGAAGACGTCATAAAGTGATCTGTAGAAATAGATAGAAGGCGTGGATATACAAAACATCATCAAGGTGGGCCCCACGGTAAAGGTAATAATCACTATTAATCGGGTAACTAGAGCTGGGCAAAACAAACCCAATCCGGTGGATCCGACCCGATCAGACCCGATCAGACCTGATCAGAACCGAACCGACGGTCTGGATAGGGTAACTCCATTCAGATCTGAAATCTTTTCGGGTCGAGTTCGGATTGGCCCTGATCCGACCTGACCCGAAAACCCGATTCGAGTGGATCCGGACCGATCCGATCCTACCCAATCCGGAGTAGTTCTTATTGATACTTCTACTTTTCCCTATGATATGGTCCGCTTGAGTTTTGGATATGCATCAATTTTGGGTTCAACCACTAAAATGATTTGTGAAAATGAATGGACGGCATGGATAAACCACATGCATTCAAGGTGGGCCCTAACAGAGTTTACTGTGTACAATATGAAGAATATTTTCTAGTGTACCACACACAGCTATGTAGCTGGCTGTAGGTGCCTAGCTGTAGGTACGTGTCGTGCCAAGACGAGCACTGACGCTCCTCGAGCTGCGAGTTGTACGAACCGTTCAAAGGAGATCAAAGTTATATGGCCCCATAGTGATGTATTTATTATATCTACACCGTTCATATATATTTAGAGATCATTTTAAAGCATTATCCAAAAAAAAATGGATCATATCCAAAGCTCATCTAGACCACACCACAAATAGCAACAGAGAATGTTTTTCACCTTTAAACAATTCGTAGGGCCCACCATAATGTTTATTTTCCATCCAATCTGTTCATAAGGTCACAAAGACCTGAATTAAAGAGGAAAAATAAATTTGAAATCCCCACTACTTTTTCCAATGTGGTCCACTTGATAGTCAGATCTATCTTATTTTTCGTCTCAAGCCTTAAAATGAGCTCCCCAAATGGATGGACAGTTTGGATATAACACATATCCCATGATCAGACCTACAGAACTTGGTAACGTCAAAGTCGGCATTTCATACGGAACACGTTACAGGCAACTGTCGTGCACAACATGTTCACAGCTGCAGCACCTCGAGCTCCGAGTTGTACGAACGGCTCAAATGATATCAACCTTACATGGGCCCCACAATGATGTATTTATTATATTCACACCGTTTATCCATTTTTCATGATAATTTTAGATCATTTAGAAAAAAAAATGAATCATATCTAAAGCTCAAATGGACCACACCGAAAATAGCAAATGGACCACACCGAAAATAGCAACGAGGATAATGATTTTCACCGGTTTTAACGATTCGAATCGCACCCAACCCGATCTGATTCGGTTTCCCTAACCGAGTCAGACTCGGTTCGGGTCAGGCCAACCTTGTGTTGGATCAGTTCGAGTCCTATGTCTCAAACTCGGTCTCGGATCGGATTGGATCGGGTTCGGGTCAACTCAGATAGATTTCGGACCGAATCGGGTTGGACCCAATCCGATCCGACTCAGTCCGATGCCCACCTCTACGGGTAATGCCTAATCGGCTCTCCGTGTAAGGAAGCGGATTGGCTGGTGTACCACGGAAGCGGATTACGTACTGAGTAACTCAGTCCTGAGTAAACTCTATAGGGTCCACCATAGTTTATGTAGTTTATCCACTCCATCCATCTATTTTACCAAATAATCTTAGATCTTAATGCCAAAAATGAACTATATCCAACGATCAAGTGGACCACACCATAGGAAACAATGCTAATTAAACTTCTACCATTGAAAATTCTTGGGGGCCGTAGAAGTCATGTATCAAGCTAATATTTACGTTTTACATTCACCCATGTCTACGTGATCTTATGAACAGGTTGAATGACAACTAAACATCATTTGGCCCTAGAAAGGTTTCAACAGTGAAAATCATTATTCCCACTGTTTCCTAAGGTATGGTCCACCTAAGCTTTAAATATGCTTTAATTTTTGGCTCAAATCTTGAATTGAGCTGGAAAAGCAGATGGACGGCATGGATAAGCCACATACATTCACGGTGGGCCCAACAGAGATCGGTGTGAGAAAAGCCTACTCAGTAACTCGGTAATATAGATGTTGTGTTGACTTCAGCAAGTTTTGTGGGTCCATCATGAGCCTGTATTATATCCAAACCGTCCATCTATTGTAAGGCTTGAGCTGAAAAATAAGACATCAATTAAACCACGTAGCAGAAAAGGAATGAGATCATCTACCATTGGATTAATATGATATTAGTTTTTCCTCACCATATCAATTTTTGTGACCTTAACGAACAAATTGAATAGGAAATAAACATTATGATGAGCCTAATAAATGTTTTAACTATGTACTTTGGTCTCCTTTGAACCGTTCACGTAGCTCGGAGCTCGTCGTGGTACACCAGCCAATCTGCTTCCCCGGCACGACAAGGAGAAAAGGGTCATGGATTTCCTGCTAAAGTACACAAGAACATTCGAACATACTTCCTGCACAAGGACATTAACCAAAAACGATGTTAATCTAAAACTTAAGTAGGTCACACGAGAGAAAACTGGAGGGAGGTTCCGTTCGAATTATTGAAATATTTATGTTGCTATAAAATTTATGCTTCAGGCACTTTTTTTTTTTTTTTTTGGTATTTTCGTTTCATCCGACTATTAATGACCTTAAAAACAGCTTGGATGGTGTATAAGTGGAGTAAGAAGGTTTCATCTGTAGGAATTTATTTTCCCAATTCCCCTTTCATGTTCGAAATTCGAGTCCAATAAAAAAAAGTAGTAAAAATTGGATAGGCAAGATCTTGACCATTGACTATCCTCGTCGTCTCTCTCTTATCCGTTCACGTGGGATGACGGCTTCATCTCGAATGCTTATCTCTTTTTCTTCGTGACAAGATATGCGGATTCGTTCGCTTGAGTTGGAAATAAGCCATAATGTGCCGGTTGCCAACGTGATACATATATAAGATCTGAACCAGTCATCATGTAGGTTTCACTTCTAATTTCACAACTCCAAGACGTATAAGAGAAATTAATTCAAATCATATTCACAGAGTATGAGAAATTAGTCATATAACCGTCAAAATTTATCATCCTAGTGTGACCCTTACAGAAAGTTGACAGCACTGAATTTTTGGCCAAGGAATGCTCAAAACGATATCCACTAAGGAATGGTCCAGATCTCTCATACATGTAATTTTGGCACGTATGTCGCCGCAAAGCCTGTTGTCCACCTCATGTATGCGATTGTAAAAATCGTGCCCAGATCCATCCAATGCATCTGAAGCGGATTGACTGGTGTACCGCACACCACCGACTTGGCTGGTGTATTGACGTCACCAAATTTCGCAAGTCTCACACGAGGCATGTGTTATAGACTTATATCCAAAATTGGTGGAAAGTGGGGTGCTCCGTGGACTGAGTACAAGTGCAGGCTAATGCCTCCGTTTATCCACGTGTCTACGTATCTTCTGGCGTAATCACACTTCACCAATACATGGCTATTTGTATAGCGTGTCCTGACCTATGCAATGGCGGTAGCGTGTCCTGACTTCTGCAATGGCAGGGGTAGTACGTAATCCGCACCCTCCTTTGAACGGCTTGTACAGCCGGGAGGTCCAGCAGCGTCAGTGCTGTTCTTTGTACACATCAGCCAGGTCGGGGTGTGGTACGCGAGCCAATCTGCTTCCTAATACATCTCACGTTGGTTGGCTAGTGTAACACAGCAAGTTTCGTGGGTCTCGTAATGAGGTATGTGTTATATCCAAACCATCCATCCATTTTATAAGATTGTTATAAGGCTTGAGAAAAAAAAGTAAAACAGATATAACGTTTAAGTGGACCATACTGAAAAAAAGCAGATTGAACGTCCACCATGGAAACCCATTTGCGGTCAATCCTATGAAAATTTTAATGGTGAAAATCATTATTTTAGCTGCCATTTGTGGTGTGGTCCAGTTGATCTTTGGATATGATTCATTTTTTGGATATTACTCTAAAACGATCTCTCGGAAAATAGATGAATGGTGTGAATATGATAAATACATCATTGTAGGGCGATGTAACTTTGATCTCCTTTAAACTAATCAGACAATCCGGAGCTCAAGGAGCGTAGTGCTAGTCTTAGCCTAATCCACTTCCCAATACATCACCCTTACCGTGGCCCCCGGACTAACCAGAGACGGTGCAGGCCTTACCGTGGCCCCATATTGATGTTTATATTCTATATCCATGTCATCCATCCGTTTTTTCATATGATTTTAGGGCATTATCCTAAAAAATGAAACAGTTCTAATTGTTAGGTGGACCCACTACAGGAAATTGCTCTTTTATTGATGTTATATTTTGTCATTATTTCATATTTTTTAATTGGTAATTATTATTACCGACGAAATATGTCGTCGGAAATATCGTCGCGATAAGACCTTGGCTAAAGGCTTTTCCCAACGAAACATTACTTTGTCGGCAATGGTAACACAATTACTAACGAAAAAAATCGTCGGCAAAACATATTACTTTTAGTAGGAAAAAATAATATATTTCGTCGGCAATGGTAAGACAGCCTATACCGATGAAATATTTCGTCTGTAAAACTATAGATTAAACTTTTACCTACGAAATATTTCGTCGGTACAAACTGTGGATAAAACTTTTACCTACGAAATATTTCGTAGGTAAAAACTGTGGATTAAACTTTTATCTATGAAATATTTCATCGATATAAACTCTTTGTATTAATTTCTAGCTACGAAATGTTTCATCGGTATAAGTTTAAATTTGTATTAATTTCTACTTATGAAATATTTTGTCGGTATAAGTTTTTAACTTACTATTACCAACAAAATATTTCGTCGGTATAAATCTTTGTTTTGATTTTTACCTACGAAATATTTCGTCGGTAATAGTCTCTTATTTTTTTTTTTTCAAAATTCAAGACAAAATTCCTGATATATACCTATTATAATACATTTTCATCATATTCACACCCACATCCATCCAAACACAAATTATATTCATCCAAACACAAACCACATACATACATACACAAACAATCTTATCTACATCACATTCATCAACGCACAAATACATATAAGTTTAACATTCGTATAAAATAAATCATAAATAAAATAAAATAAATCACAAAGATAAAGGCGGAGGTGGTGGGGTATCAGATGAATGCGGAGATGGTGAGGCATCGGTGGCTAAGCGTGCAGCAAAAGGCTAAAACATCTCTTGCATCCGTCGCTCATGCTCCACCCGCATCTCCTCGATCTTGCTCTCCTACTCCTCCTATTGTCTCTCGTCCTCCTCCCTTTGCCTCTCTGGCTGCTCTCTGATCTCATCGACGACGACCTGTAGCTGCTGAACCTCTCTATCTGTGATATCAGCTCGGCGTAGGGCGCTCTCGCTAGCGACGGATCGACTGGAGCCAGGTCTAGCTGGTGTCATGAGCTTATCACTATGGCCAAGCCCACGCACATATCCAAAACAAGTGACAAGCACTTCGCTTAGGATATCTGGCTCACTCCGCTGACTACCATCGGGAGTGGGCTGACTGCGTATGGTGTCCATCACTGCCTGTAATGAAAACATATGAATTTTCATAATGAATGACTTTATTATAATTCAATGCAATTAAATTTTACAATGTAAGAATTTTTACCCAATTCTCGCTAGCTCTAGGATAAACCCAAGATCCCGTCGCCTACCGACAGTGAGTCCCTCTGTAGAAGTCTACTGGTCCAGGCTCCTGGCTGGTGACAAAATCTCGCTACGTAATTGAAAGGACAATAGAATTAATATAAATGACTTTGAATATATGAACTTAATAATCACTAGAAATTTCCTACCATGTCGTGACGATATCGTACAAATGACTTTGAACCAGCTACGTGGTTCACTTCTAACTTTCCCCTGTTCGCAGAATTTATTTTGCTCCTCTTCTGAACACGTTATTCATAATACATTATTATTAATTATGAATTTAATTGTAACCTTAAGATATCATAAATATGTAAATATTACCTGAAAAGACTCAGACGAAAATCTCTCACAGAGTGTCCACTAGTCGCCTTTAGTCACCTGCGGTGGTGAGGACAGTACGGCCTCCTCGTGGAACTTGCACCGCTTGTACCACAGGTGTAACTCCTCATGGTACTCCTTGAATTGCTCATTGACCATATCGTCGATGACATAAGAAATGTAGGGAACACTCAGATATAGGACAAGTTTATCCTCCAGTTTCATAAATAATAGATTAAGGCAATAATCTTATTAAGAAAATAACTTAACCGTAAATGAACTTTCAGAAAAGAAATTTTAATTTATTAAAATTTACCTAAAGGCACTGAAATGAGCTGCCGCACATCATTTGTCACGTCTGCCCAACGTGGGGTGATGGAGGGGATCAGAGATCAGCATAGGACACCGACCTCCGACGTAAACAATCTGGCATTGTCCCCAATAGGTCTAATGCAGTCCTGTGGGAACTCTACCATCACCCTACCCTCACGTGTAAGTCGCTCTAAAACTTACCCACGCGTGGGTCCACGTCCTCGTCGGCTGGTCGACGATGCTGTCGCAAAAAAAAATATGTAAGTCTAAACATAAACAGAAGTCACTAAAAGAAATATATGTCTACACTTACATGCAATACCCGGTGTATGCTCAATCGAGAGTTCACACGCCTCTGATGCAGCATGCGACGTCGATACTGTCTCTGCCGCATCACAGGTGGAAAGGGTAGATCCAGTGCACAAACAACGTGATCTCCCACCTGGTGCCATGACTGAATATGTGCGAAGTACGAACTTGTAAATTTAAACAATGTCAGTACAAGTGTATGAACATTAATATAATAAACACATTAAACTTTACAGTGCAAGTGGAATATACTAAAACATTATACAAGTAGTATTGATGGTAGAATGAATTTGTGCTCATGCTTACAGAGATGATTAAAATATGATTAGACCATTACACTATAATTGTCACGCCCTAAACCCGAAAATCGAGCTCACAAAAATTTTCGATTATCGAATCCGATGCTGACAGCCTCTATAGTACCCCATTCTCGGCTCTCAGCGCCCATACGCCAAATTCCGATCCTGGGATCCTACAAGGAGGATTTTCCAACGTACATTCGTCTCATGAGAAGCATAACCACAAGTTTACCAAAATTATAAAGACAACATCATCATCACATATCCACTAATATAAACATTTGAATACAATGCTGAAAGGAAAATACATATATCGAAAATCAAAACTCCAGAAGATCGCTACACGCTCTAAGCTCAATGCTGCTACAACCTAACATCACCTGCACGCATCTATCATGCATAAGCTTATAAAAAACTTAGAGGGTGGTGTAAGTGTGTGCACAAGGTAAGTGTCAAGTATTCAATACAATGCCATATTCATACAATATCAGAGTACACAATATAAATCAGTTATGCAAATGAGGAGTCATAAAGAGCTAATTATCAGATGCCGTGGATGCAATGCAATATACAATTCCTGATGAGTTCACGAATATCGTCAGCCGTATCTAGGCTATATAAATGCAGAAACATAGTAACCCAAAATGCTATATACCACAGATGTAATGTAATATACGATGCGAATGGAATGACCATACTGGAGTATGAAGTCGGGATGATAGTACGTAGTATTGCAGGCTACGAGGTTCATCACAAGGGACTTCTATCCAAACCAGTCTCATACCTAATTTGGATAGTCAGACTTAATGTTGTAAACTCTAGATCTCAGGTTGGTCGCGCGCCCCAACCAAAATCCTGGTCATTGCAAAGGTACACGTAACAAATAGTTGCGCACCACCAGCCCGAGTGGATAGTGAACGAATGAACGAATGAATATGCAACTCCTGCTCAATAAGTCTACATATCAGTACCATATATCTCTGTGATCATCACCAGAGTCTAGTACATTGTGCATGCAATCGCCGCCCATTGGACGTGCAACCATGCAAGTGAAAGAGACCTCACTATCCGCCTGGCCAATAGTCAGTCAATATCTACTTGGTACGTCGATAGCGGACCCAATTACGAGCTGGTCAAACTCATCCTAGCTATGCCAACTACTCTCGAGCGGGTAAGGCCACACCCCTCCCAATCGACCACGACACAGTGGAAAACGTGACCTATTGGTATTCGGCACTCGGGCGCTCATGTATTCACTCGGCCTAAACTTTGGGGCGTCTCCTGGCCATGGAGGTTTATGAATTTTTACCTAGGGACATCATAGTACCTCGATGCTAGTAACAGATTTTCGGTGTCTCATCTGGCTATCCACGACATGCCTGTGGACGCTACGGCCCTGATGTCGCTAAGGCGTATAGTAATCACAATACACATGTAAGATGCATGAGTCATACAATCCAATCATGCATCAATCCTATGTATACTATGCGCTCATATGATACAATCTCCGCCTATTAGGGAGTCTCATAACAACCTGCCCAATAACATATGTAATGATCAACCACATCTCATGACAAACATGTAGATGATGCGTATGGGCATGTATCATAATGTTATGCTGTCACATACTCATTATCGGTATCGACAATCGGCACCGATAATTGGCATCGATAATCAACCTCAATAATTGGCCTCGACAATCAGCCTCGATAATCAGAATCGAGAATCGGCCTAATAAAGGGCCTAAGGGAAGATCACAATGTGGACATTTAACCATTATCACCATTAATGTAGACATTTAATCATCATTGCTCCCAAGGAGTGGCCCACATAGAGCCAAATGTATCGTGGGCCTATGGCCTCACACAAGGACCTAATACACATCACTATGGGCCTCACTCATGGGCCGTATATACATCACAATGGGCCTTGGCACATGGGCCATAAATACATCATATCGGGCCTCATATATATCAAGTGGACTGCATCAATGGGCCGCACTAATGAGCGTCATATACATCAAGTGGGCCGCATCAATGGGCCGCACCAATGGGCTTCATATACATTAAGTGAGCCGCATCAATGGGCCGCACCAATGGGCCTCAAGGGAGAGCTTGGGTTACACCAAAAATCATTTCAATAGTTGCAGGTGTAACATGTGTATCAATGTACACTATTAGGGCACATGACTCACTAATGATGATCAGCACTGCCAAACACTGTCCATGTAAATCTGCACCGTCCAAACATTGGACAACACCGTCCAAACACTGTTCATGTAAATCTGCACCGTCCAAAAATTGGACAGCACCGTCCAAATACTGTCCATGTAAATATGCACCGTCCAAACATTGGACAGCACCGTCCAAACACTGTTCACGTAAATCTACACCATTGGACAACACCGTTTAAACACTGTTCATGTAAATCTACACCATCCAAACACTGTCCATGTAAATCTGCACTGTCTAAACATTGGATAGCACCGTCCAGTACAATCTGGATGGTGTAGATACAGAATATATACATCATGGGTGGGTTCACGCACATGGCCCACCAAAGAACTACATTTATCACATGTGTATCACACTGGACGATGTGAATACAAAATATATACAATAAAGAGGGTCCCTGTCACGTCCCAAACTTGGAAATCGGGCTCACAAAATTCTCAATTGCCGAATCCGGTGCCGACAGCTTCCGTAGTACCCCATTCTCCGCTCCCAGCGCCCATACGCCAGATTCCGATCCTGGGCTCCTACAAGGAGAATTTTCCAATGTACATTTGTCTCATAAGAAGCATAACTACAAGTTTACCCAAATCACAAAGGGTAACATCATCATCACATATCCACTAATATAAACATTTTAATACAATACTGAAAGGGAAATACATATGTTGATAATCAAGCTCCAAAAGACCGCTACATGCTCCAAGCTCAATGTTGCTACAACCTAACATCGCCTGCATGCATTTATCATGCATAAGCTTATAGAAAGCTTAGAGGGTAGTGTAAGTGTGTTTGATGCACGTGTCAAGCATATAAATATCAGAGTAAGTGAAAATACTAGTAATCCATAAATCATGCAATATCAGAGTAATGCGGAAACATGCTGGTAAGTCTATGAGTGCCATCAGCCATACCAAGGCTATGCGATGCAAGGCATGAATGATAACCGTGAGACCCGTACCGTTTCGTAAGCTTCTACGGTCCTCCAGATCGAATTTCGGTGACCCATGATCTATTATCGGCGTTTACGCGCGATCTTGAGTCGTGTCCCATATATCAAAGTCAAATCGACCCGAGACTTGTAACCTTGCGACCGCACCGTTGTCGTGGTTCCGACGCCGCATATTATGTGCTGAGGAGATACCTGGGCCAGGAGATGTGGGCCCGCATTCAGTTCGAGGAAAATGCCACGCGTTACAAATCCCAAGAGAATCTCTAATTAAATCAATCTCATCAATCACCACATTATGTCAAGTACAACACCACCCTAAAGTCAATTCTCTCTTACACACCCTTACATGTAAGTACACATCACTCACTCCATCACCCATCCCTCTCTCTCTTTACATGTCATCCCCCCCCCCTCTCTCTCTCTCTCTCATTTTCTCCATTTTTAAGCAAGCAACCCAACGTCCATGAGAGCTCCATGAGAGAGCTTTGTATGGCCCACTTCCTATTCCAAGATCTATCATCCTAGCCCTTCAATTCTCATAATCTTCCATCAAAGTGAGACACAAGGAGTTCGGCGTTCCATTGGACCAAGAAGATCGAACGGTGGGGATTTTATAGGCCTAGATTTAATGTTTTAATAATGGGCCAAGTGGGGTCTACCAATTGATGGTATGGATCACACTTTGGACCCTAGATGTGACCGATGGCCCACCAGGATTCACATGATCATTCCATGATGGGGCCATTCTCCATGGACCCCATCATGATGTTTATTTTTCTAAGTTTGAAAGAGGTCATCTAGACCTTCCATTTTGGTGGAGAAGGGATCTCCACCATTAATTTTTTTTATTTGGTGGGCCCACATGTATTGGGACCCACTTGATATATGATTGAATGCATGGAAGGGAGGGCTCATAGTGGCGGAGCCCTCCATCGCACGTCTCTCTCTCTCTCTCTCTTTTTAATTTTTTATGTGATGATGTGGCTGTGTGGCCCACCCGGATGGACCCCACCTTGATGTGTGTCTTATCCACACCATCCAGCCATTTGGTGGACCACGTCCTGGACAGACATTATGGTTTTAACACATATATCATACGTGGGTTCCACCATCTGGACAGCCAGATGGATGGACGTTATGGTACAACGCATACCTCATGATCGGATGCACAGAACTTGTTGTGTGAGACAACAGCTGCTGTGTCCAGCAGTTGGACAGTTGGATCTCACACATAAATAATGTGGGCCTCATGTACAAACGGCTTGGATATGTACATCATAGGTGGGGTCCACCGTCAAATGGATGGTGTAATTCACGCACACACATCATGGAGGGTACCCACCGTCAAAACCTGCTGGACGGCTGGGATAATTCATACATCATGGTGTGGTGCCACGTTGTATTGTATCATGTTGATAATTGTATTGTCCCTTCGTCCGGGCCTGCTGGACCGTCCAACAAGTCCTGGCCCATTTGGATTGCATGGACAAAACACCACATCAAGGTGGGCTCCATGTGGTGACCCAGCAACTGGACCAAGCTGATTTTTCTGTGTTTTCATTTCATTTAAGCCCGTCCAAATGGACAGGCACCGAGATGGGACCCACACATGGATGGTCTAGATCGGGTAGTCCACATTCCAACACCAAAAGAGAGAGAGAGAGAGAGAGAGAGAGAGAGAAAAAGAGAGATCGGTGGAAATAGGAGGGACCCCGCCACTATGGGTCCCTCAAGCTTACAATCACATACATCAAGATGGGTCCCCACATATGTGGGCCCTCTAATCATCAAATCCAAATAAAAAAAATCACCCACCTTTGAACTTCTTGGATTCCTCCTCATCTTTAGCTCTAAAGGAATAAGGTTTAAGGGTTGAGATAAAGCTTGGATGGTGGAGATGGGAGGTAGGAAGGTGGGTCACACAAGCTCTTTACCATGGAGCTTGGATGTGGGTTGCTTGGGAGAATGAGAGAGAGATGAGAGAGAGGTTGTAAGAGAGACAGAGATGGGTGAGTGATGGGTGTACTTGATAGGTAAGGGTGGAGAGAGAGAGAGAGTTGACTTTAGGGGTTGCTTTTGGGGATGGGACATGTACTTGATTGATGGGATTAATGGGACATGTTCTCTTAGGTTTAACAAATGCACAGTATTTTCTTGAACTGAACACGGGCCCATATCTCCTGGCCCGGGTATCACCTCAGCGTGCGAGACATGGCGTCGGAACCGCGGCGACGGCGCGGTCGCAAGAGTGCAAGTCTCGGGTTGAGCCGACTTAAATTGACAGGGTACGACTCAGGAATGCGAGTAAATGCTATCTATGCACCATGGGTCGCCAGAATTCGATCGAGATGACCGCGGAAGCCTACGGAATGGTACGGTGTAGGATACAAGCCTCACAATAATGCAAGCAGAATATAATAAAATCGTAAATATTCTAGTAAATTTAAAAATTCCATTACACATTGTCCTTCTATATTAAATACATGTATTTTATTATAATACGAAATAACTTCGGATCAACTATCTGAAGTACTCCCTGCGTAAGTTTTCATACGCTACAGAAGTATATGTCAAGTTGTGTGAAACACTCGACATTATTTACAACCAACATGTCAGTCACAATAGGAGAAATCTGGTGTCTTGATACTTCATTTAAATGTGCAAGTGACAAAACTACATCTTCTATACGAAGTTTCCCACGGTTATATTCCTCCATCTGGTCCGGAATTTCTTTGAGATTGTATAATGTTTGATCTGAGTCATCATCGATATATTCCTCCCTACACTCATCGACTAGACCAGGTATCTCTTTGGCCCTATCAGAAGAAGATAGGGCATGAAAGTTCATCCACAACAGATGATGAAGTATGTCGTGTGCTTCCGCTACGCTCCGTTCTGAGGAAGATATGATCAGAAATTGATTCAACTGCAAATGTGGATTATAAACAAGTCAATTAAAGGAATAAATCATGACTTGTAATTTTCACGTATACATGTAATACATAAATTATTCGAATTAAAAAATGACATGTTAATCATGTGTATATTTAATAATCGTCATCTATATCACTATCGCTTAGGACTATTTCTTCTTCACCATCACTATCGTTGATCAGTATTTCCTCTTCATTGTCTACAACGTTGTCATCAATGAAACCGCTATCATCTCTAACAATGTCATGTATTATTTGAGGCATCAACTGATCAGGTGGCACATCATCTCTGTCCAATTGCACCACATCAATATTAACATTTGGATAAGTCTCTCTATCCCAAATGGCATGTCTTCTTGATATACTTGTTCAACCCTATACATTTTATTTCCTCCATCCTCGCTATCTTTAACGTCTGGTTCAGGAACGTCAAATACGTTCCTGAGCTTTATTTTCTATACTACGTGCCAAGAGCCGCCTAACATGGTGTCAGCGAGGTACAATACTTGTTCGGCTTGGCTGGCGAGGACAAATGGGTCGTCCTTAAACCACTTCCGAGATAAATTTACGCTCATAAAGTAGTTGTCGGTTTGTATTCCCAACCTCTTATTTCCAATGTCCCACCAATGACATTTAATAAATCCACCCGCTTTCTCATACAATAACTTAGCTTAATAATATCCGTTAAAACGCCATAAAAGATAATTTCTACCTCCTCATGCGTTCCCTTCACAAGCACCCCACTATTTTGTGTGCTCCTATACTTTTCACGCTCTTTGATGTGAAACCGAATCCCGTTTACATTACAACCTGTACATCTAGATACACGTCTATTAAGGCCACACGCCAGTGAGTAGAGTGCATCAGACACATCCGCAGAGTTGCTAGCGCGCAACGTCTTCATCTATTATCATGTATAAAATGTAATTGTTTAGGAATTTTCTTAGGTTTAAATATTGTACAATATAACAAATTTTTAAGTGTGGTGAGATACAAGGTGAAATCTTACACATTTTGTGAACCATTCGAGAAACTGATCCTGATGCATTCAATCATAATTTATCGGGTATTGGGACTTCATCTCCTCGGTGTGTTCGCTACACATAATTGGCACGCCAACAGCAAGAAACATTAAGATCATCATATATAGAGATACAATTATCGAGGGAAGACTTACTTTAAGTAAGACTTTATTTCTTCACAATTATACAACACATACCACCACGCTTTTACTTGATCCTCAAAGTCCATATCCTAAAACATCGGGGATCCTAAAGGACAGACGTTATGTGCAAATATAAAATGAGTCCTTGTTCATGCTCCTGCCCTTCGTCGACATTTTGATCTTCTCGGTTGAATCTAGTATCTATGCCATGAAAATACATGGAGCAAAATGTCAGGCACTCATTATCAATATACGCCTCAGCAATGGATTCCTCTGAACGTGCCTTATTCCTCACAAATCGTTTTAGTGTGTGAAGGTATTTGTACACAAAACCACTATATTATATATATGAAAACATGGATATATGTAGTTTATGGAATGAAAAAAAAAATAATAGGTTGTACTACCTTTCGATCAGATACATCCAATGATATTGTACTAGGCCTACAAACTTTGCCTCATGCGGCAAGTGAATCGCTAGGTGTACCATGACATCGAAAAACACAGGTAGAAATATTCTTTCAAGTTTATAAAGGATTACGACAATGTCCCTCTCCAATCATTTAATAACCTCCACATTCAACGGTTTTGAACACAAATCCTTACAGAATATCCCCAACTCAATCAACGTCGCACTGATATCCCTGCGAAGGAATCCACGAATCGCAATCGGTAGTAGACATTGCAGAAGGACGTAACAATCATGACTTTTCATTCCTGTTACCTTACAGTCCGTAATCTTTACGCGCCGAGATATATTTGACACATACCCATCGGGAAACTTCACCGATCTCAACCATTCATATAAACACTTTTTCTCTAGTTTTGTTAATGTGTAGCAGGCTACTGGCATAGTATATGAATTTTCATGTGGTTGCAAGTGCAACTCTTTCCTTAAACTCATTGCTTGTAGATCCAATCGAGCCTTGAAACTGTCTTTTATTTTATTCTCTATGTTCATCAATGTTCTGAAGACATTGTCACATATATTCTTCTTAATATGCATGACATCCAAGTTGTGTTGCAATTTCAGATCACTCTAATAGGATAAATTAAAAAAAATGCTCTTCTTCCTGCATTTATACTCCAATACTATATGTTTCCTCTTCTTCAAGTGTGGTGCCTTACCAAATCTAACTTCTCCAATGTTACGCATTTATTGTATCACATCTTCTCCAGATAGCTCGTTCGGTGGTAGCCTATAATCTTGTTTGCCATTAAAGATCATCGTCTTCCTATGCTAACTATGATAGCTCAGAAGGAAGCGACGATGGCTTATATAACACATTTTTCTACCATGCTTCAATGACAATAAACAAGTCTCAATACTACATGTAGGACAAGCCAACTTTTCCTTCGTACTCCACCCAGACAAATTCTCATACGCGGGGAAGTCATTTATTGTCCACAAGACCTCTGCGTACAATCGAATATCTGTCCTGCAAATGTGTCATACGTCTGTACACCTTGACTCCATAACTTGTTTAACTCATCTACTAACGGTCGCAAATACACATCAATGTCATTCCCGGGTGACCTGGGTCCAAGAATAAGCAATGACATCATAAAAAATGACTCCTTCATACATAACCAAGGAGGTAAATTGTAGGGCATAAGTACCACTGGCCACATACTGTATAAGCTACTCATATTACCAAATGGATTAAAATCATCACTTACAAGACTTAGTCCAAACCAGTCATATTGCTTGTCAAAATTTTACCAGGCTTCAAAGTCCGCAGGGTGCCTCAGTGTACTATCATCACAAACGTGTTTCTCCTCATGCTACCTCATATCTTCAGTCATTTTGCGAGACGTAAATAATCTTTGCAATTTGGATTTCAATGGGAAGTTGAAAAGGCCAAGCTATATGTCCTAGAGGGGGGGTGAATAGGACTATGCCAAGTTTATAATAAAATCAGCGGAACTAAAATACCCTTACAATTATGAATCAATTCACAATGCTAAATTTAAATCACCTTGATAAATAAGTATTGAGAGATTGATACAAATTCAGTTCTAAGGACAACCTTACACCATAATAAACAAGGGCTTATGGTAGGACAACCTTATTTCTAGAACCTCTTTTGAATCAAGGACTCAATGTTAATATAAGTAAAAGAAATAGCAAGGAATTGAAAATAAATGCAGAAGTAAAGATCTAAATTATTACAACAATCCCCACACTTGCTTGAAATGAAAATAGTTACAACATTCACATCCACTTGTACATTCCACACAATCGAATGATAAAAGATATGAAAATTAAGCAAGCATTCAATCCACAAGACAAAGAGTTATAGTGGTTCGCTGTGTACACCAACTATTTTCCAACAAACCACACACGAGAATGCTACTCCACTCCTAATATCCTCACACAGGGATATTAGCGTTCACTATCAAATAGATTTTCTCAGTTCACCAAAAACCTTTACAATTGTGTCTTTTTCACTTGGGCTTACACAATTCAAAAACCCCTCTTTTCTGAGTTTTCTGGTTTTCCTCAGACAACCAATACAATGAGATTTTTCTGGCTCAATCTCAATCAAAACCAGTACAATGAGATTTTTCTGGCTTAACCTCAAACAAAACCAAAAATAAATGAATTTTACAAAATTGTAAAATACCTGGATTTCTCCTTTAGCAGCCCGGTAGAACCAATCGGAGTAGATGATTGAATATCAAAGTTCAATTTTCAATACTCACATTCATAAGGTTCTAAATTCTAATATATTTTAGATTTAACTTGTTGGGCGTAGCTATATTTGATTTTGATTCCAAGAAGAAGGAATAAGATAATTCCTCTTTTCAAATAAGATTGGAATATAGAAACAAAATCAAATTAAATAAGCTAGCAAAAAGGAATATTAAATAAGCACAATTTAGCTTAAAATAAACACAGACTTATCTCAGAGTGAATACTTGAAAATTCTTGAAATGGAATGGAGTTGAGGTGTAAAAACTCTGAAATTCGTGTTCAATTTATAGAAGAAAAAATCGTTCCTACGACTGGTCTTAGAAACCTAGGACTGGTCGTAGCTCTAACAGATTTTTGAAAAATTGAGCGCGATCTTTGAAAGCCGTTCCACGACTGGTCGTGTGTACCCTACGACTGGTCGTGGGTCACTTACGACTGGTCGTGGGACCATGAAATAAGTTGCTGGATTTTGAGTCGTAGCTCCACGACTGATCGTGGACGAGTCGAAGCCAACCTACGACCGGTCGAAGGACTTCAGATCGTCGTGGGCGTACTGTAAATTCAAAAATCTTTAACTACTTAAGACCGGTCGTGGAATTTCTAGGACTAGTCGAACCAATGTCGGGGCCCAGTCGAACAAGAGCTAGGACTGGTCTTGGAATAGACCAAACTTATGTAAAATAAATATTTGATTTATGTATCCAAAATGACCTACTTAAAGGGTCAACCTAAGGTCATTCAAACCTGAAACATGTCGTATGGACATTGAACTTCAACCATTCAACGAATATAGATTGTTTGAACCATCTTGAGATCTTGAACTTTGTTGTAGCTTCAAACTTGAGATCTTCATCAGCATAACAACTACTTCATGCATTGCTTATTAGTCTTGAAGTCATGAGTTGTTCTTTAAGACTTGAACTTCAACATTGTAGCTTCTTGAACATCAACATCTTAAGCTTCAACTTGTAACATCTTGAAGAGTTCGACTTATAGCTTCTTGAATAAAAATCATCATACAAGCACAAGACACAGATAGATGTTTTGACACATCAAATTTTGACAACCAAAGGAGTATGAGACCATAACCCTTACAGAAGTACCTTAACACCTTTTGCGAGATTTTCTTATACTTGGCTTTGTCATACTTTCACTTAGACTCTCCACATTCTGGCCACTCTTCAACATTTTCATGCTCTTTTCAATACAATATACAATCATTTATACATGCATGTTTGGGGATGTAACCAAGGCCCAAGTCTCGCATTAAGGATTTTGCCTCTTAATGAACTTAGGCAATGTCTCACCATCTGGTAATGCTTCGTTCAACAAGTCAAGTAACATGTCGAATGATGTCACGCCCCAAACTTGGAAACCGGGCTCACGAAATTCCTGATCGCCGAATCCGGCACCGACAACCTCTGTAGAACCTCATTCTCGGTTCTCAGCGCCCATACGCCAGATTTTGATCCTGGGATGTTACCAGGAGGATTTTTAACATCAGTTTAATTCGTAATAGGCATAACCAAAGGCATAACCCACAAACAACAACCAAAAACTCCATCACATTTCCACTATGATCAAAAACTTTACAAGTACAATGAGCATAAAGGGAAATACAATGAGAATGGATAAAAAGCTCCAAAGATCTACTCTGTGCTCCTACCTCAGCGCTGCTGCGTCCCAACGTCACCTGCACGGAACGGTCGTGCATAAGCTTACAGAAAGCTCAGAGGGTGGTGAAAGTGTGTGCGTAAGGTAGTAATGTAGATATGCAGTATTAGAGTAATGCAGAATGTACTGATGAATCTATGAATACCACTAGTCGTACCAAGGCTATATAATGCAAATGATGTCGGCCATACCAAGGCCATGCGATGCGAGATGCAACTCAAGTATACAAATCCTCATCTATATCCACATTTCCATATAACTCAAATCTGGAATATCACTGGGGTCTAGTACACTCTAAACCAGATTGCCGCCCCATCGGGCGCAATAAGGTAAGTGGAAGAGACCTCACTATCCACCTGCCAATATTAGACTCAGCTCATCGATAGCGGACCCATTCCTCGAGCTAGTCAAACTCAGCCTAGCATTACCCCCTCCTCTCGGGCCGGTAAGGCCGCACCCCCTTCCAACCGACCACGACACAGTGGAAAATGCTGCTGTCTGGTAATCGACACTCGGCGCTCATGCACCCACGTGGTCTAGACGTTGGAGTAACCTCTTGGTACCATAAGGGTTTAGGGACTTTCACCTAGGGATATCTATAGCACCCCATGTAGAACAAGATTTTCGGTATCCAATCCTGCTAACCACGATACGCCTGTGGAGGCTACGGCCCTGATGTCGCTAGGGCGTATAGTACCATATCACACAATGCGAATGCATGAATCACACTATCCAATCATGCAGTAATCCTGCGCGTATCGTGCGCTCATGTAGGGCAACACCGCCTATCTGGGAGCCCCTAAACAATCTGCCCAAAGGCATATGCTATGATCAGTCACTTCTTATAAAAAGCATACATATGATGCGTATGATCATGAATCATGGAACTATACTACACATGTTATATGGGATAACTGCTGTTCATAACGAAGATGGGCCTAGACGGCCTATAAGTATGGGCCTAACAATGGGCCCTAGGGAGAATTTTAATGCAGACATTTAACCAATATTATTCTACAATGTGGACGTCAAACCAACATTGCTCCCAAGGCACGGCTGTCATAGCATCATTACACAAACCATGATAGGGTCATACATCTTTATGGACTTGTGTACATCTAATTAGGCCTCGACCCATGGGCCTTAGGTATAACAAATGCGCCGTATAACATGGGCCTTAAGTATATCAGGTGGGCCTCAATGATTGGGCCCTAACTACATCAAGATGGGCCTTATCTTATAGACCTCATGCATATCAAGGTGGGCCTCAACGGATGGGTGGATATAATACAGACATCAAGGTGGGCCTACTGGTGCCGCACCCAAGTCCGGGAGGGGAACCAGGCGAGGATAAAACACATACCTCACGATGGGTCCCACCATCAAAATAGATGTACGGCATGTGTAAAACCCATACATCATGGCTGGGATCCACCGTCCATGGGATGGACAGTGGATGCAGCGCATCCCCAAGGTGGTCCCACCATAAAAATGGATGGATGACTAGAGTAAAACACATACATTAAGTGGGGTCTACACCCTACTGACGCACATAGGGAGAGAGAGAGAGAGAGAGATGTAGAGAACGTGAGATGTAGAGAGAGATGTAAAGAGAAAGATGTAGAGAGAGATAGAGAGAGATGAGAGGATGTGAGAGAGATGTAGAGAGAGATGAGAGGACTTGAGAGGGCAGCCACGTGCCCCCTCCTTTTTCTTTTTCTTTTTTTTTCTTTCTTTTCTTGCTGACACCGAGCAGAGGTGGGTCCCACGAGGTCGAGCAGTGTGGGCCCCACCGTTGATGTTTGCCAACATCTGACCCATTAGTTAGATGCACCATTTCAGCGTGGGCCTAGGTCTCAAAAATCAAGTTAGGCTGTGACTTGTGTGGGCCACGTCAGATACAACAGTTGAGAGGGATACCCTCCATCTAAAATAATCATAATCATTTATTAGGCCCACCGAGATGGGGTCCACAAATCTAGCCCACCCATCATGGGTGTCCCACTTAAATGAAGGGTCAGGCCACGTTTCAACCGCACCCAAAACTCAGGTGGGTCCCACGTAGGCCACCCTCACAGGGATGGATACTAAGACCTCATGTTTGAAACGAGGTATCTCCACTTAGTCCGCCAGTGAGTTATGACCAGCGTTAAAACGAGGTATCTTTCGCTCGGTCTACCAGTTGAGCTATGTATCTAGGTGTAAGGAGGGCCCCACACGAATGTGGACCCCACCGTCCAGAAATGGTGGACGGTTTGGATTAAACACATACATCATGGAGTGGCCCAACCGACTGGATGGACGGTGTGGTTGGGTCCCATGGATCCCACGCCACCGCCACTAGGGATGGATGCTAAGACCTCAGCGTTAAACGAGGTATCTTTCACTCGATCTGTCAGTGAGCTAGGGGTGGGTCCCACCGTCCTTGGACGGTGGATGCATCACACGTGTGTGTGGGTGTGGCCTACCGAAATGGATGGATGATGTGGGTGGGTCCCATGGACCCCACTGCCTACACACACTTCACGTCGGTACACACCCCATGTCAGTAAACACTCCATGTTAGCCACCTCCACAAGGATCAAAGCCGACCTCTGTGTTGGAATGAGGCATCTTTCACTCGTCTACCACTGGAGCCATGGGGCTGGGTGGGCCCACGTCAGATCACACTTCATAGGTGGCCACCCCCACCATTAGCCACGTCAAGGTGGGCCCCCAATGGATGGTTGGGATGGCACAAAAATATCATGGTGTGTCCCACATAGATGGGGTCCACCGGTAGGTAGCATGGATGAAATACATACACTATAGGTGGGCCATGATCATGGAAAAAGAGAGAAAGAAGGAGGAAATCACCGGCAAAGATGGAGGGGCCCCGCCACTATGAGTCCCTCTTTGATACAAAAATTACATTAAGTGGGTTCCACTACATGTGGCCCTTAAATCAAACAAATGGATGAAAACACAACTCCAAAAATCACCCACCGTTCCTTCTTGCTTCTTAGGCTTCCTTTGCTCCGTAGCTTCGATTCCAACGAAGAAGATGGGGTTTGGATGGTTGAGATGGGTGATGAAAGGGTAGGAAAGGTGGGCCACATTTGTTGCTTGGAAGAGTTGGAGAGGTTGGACGTGTGGAGTTTTTTTCATACTTGGAAATGAGCTTGGAAAAGAGGGAGAGAGAGACTTGTAAAGGGAGATGGGTGATGGATGTGGTGTGATGGATGTAAGAGCACCTTTTTGACTTTTGGGGCAAATGTTGTAAGAGAGGTATGGGTGGTATAAGAACTTTTTAACTTTGGGTTTGCTTGGGGAAGGGTGAGAAGTGATGGATTGATGGGATTGATTGATGAGTGATTGATGTGACATCTCATTGAGATTCTTTTGGGATTCGTATGCACAGCATTTTCCTCGCATCGAACGCTGACCCTCATCTCTTGACCAGAGAATATGATCGGCGCTGGAGTCGAGGCATCGAAACCACAGTGATGGTGCGGTCGCTATGGTAAGGGTCTTGGATTGAGTCGACTCGGGTTGATGGCGTGTGAATCAAGGTCGCGTGCAATTACCGGTTAAGGGTCAAAGTTGCTAGAATTCGACTGCGGAAGTCTACGGACGGTACGGTCTAGGATACGGGTCTTACAGCTCTCCCCTCCTAATAAAAATTTTGTCCTCAAAATTTACACAAGAATCGCAGCTAGTCATACTCATGAGGGAGAAGAAACATAACATCACTATATAAAATCGAAGATAACATGCAAAATACAACACATAATCAGTCATAAAAAAGATGGGGATAGTGCTCTCGAATCTCGACCTCGCACTCCCAATAAGCCTCCTCAATAGAATGGTGACCCTATTAAACCTTAACTAATGAAATGACCTTGGTCCGGAGGACCTGCTCCTTCCGATCAAGGATACGGACTGGCTGCTCAATATAGGAAGCATCCTCACGAACCTCTAATGACTGCCAATCAATAACATGATTGATGTCTGACCCACACTTTCTCAACATGGAGACATGAAAAATATTGTTCCCCTGAACACATCCCCTATGATATCTTGGATTTCTTCAACGTCTTCATCTTCGTCATCTGGCACAATTGGGTCAACAAGGGCTTCAGTGGCCTCAACTTCTTGGTGGAACTCTTCGCCATGATAGATCCACCAAGTGTAATCCTGGTCAATTCCAACTATGAACAAATTGTCTTCTACTTTGTCTAAAGTCTTATGAATCATGTTCTTACATTTTCGACATGGACACTTAATCATATTGCCTGAATCTGCCCGATTTTGCGCAAAT
The DNA here is from genome assembly GCA_030180095.1 of Magnolia changhungtana. Classification (NCBI taxonomy): domain Eukaryota; kingdom Viridiplantae; phylum Streptophyta; class Magnoliopsida; order Magnoliales; family Magnoliaceae; genus Magnolia; species Magnolia changhungtana. Next base: position 7,903,130 of record JASAUF010000552.1, on the reverse strand, counting down.
TCCATGAACTCTTGAACCCTTTGTTTATACTCTGGGCCAAACCTGTTCTTAGCTCACATCCAACTCTTATCTATCTCTATAATGAAAAGATTAGAGTCAGTTTACAGAAATAGGTTTAGGATTAAGTTAGGGTTATAGGTTTAGGTTTAGGTGTAGGTTTAGGGATTTGAGAATAGGTTTATGTTTAGGTTTAGGTGTAGGTTTAGGATTCGGGTTCAGGTTTAGGACTAGGTTTTCAAGCTTAAGTTTAGGTTTAGGTTTAGGTTTAGGTTTAGGTTATAGGTTTAGGTTTAGGTTTAGGTTTAGGTTATAGGTTATAGGTTTAGGTTTAGGTTTAGGTTTAGGTTTAGGTTTTAGGTTTAGGTGTAGGTTATAGGTTTAAGATTAGGTTAAGGTTATAGGTTATAGGTTATAGGTTATAGGTTTAGGTTTAGGTTTAGGTTATGGTTATAGGTTTAGGTTTAGGTTTAGGTTTAGGTTATAGGTTTAGGTTTAGGTTAAAGTTATAGGTTTAAGATTAGGTTAAGGTTATAGGTTTAGGTTAAGGTTATAGGTTTATGTTTAGGTTTAGGTTTAGGTTTAGGTTATAGGTTATAGGTTTGGGATTAAGTTATTGGTTTAGGTTTAGGTTTAGGTCATAGGTTATAGGTTTAGGTTTAGGTTTAGGTTATAGGTTTAGGTTTAGGTTATAGGTTTAAGATTAGGTTATAGGTTATAGGTTTAGGCCTTTATGTTTAGGTTTAGGTTTAGGTTATAGGTATAGGTTATATGTTTGGGATTAGGTTATAGGTTTAGGTTTAGGTTTAGGTCATAGGTTATAGGTTATAGGTTTAGGTTTAGGTTTAGGTTATAGGTTTGGGATTATGTTATAGGTTTGGGATTATGTTATAGGTTTAGGTTATAGGTTTAGGTGTAGGTTATAGGTTATAGGTTTAGGTTATGGTTATAGTTTTAGGTATTCGAGTTCGGGTTCGGGTTCATATTAGGCTTATAGGTTTGGGTTTAGGTGTGCAGGTTTAAGTTAAGTGAATTAAGTTTAAGTTTAGGTTATAGGTATAGGTTTTGGTATAGGTTATAAGGTTATAAGTTTAGGTTTAGGTTATAGGTTATAGATTTAGGTATTCGGGTTCGGGTTCAGGTTCGGGTTCGGGTTAGGGTTATAGATTTGGGTTTAGGTGTAGGTTTAAGTTAAGTGAATTAAGTTTAAGTTTAGGTAATAAGTTTAGGTTATAGGTATAGGTTTTGGTGTAGGTTATAAGGTTATAGGTTTAGGTTTAGGTTATAGGTTTAGGTTTAGGTTTAGGTGTAGGTTATAGGTTTAGGTTTAGGTTTAGGTTATAGGTTTTAGGTTTAAGTGTAAGTTATAGGTTTAGGTTTAGGTGTAGGTTATGGGTTTAGGTTTAGGTGTAGGTTTAGGTGTAGGTTATAGGTTTAGGTTTAGGTGTAGGTTATAGGTTTAGGTTTAAGTGTTAGTTATAGGTTTAGGTTATAGGTTTAGGTTTAGGTTTAGGTTATAGGTTTAGGTTTAGGTGTAGGTTATAGGTTTTAGGTTTAGGTTTAGGTGTAGGTTATAGGTTTAGGTTTAGGTTTAGGTTAAGGTTTTAAGTTTAAGTGTAAGTTATAGTTTTAAGATTAGGTTAAGGTTGTAGGTTATAGGCTATAGGTTTAGGTTTAGGTATTCGGGTTCGGGTTAGGGTTATAGGTTTGGGTTTAGGTGTAGGTTTAAGTTAAGTGAATTAAGTTTAAGTTTAGGTTATAGGTATAGGTTTAGGTGTAGGTTTTAGGTTATAGGTTTAGGTTTAGGTTATATAGGTTATAGGTTTAAGTTATATAGGTTATAGGTTTAGGTTTAGGTTTAGGTTTAGGTTATAGGTTATAGGTTTAGGTTATAGTTTTAGGTTTAGGTTATAGTTTTAGGTTATAAGTTTAGGTTTAGGTTATAGGTTTAGGTTTTAGGTTATAGGTTTAAGTTTAAGGACAACCTGTTCACAAGATCACATAGATATTGATGAAGGAAAAAATAAATATCAGCGGTTCCTACCTTCCAGGGACCCCCGCTCAATATCCGGATAGCTCTAACGTACATCCGAGTCTGTTCCATCAATTTTGAGCTAGTACATTAAACACGGACCTATCCAAATGGACGGACCACCCATATTATTGTTCATAGGAAATTGACAGCTTCATCATGGTCATAACAATGGTTCCTACCTTTCAAGGATCCCCGCTCAATATCCGGATAGCTCCGATGCACATCCGAGTTTGCTCCATCAATTTCGAGCTAATACATAAACACGGGCCTGTCCAAATGGCCAGGCCACCCATATTGTTATCCATAGGAAATGAACAGCTTCGCATGGTCATAACAGCGGTTCCCACCTTACAGGGACCATCGCTCAGTTAAATCATAAATTAGTTACCCATCCAAGGTTGGATAGATTGTAATACTTTCATATTTCCATTTAAATGTCCACGCCAAAAATCTGGCAACATCTCCCCATGCCTCTCCAGATAAGTTAATCTTACATTACATTCTGATGCCAAATATCTAAAGTAATGTAAAAATATTTAGCATTGGATACGGAACAGAAGAAACATATCCAGAGAGAAATGAGGAGATGGACTGCGAATCAAACATGAACATTTAAATAGATTATATGAAACCATACTATCCATCTAACCTTGAACTGTCCAAAATGGGACAATCTGAGTGATTTCTATGCAACCAAAAATACACCATATCTATTTATGGCCACATATAAATCCTCAAACGGGTAACTAATTATCTAACTTACAAATCACAATCACAAGTCACAACTATAAACTAACAAGTCACAATAATAATTTAAGAAAAAAATATAATACATATTAAGCATATTACTCATATTAAGCATACTGACAGTGGGTGTACTAGCAAGCTAAAAAAAAAAGGTCAAATCAGTGTATAAAATGTATTTTGGACTTAATAGATTAGTTGGACCGGTCCAAGTGACCAGATTCAATTAAGAGCACTAAAAATTAGGGTGAACTAGAGCATTTCTCAGTTTAATGTTTACTTGTCATCCATCCTGTTTATAAGGTCACACAGACCTCCGTTGAGGGAAAACACACATATCAGTTTGATCTAATACCTTTGTGGCTCATGAGAAGTTTTCATCCGCAGGTGTTCAATCCCCGTTCTTTTCCGTGGTGTGGTATACTTGAGCGTAGAATGTGCTTCAATTTATTGATACTTGTATTTCATTCAAAAATTATGAAGATTAGTAGGGATGCATATGATACAATAAGTGTTGAGACAGAGATGGTTGCACATGGGTATGGGATTTGACACATATGATGTAAGTACATATTGTAATTATATGTAAATGTAATTAGAATTTGTCCTAAGGTTGATGTTGACAATGAGCTTGTTTGCTAAGCTTTCCATCCTGGAGGATGTAATTTGTATAATTTGTACATATAAAATTATGGGGCCCACTATGATATTTATATCTAATGCATGTCATGCATTTCTTCTACCAGCTTATTTTAGGGCATGAGTCAAAAAATGAGGTAGATTTGAAGCTCAAGTAGACCACACCATAAGAAATTGTGGGAGTTGAACCTCTAGCATTCAAAACTTCTTGCGGGCTACAAAAGTTGTATCCTCACCGCACATCCATTTTTCCATATCATTTTAGGGAGTGATCCAAAAAATGAGGTAGATTAAAACATCAGGAGGACCACAATCTAGGAAAATTGTAGTGATTAAACGACCACCATTAAAACTTCTCAGGGCTACAAAAGTTTTGGATCAAGCTGATAGTTGCTTTTTTCCATTCATCCAGGGAAATCGGATTGCATACTGAGTTACTTAGTATGCTCTTATCGTACTGAGTAAACTCTGTTGGGCCCACCATGAATGTATCTGGTTTATCCATGTTGTCTATCAGTTTTTCTATCTTATTTTAGAGGTTGAGACCAAAATTTAAGCATACTCAAAGATCAAGTGGACCATACCATAGGAAACAGTTAAAATAATGACTTCTGCCGTTGAAACCTTTCTAGGGCCCACAGTGATGTTTATTTCTTATCCAACCTGTTCATAAGATCACACAGACATGGATGAAGGGAAAATAAAAATACAAGCTTGATCCAAAACTTCTATGGCCCCCAAGAAATTTTCAACGGTAGATGTTCAATTCACACTGTTTCCTATAGTGTGGTCCACTTGAGGTTTGGATTTTTTAGGCACAAGCACTAAAATTATCTGCTAAAATGGATGGACGGAGTGGATAAGATACATAAATCATGGTGGACCCCATAGAGTTTACTCAGTATAGTTACCATACTGAGTTATTCAGTATGCAATCTGCTTCCTCATCCAGGTCTTTGTAACCTAATCAACAGGTTTGATGGAAAATGAATATTATAGTGGGCTCTAAGAAGTTTTCAATGGTGAGAGTTTAATTCCACTGTTTTCAGGTGGTGTGGTCCACTTAGAAATTTGAAGATACTCTTAATTTTTTATTGTATGACATAAAATAATGATCCGAAATGAATGGACGGAGTGGATAAAACACATACATCATCCAGGTTTGTGTGACCTTCTCAACAGGTCGGATGACAAATAAATATTACAGTGGCCCCTAGGAATTTTTTAATAGTGGGTGTTCAATCACCACTATTTTCTAAAGTATGGTCCACTTGAGATTTGGATCTTCTTTAGTTTTTGGCTCGTACCCTAAAATGAAATGGAAAATGGATGAACAGAGTGGGCCCCACCTTGGATTATGGATGGCTAGAAAATAGAGTGGGCCCTAAAATTTCTTATTTTTAACATTCCACCCTAAAATCCCCAAATCCCTAAATCGTCATTGAGATTGAGAGAGATTGAGAGAGAGATGGAGAGAGAAATACCTCAACCGAGCTTCAGAGAGAGTGAGAGAAGGCGTGCGTGGGTAGGGCTTCGGCAACAAGGGCGTCGGTGGAGAGCGACAGCGAGAGAGAGAGAGAGAGAGAGAGAGAGAGAGAGAGAGAGAGAGAGATGAAAGAGAGTGAGAGCGACAATGAGATGGGCGCTGGAGTCGTTTCGACTTAAAACTTAATATTATTACTGACGAAAATTTTCGTCGGTAAAAGGATTCCAAATTATTTGGGCCCACCTGTGCTCTATCAGCCCTATCCACTCGGTACATATGTTTTTAAATATACTTATTAGCTATAAAAAAACAAATTACAAATCAACATCCATGATCAACCACATAAAGTGAAATAATTTGTCCACCGTTCAGGTGGTAGACTCTTGCTCAGGTGGTAGACTCTTGCTTAGGTCCTTACTCTTACTCGGGTGGTAGACTCTCAGGAGTTTTAACACCCAGTCAAGGGTTCAAGTACCCATAGGTGGTGAAATTTCACTAGCGTGAGTGTGTGGGGGTGTGTGTGCGTGTGTAAAATAAAAATAATATGTCCACCGTTCATTTTGTTCGCCTTTACAGACGATTTGTTTTGTCAGTAAAAATCTTCTTTATCGATGATATTGTTTATCATCGGTAAAAATAGCCTCTCAGTATGAATTTATTTGGTATGGGCGGGAATCTTATGCCGACAAAATATTATTTTGTCGATAAAAGTCATTTTTACCGACGAAATAATTTCATCGGTAATAAGTTCATTACGTCTCTGTGGGGCCCACCATGATGTAACTGTTTTATCCACTCCGTTCATCACTTTTCTCAGATCATTTTAAGGTATGCTCTTAAAAATGAAGCAGGTTCACAACTCCTGTGGACCACACCAAAGGAAGTTGTAGTGATAATGACACCCACCATTGAAACCTTTCCAATGGCCACCGTGATGTTTTTTTTTTTTTACCATCCAATCTATTCATAATGTCATGTAGAGGTGGATGAAATGAAAACACAAATATCAGCTTGATCTGAAACTTCTCCAACTCCCAAGAAGTTTTTAATGGTGGACGTTCAATCCCCACTTTGTGCTCCACTTAAGCCTTAGACTTGTCTCATTCATAATCATATATTGGGCCCACCTAGATATGATTCACATATCCAGCCCCTTCATTATGTGTGTCCCACTTGGATGAGGGGTTAGACCAAGTTTCAGCCACATCTAAAACTTATGTGGGCCCCACAAAGTGCTTTTATATATTTTAGTATGTCTTCATATAGTTTTAGATGGTATGGTCCACCGGAGTTTCGTATACAGATGATTTTTGAGATATCTCATAACCTAAAGGGGACACATCAAATGCATGGTGTTGATGTTCGACACACATCATGATGGGCCCCACAAAACTTACTAACATTAATTCTTAGGTTCTCACGGGGTCAATAAGTTGGGTCACAATTTTGACCAGAATATTGGCCCATTTTACATGTCTGGTCCATTCACTCTATTTTACTGATCAATACCCTCAATTTGACTAGTTACTCGCCCCAATCATGCTACATATGAGAAAGATATTGGGCATACAAGATTGATCAATAATTTGAGTGAATTTTGATTTAAACATCTGAAGTTATTTACTCTTCAATTTGGACTGATCAGATTGTCCAAAAACGGTTAAAGGTTTTTCATAATATCAAAAAGATATGAATGAAGAGAAAACACAAACATCAGCTTGATCCAAAACTTTTATGGCCTCCAAGAAATTTTCAATGTTAGAGGTCCAATCACACTATCTCCTGTGGTGTGGTCACTTGAGCTTTGGATATGCTTCCTTTTTGTTCTTTAGAGACCTCAAATTATTTGTGAACATGGATGAACGGAGTGGATAAAATAAATAAATAACGGTGGACCCCAAAAAATTTACTCAGTATACTAAGAGTAATGAGTAACTCACCTAAATGTAGTGGAGATGGGTTTCCTTAAAACATTCATAATCATATATTGTGCCTGCCTAGATGTGATTCACATATCCAACCTACTCATTATGTGTGTCCCACTTGGATGAGGGGCTAGACTAAGTTTCAGCTGCATCCAAAACTCATGTGGGCCCCACCAAGTGCTTTTATATTTTTTAGGATGTCTTCACATAGTTTTAGATGGTATGGCCCACCTGAGTTTTGTATATGGATGAGTTTTGAGATATCTCATAACTTAAAGGGGACACATCAAATGCACGATGTTGATGTTCGACACACATCATGATGAGGCCCACAAAACTTAGCTAACATCAAATCAAAATGACGATTTTTGCCGATGATGTAGCTATTTTGTCGGTAAAATATCATTTACCAATGAATATTTTCATCGGTAAAAAGACACTTTACCGACGATATTGTACAACGTTGGTAAAAATCGCCTTCCAATCTTTTGCCGACGAACTTTTTGTTCATCGGTAAAAACAACATTGACTGATGAACTAATCATTGGGAAAATATTTTTCACCGACAATACATAATTTCATTGGTAAAAGGGTCCAGCCCGTCATTGTAAATGGTGGCGGGACTATTTGGTCGAAGCGGGAATCTTTTGCTGACGAAATAATATTTCATCGGTGAAAGTCATGTTTATCGAGGAAATTTTTTATCATCGCTAATACGTTTGTCGGTAAAAGGCCAATTTCTTGTAGTGACCGTACTATAGGAAACCGTAGTGATTGTGGCCCTATCATTAAAAACTTCTTAAGGTGCACCTTAATGTTGTTGTAGTTTTTATTTGCTATACAATCCGTTGATTAGGTCATATAAGCTAGATGAAGAGAAAAAAAATATATCGGCCTGATCCAGATAATGCCTCGAAATGACATGTAGAAATGGATGGACAACGTGGATATAGAATGCATACATCAATGTGGGCCTTAGCACCGTCTTGGGTAAGGAGGGGTCTGATCACCTAATCCTCTCCCTAGTCTAACTTATCCTAAAGTGGATTGTTTGATCACATGTGGCCCAGTACCATCAGTTCTAATAAAGCATCATTAACTTTGGCCACGTGGCTGAACTTTTTTATTTTTTGGACCGTTCATTTGTTGGCTACTAATTGTGGTCCAACTTTTGGCACCAAACATATCCTATGAGTATAAAATCGAGACTCAAACCTACTTGTTGTTGGATCTAATGACTAGTCAGGTCGACCTGAACTATTGTATCACTAATCTTGATAATTGTTGAGGCATAAAAATAGAGATTCAAGAATGAATCAAAAAGAAAGATTAAGAAGAAGAACAAAGAAGAAAATGGAGAAAATGCGGAGAAGGGAAAGGGAATTCATAGTGATTGCGCAGACCCGTGCAAAGGCTATTGATGGCATAGGTCTGCGTAAACACCATTGAGGGGTTGCCCGCACTTGCATATCATCATTTTGGGGAGATTGAGTTGGACGACCGAGATTTAATGAAAGGTGGGCCCCATTACACAAAGATCGAGGGTTCGCACATGTAAAGGCCTATAAATACCCAACTCCCCCTCTCATTTGGACACAAAAAAGATTCTAGAGAAGATCAGAGCTCTAGAGAAGAAGAGGAAGCTAAAGGTATTCAGAAGAGGAGAAGGAAGAAGAAAGAAGGAATGTCGTGCCGGCCCGTGCAACCACAGTGTGTTGTGCGGACCCGCACAACCATGGTATGTTGCACAAGGATATGTATCAAAGAGCTGAGATGCTGACAAAAATGAATTGGAATATGCTGTCAGCAGACCAACTTTTCCTCAATTCCAGCCCTTCTTCAATTCAGAATTTCTGATTAGAAGATACAGGATGGTCATATTCATGCAATATTCCTCCCAAAGAGATGAGCTAACCATAAGCCGACATGCTGCTGGATTTGATATTCAAACTTATTCAATACTTGTATTTTGGATATTCTATCTTAGAATCAAGGGAAATCAAAGGATGTAAATGAAATCAGAATGAATAAATACGATAATTGTTCTCTTTCTATTCCCTCTGTTATGATTACATAAGATAATCCTCTAAACCAAATGCATTTATTTAATGTCAAAACAAAATAGCGACTCTGCTGGGGATGTTTTTATCTTATTTAAGATTAACAATGGGGAACCTTGGAGAATTTCATCATAGTTTAGCATCATACTAATGCCAAAATGGCAACTCTCATAGGGAACATCCTCCCCTTCATCCCTAAGATAGAATATTTTTATCCAAATACTAATTGAGATTTTATATTGTTACTTTGAAGGATATAAGACAGAACTTCAGACTACAATCAATGACAATTATTATGAAAGAAATGATCTTTTATTTCATGACGACGGGATTTGTGATAGAATTCGCTCGAGATCAATCTTTAATTCATAAAGAAAAGCTCGCATCAATAAGAAAGCACGAATCTCAAGCTTCAGTTATGGTCATATCTGTCTCCCCACTGGTACAAGAAAACAACAATGACTGGGTTGTTGTGTCACGTCGAAAATCAAAAGCTCTTGAAATTATGACCGCCAGGACAAGCTTGTCACCGCAAAAAATGAGAGGACCGATTACGCGGAATGCAGTCAGAAAGAATCTAGAGCTTGCTCCTCCGACATTGTATCCAGGAAAATCTTTCCCTCCTCTGACAGCACAGAACTTTCCAGCTCTGCCTGTAACCAATATTCAATAGACAAGAAAGGAGAAAGGAAAATCACCCATGAAAAATTTGTCAACTTCTAAGTCACCCTAAAGCGCATTTTCAGAAGCTATATCAAAATTAGTTGAATTCTATCAGAGTGAAAGAGAATTCAACAAGACTTCCCTCTCATTAAACTCTGATATGTTAATGTATTTCCGCTCCATTCCAACAACTGTTTCGTCAAGAAGTAGAGAAGCCACTGTACAAATGGCAGGAGTCAGCGAGGTCCCTCCGCCAAGTGTTGATGAACGTATGGCTGAAATGGTTGAAGCTCAAAGAACCCTAATGGAGGAATGTCGAAGCCTCCGAGAAGCTTTAGCTACTCTCATTCATAACGTGGCTCAAGCGACAACTCCTCTAGTAATGGCCACTAAGAATGAACAAGAGAAACAACCTGAAAGTTCATTGCCACATAGAGCAAGATCACACAGGTCTGCTCCAGTTATTAGAGCGATAACGTAAGAGGAGATGCGACAGATGGTTGCAGAAGTTGTCAGGGAGCATGAATATACTAAGAGATTCTGATACAAAACACCCTATCCAAGAGAAGTGGAAGATGTTCCATTCCCAGCAAACTTCAAACAACCAGACTTTCAGAAGTTTAATGGAGATGGTTCTCCAGAAGAACATCTCATACACTTTATCACCACCATGAGAAACTTCTCTACTATTTCACAATATTGTTTACGGCTGTTTGGTTCTTCCTTGACAGGGCAAAGCGTTTCAATGGTATTCTAATTTGACATCGGAGTCGATAAGAACTTGGGAACAAATGCAAGACGCATTTATATCCAATTTCTTCTCATCAGATTGTGACGTCAGCATTGCAAAATTGGCCTCTATCAGACAAAGACAAAATGAACCTGTGAAAAAATTTATCGATAGGTGGAAGACTTTTAGGGCTTCATGTAGGTAGTTGTCAGAAGAGAAAGAACAAGTAAACATGTGTTTGAATTCTATAGAGCTAGAAATTGCCTTCAGGCTCACAAGTGTTAATATAAAGACTTTTCGAGATCTCACAACGAAAGCACATGCATTGGAACTGATGGCCAGGAAAATGCCAGCATTTCAGATCAGGACGGAAAGAGGAGGATCGAATAGATCAATGGCGAATACCGTTGATTGAGAAAGAAAAGAAATACCTTTTACAATAAGCAAGAAACAAGGAAGAGAGAAAATTTGGATCGTTATAAAGATCAAGTAAATGATAAGCGGACTCGATCGTATGACTATCGTAAAGAATACGATTTTGAGAAAGAAGACGTTATACTAATGATAGAACAGTTATTGGTCGCTGAGACCATTCAATTACCTCAGCCCAGACGTCTAGAATAAGTTGAAATGACTAAGGAAATGAAATATTGCTGTTATCATCGTTATGTGAGACATCCAATGGAAAATTGCTTTACATTAAAGGACATGTTGCAAAGGATGATAAAACAATGTGAGATAGTGATGAAAAAGAATGAGAAGGAGACAAGAAAGTCACTGTGAACACGACATCTGCAAGAGATCTGTCGAAGATTGTTGTGACAAGAGAATAGCCGGTTGTGATAAATTTCATTAAAGATTTTCGTTATCATTCACGATTTGCTGAATTATCCTCTAAAGAAGTCAGTTTAAGTGATTTAATTCCATTCACCAGAAAGAAGACTAGCCAATAGAAAAATTTATTAATTGATGGAGAATACTACGGGCATGGTGTTTAAAGTTGGTAAAAGAAGAAAGAGAACTAATCAAATTATGTATAGAATGCATAAGACCAAATATTTTATTAAGTATTGTCGGTCCGAATATACAGACGTTTCAAGATCTAATCAAGAAGGCTTGTAGTTTAGAAAGGATTAGTGCAAAAGTGTCTGATTTTTATATAAGCCAACTGTCCTAAAATTTTAAAAGGAATTCGGCTAATAAGATCGAAAAAGAAAGAAAAATGAAGAATCGACAAGATGGGGAAAGAAAATCTAATAAAGGAGATATGAACAAGCCTGCGGCTAAGAAAATAAAGAAAGAATTCGGACAGTCCAAGAGTTGTGGAAAGTATTTGTTCGAAGAAGATGATACACTCTCTATGCTGAACAAATTGTTGGTAGCAGAGAAGATCAAATTGCCATGGCCAAAACATCCAAAGGAGATGAAGAACATAAGTGAAAGTGACTATTGCTATTATCATCGTTTCCTCAAACATCGAATTGAGAATTACAACCTAAAAAATATATTACAAGAAATGATTGATAGTGGCGAAATAGTCATAAGGAAAGCATACAACATAAGAGGAGATAAGAGCATGCAAACCTGATTGAAGCAATTTTCATATCTTCATAATTGGGATGCAAAGCTATAAGATAAATATATTCACAAAACTGGGGGGCAATCTCAGATAATCCGTACGCAATGATAATACATCAGTATATTTGTCAAAATTCGTTGCGTCAAGATATATTGTCTCTGAAGATCACTGTGAATTTGATTACGAAGATTATCGGTACAATATTTCCTAATTAAAAGGGGGCAAGACAAGAAGAATAATGGAATAATATCGAAAGGGAGTGCCATGTATTCGTCTCCAAACATGAATGAATAAAATTGCGGATTATCAAATATATAAAGCTTAGGCGTATCAATCCGATTGTTGGTTATCGTCAAATTCCGATGATGGTTGTTGTCAAACGTCGTTGACATTATTGTGCAACTGATGTTATTGTCCAACATTGGTAATGATTACAGTTAAACAAAGATAATGATGATTATCGTCAAGCGGATGGTATCGCCATTGCTAATCACTACTGACCACTATTTTAAAAAAAACATTATAATCGAATTAATATCATCGGCAGGTTGATGCACTATTTTGACTACAAATATTATCAAATACATTATCAGCAATGTCGGTGTATGATGTCGATTTATTAGTTATAGATAATCATATAAGCCTTATGATAGCAATGGCAATTCATCAAATATTTTACGATTAGCAGTTCAGCGATATATCAATTATCGACTCACCATTCATGACAGTGGAACAGGCTTATATGGCCAACCACATATAAATCTTATGACAACGATGACAATTCATCATTTACGACGATATAGCCAAGCTTATATGGCCAACTACGTATAAGACCTACCATCATTGGCAATATATAAAATTATGCGGGTAGCCGTGAGAAGTTAGTGGCCCTAAAAAGCCTGCGAATGCCATCACATGCTTAGACCCATGCAAGTAGCAGATGAAGTCAATCACTACCAAAAACCATAAGCGGCCAAAAGTAGAAGGAGGCTAATCACACGTGAGACCAATGTCATCGGTATAGCTTCCGACAGTGTCACGAGGGATGGTGAGAGAAAATGTCCTTTGTGAATGGATCCGACCTTGCAAGCGAAGAAAAGACGGGCTGCAGTGTGTGCTTTTTGGCTCGTCCATAGATAGGCTAACCATGCATAAAACCCTTCAAATTCTTGATTTGATTCCAGTAGAAACTCATGAGGATGGGTTTTTAACCTCCTCATTGATGGACCGGCGACCTTGGATTTGGTACCCTAAGGTAGCCTTACGAGCCCTGTGAACTCTAGAGAGTTACTGTGGCCAACCTTGTGCTTAAATCCCACCGAGTTCACAGCCTCGGTAGCTTCACTGGGCCCCTTTGATGGATCATGATTTATGAACTCCCCGGTTGTGATAAGTCCAGCGAACTCATGAAAGTTATAAAGACTGTTCACGTAAGACCCTAACTCCGATTATTTAAAAGTCCAAAATTATGATTGCTCCACTACTCATGAGCTTAAACTATGTGTGAAAGTGTTCAGTCAAGTTAAGTCAAGTTCAGTCCAGTTAAGTTTAGTCGTGTCCAATCATGTCAAGTCAAGTAAAGTCCAGTTAAAATATGTTCAATCAAATGTATACCAACTCCACTGATCAAGACCTTAAACTACGTGTAGCATCAAAATGCTGCAGATATATATATATATATATATATATATATATATATATATATGTTCGTCTATTCTACTTAAGATATGCTCAAATATGCAATTGCCTGATATGATGAAATAAGTCATGAAAATTTTAAATATTGATTAAAAATAGAAATAGAAATGTATTTTTCTTTAAACAGGTACAAATTGCAACAACAGCAAATGTAGTCGGAATGTTTACAATATTCTATTCAAAAGTTAAATCTTCCGAATCAATTATTAGTCTTCGATAATAATATATTTATCCTTTCGACGAGAGCTATGGGACTTTTCTGTCTCTTGTTTCTTTGAAGATGAAGGAAAATTCTCTTGTAAAATTCTCAGAGGCGTCGGAGAATGAATCACAAAGGTTCATCATTTTCTTCTAGAAGGTTTGATGACTCGAACATATTCTCTGAATTACTCAAAGGAATTCTAAGAGCTATCCATCCTTCAAGGGTATCAACGGGCTTTGCTTCATAAATAGTATCTTCTAAAGAAATTCTTACATAAAGTTGACCTGGATAGGGGGCATGATTTGTCTCTTCGGAGTAACCTATCTCTTGGTCTTTCTGATAACTCCTTAGCTGTGGCGGAAGAATACGTATGGCATAATCTACTGGATAATATCTATGTACCAGGTAGTATTAATGAGCCCACCAGCGCATCCAGGAATAAGAAGTATGGACTGGATAATCATAGCTAGGGATTAAGAAGCGGGATCCAGTATTGACATTTAAGAGTTGTCTCCATATCAGAGCCCAATTATAGGGCCCGATGCCACAATTTCTCATGGGTTTTGTAATAATGTCACATGTCTCCAGTACTGTTTGGTCAAAACCAAATTGACGAGCAAATCTGCTCGGGTAATATGGTTTACACCAAAATGTGCTACCTTCTCTCAGTGGAAGAGTAGTAGATCTGACAGAAACGAGAAATGAATGCTCGCCAAAAGAGATGGAATCATCATCAACAACTTCTATACCTTCCGGATGGCTAGTGAACAGAAATTGATAAAAGTCGATAGGATCACTATCTTCTATCTTTCGAGTAACCCAACCATTCAATTTCTCGATCATCTTCCTTAGTTGATAATGTTGAAGAGGGAGCCGATGAGGGTCTGAATATGCTCTTCCAGAGTCAGCAAAGGTCTAAGGGAAGTATACTCCTAGCCAGCCTATAAAGAAATGCTAGGGAGCACAAATCGAAAAAGATTTGATCATTGAATCTCCAGGACCAGAGATGACGTTCCCAAAAGCAAAATACAAAGAGCACAGAATTGGAGGAGCTAGTGAATATTTCTGACCCTTCTCCATTGCACCCGTGACTACGAAGAGAGATGGTCTGATGACATCCATTTGTTCTGAGTCGGGAAATATCACTAAACTCAATCAGTAAGCTAAAAAGGCTGCTAATTCGCAAGAGGAGCTATATTCGGTAGTACTCTCAATATTCTCACGAATAATCTTGAGCTCCCAATGATTATGGCCTGCAAAGCTGTCAAAGCAAAATAATATGACTATTAAAAGAAAGATGAAGACTCGCAAAGAGAAGAAGAAAGAAAGAAAATATACCGTAATTTTCGAGAAAAGTGAGCAAGCTATTAAAGAGAATTAATGTGCTCAGGTTGAGGGAAGTTGGCCAGTTCTCTGAAGATTTCAAGTGTGGTCTTTGAAATCTCAGATTTACTATCTCCTGTAGACATAAGAGCAAATTCTTCACTTGAAGGAACATAGGCATCGAAGATATTGCCCATGATAGGGAGACTTGATATGCAAAGAAGATCCCATAAAGTTATACTCATTTCGCCCAAAGGAAGGTGAAATGAATTGGTGATTGGGGACCAGTGATTGAGTAAACCCCTGAAGATAGCTGCATCTCCGTAAAAATGTTCTGATGTGGCTATGATTGCGTTGAAGAGGTTAATCTGTTCCAAGATGGTAGTTTGTTTTCAAGTAATGGCCCAAGCCCAAGCACTATAGAAATCTCAAGGAGATAGAAGACCCTTAGCTAGAAAGTCATTTGTCCTCCAGGTTGTACGACTGTTGAAGAAATATTGCTGAGCGGTTTAGAAGAAATAAGTAGGGAATTGCTGATGAGGATTATGACAAGGACACAGAAATCGCATTCTATAGATCATGCCGACCTTCTGACAAGATTTATTTCCCTCCAAACATCCTTCTAGAATTCTTGGTTCCTTCATAATCCAGTTATCTGTGGAAACTAGATTTGTTCGGACCATTTGGTCAATTGGTTCACTATGTAGATTCGACCAATGACGCCGCAAATTGATTGGGATAGTGATTATCTCATTCTTAGAAGGATCATGAAACTTCAAGACATCTTTGTTTATCTCAATGCAATCCTAAGTGTGTTGGAAACTTTGCTTAGATCTTGAAGAAGATGAATGATTCTTCCTTCTTGAAGACGAAGCTTCTGAGCACTTCATACTTATGGACCAGGAATTATAAGGCTGAGTAGAAAGTAATTGAGAAAAAAAGGAAGGATTCAAGACTTGAGAAATTTTGAAGGGAGGATGATTACGCAACGATGCGCAATGAGTATTCGTTGCGTGGTAGTGCGGAGAAGCGAGGCTTGTTGAGTGAAAGATATGTGTTGCGCGGAGATCACACGTAAAGATGAGTTGTCACACTGGTGGTTAATAGAGAAGCAGAGCTTCCGTAAGAAATGTGAAACGTATAAAGAAGGGGTCGGTTCTGTTATTTATAGGGAATCTAGACCCGATTAGAGTACCCGACTATCCTTTGCACGGGAGTGCGCAATGACAGGTGGAAGACGATAACCTATTTCTTTATCCTATAAAGGATAAATAAAGGATCTAGGGGGCATCTGTTGAGGCATAAAAATAGATATTCAAGAATGAATCAAAAAGAAAGATTAAGAAGAAGAACAAAGAAGAAAATGGAGAAAATGCAGAGAAGGGAAAGGGAATTCATAGTGATTGCGCAGACCCGCGCATAGGCTATTGATTGCGTGGGTCCGCGTAAACACCATTGAGGGGTTGCGTACGCTTGCATATCATCATTTTGGGGAGATCGAGTTGGACAGACGAGATTTGATGAAAGGTGGGCTCCATGGCACAAAGATCGAGAGTTCACACGTGTGAAGGCCTATAAATACCCCACTCCCCATGTCATGCCGGCCCGCACAACTACAGTGTGTTGTGCGGACCCACGCAACCATAGTATGTTGCGTGGAAATCTGTATCAAAGAGCCGAGATGCCGACAAAAATGAATTGGAATATGCTGTCAGCAGACCAACTTTTCTTCAATTCCAGCCCTTCTTCAATTCAGAATTTCTGATTAGAAGATACAGGATGGTCATATTCATGCAATATTCCTCCCAAAGAGATGAGCTAACCATAAGCCGACATGCTTCCGGATTTGATATTCAAACTCATTCAATACTTGTATTTTGGATGTTCTATCTGAGAATCAAGGGAAATCAAAGGATGTAAATGAACTCAGAATGAATAAATACGATGATTGTTCTCTTTCTGTTCCCTCTTTTATGATTAAATAAGATAATCCTTTAAACTAAATGCATTTGTTTCTTGCCGAAACAATAATAATGACAAATCTTGTTCTTGGCAATTTTTCAGCCTGAACTCATTTAAAAAACTACATTAGGTTGGGAATTGAGAGGACCGACACAACCCATTTACCAATTGTGGTCCAACTTTTGACACCAGACCTATCCCATGAGTATAAAATTGGGACTCAAACCTACTTGTTTTTGGGCTCATTGTACGGTCAATCAACCTAACCCTATTGCACCTCTAATCCTGATCAAAATGACAAATTTTGTTCTTGGCAAATTTTCGACCCGAACGAGATTTTTATATTGTAACGCCCCGGATTTTTGCCAACCTGGGATTGGACGTCCTTAGGCGATGGGTCGATCCTAACACCTTATTAACTTGTCAGAACTGATTTCCATAGTCTGAAATCGCTCCTTAACCCATTTCCTCCACAAATTCAACCCTTCACTACCTTGTTCTTTCAAATTTTCAAAGCACTTTCGCCCTAGACACTATCTTAAACTAGCTAAGTAGTATAACTTGGATCACTTTAGATACAAACTACAAAGGACTAAATACCACCCCAGACAGAAATCGCTTAGGACTAAATCCTTTAGAAATGACACAAAGTAACTAGGTGTGAAACCAGGGTAGCTACGAAATCTGTTTGAATCGCTTTAAATACGATCTGCAAGACCCAAAAGTTGCAGAATCATTGACGCTAGGTTACCCTAAAGTTTAGAACCAAACTCATTTCCCTGCTCTTTCTGGGAATGAAACGAAACTTCGTATTAGGTCTAGATCGCACATCGGGAGTCCGATTAACCCGAAGCTAAGGAACTAGGATCGCCCCACTGGGCTTAACAATCATCTCAAAAATTAGCCTTATCCGATATTCCACGGCCATTCGTTTCACATCGGAGCGAGGTAGTGTGAAAAACACTATTCACAAGCCGAAATAAATATCTGGAATAGTGATCTGGCATCGTTCGTTGACGCGTCAGTATTAAGCAACCTGACCGTCAGAATCAGACCAAATTACACCCTCGGATTAAGAAAAATTTCAGGAACATTTACATGTACTTGGAATTTCTGATCGTGGCCCACTGACCGTCGAATTGAAATCGGTCCGCCACGTGCGATCTGCGTATCCGAATGAGTCAAAAACGTAATCCCACGTAGATCCATCGATGATGAGCTTAAGTCTGACGTTTGGCTCAAGGAGGGCTACCAGAACTTCTCTTTTGAGCTGGAAAAGTGACGAATATCCTATATTAGCAGTAACCCTTGAACCTAAGTCTATTTTGGGAAGATTTGAGACTATATAAGGACCTTAAACCCTCTCCCATTCCAGCCATACGAATTTAGTTTTGGGAGAGAGAAAAGAGAGAGAAAGTGAGGAAGAAGTGGGAGAATCTCCCTGCCGTCGTTCCCTGCCATCCAACGGGCTGCACCACCACTTCCTTGACGTTTTTCCGGCGTCACCGACTCCGTTTTAAGGTAATAAACCCTAACCCTAGGTCTGAATTTTGGTAGGATCGTTGTAAGCTATGTAACAACTAACCGATTCCGCTCTTTAGGCTAGAAATCGCCCGTAGACGGAAGATCCATCACCCTTGCTGATTCGTTCCGTTTCCAAAGGCAAAGGTGAGGACTTTAAGCGTATAAGTTACGGTTTTCAACGCTTTCAATGTCAGATAATGGTAGATTCATGATCTGCTTGCAATTGCACATGTACAAAGTGCTTTCCGTTTCCTGTTTTGATTAACGGTGTGAAATATGGAATTTCACATATTCTAGGTATACGTAGAAATACCGTATACGTATTTTTTTCGGATAAATGTTTGACATGTTTATTTAATGTATGATTATATAATGTATGAATAAATTACTAGTTTGGCGAAAGGAATCGCCAATGTAAATGCGCCGTATGTTGAAATTGCGTATTGTAGAAATACCGTATAATGTATTTCTTTTGGAATAATGTTTGACATATTTATTTAATGTATGATTATACAATACATGATTAAAATACTAGCTTGCGAAAGGAATCACCGAAATCTATGTTCCTTTGTAAACACTATGTATGTCGAAATTGGGTATATGTGGAAGTACCCTATACGTATAAAAGTTGTTGATGTGATTGCCATGATTATTTGCTGTATGAATATGATGTATACGTATAAAATACTAGTTTGGTAAAGGGGACAACCCTAGTGCACTTTCCTCTGACATACGTCACGTATGTTGAAATAGTGCATTCCAAGTGTTGGTGAAATTGCTTGTGAGTGTAAGTACTTAAGTGTTAGAACCTTAGGTCGGTCTGAGATGGAATTCTCAACTAACCTAGATACATGTATGATTACCTCCATGAGGTTGTCCACTTAAACCGCGTACTTGTAATACGTGTGTTTGTATTCTTGGTTTTATAGTGTTTCATAACATGCTTACAACATGCTTTATATCATGCTTTATAATATGCTTATAACATGCCTACTAGCATGTTTGAATTACTTTATTTATCATTCTTGAATTACTTTGTGCTTTACTCTACATGCTATGGATGACAATTGATTGTGCTTGGGGCTATGATTATAGTCCAGACAATCGGTACTAGATTGGAGATCGTGGTTGAGTTTCATGTCGCCACGTGAGATGTGTTCGACGAACTCGAGTCGTACTTCGGTTGGCGATAGTGGTTGTACGCGAAGTGCTTATGCACTTCATGTTGTTCAACTTGTTGTGCGCTCGAGCTAGCTGAGCTCGTCATGTAACCCGATTTGTCTTATGTATGTTCACCATGTTTGGTCACTAATGCTTGAACCTAGGGTACCAAACTTACCAGTGAAAACCCTTTTAACCATGGTACCTCGATCCGCTAAGACTCATGAGCCGGGCATGGTGGTATGGGACACCGTGGTCGAGCTGTCGGCCTACGCTGGGGCTACGTGCCTCCCGTAGTGACCAAGGTGAGCAACTCAACTCGTGAGCCGATTATGGTGGTATGGGACACTATATTCGCGCCATTCGTACTACCCGATACACCGATAAGGTGATGGGGAGTGGTGCGATCTTTGTGTGTACAACCACAGCGACCCTTTGTAGTGACCGCGAGCATACTCTGAAGTTGCGGCGTGCCTTAGGGTTCGCCGCGATATATAGAGTATGAACTAGGCCTGTTTACGTATAGTTGTATCGTGATGAATCGTTTAAGGGGTGATGGGGAGTGGTGCAACCTTTGTGCGTAATGTGACCACAGCGACCTCTGCGATGACCTAGAAAACACACCATCGTCGATATTAACTAGGATGACGACCTAGATTGGATCATGTTTGGGAATGATACAAGGAGGTACCTTAGTTTCCCAATCCTGTTTGTTTGAAATGGACTAATTAAAAACTCGGTAATCATGCTTTCATCATGCATCCCATGTGCCTGGAAGATGTGGAGCACCTGTGGGATGTAAGCATGCTTGCGAACGTGAGATGGTGTCGCATGAGGGAGTATGTCGGAGAGGGCATCCATCATACCGCATTCATACTTGCATTAATCGAGTAACTAGGAGTGTTTGATTTATTGCTTTATCATTCTTTTGGCTTGTATTGATAACATGTTAACTTATGCCTTATTGTTCCACCGAGTTAGCTACTCACTCCCACGTTACGGATGACGGTGTTGTACACACCAAACAGATTTGTTGAATTTCGATGATGGCGACGCTTGGCATGAGCGGCGGTGACTACTTCTATGGTGACGAGGAGGAGTTCTCCTATTTGTATCTCTCTGACAGGTCTATGAAGACCTAGTATTGTATTGACGGGGTTATGGTACTGGGATAGAAGCCAGTAAACTTACACATTAGGTATATTTTAGAATTGTTCTTGTAATTATTTAACCTGGAAATGTTATCACACTCTGGAGACTCATCATAATTTATATATTTTGTCTACCTATTACAGTCTTCCGCTTGCAACTTTAACTGTCTCTGGAGTATGATATGTTGTTTTGGCTTAATCTCACTCATGTTCACTACTCTAATACAGTCAACATTCAATCATCATTCATTTTGTTGCATAAGTGATGTTCTGGAACTCGAGAGTTGAGTTACTACTCGACCCTCGATTTTCAGGGCGTTACATATATTTTGATCCTTTTCTAATTTATTATAAATTAGTAATTAAATTTGAAAACATAAATGTATAGTTATTAAATAGATGATTTTTAACTTCTAAATTAAAAACGCAATGATTTTTTTATATATACAATCATGAGAAATTTAGAAGTTTTGATGTTGAAAATCTCACGATAATACTTTGATCAATTTTTCATGAGAATATCACAAGATTTTCAAAATCTCATTGATGATTATTACAATCCTGATAAGCAGAGCCTAGGATTGTGTAGACTGTTGATGTGTGTTCCACTGTGATGACAGTGCATTCTCCAAAATTTTCTAGGCTCAAGAATCCAACAATGCATTTTAGACCATTCCAATTTTTTTACTAACCCTCTATTTGTTGTCACTGATCAAAGGGTCATGATAACCGTTTGAGATATCCTTTAGTCAACTCCCATCAGCGTTGGGGGCCTATCCCATCTGGATCACTGAACCGCAAAAGTCGTATTCTTTTCAAGGAAAAAAGGTGGACAGTACACTGCATAAAAGTTAAAGTTGTAGGTGATATTTCTCATTCATATTAGTTAAGGGTCAGTTTGGGTGCCACTTAAAAATAAGTATTCATCCCATTTTAATTAATAGCAATTATATATTAGAGAGATAATATTTATTTTGAGTAAGGATTAAAAAGTATGAGCAACAATCATGATCTCTGATACAATTTTGATTAATTAAAATGATATGAACTCATTTTTAGGTGTTTAACAAACATGCTCCTAAAGATTTTATAATTCCACATATTAACAGCATGTGTACAACAAGACAATGATTTGACTGTACCATAACAAGGATAAACATGTTTAAAAAAAAAAAAAAAAAAAAAAAAAAAAAAAAAAAAAAAAAAAAATTTAAGAACAACAAAGGTTGTACAACATTGGAAAAAGCTCAAGACCTGTTTGGTAAACATCTAAAAATGAATTCATCTCATCTTATTTTAGTTAATCATAACAATGTATTATAAATCATGTTTGTTTATTGTAAAGATTAAAAATAATCTTCCAAAAATCATGTTTCTAATAAGTCATTGCGATTAACTAAAATGACATGAAATCATTTTTAAGTGGCACCCAAACAGGCCCCAATGATTTGAACTCATTCAATCTTAGAGTTTCAGAGGAACAGTTATGCCTAACCCACAGAAAGCATATCATGGTACACCTTTTTTCCCACAATCTGTCCATGCCATGCAAAAGGTGAGTCCCACTAATAAAATCAGGCTGCCACTCATAATGTGGGCCCCACCTATATATTGGGCCAGACAATGACTGCTATTATTTCAACTTATAGCTCATTATTTGAGAACTAAGCTGATGAGTTTGATCATTTCCACTCCGGGTAATTCATGATGGTACCACTGTCTCTCTCTTCTTCTTTTTTTCACGACTTTGATGCCATAACATATGAGACTTTAGCAGGGGAAAAAATGTAAGATGGTAATTCATGTCATGAGACATATGATCTTTGTCCCCAATCATCAAGGGAAAAAACAAAAAGAAAAAAGGAAGGAGGAACATGCATTGTACCATCCAGACTGTCTGATTGGATTGATTGAATGTGGATTGTTTTACTTTAATCATCCATTTTCAAAAAAACAAAAAAGGAAAATCTCATGGGATTATGTGGTTAATGAGATTCTTGCACTAACGATGGGATTAGATCAGTGGGGTGCACAATATATAAGCAGTTTAGATGGGTCACTGTCACATTTGCTAGGCTGGATGGCAATCAAATGAACGGTCATATTGATGTTTCCTGATATCTATTTTGTGACAAATTACTTATTCACCACACCACCCATGTAATCTTTAGTGTTGTTTGGTAGATGGTTAAAAATGAGTCTCTTGTTTTAGTTACTCATAATTATATATTAGAGATATCATATTTCTTTTTTTGTTAGGATTAAAGGGGTTTGCTTCAATACATCTCAATAAATTGTGATATGAGATATCAGGACTTTAGCCTTTGAATCTGGATCATCCACTTACAATGAATCTAGCTAGGCAACTAATAAAATCTCTTAAATTAGCTGTTGCATCCATTTAAAATTTGGTGCTTTTCCTTTGAAAATGGATGGTCCCATGACCTTTGTATAATCAAAGGGTTGAAGTATTCAATAAGAAAAAAAAAAAAAAAAATGGGTTTCACTCATTGATGGAGAGCCCTATCACATAAATGATTTAGGTCATTCAAAAAAACACCATTTTCAATAGATAAAGTCCCAATATATCATATTGCAATACATCAAGATGTATTATAGTGCTCCTAAAGACGAAAAACAATCTCAATAATTAACAATCAATACATGTTTTATGATTAACTTAATTGAAATTAACTCATTTGTTACATGTCTTGTGGCTCAGTCAATATTGAGATCATGGGTTTGAGTGCCTATGTAGGGTGGGTGGGTGTGCATGTTAGACAGACCAAAAAAAAGAAACTCATTTTTAAGTGTCTACCAAACAAGCCCTTCATACATACATTAAGTCACTGATATTTATACACAATTTATGTTACCGTCTAATTAAGACAGATCATGCCATTATTGATGATCTAGTGCTGTAGGGACCGTGTTAGGTGGGTCCCACAACACCCACTTGAGGGATAAGGTTATGTAACGATTATTCAATGCGTAATAATCAGAATCTCTTTAAGGTGGACCAATACATCCTATCCCATATCCAATAATAGAGGGAAAAAAGAAAAAGGAGAAACGTCCAACCTATGATTTTCAGGAAGTTTTTACTACAGTACACTTTTTAGTTAGCTCAATTTAACAAATTGGGTAAGTCCGCTTGCTATAAATCGCCTTTGAAGGCCTCTCAAGGAAATCACCAAAAACCCATTGAAGCTTGCTCATTGTCTTTGCCTTAGCCTATATCGATCATGGATCCTTACAAGGTGGTTTTTTTGGGAAAAAAAAAATGCTATGGTTATTGCCCGTCAGCTAGATTGGAGAGGTGATCGCGCATGCATGGTGTGTTTCTGTGAGATCCTGGCCATTCATTGAAATGGGGTCCACTGCAAACATGCCCAGGCTTCAAACTCGAAATGGTCCACTCATGTGTAGGTCGATCGTGGGACGTTATTCATTTTTGTAACCGTCCAGATGTTGCTTGCCTGATGAGTGGGCCAAAGTGGATCTTTGGCCGGGGAATGACTGATGAATGGCCCAGATCTCATGTACCATGTGCCACCTGCACCATGAACTGCCTCTTCAATCTTTCAAGGCGGAGCGATAACCTTAGAATTTCTCCCTGATTTCCTTTAATCTTTGTGTTTTTATGATTACATTGAAATGTCTTTAGAGATTATATCATTTAGTTTGCTTTTGGATCTTTCATCATATTTCATTTATTTTCATTTTCTGTTGTTACTAACATTGGTATCATTTCTTGGAGAATCATTTTTTTAGCGGAGAATGTTTTCTTGACTCCGATCCGGTCGCCTGCGGCCCTTGATCGCCTGAATCGTTGGGACCACTTTCCCATCATGATCATCGCTTTCAACTTTGAGATCTTGGGTCCAACGAGAGGCAAGATTTTGAAAAAATAAAATAAAAAATCATAATGTAATGCATCACACGATCGAACTTCGTCGCAGTGTTATGCGAGGAAACACTGTTTAAAAACAGTCAGTATACAACTGAATAATTATATCATGGTATATAAACCATTGTTAAAAGACTCAGCAGCTCAACCGGGTTCGTCCCGTCCTAAGTTGAGTTGCTGGGTCAGTTACTGTATTAGATCAGATCAGGTTCGACCGAGTCAGACTCATATGGGTCTTAAAAATATGCATAGACCTGGCCTATTAATGGGCTGGTTCCGGCTGGGAAAAATCAAAATTTTGAATAGACCTGACCCATTAGGCAGGCCTCGCCCAAACGGTTCAAAAATATTAATTTAAGCTGAAGCCAACCCCAGGGCTAGCCTTTGGCAGCTTTATTAGGCGACTGTTAACTGCCGTTATTGGGAAGATGAAGTGAGACCACGGCTATTGGGAACATCTGTCTTCCCAGATATTCTGGTCGGCCATGTGTGAGTGATCATGGCTGCATAGCTGCATAGATTGCATATATATGGGAGATCCTGTCTCTTCCTTTAGTTGTGTTTAGCTGCATAGATTGCATATATATGGGAGATCCTGTATAGCTGTATAACTGTAGGCCTTTGTTCATCTTTGTGTTCTTAACCATCCATTTGCAGGATACCAATTGTACAGCTAGGATCATTAGAATGGTGGGGTTCGATTATCATACATGTGACTAAAAATAAGGTGGATCGTAAACTTAAGTGGACCGTCCACACCAGAGGAAATAATGGGGATTGAACAACCACCATTCATATGTCCACATGTTTTTTTTTTTTTTTTTGAGCTTTCAGTTCATCTGTGTGGAAATGACATTATAAACAATTTGGAAGCCATATAAACATTAAGGCAGAGTCTTAGATAAGTTTTAACGGTAGGGGTTTCTTTTCATAATTTTCCGTCTGGTGTAAACCACTTGAGTTTTGGATCGGCAATCTTTTCTGGCACGTTCCTTAAAATGAGCTTGTAAAATGGATGAACGATGTGGATTTTCCGAGTCGGATTCCAGAGGAAGTTCTTGTGCAGGGATTTTGGATGGGGCTACTTTGATGTTTGTTAGAAATCCAACCTGTCCATCCTTTTTTGAGCTCATTCTTGAACATGAGACTGAAAATGATTGGGATCCAAAACTCGAGTCAGCTACACTGGATGAAACAGCGGGAAAAGGAATTCCTACGGTTGAAACCTTTCCAGGATTCACTTTGATGTTTATATTCCATCCAAACCGTTTATAAGGTTATTTTCACTGAGATGAAGTGAAAAAGCCAAGAAACTAAACTGATACAAAACTTTTGTGGCCATATAAATGTTTCAACGGTGGTCACTAAATTCCCACTGTTGCCTCTCGTGTAGCCCACTTGAGTTTTTTATCCTCCTCATTTTTCGGTAGCATGTCTTACAATGAACTCGAAAAATGGATGGACGGAGTGGCTTTCTCACAAACATCGTGGTGGCCCGACACAGAATCGCATGAACTTCCTGCGAAAGCCTTTCGCAGATAATCCGCGTCCATTTCCCACAAGCCTTCAGCAGGAATCTCCATCGGGAGAGAGCATTCCATGAAATGCTACGTGGGACTAAGACTGAGGCAGATTGTCTTTGACGCTGTCAACAGCCAGTACATAGGTACGGGACGGATGCGACTGGGTACTACTGAAGCGTATTGGCTGGTGTTCCACACATCAGCTATACGGCTGGTGTAGATCAAAGTTACCTGGCCCCCACAATGATGTATTTATTATATCTACACCGTTTATCCATTTTTAGAGGTCATTATTGAGCATTACACAAAAAATAAATCATATCCAAAAGGAGATCGAGGGTTCAGTGGATATTAAATGCCCGCTAAAAAACTTCTGAGGCTATAGGAGTTATAGATGAAGCTGATATTTTTGTTTTCCCTTCATTCATATTTATGCGAGCTTATGAAAAAGTTGGATTGCAAATAAATAACATGCCGGGTTGGGGAAAGTTTCAACTGGGCTCACCACTCCGCTGTGGTCTACTCGAGCCTTGCGATCTCCTTTCTTCTTATTCTCATACATTAAAATAATTGTTTAAAATTGATGGACGGCTGGGATAAAACATACATATCACATTGGCTCCCACAGAGGGACGCGGTTTGCATCCTACCCCTGCCCGTCTCTAGCCCCAACCGACAGTTTTGTGGGTGGGCCCACCGTGATGTATCTGTACATCCAAGCCCTCTATCCTTTCTGATATCATTTGAAGGCATGAACACCCAAGCACTTGAGCGTTGGATCTGCCTCGTTTTTCTGTTCATGCCTTAAAATGATACGAGAAAAAGGATTGACAGCTTGGATGTACAGATCCATCAGGGTGAGCCTGCCCATAGAACTGCCCGTTCGGGGCTAGAGATGGGCAGGGTAGGACGCAATCCGCCGTTACCGGATTGTGCAGGCTCCACTATGATGTAAATATTTTATCCACGCTGTCTATCCATTTCTATAAATCATTTTAAGACATAAGCCCAAAAATGAGGCTGATCAAATCTCATGAAACCATGTCACTGGAAACAGTGGTGACTCATCGTCCACCATTAAAACCTTCCTATCAGCACAAAAGTTTCGAATGAAGCTGATATTTGTGTTTTTTATTCATCCCGGATTGTATGACCTAATCAATAGGTTCGACGGAAAATAAACACCATAGTGGGCCTTAGGAAGTTTTTAATGGTGGCCATTCAATCACCACTGTTTTCTTATGGCGTGGTGTACTACCGATTTGGGTCTGCCTCATTTTTGGGCTCATGCCCTTAAGTGATCTGAAAAAGTAAATGGATGGTGTAGATAAAACACATATATCATGATGGCCCCACAGAGCACCGTTGGGTAATAAGCGTCCCCTAAAACTCCGGCAAGCCACAACAGCCCCAAAAAGGACCAGACCGGAAACAGCCCAAAAATAGAGCAGACCTAAAACCCTAGGGATATCGGTGGTTTTGGAGTCATGTGACGCTTAGATGACACACGAACCGTCCAAAAGATGAATCCCACCGTGATGGTCATGCCAGGCTGATCTAATAATCAGATGGGCCACACCATAGAAACAATCTACACCACCAAAATTGCTTATTATTCACAAGTGGGCCACCTGATGATCGGATCAGCCTGACGTTTGCTTCTTAAGATAGTTATCATGGTAGGTAGGATATTATTGTTGGATGGGTTGGATGCCTTACACATATAGTGCTCATGTAAGATAAGATTAAGGTCGCTATTCTTTCATTTGATTGATAAAATCAATATTTTAGGTAATTTGGAAGAGATCTCTTGAAAAGTATTTAGTGCTCATTTCGGTCAACTGTTCATCATCTTTCTTTGGTTGAAAGGAATGGAAGTGATTGACACGGGATCTCCTCTGAGTGTTTCAGTCGGTAGAGCTACTCTGGGACAAATTTTTAACATTCTTACATGTGGGCTAGGGTCTATGAGAGACAATTGCTTTTCTCCTTTTCTCAAAAAAAGAAGAAAAAAAAAAAAAAGAGGATAGAGAGAGACAGCCAATGAAATGAGACAAACACCATCATGGGCGAGAGTTGATTAGTAAGTGGTCCGTTTTTCCCTGGCCCAAGTCCAGCTCATTTGTGTAGATTGGGTCCAGCCATGAAACTCATGGGTTGAACCTGGGGCTAAATTTTCTTATAGATAACTAATATGGTGAGATCTTTTGCTTGGATCTACATAAAACACCTATAATTAGACTTCTCTAGCCACTTGGTGTATTGGGGGCTTTGTTAGTCATCGTATTTGAATTGCAGCACCCTTCTATGAAAAGGAAATAGGAAAATTTAATTTTAGTGAATTCTTTTACTAGGTATTATTGAAAATCAGAATTAGTTCTAAAGTATTGTTTGGATGACAAGTAAAAAACTTATATTTACTAGACAATAATTATCTTATTTTTTAAACTAGAGATTCATAATTATAAAATATTAATGACTATTTTATAGAATTAACTATTTTTTAATTAATTAAAACGGTCACATCTAAAGAAAATATTTTTCTTTTCTTTTTAATTTGTTTTCCACGAAATAACTGATATATCCAAATTTTCTATGTCAAGAGTCAGAGAGAGAGAGAGTAGAGCTTGAACTCAATTATTTTTTAGTGCCCTAGTTGGTAACCCTAGTGGGCCAGTTGGTCTACCCAACAACTACAAACAGTGATAATTCACACAATCCCTCAGTGCACTGTATTTCTCATGTATTTTCAAATTTGAAGGTTTTTTAGATTTTTGGTTAAACCTATTTTTTATAAACCATGTCAACTGTCCATATTTTGGGCCAAGATTGGATGGTTGGATTTGCCTAATCAGTGTCATTTTTGCATGGTGGCCCTTGAAGTGTTTGATCCATCTATTGGATAATTTACATTGAATGATCAGACTGTCCATGTCACGTTATGCATCTAAGAGGACTATAACTTAAGAGTGCTGTGAAAACATTAGATCATTTCTCCTTATTTTTCTTTTTCTTTTTCTTTTTTTCTTAAAAAAAAAATATAATCAGATGAGTATTATCATATCTCCTTACCTAGTCCTGATTTATTTATTTTTTGATGCAGTACCGACCGTCGAGTAGTTATAACACATCGTTCTGCACCACCAATTCTGGCTTGCCTGTTTGGAATAACAACTCAGCGTTAACCGTTGGAACTAGAGGTATTCATAATCCGTTCATTTAGTTGTTGCATAATTGAAATTTTTTTTTGGGGCTCATTTTGATGATATCTGGGCCATTCATCAGATAGGCCATCATTGATGGTCCACAACAACAAAAAAAAAAAAACCACATTGAACCGTTGCTGATAGAGCATTTTACAATTGTCCAATCGGTGTGATTTTTGAGTTATATGATCTCCATGACAGTGTCCACGTGATGAACGGTCTAGATCTTGTCAATCTGTGCCACTGAAATGTTGGTCACAGTTTTGTAACCAATTATAGCTACATAAGTTCATGTTTGTCATTTTATTTGGAGATGATATTTTTTTTTTATCATGTGATACAGATTTAGTTTTAGTTGCACCTACTCTTTCACATTCAACTGAAATCAAGATAAACATTGGACGATTAGGATCATCCAGTCAGGGAGATTTCTTGGACATTGTCCATGTCTACAATCACCTAGTACTTACTCTTATCATGGATTCGAGACTCGGCCACTCGGTCTGGTTTTGAGTCATGACTCACCCAAGTTCGGTCGACTGGTCTGAGTAACTCGTGGTGTTGATCCAGACCAGGTGACTCCAAATGAGTTGCATCTGACTCATCCGAGTCATTGATTCATGCTTCTCATCGAGTCATTCTTCCCCACATTGACAAATGAGAACTAACCACCTACATGCAATGGCACCATAACTTGTGGAACCTGTGCATGTAGGTTCTGTCCTTGGAACCATTAGCTTGGCTCATGGCTTCAGTCCATGGTTTGACTATATATGCAATCTATAACTGAGGTCACGGATTTTGCTTTTATAAATGTCTATTTATTTGTGTCAAAATACAAAAAAAAATTATGCCTAGACACGCATGCTTTCTAAGCTCAGGCCGATCTAGCCCAAACTTGGCTTGTCACTACCATTCCGTAGCGATAGTTATATCTCGAATAAGCCATGTGGTGTATGTGTACATTAGTACATATGAGGTATTTAAAAATAGATGGTGACACATGAGACATATGAGGCATTTAAAGATGGATGGTAGCATATGTGACACTTATTTATATAACGTGACATTCTAATAGATACCAGAACACGAACCTAACTCTTACCACTTTTTATTGTTACTGTTGTTGTTATAACAAGCTATCGTTTAATAATAATTAAAAAAAAAAAAAAAAAGAAGAAGAAAAAAAAAACTGTTGATTTAGTAATAAGATATCTAATTTCTTTTTAGTTTCTATGCAAAAGCTAGGTTGAGAATCTCAGCCTGGGTTGTAACAACCGTTTGGGATAGTAACTTTCTTGTAATCAGATGTCCCTTTGGATAATAAGTGGTTCTGCTTACCAACTTATGCCTTCAGTAGCTGATCTTGGTTTGTGCTGATATTGCATATAAATATATTTGATAAACAACATACTTGCCCTAAAATTCCTAAATCCTAACCATAACTCTACAATTTAAAAGAGAAGAGAAGTTTCTTTTTAAGCTTATCATTTCAATCTTAGATTTTTTTACACCTTATTCCACCATTGAAAAGCCCCAACTGCTGTCATAATAACCACTAAAAAACTTCCTAATAAAAGCGCTTTTGAAAAGCACTATCCACTTATAGAAAAAAAAAAAATCCCTAAATGGAAACCCTAACCCTAGATGAAGCAAGAAAAGTTTCTTCTTCAACCCATCATTTCATTATCACACTTTTTCCCTCCTATTTTAGTGTTAAAAAGCCCCAAATTGCTGCAATAGTGACTATTCAATCATTTGCTTTCTTTGATAAAAACTACTTTTTTTTAAAAAAAAAAAGATAGACAAACCACAAAAGAGAGACACAACGAGGAAAGAGAGAAGAAATAGAGATTATGGAGGGATGCACTTGGATCACAAGAGCAGAGGAAGTCTTTCCTCCAGAAAAAGTAGAAAAGCAATCTTTTTTTTTCTTTTTTTTTTGCTTAAGCGCATAAGTCATTTTAAGGTGTTCAACCCTTCTTAAATGGAATGTTATTAAATTGTCTTCTATCACACAAGTTACTGATTTACTGATTTGTCTGGGAAGCTCAAATGATCCAAGAGTTCGACTCAATTGATGGGAGAGTCCTTCAGATTTGATATTGAGTTAAACAAACAATAGAGTTCTTAGTGACTCAGTTCCAAAATACATCAAGTTGAGTTTCAAAATTGAAGTATCACCGTCAGTGCCAAAAATCATATCATTTAGTGTAAAAAAGTTCAACTATTCTCATATTCCCTGTCCAAGGAGGTCATCTCATTCAAACAAGATAACGGATGATCATGAGGGTGGGGCCTACTTTGTGGGCCAATGAGTAGGTTCTTGTATGGTTTCTCCATTGGACAGATATAATCATGCAACAAGAAAAACACTCTCAATAATTTTGAACAATCAATAAATTTCAATTTGAATTTGAGTGTAGATTCTTAAAATTATATAATCAAGGATTGAGATTTCAATCAAATTGTCACTTGGACAGGTCCAATCCTTCTTGAGGATTACCATCTGATCGAGAAGATCGCGGCGTTCCATCGGGAGCGCATCCCAGAGCGGGTTGTCCATGCCAGGGGAGCTAGCGCAAAGGGCTTCTTCGAGGTCACCCATGACATTACTCACCTCACTTGTGCCGATTTCCTCCGGGCCCCAGGAGTCCAGACCCCGCTCATCGCCCGATTCTCAACAGTTATCCATGAACGAGGCAGCCCTGAGACCATCCGAGACCCTCGAGGTTTCGCCATCAAGTTCTACACTAGAGAGGTAACAATGTCTTATTATTATTAGCTCACTGTTATTTGTAACTTAGGTTCCCCTTCACTTCTACTCATGGATTTAGGACTCAGTGACTCAGGCTGACTCATCTGGTCTCAAGTCGAGTTGTGACTCATCCAAGTTGGGGGTGAATCGACACTCAGCGGAGTCGGGGGTGACTCGTCCAAGTCATCAACCCATGCTTCTACCCCAGTATTCTTTATAAGTGATTTACTTACAATTTATAATGTTTCGAGGATATGGATGTGACGCAATGGGCCCAGCCTGGTTCGAGCCCACTTGGCCTTTGGGCCCAGCCCAACTAGATGGGCTGGCTCGGATTGCATATTTGGGAACGTTGTTTCTGTGCTGATGGTTGCAATTAGGCCCGGTAACTAAAAAGGCCATGGATGGGATTAGGTTTGACAGCTTCTGACTGTCGGTAGGGTGTCATATGGGCTAGCCCATGCCCAAGTCAGGCCCAGTTTCGAGTTGGGCTTAGCCTTAAGACCTCGGGTTGGTCTTGGTTCTTGACATTTTGGGCCCACTTGTTGATTAAGGTGATATTGGGCTTGTATATACTTCATGGGCCAAACATATAGGATGGGCTTGGCATCACTTATTCAACATTCATATAGTACGTATGAGCCATCCGAAGCCTGATTCTTTAGCTCCTGGGTCGGGCTCTTAGTCAACTCATGCCCTTACCTCATGGGCTGGACTTTCACTTATTTTGGCTTGGCCCACCTAGACCATTTACCACCCTAGATAATTGGATAGGCTTGGACATGAACCTTAGACCCCTTCATTGGTTCTTGCCCTAAATTTCTGGCAAAGAACTAAATAAGCAGACCCAGCTTGAGCCTGGCCCATGTACAACCTCATTCATAGATTATGAAGTGGTCTCATATTTTCATGAAGTGTTCTCATATTTTCAAATGACCATGGAATTACACTTAGGAAACATAGAAATCACTAGAAATCAATATCGTTTCCATGGATGTGGTGGTTTCGCCATTTGTATCGACCTTCATGGTCAGATTTTCTTCAAGAAAAAAAAAAAAAAGATTCTCTCAAAAAGCTAAACAATGGGCATTGAAATTTCAATGATATTGTGAGACATTTGTTGTGGTTGAACATTTTTTAATATGTCTATGAAAATTGATTGAAAAACAAATAATGTATATTAACTATTGACCTTCCGACATTCAACTGTTTTTCGCGTGTTGATTGCTTTCCAGGAGGGGTTTTCTTGTCCATGTTTAGGAGTCACACTACCCAAATAAGCCCTTAATGATGAAGAATGAATCACTACTCTTCATTCAAAATTTCCACAATCAATTCACTTACTATAGAAAGATTGAAGTTGTGATTTCTTGCTGCATGATTGCTCGCACATGACAATTGCATTGCCATTTTTTGGTGGGTTGCAGGGAAATTGGGATCTTGTTGGAAACAATTTCCCAATATTCTTCATCCGGGATGGAATGAAGTTCCCCGACGTGATCCACGCCTTCAAACCGAATCCAAAGTCACACATCCAAGAGAATTGGAGGATCCTCGATTTCTGCTCACACCACCCGGAGAGCTTGAACACATTTGCCTGGTTCTATGACGATGTTGGCATTCCTTTGAATTACAGGCACATGGAAGGATTTGGTGTCCACACATACACTCTCATTAACAAGGCAGGAAAGGTCACGTACGTGAAGTTCCACTGGAAGCCCACATGTGGGATCAAGAACTTGATGGATGATGAGGCTGTGATCGTTGGTGGGAAAAATCACAGCCATGCTACTAAGGACCTCTATGATTCGATCTCAGCCGGGAACTATCCCGAATGGAAGCTATTTATCCAGACCATGGATCCTGCCGACGAGGATAAGTTCGAGTTCGACCCGTTGGATGTTACCCAGATCTGGCCAGAGGACATCATACCACTTCAGCCGGTGGGCCGCATGGTCTTGAACAGGAACATCGATAACTTCTTCGCGGAGAATGAGCAGCTCGCATTCGCTCCATCACTCATTGTGCCTGGCATTTATTATTCGGACGATAAGATGCTTCAATGTAGGATTTTCGCCTACAACGACACTCAGAGGCACCGCTTGGGACCGAACTACTTGATGCTTCCGGTCAATGCGCCAAAATGCGGTTACCATAACAATCACTATGATGGTGCAATGAACTTCATGCACAGGGATGAGGAGGTAACTTCCATTTCTAATGTATATTTTGTTAGAATTTCTCAGTTGTTGGGCCCTGCTAATCGTCTTGCATATCCACGAAATAAAACGATGCTCTCATGTGCTTCAGTTGGTCACATGGACGATCAATCTGATCAGAAAATGATGCCATCATGAATATGTGGGTCCCACTGTCTACATGAACGGATCAAAGAGCCAGAGATTTCATAACATAAGATGTCAAAATGCGATGATTTCTATAAGAAAAAAAAGGAATTTTCAATGTGATAAAATGGTGCTCACATGTGCTTTGATCAGTTGGATGATCAATTTGATACGAAACATGTTGCCATTGTGGACATTTGGGTCCCACTGTCTACATGAATGGATCGAAGCATGGCAATTTCATAACATATGACGATTTCTATAAGAAGAAGAAAAAAATGAATTTTCCTTGTTACATTGTTATGGGTGATGTTTGGTTCATGTGATCCTCTTTGGATTGTATTGATGAGAGGAGAATTTCAGGTGGATTACTTCCCCTCAAGGTACGATCCCGTCCGACATGCTGAGAAGTTTCCCATTCCAGACCGCATTTTAACTGGTAGACGTGAGAAGGTGAGTTTTTACTAACCATGCTTTTTTCTTTCTTTCTTTCTTTCTTTCTTTTTCTTCTCTTGCAGTTCTTAGTCCTTCACTGCTTTCAGTACATTTCACAATGCACATTGCTTTCGATTCATTATTTTTCTCTTTTTTCTTCACTAGTCTAAGTAATGCTTTCAAATCCCAATTGTATTTGGGAATCAAAAAATAATAATCACTATTGAAAATGATCATTGTGGCCCATTTGACGAAAAAACAGAGGTTTTTTGGATCAGATAGCAATCTGATTTTGAAATCTTTTGGGTGAATGCAGACCATTATTTCTAAGGAGAACAACTTCAAACAGGCTGGAGATAGATACCGATCTTTTGCGCCAGACAGGTCCTGTGCTTGCTCTACTTGAAAATAATAATAATAATAATAAATTTGTCTTACGGTATCAGATTAGCCGTATTTTCTTATGGATTTCCTCTCTCTTCTTCTTATTTCAGGAAAGAACGTTTTATCTGTCGGATCGTCGAGGGGCTATCAGATCCAAGGCTCACCTACGAGCTTCGCAGCATCTGGATCTCCTACTGGTCCCAGGTGAACATTTGTTATTCTGCTTCTAGGCACATTCAAAGTCATCTACCTTCACAATCCCAATCTGAATGCATATGGAGATTCCTGCCCACTATGAATGGACAGGCGAGATCTGTCAGTGTGCATTCTCATATACCAATGGGAACATAAAAATAAAAATAAAAAGTCTGAAAATATACAATTTACTAATGCAAGTGTCTTATGATGGAATGCAGTGTGACAATTCTCTGGGCCAGAAGGTTGCATCTCGCCTCAACGTCAGACCAAGCATATGATGAAGTTTGGGGATGATCGTCTCCTGCGGCACATAGAAGATGAAAAAAGAAAAATGAGGTCATGGGTCGGGCCCACACGGGCACTGCCATGATTTTTATGCTGTAATCGAGTTCTGTAATTATGTTATCTACTGGATATTATAAGTGCCTCCTGCACAGTGCCATCTGTCGGCACAAACTATATGTATTTACATGCTATATAGCAAAATCCCCTCTCATGTGCCGAAGAGGGAAGTGGGCCGAGTGACATTATCAGTCTCACATTTTCAGTTACTTCAAGGCAGCGTTTGGATGTACTAGTTTGAATGGAATTGCAATATTTAGTTCAATAAGGTTGAGATGGCTGAATTTGAATTGCCTCAGTATTCGTATGAAGGAACTAAGCTCCAAATCGCAATTGTGTTACTTTCGGGTTGGAATTGAAAGCAACGTAATTCAAAATATGGGCTTATTTTGGATTAGGATTTAGGAATACTGTTGGCAGTAGTTGAAATTTGTTTGGTTTCCCCTACTGAGATCATTATTGCAATTCAATTCGATACTGCATCCATACATAGCCTAAATTACTCTTTCTTGTTATAAGCTTGAGATGGATGATGGTATTTCACAGAAGGAAATGGTTGATATACAATCCACAATGTTTGGGCCAGAGGTTTTGGAAGAGACCAAGCATTTCCAAAACCATTAAAACTATCGGCAAATAAAGAAAATTCAGTATCTACTAAAAATGACTATAATTGTCTGTATTTCATCAATATCTACTAAAAATCCATTTTTCAGAATGATTTTCCCAAAAGTATTCTTCACATCAATGAAGGATTTTTCACATGGCTTCCATTTGTGGAAATGATGGACCCCCAACTCTCTAATTCATAAGACCCATCTGGTCATTGGATAGTTATCCATTTGAGTACTAATGCATATCATTGTTAATACCAATGAAAGCCAGATGGATCAAATAATTTGGTGGTCTCAAGGAGTACTGATTCAGTGACCATCTTTCTGTTCTTATTCTCTCCAAGGAAATGGATTCTGGCTTCTGAGAAAACATAATTATAAATGATCAGTGCCGAATCAGACTAAAATGTAGCTAATTCATGCCAGGTTGATAAAGGGTTCACACCTTTTGACATTTTTCGCACCATGGCCCACCCATGAAGCAACTAAAATAGTTGTTGCATGGAGGCCTGTTGTAGGGCACCAATCATGATGGGCTACAGTATGCAGAAGCTACTCGAATTATTCAATCCTTGGGAGTATTTAACATAATCACTACCAGCACCTTTATTTATTGATTTCCTCATAATCATTCATTCCGTACTTGAGTTTTTTCATGTTGTTTCCTTTGTAAGTAATGATGTGCAGTCAATCATCAGAGGACGAGACAAGTGTTTTCAACTCTCGTATTCATTGTAAAAGCATAATCACAGAGGAATTATCTGTGAAAAACATGTAAGTTTTTTTTTTCTCCATGTATTTCAATCATCTATTATTCTGTGAATTTCGTCAACTAAATTTCTTTGTTTGGATGCACTATTGGACTGAATTGTAAACTGGTTTAGTGTAAATAACCAAACTGCACTTCCCTTTGGGCATGTTTGGATTGGACGAACCCAATCCAAACCCTTGGTGTGGGATTGGAAATATCAGTCACTATGCAAACATGAATTCCATTTATAGGAATCTTAGCAAGTGGAAATCCCAGATTCTTCTGAGAATAGTCACCTCGTATCTTGTGCTTGAGAATTCAAACTATAGAAAAGACTAATGATTACTTGGTGGAATCCACCAAATTTCATTGCTATCTGAACAATACAAAAAGTCACATATTCTATCCTATTCATTGATACTGGAAAAATCGTCTCATTTGTTCTAGCTCGTGATATGAATGAGTCGCACATACACCCTTCATCCAGTTGATGATGAAATCCATGGACATTCCCGTGGACATTATGCACTTGTTACACAATAACCCCTTAGAGAAGGGCCAAGCATGAGGGACAATGGAAAATCTTTTCCATTCCATAGATTCCATGGTTTTCTTCATATCCAAACATGCCCAATAAGGAAGTAGCCTTCAAATTTTAGTTACATTCTTTCCAAAGTCTATACTGAAAATAATATTTATTTGGGGCCTTGTTCTTCGATATGGATACAAAGAAATGTCAATACTAATTGGTCATTTCACTTAGGTTTTGCTTAGTGGCACAACTGGACTGAATTGTAACTGTTTGGTTTAATCAAAAAGAACTAGCATTTCTAACCAGAAACTAGCCTTAAAATTGTAGATATGTTCCTTTTAAATTCAAGTAGAGAGCAATGAAATTACAATTTGGATTGCGAAACCTCAACATGAATGCTAGGGTTGGATACTATAATTCAGTTATTTCCACTTTATTAGTCTAGTAAATGCAGTTATGTTTTATCGTGTAGCCAAACATGCCCCTCCTTAATTGAACTAATTATACAATTCAATTTAATAGCACATCCAAACGCAACCCTATTTTTACAGTATTTGAAGATGAACTAATTATGATTTATCGTGCGGCACATAGAAGATGAAAAAAGAAAAACGAGGTCATGGGTCGGGCCCACACGGGCACTGCCATGATTTTTATGCCGTAATCGAGTTCCGTAACTATGTTATCTGCTGGATATTATAAGTGCCTCCTGCACAGTGCCATCTGTCGGCACAAACTATATGTGTGGGCACTGCCATGATTTTTATGCTGTAATCGAGTTCCGTAACTATGTTATCTGCTGGATATTATAAGTGCCTCCTGCACCGTGCCATCTGTCGGCACAAACTATATGTATTTACATGCTATATAGCAAAATCCCCTCTCACGTGCCGAAGAGGGAAATGGGCTGAGTGACATTATCAGTCTCACATTTTCAGTTACTTCAAGTCTGTGTTTGGATGTACTAGTTTGAATGGAATTGCAATATTTAGTTCAATAAGGTTGAGATGGCTGAATTTGAATTGCCACAGTATTTGTATGAAGGAACTAAGCTCCAAATTGCAATTGTGTTACTTTCGGGTTGGAATTGAAAGCAATGTAATTCAAAATATGGGCTTATTTTGGATTAGGAATGCTGTTGGCAGTAGTTGAAATTTGTTTGGTTTCCCCTACTGAGATCATTATTGCAATTCAATTCGATACTGCATCCATACATAGCCTAAATTACTCTTTCTTGTTATAAGCTTGAGATGGATGATGGTATTTCACAGAAGGAAATGGTTGATATACAATCCACAATGTTTGGGCCAGAGGTTTTGGAAGAGACCAAGCATTTCCAAAACCATTAAAACTATCGGCAAATAAAGAAAAATCAGTATCTACTAAAAATGACTATAATTGTCTGTATTTCATCAATATCTACTAAAAATCCATTTTTCACAATGATTTTCCCAAAAGTATTCTTCACATCAATGAAGGATTTTTCTGGTTAAAGGAAGTAGTTTTTCTTTTCTTTCATGCAATCCAAGCTATATTGCTATGAGAAAGTATCCAGTGTCAACACTTACTTTTCCTTAGATATTGGACACCATCCATATGGACTGACACACAAGTAAAAGATCCTGACTATTCATCTAGTGGGTCTCATTGTGGAGGGGCTAGCTGCCTATTCAAATGATTTTTCTCAAGGGAAGTAGAAAATTAGTTAGACCTTTTCAAATTGGTCATCTGCTATCTTCCAAACTTCTCCCTTAGTGTTTAGGATCATCCAACCAACATGAGTTGGGGATGCGAACCATCCACAGTAAGACCCAGCTGATGAATGTTCTAGATTTTGTACATGTATTCCACTTTATATGGATTTTTCTTCTACTTTATATTAATATTTTATCCATATTAATCAGATTCCTATAATTAATGAGTTCTGTGTATAATTAATAGGTATTTGTGAGAACCCATCTTTACTTTTTTGTTTGTCTATTAATAAGATGTCGCCTTTTCTTTGATTTTAAAAGAATTTGATTTTCTCTAATTCTAAAATTAACAATCTGTCTGGTTATCATTTCAGTTGAAATTGTTTCAATCTCTAATTTACAATGGACAGAGAAGCAACATGAAGAAGAAGGCAACTTGGAAATAGTGAGTTTCTTCGTTGAATTTTTATCGAACTTTGGGTTTTGTGATTTTTATTTTTTTGAGTTATAATTGTAGAACATGATATTGGGTCCCTACTTCTTTGTGCATATACCTAAATTTATACTTTTGGTACTCGAATAATGCCAAACACTACCATTTGAGTACCTAAAATAATGAAAAAGGTGTAAGCATAAAAAAGTGAGGGAATAAATAGGCTACTTAACCATTCAAGACTCCAAAACCATTCGTTAAAAAATTACAAGAAATCTATTTTTTTTACTTTATACATCTCAAAATTTGATTGCTCTGTTTTTAAATTGTTATTTGGTTCCACTTGGAATAGGGCATAGATTGTTGTTGCACGCTATTTAAGTGGCATTGAGTTTAAATGTGAAATTGGATTTCCATTTGCGGTATCCCCATTTCTTATTAAGTAGAATAGAGGAAGTTCGTCAAATCAGAACTGAATGGCAAGTGAGCTCAATGCAACAAAGAGCTGAATTGAGAACATGGCCTTTTTGGACAATGGCATCTTATCATTTGAATCTACCCATCTTGCTTAAGACTGTATATGGACTGCTTTGCTGTTCATTATCCAGGCCATACCATAGAATGTTCAAATTGAAAACCAAGATCGGTTTTTTATTTGGAGAGATATATTCATAGTTCCATGATTTTAGAACCATAGAAAAATCCAATTGGGATGTTTCCACCATGTGCCATGAAAATCTAAGGCAGCCCTTGCAGGGAGGTGGACCTTGTCTAGGATTGAAGAGCCTAGAAGGAAGATGAGGGGAAGACCTGAAAGGATTGGTACAAAGGGATATGAAGGTCTGTTCACTTACAAGTATAGGGCCTTAGGAATTATTATAGAAATGGGACTCTTCAAACGAACCCAAACAACAAGGACAAGACTATGATGATGATGATATCTGAAATTTTCTAATGGGAAGGAAAACCATAGATAAAATGACTTTATTCCTAATGCGCGCATTCCTTGTCTTCTTTTATAATGCCATACCATGTGATAGAATACATAAATGCATTTTCAAAGTAATGTACTAAATAGGCATTTTCTTAGTACCATTCTCTTAAGGCTACCTCTCAAGGAGAGTACTATTTTTGCAACGCTGTAATAGATGCAGTGTCTATACGTACACTTTCCAAATCTAGCAATTTTCAGTTAGCCCTACACTAGAGCTAAAACAGCAGTGTGAGAGTAGTTTAATTGTTGAAAATCTCCCCTTAGATATTGAAAATTCAAAACTCAGACAAAGAGAATCATGTGGGATTTTCTTCAATAGGCAGTGTATGTGTGAATGGCACATGTAACAGCGAGCATGGTTGATTCACATGCTTCTCATTCTTTCTATGATTGGTTCTCTCAAGAACCCAAAAGATGGTTTTTCTGCTAATCCATTTTACATGTGTATATGCAAACTCAAAAACCTGTGGAATCATAACTTACAAACTCAACCTAATTAAATACCAGGAAAATGTGAAAACATGTAAGCCCAAAAATGAGTAAAAACTAAAATCAAGAAACCCAAAAACAGATTATGAAAATTCATGAGGAACACGAAATTAAGAACCTGTCTGGAGAATTAATGGTAATCAAACATCCCTTAACTAAGGTTGGAAAAACAACCTCTTTGATCAAACCTCCTTCTTGAGTCATTCAAATGTTTAGTAGCACTAGAAAGCCATTTTAGCAGATCCCTTGTGGTTATGGGTTTAGATGTCGCA
Source organism: Magnolia changhungtana (assembly GCA_030180095.1). Taxonomy (NCBI): domain Eukaryota; kingdom Viridiplantae; phylum Streptophyta; class Magnoliopsida; order Magnoliales; family Magnoliaceae; genus Magnolia; species Magnolia changhungtana. The sequence continues at coordinate 7,861,371 of JASAUF010000552.1, read as the reverse complement.
TTTATACATGGATGCGTTGAGATCCATCCTGTCCAAATGGCTATCCACCATCAGATCTAGCGGCCCAACATGGGGTGGACTTTGATCCCAGGTCAGATTTATGTCCTTAATCTACACTTGCAACAGTCAAATGTCTAAATTGAAGATGACCATGTAGCTTGAGGATGACTAACTAGTGCAGGGAGGAAAAACACCTACGTAATTAGAAAATCTCTAATCTGGTTTGAGCTTTCATATTCCATTCATAGGCTTACTATCAATGATCATGATCCATATGCGTCCAACGACAAATACATAGATTTATAATAATAATAATAATAATAATAATAATAATAATAATAATAATAATAATAACAAAAATCATTTCAAGATCTCTATTATACATAGATTTATTATTATTATTATTCATTTCAAGATCTCTATTGATCTTTTGCATGGTAGCTAATAAGCCTACCGGACCGATTAAGTCCGGTTTTATGCAAATGAACTTGTGTGACAATGTTCACATGTTCAGTGCAAAGATTCGCCGTTGATTGATGGGTCACTGTCCTTGTTCATCAAACAAATGTGTGGTCCAAATGAAGTGAAATCTGGGCCTCTCATTGTCTTTGTCCATATACTAGTCTACGCTTGAGGTGGAGCGATGCACGCGGGACATCGTGCACCACAGGGTGCAACCATGCCTGCATTATCTCTTCATTTTTATTTGTTATTTTCTGATTAATCTTTCAATTTGAGTGGTTTTTAACACTTGCCTGAAGAATTTAGTTTAGAAGAATATCTGACAGATGGCCCACCTTCAACAATTAATATCTAGGCACATGTTTGTTATAATATAGACCGTTCAAAATGTGGGCCTCACCGTCGATGGGCCATGGCCCAAAATTTCAATCAATAAGGCATCTTAATCACTCCATATGTGAAACTTACTGGATTGAATACCATCTTTCTGTAATCAAGCATTAGTGGGCCACAGTTTCAAAGTAGATGACATTTTGTGCAATTTTTGGAGCTATGTCCCACCTAACTGAGGGCCCACTTGTTGAACGGTTTGGATCATTGCAAAAGGGTCACAAGTGTTTACAATGATTGCCCCATCCATCTCTGTATGTGGGCCACACTCACACATAGAACACATAATTCCTTGCCATTATCCTCAACCAGTCTCTCTGGGCTGGCTATAAATCTCAGCCTTGATACTTTTGCAGTGTATCAGGTTTTCAGTCCTGGCAAGTGGGGCCCAGCGGTAGGTAATCCAGACCACTAGTTTGTTGCGTCCCACCGTGGATGGACCTTACCCAAAATTTTCCACTTTTGGGGGATTTCGGTCGCCAACCTTGGGAACTTTTTTCACTTGATTGTTGACTATCTCGTTTTCTCTTCATAACCGTTTATCCAGTGGCCACTAATTAGAAGGTAGAGATAGTCCTATTCATTAGATTCGAGGATGTTATTCCATCCACAGTGGGATGCGAAAGATCAACCGTCTGATTACCGAAGCATGGGCCCCACTTTTTAGAAATCTCTAGAAAAAAACAAACAAGAGTTTGATATTCAAAATTTCACCTGCAGCCGGTTGTATGCTAACTTTTCATGCATCCCCATCTTTCCAACGGAACTCCTCCCCATGAAGATCACATGGCACAAAAATAAAGAGGGTCTGCTCATCAGGCCTGCCACACCGTTGAAATCGATGGACAACCTTTAATTCTCGTGTCCCACTTAATGAATATATCAGCCTAAATTTTGAGATGATTGATCTTCATGATGGGGCCCACCTTTTCCACGGACCAGATATCCTACAAAAATTGGTACGTGGTGGAAAATATGAGGCTGCATGAGAAGTTACCATGCAGCCGGTTGTAGGTGATCCACTCTCCAAAACCATGTTCCAAAAATAATCCAAAATAAGATTATTATTTTATTTTAATTTTCTAGGCCATGCAGCAACAAGGCCCGTTGTCGCTGATAGCCTTTTGATGGTGTGGCCCACCTATCTTCTTACTCCACACGCTGTCCACAGCTCTCCCACAAGTGACCAAAAACTTATAACGAACCTTGGCCACAGCTCAAGCCCATCCAAAACGCTTTCCAATTCCAACCCAAACACGCCTTTCAAGGCCTTTTCTGTAAACGTGGCAGCTATACAAGGATCCACGTCATCCCAGGTCATAAGTGGTGGAAATCGAGTCATAGAAAAACACAAACGAGATAAGGAAGGAGCAGCCAATGACGTTGTCGTGTCAGTTTCATACTCTACCAAAATGTGATAGATGATACACATGTACTTAGAAATTGCATACGTGGAATAAAATTGTTAAGTTAAACTGTTCAAATAATGGGTCTCGGATTATATGCATCATGAACAAAAAAAAAAAAATAGGTCTTTTTGATTATCTGACCGTAGGATTGGTGGACATTTATTGGATGGTTAAAAATGAAAATGTTCAAATATCCTATTTCAACAAGTAGTTTTATATGAATATAGGGTAAGATTATTAAACAGAACGGATTTTGGGTTCTAAACTTAGAGACATTTTTCCACAATTGAACGGTTTAGATTGAGTTAGTATATGATACATGTACGATTCAAGAGTGCCATTGTATCAACTATCATGCACTGCCTGAGTGTATATAACTCCCCCCACCAAAATAGTAAAGAAACTCGCGTCACCTATAAATCCAATTTATCTCCAAATTCTCATGATACACTGGTGAAACTGGTTGAGGGGCGCACATCGAACTGGTAGAACCATAGAACTGGACTAGAACCGACCAAACGGTCTGGTTTGGTCCGGTTCTAGAGTGTACCGGTTCGGCTCCAGTTCCAAAAATTAAAGAACCGATTACATCGGTTCATTTCTCAGTCTAGGGTATGTAGAATCGAACTGAACTGTGAACCGATTTGTAGATTCAAACCGTGGATCTAAACTACGGAACCGAACCGTGGAACTGAACCTGGAACCAAACTTGGAAACGAACCAGGAATCCTTTGATTGTTTCTATATTTGACTTATGATTTATGGTTTATAATACGCTATTTGATTGTTTCTATAAATGTATTTTTGCACACTTTATACAATATCTAAATCATTCATCAAATGAATCACAACACGAATGGACATGGGCTATATTATAAAATAAAACTTGCAATTAGGCTGGATTATAAAAAGTCCAGAATTGTGGAACCAAACTGGTTTTAACAATTCGGTTCTAAGGTGCTAACAGTCCAGTTCCAATTCCGGTTCTAAATATTCTAAAACTGTTTGGGAACGACTCGATTCCGATTTCAGTTCAGAACCGACTGAACTGACCCATGTGCACCCCTAGGTTAGGCCAAGCCCATAAACTAAGGTCCGTTTGGGAGCATGGATTTAAAACCCCCCTACATTTGAAATCCTCATATTGTGTTTGGCAACATAGCTTGGGATTAAACTTTAATCCAAAAGCGGCTATGCATGGGCTTTGAATTTAATTACTAAATCAATTTTAATATCTCTAATTAGTGAATATATGTAATGTTTGACACAGTCTATAATAAGCCTATCGAAATATATACTTTGCTTGAAAAATATAAAATTCCCAATCTAGGATGAGCCACAAGCACAAGATCATATCAGAGTGATTAACCAACGATTTGTAACCGTTAACTTAAATGAACAATGGTTGGATGGCATTGATGATCATATTAAAGTAATTATAATGATCCAAGTAATAGCTTAGTTGTTTTGAGTTACTATTAGTGGGCCATGTGCTCAATAGTTTAATAGTTTAGTGGCACATTCGGGCCAGGTTTCTGGCTGGCTTATAAAACATTTGCGTCTGCTGGGCCCAGCCCGGTACAACGACAGCCCTGTCACACAAAATGTGGATATACTTCTCATTACAACCGTCCAAATTTAACTACACCAATGGATGATTCAGACCATCAATTCATCTTGATCTTCCAAACATGGTCCATCCACGGTATTATTCACGCAAAGAAAGGTCCCGATCATCAGATCATCTCTGCATGCGGGTCCCATTTACAATGTAAAAATATTAATTAAAAAAAAAAATCCTCGAGGGATATGCTTAAGGACCCGACAAATTCTGGACCCGAGAAATCAACCTGGCGGCAATTTCCTGACATTATCAACCAATATAGGAAATAGAAAATCGAATTTAATAATCCCTCAGAATCCGGCTATTTATAAGTTCTCATGGTGAGCAAACGCGCATAGAAACAAGACTCCTCCTCGTTCTTATCTTTGCGTAGAGAAGGAGAGTCTCCTCTTTCGAAAAAAAATCCATGGATCCTTACAAGGTTGGTTTGATTCTTTCTCCTTGATTTCTTGTCTTCCATTGAATTTCCTGATTTGGGTTTTCTTCATTGATGTCTGATTTGTTAGAAATGCTGAATCTTGGGCTTGATTTCATTGGTTTTTGCTCTACCAATGCATTGTTTTATTGATTTGCTGTTTGGATTTCCATTTTTAGTGGATTCTGTTGATGGGTTTTCTTTTGTGATGATTGATTTCTGTTGTTTTGTTTTAACTGTTCAGTTTGGCAGTTCTCTCTGTTGACTGGATTATGTTTTTCGATGCTTTATTTCTTTGTTTGATTGGATATTGATTTTTTTTTTTTTTTTTTGCTGATTTTTATGATTAGATTCATAAATGGGTTCTCTCTTTATGTCTATGGATCTTTTGTATGAATTTCAAATGTATTTCTTTCTAATCTTATTTTATTGAATTTTATTAAATTTAAATTTTTTATCTGGTACAGTACCGCCCGGCGAGCTCTTACAACTCTCCTTTCTTTACGACAAACTCCGGTGCCCCTGTTTGGAACAACAATTCATCGCTGACCGTTGGATCGAGAGGTATTTGCTATTGATAGCTATTTGATTTGTTTGTTTGTATATATTGGGAATTTCCTTTTGTCACTTTTAGGTGTAAGTTTCTACAGCTTTTTGTGTTTGGGTAATCAGTAAAGCGTTTACAGGTAAGAAAGAGTGAATTCACACCAAATAGAGCTTGGACCACAGAATCACTCCAAAATCTTCAAATCACATAAAAAGCTTGACATATGATAGGCCATTTGGTAGAGTCCATCTAGATAACTCTTTGAGCTGATTCTTAGGTTACCAATCATCAGGTTGGCCACAAAAGTTGTCCCACATATTCAAAATGCCAATCTAGCAGGGTGTGATGGATGATACACGTGTACGGTGTACTTAGAAATTACCTAGAAATTGCACAAATGGCTTACAATTAGCCAAATTGAACTGTCCAAATTATGGTAACCAATGTAGATGTATAATGAAAAGAAAATTATGCTTATTTTATTATCGGACTATTGGATTAGGGGGGCAGTTATTGGATATTAAAAGTGAAAAGGATCCAACAGTCCTATTTCCACAAACAAGTGTCCACAAATCAGGTGTCGGGGTTGTTTGATCTTTGGGAATGTGACTTGGCAACGCGGACTGCACACCCTAGTTGGTTTTATATGAGTTAATATATGCTACTTGTGCAATTTTTTAGAGCCTGTGTATCAAACATCATATACTGCCTATCTTATAACTCAACAGGGATGTGAGTTGCATGTAAGCCTTTGTAACTCAAAAACCCGTGGGGTCCATGCTGTTTGCATGAAATCCACTTCGTCCATCAGTTTTGCCGGTGTAACCCAAAGATCCGTGGGGTCCATACTGTTTGTGTGAAATCCACTCTGTCCATCAGTTTCGCTAGTTCATGTGAGGATAAGAGCCTAAATATGAGGCAGATCCATGACTTAAGTGGGCCCTACCATTCTAAACAGTAGGGAGGGAAGAACCCACCATTGAAACCTTCCTGGGATTCACGATGATACTTTGCAATCTATAACCTGTTCATATGGTGATTCTCACCAGGGTGAAGGGAAACAACAAATATTAGGCTGATTCAAATTATTCGTGGCCCTGATGAGCTTTCAATGGTGGTCACTCAAACCCTACTGTTTCTTGTGGCGTGGCCCACTAGAGTTTCAGATCTACCTCGTTTTTGGGCTCACGCCCTAAAATAATCTGGGAAAACGGATGGACGGTGTAGAAATCACACGGGCATCACAGTGGGCCCCATAGATCTTTGGGTTACATGGAATCTGTGAGCTTGCTGCAGAGAGAGAGAGAGGCCAACTGTCCTTCATAGCCAGTCGTCTAAAACCATGACTGTTGGAGTCCCTGAACTGTAAGCCACTTGCAGGTGAAATCTAACACACAGGTGAAACTTCTCATCCAAATACTACCTATAAGCAAGTTATCTACGAGTCCTTTACAACAAATGCAACTTACAGGCATCCAAACAACGGGCCATTTGTTGCAGCAACAGTTCAAGTGCGAACAGCCAATCTAGATCGAGATTGTCCTGGTCTTGTCTAGCTAAGACATTGTGGTCCTGGTTAGTTAGTCCTGTCATCTGTTTGTTGAAACCTGTCCAGATTTGCCAAGTACAAGCCTGTTAGCTACTTGTTGAAGCCTCTCAGGGTCAAAATTTTCATTTCAAATTTGGGCCACTCAATATTTCACTTAACCATCTATTAGGTACCCACTACCTGGATGGCTAGGATTGCTAAATCAATGTGATTTTAGAGATATGATCCATCTAAAATGGGACCTGCAATTTGGATGGTCTAGATGGTTAATATATGATTGCCACATGTAATGAAGATGTGTCATCCCCATTTAAGAAATGGTCATAACTATCACAGGCTTGGATGGCATATAAACATCATGGTGTGCCCTAGATGATTTTAGCCGCAGGTGTCTCCATCCACACTGGCTCCTGTGATGTGGTCCACTTGAGTTTTGAATCTACTTGAAGTTGGTATCATGTCCTAACACAAATTCGCACAACTGATGGACGGAGTGGATGTCCCACAAATTTGCTAATTCTACATGCATGTGCACCCATATGCATCCATAAGTACATGTGCAAACTTGAAATACATGACTGAGATCTGAGCTTTTTATAAGCTTATTTTTCAGTTATCTCTCCAAAAAAAAGTTCCAATCTTATTCCTAAAAAGTAAGACAATTTCATGTTCCAGGTGGGCCACAATTTGCAAAGTAAATTTATGGTTTAACTTTTTTTTTTTTCCCCTAGCCATTGATTTTCTGTTTTCATATGTTGTGGCACACATGAGGCGTGATTTGGCCTGATTTTCAAACCAGAAGATCTAAACATTTCATTTCACCTGATGGAAAACTCATATTTCACGTGTATTCGGTTGTAGGTGTATATGGTTGCCACATGCATGTGGAATTTGTTCAATAGCTTTGGACACTTTGGCACTCAAATTAGCTTTTGACAATTGTACGGACTTCAATGTTGTCAAATGGCATAAGCGATCCTGTGCGATTGCTCATGCTTGATCGTTTATACGATCACACAATCGCATAAGCGATCGTACAACTTATAATAATAATAATAATAATAATAATAATAATAATAATAATAATAATAATAATAATAATAATAGAAAGTATGTGATCGCATATGTCATTATGTGATCACATAATCGCATATGCGATCGCATACTATCCCTATGGCATATGTGACCATTGCATATGCCATATGGATGGCGGCATTATGCGATTGCTTTTGACAACATTGATGGGCTTCCTAATCACTTTAGACATTGAATGTAATTTATTAATTTAATAGGGATATCATTGGAAAATGAAATTTGTGAGTGCTTTGCAATAAACAGCCGAGATTTCACCAGCTTAGGATGAATGGAGGAGGACAGCTTTGATGGTCCCAATTGTTATTTTTGAGGATATCTCTTCCCTATCATTATTGGGTTCCCTGCGGGGATAGATCTCAATAAACGCTAGATGAGTTCCCCAATGGCTATAAGCCTAGACGAGCTCAGACGGCCCCAATTGCTATTTATGAGGATAGATCTTCCCTATTATTACTGGGTTCCCTACAGGGATAGGTCTCGACAAACTCTAGACAAGCTCCCCAATGGCTATAAGCCTAGACGAGCTCATCCAGGTGTAAACTTTGGTGTTACCAAACGGCTCCTCTAGTGTTTTGGTTGATACATGGGGTCTTTTATTTTATGATGTCAAGTGTTACTTCTACTATTGTTTGTTGTTGGCAGTCTTTCTTCAGTTGTGATTCAGGCTTGAGTCAGTTGTGGTTTTAATTGTACATTGTCTACACGTTTTGCACAAACCATTCATGTCACTAAGTTTTTCTTTATATCACTTGTGAGAACTTGTTTCTTGTTACTGATTCTGTACTCCCCTTTTTTATCTCTCTTTCAAGTGAAGTTAATATTTCTCATGAATGGTTATGTAATGTTACCACTCAAATTGAAAGGGAAATTTTATAAGATAGCTATAAAGACCAACCATGCTTTATAGGACAATGCTAGGCAATTAAAGAACATCATGTTCATAGGATGAGTTTAGCTGACATGAAGATATTGAGATGGATTAGTGGTAAGACAACGAAGGATAGAATTGGAAATAAATGCATTTGAGGGAACATAGGAGTACACCAATAGGTAATAAGACGATGGAAAGTAGACTTAAATGGTTTGGTTAGGTGCAGCGGAGACCAAGAAGTTTGCCGGTTAGGAGTGAGTAAAGGGCAAGGAGAAGGCCCAAAAGGATGTCGGTAGAGGTAGTAAGAAAAGATTTGATGACCTATGTTCTAATTGAAGTTACGGCCCTTGATAGAATGGAACGGTAGAACATGATTCATGTAGCCGACCCCAATTAGTTGGAATAAGGCTTAGATGATGATGATGGATGGTTATGTAATGTAACGGGTATGTGGAGAAAAGAGAAGAGGTCATTGTCTTCTTCCCTACAAGGGACCTTAATCCAAAGGAAGAGAAAATCTTTAAAAACAAGAGTAAAAAACTAATACTAGTAAATGAAAAGTGTCATTTACAATGTACCTGATGTGCTTATATAAGCACAGACGCTGTAGACTCCTAAATTGCCTCAAAATAGAGAACTTACCCGAAATAAAAAAATTTCCCAAAATGGTAAACTTACAAAAAATGGTAAAATACACCTAAACCTATGCAAGCTTGTAAACAACTCTTTGGGGTCGTTTGGATGCTGCAAGTTTTACCAGTTGTAAAGGGTTTACAGGCAACTCACATGCAGGTTGTGTTTGGACAGGAAATTTGACTTTTAACTAAGTTAAAAGTAGTCACTTAAAGCTTTTCAGTGCATTTGAAATCCTGAGAACAAGAAGTGATTTCACTTGTACCAACTTACACCTGAAACTCACTTTCAGAAGTAACTTGTTTATAACATAAAAAGTTACATGCATCCAAATGACCACTTAGCTGACTTTAAAAAAAGACTTTAGATGAGAATCAGACTCTTAAAACTGTAAAAACATCAAACCATAACTTTTTTATGTTTGATAAAACCACAGCTTACACCCATAAACCCTTCACTTTTTGTAAGGGTTTACAGGTAACTCACATACAGGTTGTGTTTGGACAGTAAATATCACTTTTAACTAAGTTAAAAGTAGTCACTTAAAGCTTTTCAGCGCATCTGAAATCCTGAGAACAAGAAGTGATTTCACTTGTAACCAACTTACACCTGAAACTCACTTTCAGGAGTTAACTTGTTTACAACATAAAAAGTTACAGGCATCCAAATGGCCGCTTAGATGACTGAAACAAAGACTTTAGACGAGAATCAAACTCTTAAAACTTTAAAAATATCAAACCATAACTTACTAAAAATAGTAAGCTTTTACTTTGGACTCAAATTATATCTAGAGTTGTACACGAACCGAGCTAGCTCGGTGTTAACTCGCTCGACTCAATTCGACTTGGTTTGGAACTGAGTTCAAGCCAAGTTGAGCTGATTTTTGGAGCTCGAAAAATTTTTGAGCCGAGTTCAAGCTTGTCCGAGCTTGAATCGACTTAGATCAAACCTCAACTCGAATCGAACTCAGATTGAATCAGTTCGGTGACTCGGTTATTTTGATATCGACGTTGCTCACCAAGTGTTTGATGAAATGACTCAACGAAGTGTTGTTTCGGGTGCATACATTCTCCGCATGATCGGCTGGTGGCGAGGAAGGTATGGATATGAAACAAATCACTACAAAAAAAAAAAAAAAGAAAAAAAAAAAAAAGAACTTTATTTGATAAAACTACCCCTATATCTTGATTTTGATGTTGCCTACCGAGTGTTTGATGAAATACCTGTAAATTGCTGCTGTTGTTTTGTATACCGTGAGAAATTGAAGGTGCACTTCACATGTTTGAGAAAATGTCGCACAGGCTCGAACTCAGCTCGAACTGGCCTGAGCTGCTGACCAAACCGAGCCGAGCCGAGCCGGCCAGCCAGGCTCAAGAACTGAGCTGAGCCGAGTTCGAGCTGGGGTTAGCTACTGGCTGAGCCGAGTCGGGTTGTGCCAAGCTAGACTCAGTTCGACTCGTGTACAACTCTAATTATATCCCTGAAATGATTGAATTTTGCGAGGCCTTGTTGGGGCCGATCATTGATTGGCCAGAATGTAGACTGCGTCTATAGCTTTCCAATGCCATTATATGCGCAAATCTGGTAACCATTTTACAGAGTTATGGCCATCGGAAGCTATAGAGTGCAGTTAGGCCCTTTTTTGTCCTTAGATCGACCATACGGCCTTATTTTATTTGTTTTTGCCTCTCCATAAAGCCGTCCACAACCTGTCCTACATCATTATGGCATTGAGCTGATTGCAGCTGGGTACTGTTAATGGACTTTTGTTGTTTGATTAAATGATCGGATGATTCTTAGAGTCAAATATTTCCTGAATTCATTCATCTTTTTATTGAGGTTATTAACTTTGTTTGGCCAGAGGTATTTCCTTTTAATCAGTTTGCATATTTTATTTTACCCTGAACTGTTGGTCCCTCAGAGAATTATGAGAAAGAGGATGCGAGCAGAAAGATTGCTTCCTTTATGTGGAACTCCTGGTGTTACTCTTCTAGATTCAATTGGCAGATTTCAATCTGTTATCCCATATATCATGTTTGATTTTTATTTTATTTCACTTAAACTAATGTGTAAAACAGCGAAGGGAAATGATCCTTGAAATTTCATAATCTTTACAAGTAAAGATTAAATTATTTATGTTTTTTTATTCTAAAGGGGCTACATATTGGATCCACCAAAATTAATGGTAAAATTGTAGAATCAATATCTATAAATACACACTATAGAGCCATTTGTATTTTCAGTTGATTATTGGTTAAGATTCCAAATTCTATCAATAAGAGATTTGAACCCCTTTTTCTTTTTTGTTGACAGGGCCAATCCTACTTGAGGATTATCATGTGATCGAGAAACTCGCTCAATTCGACAGGGAGCGCATCCCAGAACGTGTTGTTCATGCCAGGGGAGCTAGTGCAAAGGGTTTCTTTGAGGTCACCCATGATATTTCTCACCTCACCTGTGCCGATTTCCTTCGGGCACCAGGTGTCCAGACCCCAGTCATCGTTCGCTTTTCAACTGTTATCCATGAGCGTGGCAGCCCAGAAACCCTGAGAGATCCTAGAGGTTTTGCCGTGAAGTTTTACACCAGAGAGGTAATAAGGCTTGTTTTTTCTTTCTTTTTCTTCTTCCCATTTTTCAAAGGGTAGAGGAGAAAGTGTTTTCCTTTTGGTTATGTTTGCAAATCATATCCGAAAATTTTAGAAAGGTCCAAACCGACCCCTGTCCTGGCTCTTTTGGAATCCTGTATGCACCCACACATGCACACACTGCATGTGTGGCTATATATGTGATACAGTGGTCCACACCTTTTTTCTAAGTCTGTCATTGTTGGCTTAGAGGGAAATCTATCACTTTTTATTGTCTTGCTCTCAGTCGAATATATGGATGATTTATTGCCATTTTTTTTTGTCTCAGGGTAACTTCGATCTTGTTGGAAATAACTTCCCAGTCTTCTTCATTCGTGACGGAATTAAGTTCCCTGACATGGTCCATGCTCTGAAGCCAAACCCAAAGTCCCACATCCAGGAGAACTGGAGGATAGTTGACTTCTTTTCTCACCATCCGGAGAGCTTGCACATGTTTACCTTTCTCTTTGATGATTTGGGTGTCCCGCAAGATTACAGGCACATGGATGGGTCCGGTGTTAATACCTATACTCTTATTAACAAGGATGGAAAAGCCCATTATGTGAAGTTCCACTGGAGGCCCACATGTGGAGTGAAGTGTCTATTAGAGGATGAGTGTGTGACCGTTGGAGGAAATAATCACAGCCATGCAAGTAAGGATCTGTACGATTCGATTACTGCTGGAAATTACCCAGAGTGGAAGCTTTTCATCCAGACCATTGATCCTGATCATGAGGATAGGTTCGATTTCGATCCGCTGGATGTTACCAAGACATGGCCAGAGGACATCTTGCCTCTTCAGCCAGTTGGGCGCATGGTCTTGAACAAGAACATTGATAACTTCTTTGCTGAAAACGAGCAGCTCGCCTTCTGCCCTGCGATCATAGTGCCCGGTATTTATTATTCAGATGATAAGCTGCTCCAGACTAGGATCTTCTCATATGCTGATACTCAGAGACACCGCCTCGGGCCGAATTATCTGATGCTTCCTGCGAATGCACCCAAATGTGCTCATCACAACAACCACCATGAAGGCTTTATGAATTTCATGCATAGGGATGAGGAGGTACTACTATATGAATTTTGTGCTTGGTTTTTGATTTAAGAGGAAATATAGAATGTTCGATCAAGCATTTTCTTGGCCTAGTAAAATGTACAGGTGGGGCCCACCAGATCAGCATCTTAGGATAAGGAAAAGATGGGTCCCACCTGTACAATTGCTGATTTGAATAAAAGAATATTATCTATTGGGATCAAATATTGATACCTGTTCTTTGGCCCACTGGAGTTTCAAATCAAGGTAATTTTCAAGCCTTGAGGGTAACCTGAGGGGACGCATCTGATGGCCAAGTTGGATTTGATACATATACCACATGGGCCCCACATCTTCCCGGCACCACCATAAGCTTACTGCTGCACCAATACCACTAAGTGCACATCTTTATAATGTCTCGTGATTTAATAACGTTCTAGTTTTCCTAGTTATGGGTGTTGTCATGTAATTGTAATTAGGGGTGCAACTCAGGCAGGTTGAGTCAGGTTGAGGATCAACCCAGGCCTGACCAGACCTCAAGAGGACCCAACCCACAACCCAACCCCGACCCGAGTTCTTTTTCAACCAGAACTTGGATTGGGTCAGCCAGGTTTTGTTGACCCAAACCCAAGTTGCAGCCCTAATTGTTTTTCCTTGTTTGATTATGCTGATGAAGTGATTTTCAGGTGAATTACTTCCCTTCGAGGTATGATCCGGTGCGTCATGCAGAGACGTATCCAATCCCATCCCGTATTTGCACCGGGAAGCGTGAAAAAGTAAGTTCATATTATTATCCCAGCTTATCTTCAGTCATTAGTTTAACTTGGTCACTGCTCCCTTGCGACATTTAACAATTCTACCAATCTAATAAGGCATTATCTTCTGATGTGTAGTGTGTCATCGACAAGGAGAACAATTTCAAGCAGCCTGGAGAGAGATACCGATCCTGGGCACCAGACAGGTGACCACATTCAGCTTCTTATAAATTGCCTTATCTCATAGATAACTATATGATCGGATTTTGATGTGGGGTCCTCTCTCTCTGTCTGCAGGCAAGATCGTTTTATCCGTCGATGGGTGGAGACGCTGTCTGACCCAAGGGTCACCCATGAAATCCGCAACATCTGGATCAGCTACTGGTCTCAGGTGAATCTCCCATCTTTTGTTGCTCACTATAAGGAAGTTTTCGCCTCATGCTGTTAGTATTATGAATGGTAATTCTAACCTGTATTGGTTGAGTGAGCCTTGCTAAGTGCGCACTCGTGTGGAATAGAGCTCATTTACACATTACACATGTGCCAACATGGCATGGTAGGTCCAAGAGCCAATCCATCTATCTGAACAGAACCACTTTATTGATACCCTAGCACAAGAATCAGGTTGATCCACTGGTCAGTTGGGCCACAGTTTCAGATCAAATGTACAGCTCTGAAAAACTTGGCTGAAGTTTTCTAACCCATCCACCTGTTTGCAGCACTGAGGCTCACATGCGGAGCGGACCAGATTTCCAACATGTACAACATGATGGATGGATTGAATCTCGCACCCATGTGCCTGCTGGCACATGTGTGGTGTGTATAAGAACTTTATTGCATGTGTGTAGGCTTATCAAAGCTCTCAGTTGGACCTGGACCCATTAAAATCAGGCCAGGTTCACTGGGTCCCAGCAGATCTAGGTACTGATTGACAGCCCTAGGCTTGAACTCATGGCTAGCAAGGAAGTTGCTTTGATGATAACACCCCAATACATGGCGTGTAATTTTGTGGGTAATGCAGGCTGATAGGTCACTGGGCCAGAAGATAGCGTCCCGCCTCAACGTCAAGCCGAGCATGTGATTAACGGACGTGGGGAACTGCTTTCAAGTTGCGGAGGGTTATATCAAACAGAAGCTGATGATGGTTGATGATCATTTCATTGTAGTAAGAACATCTAAGTGAAGTTAACTCTACCTTGATCAAGATCATATAATAAATTGCAGTTTCTATGCTGGAAAGAATCTCTTGTTGAGACCTTCCACCTTTATAATTCCTGCACCCTCTTTCACCTGTGCATAAAAGTTGTGGTGAGGAGCCTGTTTTTGTGCCTGATGGGTGTGTTTGGATGCATTATCAGTGGAATTTCAGTTTTCTTAGTCTCTAATGAAGTGGAAAGGACCAAATCGTAATTTCGTTTGCTGGCATTCATGTTGGGTCTGGGCTTGAAATTGCGATGGGGTTTGCTAGAGTACGTCTCAACGTATTGTTACAGAATTACCTGGGGCCATGTTTCAATGATCCAAGCCATTTATATGATGGATCTCAATGTGGATGGGGTAAAAAAAGAAAGTTGAAGGGGGAGTATTTCAAACCTTGGATCATTTAGCTGTTTTCCTTTGAATTTGAATCTTCTCAGTAACTGGTGTTTTCTGGATGTTAGGATGTCATGATCTTTGAGATTTTTGAGGCGAGAGGCAGCCATCATCGGTTATGTTATCATCATCATCTTCATCTAAGCTTTACTATTCTGCCGTTTATGTTTTCATCATCATCCTCATGTAAGCCTTACCATTCCACCATTCCACTCTATCAAGGGCCAGACCTTCAATTAAACCATAGATCATCAAATCCTTTCTTACCACCTTCATCTACGTCTTTTTGGTCCTTCCCTATTGCCTTTAACAGCCTTCAACTTATACCTACTCACTCCTAACCGGCATGGTTTTCCTTTTGTTGCACTTGATTTAACCATCAAGTCTATTTCCCCCATCTTATTACTCATTGGTGCTAGTAACTTCTCTCGAAAGCATTAATCTCTAATTATATCCTTCCTCACATCTATCTCAACATCCTTATTTCAGGTAGGGCTGTGCATCGAGCCAAGTCGAGTCGAGTCGAGGTGGGCCAAGCTTGGCTTGGCTTGTCCATGCTCTTCTCGAGTTCGAGCTCAAGCTCGAGTTCGGCCTCGAGCTTACAATTGAAGCTTGGCTTGTTTGCCAAAACTTTCGAGTCGAGCTCGAGGCGAGCTAATGGATCAAGTCGAGGCGAGCTTACCTCGAGTCGAGCTTGCTCCCAACCTGACCCAACCTGCAACCCACACCTGACTTAACCTAGCAACTGACCCAACCCCCAAATCAAATATTTAATTAATAATACACACACACACACACATATATATATATAATATTAGATAAAACCATAGATGGTACTTTGTTATTGATACTGAGAGAGAGAGAGATAGAGAGAGAGAGAGAGAGAGAGAGAGAGAGAGAGAGAGAGAGAGAGAGTAGGGTCAGTATGGTGAGACAAGCCGGGTAAACGTTGAGTCAAGCTCAAAGAGAGAGAGAGAGAGAGAGAGAGAGAGAGAGAGAGAGAGAGAGAGCTCAAGCGCAGCGGGTTAGGTAAGGAAGGGAAATGGTATAAGAGAGACAGACGAGTACGATAGGGTTTATGTTTTAATTTTTAATTTTTTTAAATTTATATATATATATATATATATATATATATATATATATATATATATATATATATATATATATATATATATATAGCCAAGCCGAGTTCGAGTCGAGTCGAGTCGAACTCCGCTATGTTTGAACTTGGCTTGTTTTCAAAACGAGCTGGGTCATATAAAGTTTGGCTTGCCTAGATACATCGTTCGAGTCGAGTCAAGTCAAGCTAAATCGAGCCAAGCCGAGCTAGCTTGGCTCGTGTACAGCCCTAATTTCAGGTACACTCATCTTGTGAACATCTATCTTATAAAGCATGAATACTTTTATAGCTATTCTATAGAATTTTCCTTTTAGTTTGAGTGGTATATGACGATGGCATAAAACTCCAAAGAGATATTTCCATTTCTTTCATCCAACAAGTTTAAGGGTAATATCCTTAATACCTCCTCTCTCATGAATTGTTGACTCTAGGTATTAGAAGTGGTCATTTTGGAAGACCTAATCAAAATCTTAACTAATTCCTCGTATTCACTTTTATTGCTACTAAGCACTCTATATACTTTGTTTTTGCCTGATTAATTTTAAATCCTTTAAACTCTAAAGTATTCCTTCATAATTCTAGCTTTCTGCTTACGCCCTCCCTCGTCCTTGTCAATCAAAACTATATCAATTGCAAACAACATACACTTTGGGATTGCTTCCGGCAGATGCCTATTGACTCTTTCATAACCAATGTGACGCAGGGGAGGACGTGAGGTCGAGCACCGTCTTCCTCAAGAGGATAACTATTCCGAATCCACGGAACTTCTCTGGACTCCTCACAGAGACTTCTCGAATCCACGAGAAAAGAGAGCAGAAAATAGAAATAAATTCTAAATAAATTTGAAATAGATTAATGAATGCATAAAAACGAGTTCACAACCCTTTAAATAAGGGCACTAAGCAATGGAAAAGAAATCAGAATCAAACTACAACTAGGACTCCTAGAATTCGCGACTTACTATAAATAGTAAACTTACTATTTATAGACGGTCGTGATGTCTACTAGTGCGCAAGGTTTTCGGCCAAAAATAGTAAGTGTCCTATTTGGCTTCACCAACCCGTTCTCCTAATTATTCTAAGCTCTTTTCACGTTGGGCGCAACTCCTAAAGCCCGACGGATGAAGAGTTATAAACAAACTAAAACTTACTATTTATAGTAAAAACGAAATTGAAACAGGGAAACGACCATCAAATCAGGGGTTTCTCGCAATTCCGAGCGTCGCAACCCGGCGTAGTTGGGTTGGTTGGCTAAAGTAGCTCGTTCTACTCCAAAATCATATATTTTTCGTCGGCTAACTCATCCCGGATTGTGAGATACGCCTGATTTAAGGTCTGATGGTCCAGATCACTTCTTTCGCCAACCGGGCCTTATCTGATCCATCTTTGTCATGTAATTGTCAGCGACCCGCTCTACATCAGTCTCCTCCACTTCAAAAGAACTCGTCCTCGAGTTATCATTATGCGCTGGCTCATGATACTCAGTCAGGTCCGCGACATTGAAAGTTCGTGAGATCGCCATATCATCTTGAAGATCAACAACATAAGCGTTGTCATTGATCTTTCGGATGATTGGTACCGATCCAATCTTTTTATTCTTCAACTTGTTGTACGTTCCGGTCGGAAATCTTTCTTTGCCCAGATGGACCATTACTTAGTCGCCCACCTCAAACACTTTCATCGCCCGATGCTTGTCCGCTTGCTCCTTGTACTTTTCGTTTGAGGCATATAGCTTGTTCTCGTACCTCCGCATGAATGCCCATGATTTTGTCTGCCATATGTTCTGCGCAATGCTCATGCACAGGGAGCTTGGGCAGAGGACCAAGTCTAGTGTATGGCGAGGTACTCGTCCGTAAATAACCTGAAACGGGAATTTTTCTGTCGAGCGGTTCACCATGTTGTTGAATGCAAACTCCGCTTGAGACAAGGCCAAATCCCACTGCTTCGGTTTTTCTCCTGAAATACATCGAAGGAGGTTTCCCAACGTGCGATTCACAACCTCAGTTTGACCGTCAGTCTGTGGGTGGTACGCGCTGCTGAACTGAAGGCGTGTATCGAATCGAGTCCACAAAGTCCGCAAAAAGTGGCTTATGAACTTCGTGTCACGGTCGGAAGTAATAGTCTTGGGAACCCCGTGTAGCCGCACAATTTCTCTGAAAAATAAGTTCGCCACGTGTGTTGCATCGAGAGTCTTCTTGTATGGAATAAAGTGCGCTATCTTGGAAAAATGATCTACTACCACGAACACCGAATCCATGCCGCGTTGTGTTCGTGGGAGACCAAGCACAAAGTCCATAGATAAATCCTCCCAAGGGCCGTCAGGCACTGGTAACGGGGTGTAGAGGCCCGTATTATGAGATTGTCCCTTGGAAGTCTGACAAATATAACAGCGTTGAACTGCCTTTCCCACATCACGTACCAATTGCGGCCAGTAATACCGTTCTTCCATAAGAGCTCGCGTCTTGTCTTGCCCAAGGTGTCCACTGAGGCCACCTCCATGTAGCTCTTGGATTATCTGTTCCCTTAGCGAACTCTTTGGGATACATAGTCGATTTCCCTTAAAAAGGAACCCGTCTTGTATATGTAAGTCACCGAGGTGACCTTCCTGACATCTAACTCATGCGTCCTTGAAGTCGTCGTCGTCGGCATATATGTCTTTGAGGCGATCGAACCCGATAACTTCATTGCTCATAGTGACTAACAAAGCTGCACGGCGACTCAGCGCATCGGCTACTTTGTTCTGTTGCCCTGACTTATGCTTTAGCACGAATGTGAATTCCTGCAAAAATGAGATCCATCTAAGCATGCACCTGCGGTTAATGTTAGCTTGACTATTAATAAACTTGAGGGCTTAATGGTCCGTGTAAAGTATGAATTCCCTTTGAATCAAATAATGTCGCCAGTGTCGCAGTGCCTGGACCACCGCGTACAACTCGATCTCATATGTAGACCACTTCTTGCGTGCATCACTAAGTTTCTCACTGTAGAAGGCTACCGACCTACCTTCTTGAGACAAAACTCCCCCAATCCCGACATATGAGGCATCACATTCGACTTCAAACAGTTTGTCGAAGTTGGGAAGTACAAGAACCGGGGTCGTGGATAATCTGCGCTTGATTTCGGCAAAGCTCTTTTCGTCTTCATCAGTCCACTGAAACTGCCATTTCTTCATGCAATCTGTGATCGGTGACACAATGCTACTGAAATTTTTCATGAACCGACGATAGAATGTCGCTAGTCCATGGAAGCTTCGCACTTCGTGAATATTTTTGGGAACCGGCCATTCTCTAATTGTCTTCACCTTTTCCTCATCGACTCGAATGCCCGTGGATGTAACCATAAAACCCAGAAACAATAGGCTATCAGTCATGTAACTACACTTTTTTAAATTGAGATACAGTTTATTTTCAGTGAGCACTTGAAGGACCTTCTTGAGGTGCTCCATATGGGTGGTTTCGTCTTGATTGTATATCAAAATATCATCAAAGTAAACCACAACGAACCGCCCAATGAAAGGTTTCAGAACTTGGTTCATCAACCTCATGAATGTGCTAGGCTCATTAAAAAGACCAAAAGGCATGACCATCCATTCGTACAATCCTTCCTTGGTCTTGAAGGCTGTTTTCCACTCATCACCCGGCCGTATTCGAATCTGATGGTAGCCGCTCCTTAAGTCCAATTTAGAGAATATTTTTGCGTCCTCTAGCATATCCAACATATCATCCAACCGTGGTATAGGAAACCTGTATTTTGTGGTGATCTTATTGATGGCCCGGCTGTCGACACACATGCGCCAACTGTCATCTTTCTTTGGAGTTAGCAGAGCTGGTACAACACATGGGCTCATGCTTTCTCGAATAAGACCCTTACTTGATCAGTTCCTCCACTTGTCCTCGAGAATCTCGCACTCATTCGGGCTCATTCGATAATGAGGACGAGTAGGTAAACTGGACCCAGGGACAAGGTCAATATGGTGTTGGATATCTCGCATAGGGGGTAACCCATCGGGAAGGTCCTCAGGCCAGATTTCTTGAAATTCATGTAACAAGGGCCTTAGTCTGTCAGGGATGATGGTAGGCTCGAGTTCTTCCCCTTTTACAATTAATGCATAAGTTTGTCCTGTTTCTTTGGATTCTTCCACGAAGTCTTGAATGGTGAAGAGAAAACGACCCTCCACTTTAGAAGTTTCAGGTGGTTCTTCTGGATCTATAGGGGCCAATATGGTCTTCCGGCCGTCCTTGACGAAGATATATATGTTATCTCGCCCTTTATGAGTGGCGTCACGGTCCGGATTGCCGGGGGTCGACCGAGTAGTATGTGACATGCTTCCATGTCAACCACATCGCATACTACTTCATCCTTATAATGTTTGCCAATTGAAAAAGATATGGTGCACCGTTCAGTTACCTTTGTCTCGCTGACCTTCTTGATCCAACCGATTGTATATGGAGAGGGATGACGCTCTGTTTTCAATTGTAATTTTTCCACCATGATCTTGGATACGATATTCTCGCTGCTCCCACTGTCAATGATCACGTCACAAAGCTTTCGATTCACCATACACCTAGTGCGGAAGATGTTATGCCGCTGTGGATGCACTTCTTTTCTTGACGCATATAATAGTCGCCTCACGACGAGCGACTCGCCATGATCTTGTTGAACCCAACCTGAATCATCTGTCTCGTCCTCGGTGGTATGCTCCTGTTCTTCAATATCTGGATCTTCATAAGCGTTATTAGCACTACCATTATTGATGGCGAGGTTTGCCACTTTTCGCTGGGGACAAGTATTTGATAGGTGGCCCGGTTGGCCACAACGATAGCAGTTGTGGGGCCTTGGCCGAGCATAGGGGTTCGAGATTCTACTTGGACCAGCAGCAGTCGATATGCCCCTTTGAGGTCTAGTCTGATCTCGGTTCTCAGGCGTAGGAGGTTGAGTACGTGCTCCTACGGGCTCCTTCCCTTGGGCGGTGCAGTTCCACGGGTGGACTTGCCACAGGATCCTCGCGATAGGATAGGTCCGTGTGTTAGGACGTTCAAGCTGCGCTCGCCCGAGTAGCCA
Organism: Magnolia changhungtana; assembly: GCA_030180095.1. Taxonomy (NCBI): domain Eukaryota; kingdom Viridiplantae; phylum Streptophyta; class Magnoliopsida; order Magnoliales; family Magnoliaceae; genus Magnolia; species Magnolia changhungtana. Next base: position 7,840,191 of record JASAUF010000552.1, on the reverse strand, counting down.
ACTTGATCGCATCATTCATCGTCCCGACGACGGATGCATCCGGACCCGATCTTGAATCGCCATAAGCAATCCACCGTTGAATCGGGCAACTTGCTGGGATTCAGTCTCGACCAAATCGTTACGCGCCGCCAGGCAGTAAAATTCTTTTACGTATTCTCTCACCGACTGACTACCCTATCGACAATTTTGATATTGTTGGAATAATACCTGATCGTAATCGCTAGGGAGGAATCGGGCGCGTAGTAGCTGCTTCATCCGCTCCCATGTGCGGATTGGTGCTTTCATCTGCCTGGTTCGTGCGAGTTGCAGTTGTTCCCACCAAGCTGACGCTCCTCCTTTCAACTTGTAGGCCACAAGCTTGACCTTCTTTGTTTCAGGGATGTCCATATAGTCAAAAAATCGCTCAACTTCAGAAAGCCAATCGAGAAAATCCTCAATGTGTAGCTGGCCATTGAAGTTAGGAATATCAACCCGTATCTTGAAGTCTCGATCCATTCGATCTACCCGATCGCCGCCTTGCCTGGGGTGTTGGAAGATCACGTCATCGATCTCCTCTTCACTGGAGCCCCCGTCCTCAGGGACGGCCCTTGGATGCACTGCTGGTATTATCCTGCGATCAGGGCGATTACGGGTTTCAGCAATTGGTGGTGAAGGATTACCACCAGGAACACGGAGTTGTCCTAGGGTTTCTGCCAAGAGATTCGCTATGCGGTCCATGGAAGCCTGCAGCCCTTGCATGGCTTGCCGATTCTCTTGTTGTGCTGCTTGGAAAGCTGCCGCCGTTAAAGGAAAATTTTCTGGAGCACCGCCTATGGGATTGTTGCCCGACCCGTCGTTAGAAGCCATCGACCCGAGGAGAAACCTCGCTTTGATACCAAACTGACGCAGGGGAGGACGTGAGGTCGAGCACCGTCTTCCTCAAGAGGATAACTATTCCGAATCCACGGAACTTCTCTGGACTCCTCACAGAGACTTCTCGAATCCACGAGAAAAGAGAGCAGAAAATAGAAATAAATTCTAAATAAATTCGAAATAGATTAATGAATGCATAAAAACGAGTTCACAACCCTTTAAATAAGGGCACTAAGCAATGGAAAAGAAATCAGAATCAAACTACAACTAGGACTCCTAGAATTCGCGACTTACTATAAATAGTAAACTTACTATTTGTAGACGGTCGTGATGTCTACTAGTGCTTGAGGTTTTCGGCCAAAAATAGTAAGTGTCCTATTTGGCTTCACCAACCCGTTCTCCTAATTATTCTAAGCTCTTTTCACGTTGGGCGCAACTCCTAAAGCCCGACGGATGAAGAGTTATAAACAAACTAAAACTTACTATTTATAGTAAAAACGAAATTGAAACAGGAAACGACCATCAAATCGGGGTTTCTCGCAATTCCGAGCGTCAACCCGGCGTAGTTGGGTTGGTTGGCTAAAGTAGCTCGTTCTACTCCAAAATCATATATTTTTCGTCGGCTAACTCATCCCGGATTGTGAGATACGCCTGATTTAAGGTCTGATGGTCCAGATCACTTCTTTCGCCAACCGGGCCTTATCTGATCCATCTTTGCCATGTAATTGTCAGCGACCCGCTCTACATCAGTCTCCTCCACTTCAAAAGAACTCGTCCTCGAGTTATCATTATGCGCTGGCTCATGATACTCAGTCAGGTCCGCGACATTGAAAGTTCGTGAGATCGTCATATCATCTTGAAGATCAACAACATAAGCGTTGTCATTGATCTTTCGGATGATTGGTACCGATCCAATCCTTTTATTCTTCAACTTGTTGTACGTTCCGGTCGGAAATCTTTCTTTGCCCAGATGGACCATTACTTAGTCGCCCACCTCAAACACTTTCTGTCGCCGATGCTTGTCCGCTTGCTCCTTGTACTTTTCGTTTGAGGCATATAGCTTGTTCTATACCTCCGCATGAATGCCCATGATTTTGTCTGCCATATGTTCTGCTGCAATGCTCATGCCTGGGAGCTTGGGCAGAGGGACCAAGTCTAGTGTATGGCGAGGTACTCGTCCGTAAATAACTCGGGGCAACGGGATTTTCTGTCGAGCGGTTCACCATGTTGTTGAATGCAAACTCCGCTTGAGACAAGGCCAAATCCCACTGCTTCGGTTTTTCTCCTGAAATACATCGAAGGAGGTTTCCCAACGTGCGATTCACAACCTCAGTTTGACCGTCGTCACCAGGTGGTGATACTGCTTCGAACCGAAGGCGTGTATCGAATCGAGTCCACAAAGTCCGCGAAAAGTGGCTTATGAACTTCGTGTCACGGTCGGAAGTAATAGTCTTGGGAACCCCGTATAGCCGCACAATTTCTCTGAAAAATAAGTTCGCCACGTGTGTTGCATCGAGAGTCTTCTTGTATGGAATAAAGTGCGCTATCTTGGAAAAATGATCTACTACCACGAACACCGAATCCATGCCGCGTTGTGTTCGTGGGAGACCAAGCACAAAGTCCATAGATAAATCCTCCCAAGGGCCGTCGAACCGTAACGGGTGTAGAGGCCCGTATTATGAGATTGTCCCTTGGAAGTCGACAAATATAACGACGTTGAATCGCCTTTCCCACATCACGTACCAATTGCGGCCAAGTGTACTGGTTCTTCCATAAGAGCTCGCGTCTTGTCTTGCCCAAGGTGTCCACCGAGGCCACCTCCATGTAGCTCTTGGATTATCTCGTTCCCTTAGCGAACTCTTTGGGATACATAGTCGATTTCCCTTAAAAAGGAACCCGTCTTGTATATGTAAGTCACCGAGGTGACCTTCCTGACATCTAACTCATGCGTCCTTGAAGTCGTCGTCGTCGGCATATATGTCTTTGAGGCGATCGAACCCGATAACTTCATTGCTCATAGTGACTAACAAAGTTGCACGGCGACTCAACAGCATCGGCTACTTTGTTCTGTTGCCCCGACTTATGCTTTAGCACGAATGTGAATTCCTGCAAAAATGAGATCCATCTAGCATGCACACGGTTAATGTTAGCTTGACTATTAATAAACTTGAGGGCTTAATGGTCCGTGTAAAGTATGAATTCCCTTTGAATCAAATAATGTCGCCAGTGTCGCAGTGCCTGGACCACCGCGTACAACTCGATCTCATATGTAGACCACTTCTTGCGTGCATCACTAAGTTTCTCACTGTAGAAGGCAACCGACCTACCTTCTTGAGACAAAACTCCCCCAATCCCGACATATGAGGCATCACATTCGACTTCAAACAGGTTGTCGAAGTTGGGAAGTACAAGAACCGGGGTCGTGGATAATCTGCGCTTGATTTCGGCAAAGCTCTTTTCGTCTTCATCAGTCCACTGAAACTGCCATTTCTTCATGCAATCTGTGATCGGTGACACAATGCTACTGAAATTTTTCATGAACCGACGATAGAATGTCGCTAGTCCATGGAAGCTTCGCACTTCGTGAATATTTTTGAGAACCGGCCATTCTCTAATTGTCTTCACCTTTTCCTCATCCACTCGAATGCCCGTGGATGTAACCATAAAACCCAGAAACAATAGGCTATCAGTCATGTAACTACACTTTTTTAAATTGAGGTACAGTTTATTTTCAGTGAGCACTTGAAGGACCTTCTTGAGGTGCTCCATATGGGTGGTTTCGTCTTGATTGTATATCAAAATATCATCAAAGTAAACCACAACGAACCGCCCAATGAAAGGTTTCAGAACTTGGTTCATCAACCTCATGAATGTGCTAGGCTCATTAAAAAGACCAAAAGGCATGACCATCCATTCGTACAATCCTTCCTTGGTCTTGAAGGCTGTTTTCCACTCATCACCCGGCCGTATTCGAATCTGATGGTAGCCGCTCCTTAAGTCCAATTTAGAGAATATTTTTGCGTCCTCTAGCATATCCAACATATCATCCAACCGTGGTATAGGAAACCTGTATTTTGTGGTGATCTTATTGATGGCCCGGCTGTCGACACACATGCGCCAACTGTCATCTTTCTTTGGAGTTAGCAGAGCTGGTACAACACATGGGCTCATGCTTTCTCGAATAAGACCCTTACGGATCAGTTCCTCCACTTGTCCCTGCAGAATCTCGCACTCATTCGGGCTCATTCGATAATGAGGACGAGTAGGTAAACTGGACCCAGGGACAAGGTCAATATGGTGTTGGATATCTCGCATAGGGGGTAACCCATCGGGAAGGTCCTCAGGCCAGATTTCTTGAAATTCATGTAACAAGGGCCTTAGTCTGTCAGGGATGATGGTAGGCTCGAGTTCTTCCCCTTTTACAATTAATGCATAAGTTTGTCCTGTTTCTTTGGATTCTTCCACGAAGTCTTGAATGGTGAAGAGAAAACGACCCTCCACTTTAGAAGTTTCAGGTGGTTCTTCTGGATCTATAGGGGCCAATATGGTCTTCCGGCCGTCCTTGACGAAGATATATATGTTATCTCGCCCTTTATGAGTGGCGTCACGGTCAGATTGCCAGGGTCGACCGAGTAGTATGTGACATGCTTCCATGTCAACCACATCGCATACTACTTCATCCTTATAATGTTTGCCAATTGAAAAAGATATGGTGCACCGTTCAGTTACCTTTGTCTCGCTGACCTTCTTGATCCAACCGATTGTATATGGAGAGGGATGACGCTCTGTTTTCAATTGTAATTTTTCCACCATGATCTTGGATACGATATTCTCGCTGCTCCCACTGTCAATGATCACGTCACAAAGCTTTCGATTCACCATACACCTAGTGCGGAAGATGTTATGCCGCTGTGGATGCACTTCTTTTCTTGGCGCATATAATAGTCGCCTCACGACGAGCGACTCGCCATGATCTTGTTGAACCCAACCTGAATCATCTGTCTCGTCCTCGGTGGTATGCTCCTGTTCTTCAATATCTGGATCTTCATAAGCGTTATTAGCACTACCATTATTGATGGCGAGGTTTGCCACTTTTCGCTGGGGACAAGTATTTGATAGGTGGCCCGGTTGGCCACAACGATAGCAGTTGTGGGGCCTTGGCCGAGCATAGGGGTTCGAGATTCTACTTGGACCAGCAGCAGTCGATATGCCCCTTTGAGGTCTAGTCTGATCTCGGTTCTCAGGCGTAGGAGGTTGAGTACGTGCTCCTACGGGCTCCTTCCCCTTGGGCAGTGCAGTTCCCTGGGGTGGACTTGCCACAGGGATCCTTGCAGTAGGATAGGTCCGTGTGTTAGGACGTTCAAGTTGCGCTTCTGCCCGAGTAGCCAACTTGATCGCATCATTCATCGTCCAGACGGACTGCATCTGGACCCGATCTTGAATCGCCATAAGCAATCCACCGTTGAATCGGGCGACTTGCTGCGATTCAGTCTCGACCAAATCGTTACGCGCCGCCAGGCGGTAAAATTCTTCTGCGTACTCTCTCACCGACCGACTACCCTGTCGACAATTTTGATATTGTTGGAATAATACCTGATCGTAATCGCTAGGGAGGAATCGGGCGCGTAGTAGCTGCTTCATCCGCTCCCATGTGCGGATTGGTGCTTTCATCTGCCTGGTTCGTGCGAGTTGCAGTTGTTCCCATCAAGCTGATGCTCCTCCTTTCAACTTGTAGGCCACAAGCTTGACCTTCTTTGTTTCAGGGATGTCCATATAGTCAAAAAATCGCTCAACTTCAGAAAGCCAATCGAGAAAATCCTCAATGTGTAGCTGGCCATTGAAGTTAGGAATATCAACCCGTATCTTGAAGTCTCGATCCATTCGATCTACCCGATCGCCGCCTTGCCTGGGGTGTTGGAAGATCACGTCATCGATCTCCTCTTCACTGGAGCCCCCGTCCTCAGGGACGGCCCTTGGATGCACTGCTGGTATTATCCTGCGATCAGGGCGATTACGGGTTTCAGCAATTGGTGGTGAAGGATTACCACCAGGAACACGGAGTTGTCCTAGGGTTTCTGCCAAGAGATTCGCTATGCGGTCCATGGAAGCCTGCAGCCCTTGCATGGCTTGCCGATTCTCTTGTTGCGCTGCTTGGAAAGCTGCCGCCGTTAAAGGAAAATTTCCTGGAGCACCGCCTATGGGATTGTTGCCCGACCCGTCGTTAGAAGCCATCGACCCGAGGAGAAACCTCGCTTTGATACCAAACTGACGCAGGGGAGGACGTGAGGTCGAGCACCGTCTTCCTCAAGAGGATAACTATTCCGAATCCACGGAACTTCTCTGGACTCCTCACAGAGACTTCTCGAATCCACGAGAAAAGAGAGCAGAAAATAGAAATAAATTCTAAATAAATTCGAAATAGATTAATGAATGCATAAAAACGAGTTCACAACCCTTTAAATAAGGGCACTAAGCAATGGAAAAGAAATCAGAATCAAACTACAACTAGGACTCCTAGAATTCGCGACTTACTATAAATAGTAAACTTACTATTTGTAGACGGTCGTGATGTCTACTAGTGCGCAAGGTTTTCGGCCAAAAATAGTAAGTGTCCTATTTGGCTTCACCAACCCGTTCTCCTAATTATTCTAAGCTCTTTTCACGTTGGGCGCAACTCCTAAGCCCGACGGATGAAGAGTTATAAACAAACTAAAACTTACTATTTATAGTAAAAACGAAATTGAAACAGGGAAACGACCATCAAATCAGGGGTTTCTCGTAATTCCGAGGGTCGCGACCCAGCGTAGCTGGGTTGGTTGGCTAAAGTAGCTCGTTCTACTCCAAAATCATATATTTTTCGTCGGCTAACTCATCCCGGATTGTGAGATACGCTTGATTTAAGGTCTGATGGTCCAGATCACTTCTTTCGCTGACCGGGCCTTATCTGATCCATCTTTGCCATGTAATTGTCAGCGACCCGCTCTACATCACAATGCAAAAAAGTATGAACTTATTGTCAACCATCGTAAATATATAGTAATTGGGAACTCACTTGTCTCTCCACAGTGGTCCTCACATTTGTTACCGTTTCCTCATACATATTTTTAAACTCTCTAAGGCCCTAGTTTTCTCCAAACCAATAAAGATTGTGGAGATCTTCCTCTCCCCAGACTTATTCATCAATTGTCTATGTAGGTAAATAGCTTCAGTAGTAGATCCCTCAAGCATGAAACTAAACTAATTTTTTGTCGTATGCCTTAATTTTTGCTTAATTACTCTCTCTTGAAGTTTCATAGTATGGCTCGTAAGTATAATCTCATGATAGTGTAGCTTGGTATCATGGTGTCTCCTTTATTTTCATAAACAGGAACCATGAAACTTTATCTCCATTCATATGGCATTTGCTTCAATCTCACAATCTTGTTGAATAACTTTATCAATCACAATAACCCAGTATTTCCGATACACTTTCAAACCTCTCTTACTATACTATCTGGTCCGAGGGCTTTTTCTATTTTCATCCTTCTCATAGCTTTGTTCACTTCAGACCATACGAAAGTATTTATCTTCTCCAACGTCATTTGAGTTTATGGTTACTTCTATCTATATGCTCTCGTAGTGGTTGTCATTCGATCCACTTTTGAGAGTTATTAAATGTTCATCTCTTTTTTGATGTGTTTGCTAGAGTGAGATTGTATGCCGCAACGAATCAACAATAGCATTCCTCATCCCATTTCTTATCTCAAACCACATCCTCCACGTATGCTCTCAAATCTTCTGCTTCTTTTCTCTTCATGACCATTTAAGTCTCATGCTACAAGTATCCTCTATGTTCGAAATTTCTTGCATTAGCATCGACATCCTTGTAGAAATGACTCTTGATTTTGTCCTTGAACTCTTCTTGCGGCACATGTGCAATAATAACATCAATTTCTTTCTTAACACGTTTTATTACTAAAATCCTATAACTTTATCAATATCTACAATATTATTATTTAAACGTTTGTCTACAACTTACCCATACCTCATTTCTATTATTATCAATTCCTGTATACCAAAGTTTATATTTATTAATTTATCTAGTTTTGGCCTTTTTTCCATTTGGTCTCCTAAATGCAAGCTATATTAACTCTACTTCATACTCGTCAATTTTCCTTTATTCTATGTAATAAGATGAATCCTATTTTCTTGAACTAGCTTTTAACCCGCACAAGTCTAGAATAGCACATGAACCCTGGCCTACTGATAACAACCTAACATAGGTTTTACCTAACATTGGTTTGACTTGTTGCTAGAGGATGCCCTAGCCAACCCTTGCCCATTACTCACTACACTTGGTTATGATGCAGTGCCTAGTTTACAGGGAATACCTTAGCATGAGTCATAAGTTGGACTCCAGCCACCAGCTGGATGCAACCTTGTTTTTTCAAGCTAGGGATCGGTGATGAGAGCTCAAAATTCCCATAGGTGCAATGTGATAGACTACTACATATGTTGATTATGATCAAGCGCCATCTAATAGTCTATTACATAGGTTAATTACAATCAATGATTTCATCATTGACTATGTATCTTGTTATATTGAACACTCATGCATCCGATAGTACGGCAGCAAAAACCTCAATCACATTGAATGTGAAACAAATATATAACTGCAATTTTGACCCTTATTAAGAATACTAGGAAATGTCACCATTTTTTTATTTTTTTTATTTTTTTTACCAAGTACCCATTGCTGGGGCATGTTCCCAGTGGGACCCCGGCAGTTGAGTGGTCCAGATCTTGCACACGTATTGTCGATATTGCCACCCATTTCTCCCAACATATCTAGCTCACCTGAAAATTGTATTGGTCACATCAACTTCGACAGGTCATTGGATCTGACCTGCCAAGTAGTAGGTGTGGGTCCAAAATTTAAACCCATGAGGCCGGTCTGGGTTCAAAAGTTTGACCCAAATTACTACGTGGGTCAAGTATGAGTCCTCTCAAAATTGACCAGACCCGACTTGATCGAGACCCAGTTTTTAATGGGTTCCATTTGAGTTATACTAAAATGATTACCCGTCCACTATATTTGTGACAATCTAAACCCTACAAATAAAGATCCCATTGTCAATGGAGTATATACTAAAAATCACACTAATTCAACTATCCTAACCATCCAATTTTACCCGTTGAACTTGAAATGTTGGCCCTTTCATTCTTTAGCATCAACATAGAAAGCCATTACCAATTGGATGGATTAAAACATTGTGTGTAGAAACTCAGTTGTAATTTCTATACCCATCTCAAGTCCTTCCAGACTCAACCCAAACTTGACCCATGTGATAAATGGGTCAGGTTTGGGTCATCGTATACCCAAACCCAACCCCTTAAATAAATGGGCTGGCTATTTCTTACTTAGAGCCAACTATTATTTTAAGAGCTTGGGTCTAAGTCTAAAATTCTAACCTGATTCCTAAATGGATCAAAACTGGCTGCCTGATCCATTTACACCTGCAAAGAGCCTAGATCTTGAACGAATGTGTGACACCCGCTCACCAGCGCCCATCGATGGCAGGGCCTACCAAAGGAAACAGTTGCCCATATGTGCTCACTTTCGTCGGATCAAATCACAAGGAGCATGTCCCTGATAGGTAACTGTAGAGCTGTACATGAGTCAAGTTAGCTCGGTCAGCTCGCTCGATTCGACTCGGAAAAGCTTGACTTGCCTTGGCTTGAAATTGGTTTCGGACCGAGTCAAGCTAGTTTTTGGAGCTCGAAAAAATTTCTAGTCAAGCTAGTTTTGGAGCTTGAAAAAATTTCAGTCAAGCTGGTTTTGGAGCTCAAAAAAATTTCGAGCTGAGTTCGAGCTTGCCCGAGCTTGACTCGACTCAGATCCAACCTCAACTCGAATCGGTGACTTGGTTATTTTGATATCGATAGTGCTCGCCGAGTGTTTGATGAAATGACTCAACGAAGTGTTGGCGAAGAAGGAATGGATGCGCCAGGTGTTTGATTTTGATGTTGCTTGATTTTGATGTTGCTCGCTGGGTGTTTGATTTTGATGCTGCTTTCCAAGTGTTTGATGAAATACCTATAAAAATGTTGATACTGTTTTGCATTCTTTGAGAAATTGAAGATGCATTTTACGTGTTTGAGAAAATGCCGCACAAGCTTGAACTGACCCAAGCTACTAACTGAATTGAGCCGAGCTGGCCAGACAGGCTCGAGGACCGAGCTGAGCTGAGTTCAAGCTGGGGTTAGCTACTTGCTGAGCTGTGCCAAGCTCAACTCAGTTCAACTCGTGTACAGCTCTAGGTAACTGGTGGAAGAAGACACACATCGTGCTAGTGCGTGTTTGTCACCTAACATGTTTAGTAGGGTCACTCCATGAAAATGAGAAACTCCTTAAATTAAGTTAATTCAACCATAGGCGGCCTGCCACGTTAGCCTGGTTCTTTTGGCACCCAAGTTTATGGGGGAGGGATCCTTCTGGGCAGATTGAATACCATTTATAAATAAGGGTACAGGCAAAACTAAGTCTGGAATATATTTTCATCATTTGGTGCAGATTCTTCTTCTGTCACTAGCAGAGATAGGTACTTGCAATAATCCAAACATTGTTTACAAGTATCCTTTTAAAGTTAGAAAAATGTCCAAATTTTTTAAAAATCATTTTCGTTGAATCAAATCATCAGATGTTCGTTGATTTTGCCAGTGTAGCCAGCCTGATGAATGGACCATCCTTGTTTTCATCGCCATACACCACTGATGCCTTGAGAGGGAAAGAAAGTGTTGCATGTGAAAGTTCACACACAACCTTGGATGTAAACATATCTATTAAAATAAAAGAAGACAGGTAGAGCTCTCATCTACCACAGGACTACAAGGGCAAAATAATAGGAATCATAACTTCTTCTCATCTGTAGATTCTGTATGCATAGGCCAAGATTAGGCAATTCAAAGGGCTGAAAATTCTAACCATTCGGTCAGTAGCCCACGAATGACATTAAATTAATAAAAAAAAAAAAAAAAAAAAATGGTTAAAGAGACACCATCCATATTAAGGAAAAATAGTTCAGCGATGAAGGGTTTGTAATAATCCAACCATGGGGATTTTTTTAGTGTCCTCTGTCTGTATAAGTTCATTGGCACTCCAATTGAATTAAATGTCAAAATTAGTTTTGCAGATAGAAAAACTTCTTCTAGATCCAACCTTTTACTGACAACTTGTTTGTGGATTGATTTACTTAACCATCTCTCGGCCAAACATTGCTTATGTGATTCACCTTATGAGTCAATTTCTAAGTGCACCTGGCTTTGTCAATTTAGTAGTTGTCTTGCATATAATTCGATATATTTAAGACATTCTTGATCATTCACTCTTCTTCTCTGCAACCTCTCCACTTGAGCTACAGCCGTATTCAAATTTTGATTATGTAAGAATTTTCTTTGAACCGAAGTCTATTATTGGTTATTGATTTATTTATTTATTTATTTTGAGTGACTCTCTTTTCTCTTGAAAAAGTAAAAAACAATAACGGATTTCTCATTTGACTAAGACATTATATCGAGCAATGGCTCTAATTACCATTGAGATTCTCTAGTTACAATGGTTATCAGCTGACTTTGGTGTGCATCTTGCTATACCTACCTTTTTGCATTGTGACAATGAGAATGTCATCCATATTAATTGCAACCCAGATTTTATTGAATACACCAAGCATATTGAAGTACATTACCATTGTCTTTATTAATAATAATTGACTAGAATATTTTCTCTTCCTTGTATATTACCTTTTGAACAACTTTCTGATTTTTTCACAAAGTCACATAATATCTCCCTGCTCTCTAAACTCTCAATGATTTCCTTTAAATCATCTCAAGTTTAAGGGGGGAGTGTGTCTATGAGTTATTATACAGCTTACCCTTTCTATTATACAGATTGTACAGCTATGTGATGTACCATATATAGCTAGAGTATTTTGTATTTATACCCCTCTATAAATAAAATACATCATTAATGGTTCTTAACTTTTAGATCCTCTATCCATGATAATGCCTGTCATAGAGATGATTTGGATCACCTACACGTCGCTACAGGTATGAAATCATGCGAGTAAACAATACATTTGATGGTGAGAGGTGTCCCTAAATTCTCAGGAAACGCATCTGTTTGATGTCACAGCTGATGTGGGTTTGAGTGTGGAAATGTAATTAAGAAAATCCCATGTGGCTAGATAGCCTTCTCATCTCTGAAATTGAATAAACAGAAGCTTGAGAGGAAGTCCAAGAATCTTCTTTTATTAGAATTTGTTCACACTGAAAGTGCCCTGGTTTATCAATTTGTGTGTGTGTTGAGTTAGTTCGTCTGCAAAGCTTGATAGAAAGATCAATTAAAGCGTTTGCCTCAACCAGATGTGTGCAAGTTCGCCACAGGTAAATCTAAGCCTCACATCCCTTGTCCCAAATCACCAGGTAAGCTAAAACCCTTAAAATCAAACTAGAACATCTTAGAGTTTTGGGTAAGAAAAAGTTTTCAAAATAGGAAAATTTTCTAAGTTTTCTTGCCCTGTCGATTTTATCGATACACATCTCGATATGATCGACCAGCGCTGTCGAGTCCTCGATGCTCCATCGATACTATCGATAAGAGGACCAAATATGTTCAGCAACCTCATAACTTATCTGGATGAATTATCGATATATCGATACACCTATCGATATCATCGATATTCAAATCTCGAGTCTATCGAAGTCGACTCGATACAATCGACAAGCAGATTTCCGGCGCCCCTGTTTTTCTTAAAAAATATCATATAAGCATCGATATATCTAAGCCTCCTTGATACCATCAAAATTCAAACCTCGATGATATCGGTAGGCCTTCGATGATATCGATCTTGGGCACCAAGTTCTCCTGCAACATATTTTAGGATGGTTTAACTATGATCGGGGGTCCCTCGATAAAATCGATATTCAAATATCGATGACATCGGTACCAGGTCGATTGCATCGAATAAGGACATAAACTGTCCATCAAGCTTAATGAAAATTCTGCTGGATTTATCGATGCCTCGACTCTGATATCGATATCATCAACATTCAAATTCTGATGATCTCGATGGTTCCCCGATCATTTATGAAAACCTAAAATATTTCTATTCAAGTCTCTCTCATTTTTTCAAGTGTCGATGGATCGAACTTATCATCGATGGAATCTGAGTTCGAAATCCGATGACATCGACAATCGTTTCGATTCATCGACCATCTGGCAAAAGGTTTTAAAAGCATATGACATTGAGTTCGAGTCATCGAGCAGACCATCGATGCTATCGAGAGTATACGCTCGATGATATCGAACCTGCTCAATGATATCGAACTCTGTCATAAATGTGACCGTTTTTATATCCGTTGGAACCTTTTACCTATAAAAAGAGGACTTGTCTATTGTTGCTATGAGAGAAAGAAGAGAGAGCTTCTGAGTGTTTAACTTTAGATCTTATATCCAAAGCCCTTTCTCTCAAGGGAGTTCATCCTCCAATTCACCCTCACCATTGATATTCAATAGAGTGGATTGGGGAATGAACTTCTGCATTCAAGGATCCTCCAGCTACCATCTTAATGACAAATCATTAAGCTGAGATGCCTTGAATGCTTAGATGATTGAGATCGCTCTATCTTCCTTATAAAAAAAAATCTTTTGAGAGTAGGATTTCATCATAACCTTGACTCAACCAGTCGCCATGCATTGGTATATCTTTTGAGTTGCGGATCAAGGAGATCGAAGAGTCTTCGTCAACAAATGAGGAGATATTCGTCAACGTGCTTAATGGGACTCATCAGCTAATCTATAAGTATCTAGAGTCCAGAGGACACTTGTGATCATTCCTTTATAGGATTGGGTCTTAGGTGTTTCTCATCCCTTGAAACCCTCGTAAGAGGCCTCCGGCGGGAGTGTACGTGGTGGGTGTGTTGTGTGGACCCTTGATCTGTGGAGAGCATAAACATCTGGTTGAACGTGAATCAGCAAAACCTTAGTTTTGAGGTCAACCGCTGTGAAACCTCGGGTTTGAGGTGAACCGTGTAGAAACCTTCAGTAGGGTCTTATGGAAGATCCTTGGCCAGTGTGCCTAAAAGTGGGTGCGTTGTGTTGACCCTTGCTCGTGAGAGCATAAATAGTCAGCCTCAGTGTAGGTTGTAAAGGTTGAAGGTGAACCTGATTTAAAACCTTAGGTTTGAGGTGAACCGCTGTGAAACCTCCTTAGTGAAATCTGGCACACTCAAGGGTTGAGTGCATCTGCCGGGAGTGGAGTAGACTGATCGTCGAAACACTATAAAAATGACTGTGTTTGAGATTGTTATTCTTCTGATTGTGTGATTTACTTCAATGTTTGCATATCTGAATATCTGAGATCCCACCTCACACACTTACACAATTATATTCATCATAAACTAGCTTGCATATTGTTTACTTCTCAAATAATTTGTGATTGGATTCTCTACCGGGCTTAGAAGCCAGTAGAGTTAAGTTTGAATAGTCTTAATATGTTCCTGTGTTAGGATTAGTGTAATAGGATTTTAATAAATCATAAAAACTCTTAAAAAGTCATATTCACCCCCCTCTAGGACATATTGGCATATCCCGACTTCAACTAAAATAGTCTTCACCATAATTTAAATTGGTATCAAAGCGGGTCTCTCTTTAAGGGCTTCACCACTTAGAGAGTGATCTTGACTGAAGTTAGGAATATGGCCAAAGGAGAGGGCTCATCGATCACTAGACTTCCAATATTTGATGGCTCAAATTATGCATACTAGAAGACTAGGATGCACTACTTTCTGAGATCTTTGGATCATGATGTTTGGGATATAGTTGAAAGTGGATATGTGCCACCAACTGAACAAATTATACTTGACAGTGGCACAACCAATGCAAAACCCAAATCCAAAGAAAAGTGAACGACATTCGATAAAGATAAACAAACTACTGAAGCAAAGGATATGAACGCCATCTATTGTGCCGTGTCCTAAGATATTTTCAACCAAATAAGCATGTGTGGGACATCTAAAGAAGCATGGGATTTACTGGAAACAACCCATGAAGGCACAAGTACTGTGAAAAAGTCCAAACTGCAACTATTAACATCACAGTTCGAAAGTCTCAGAATGGAAGAGCATGAGACTTTTATGGAGTTCTTTACAAAGTTAAATATCATTTGTAACTCCATGGGTGGATTGGGAGAAAACGTTTCGGTACCGAAAATCTGTAGAAAAATCTTAAGATCCCTACCTGAACGATTTAATCCCAAAGTAACAACAATTGAAGAGTGTAGAAACATAGATGAAATGAAAGTAGAAGAACTAGTAGGATTTTGAACTACACTTCAAACAAACCAAAAAATCCAAAACAACTGTCCTAAAAACTTCTAAGAAAACATTACATGAGGACAGTGAGAGCGAAAAGGAAGATGATGATGAGGAGGTGGCTTTGCTGGCACAACGATTCAGGAAGTTCTTTTAAAAAAATTGTGGCCGACCTTTCAGAGGAAGAAAGGTGAACAACAAACCTTCTACAGGCAAATTTAGTAAAAGGACCAAAGAATCACAATGCTATGCCTGTCAGGAGTATGGGCACCTATCAACCGATTGCCCAAATAGAAAAACAAAGGGCAAGGCAATGGCTACCACGTGGGATGATACTGATGAGTCAAATTCAAAATTTAGTGACTCAGAAAGCAATGGAGATCATAAATCATTGAAAATATTCATGGTCTCCACTGCTTCAATCATTCCCACTGAATCTAAGAACGAGAAAGAACAACAAGCCACTGAATCGTTTCCATCTGACAATGAGGAAACTGAAGAAGAAGAAGAAAAACAAGATAAACTACAAGATGCCTACAATCAACTATATATCTATAGCATCAAAGTCGTTAAAAGAATTGGAATATCTGAGAACAAATTGGAATTGCTACAAAAAGATTTGGATAAAACTCTAGAAATTAATACACATCTAATCAATGATTTACAACAATACCACTTTGACAATAATAGACTTGAGACAATTAACTCCTTTCTTAAATCTAAGTCCGAAAAACTAAACAAACAGGTGGAGCAATTAAAAGGCAAAAATAAGCACCTTCAAAATGAAAATCATACACTTCTGTTTGATCTAGAAGTGTCCAGAAAAATTGCCAAGCTAAACTGTAAGTTTTCCCAGAGTGGTGAGAAGTTAGAAAAACTTTTAGGTATGGGAAAATTTGGAAATAACAAAAATGGCTTAGGATATGAGGGAGTTAGAGCTAAAACAGGGTATGAACACAAATACATGAAAAATCTGATGCCTCCAGTAGCAACACAGAAACTAATCAAGTAGTTGAATCAAATAAGAAAATTAAATCTACTACAAATATGAACCCTGTCACCAAGTGGATAATTAAAGAAAAGAAAAATTGTCTGGCTACTCACTCAAATCACTTAACAGGTAATGACACTAAGTGCTACCTTAACAGTGGTTGCTCGAGACATTTTACAGGAGACATGTCCCTTCTTTCAAACTATACGAATCTTTATAATGGGATAGTCATCTACGGAGATGGAACCACTGCTAAGGTAATTGGATAGGGAATCATAAAAGGGATTCAGTCACTTAAAAATGAGAATGCTTTCTACATAAAAGGTCTGACACATAATCTCCTGAGCATATCTCAAATCTGTGATAACAGGCTTGTGGTCAAATTTAACAGACAAGAGTACGAAATTCTAAACCAATCAGGAAAATCAGTAATGAAGGGTCATCGCACAAGCAACCACTACTACATTATCAAAGGCATAGAAAGGACTGATGCCTAGAAGTACTGAGCAGAGAAAAACAAGTTCAGATCGTACATCTAGATCTGGATGTTTGGTGAAATGATACAATTTTTGGTTGAGCTCTAAATGATATATCTGAGGTTCCTCACCTCATTTTTTTTTACATAAACATCTTGATGTTTATAATTTTGATCTGTACAAATCTTGTACAAAATTTTGCTGTGCATATATCGGATTCAAAGATGATCTATACTATACATATATGTCTGGTGCTATTTGGGCTAATGAAAAATCCTCATCCTCGATATGACTATCGATAAGTCATGAGCATTTTCGATCAAATTGATCAACTGTCGATATCATCGACATCTCTTCAGAATGTGGAAAGTCACATGATCGAGACTATCATCGAAGCTATTGTCGATAACATTCAATGAGGATCATCGATACAATCGAAAGAAAGTTCAATAGAATCGAAGACTGCCGGCTGATAAAAGGTGGTCAAGCAGGAAAATTTCTATTTGTCTGGAAAAAGCTTTATATTTTTTTGTTTGAATCCCAGACCGGAAGTCCATCGATGGTCCCGGAAGCTCCTTGCAAGCTGGTATTATCCTTCCGCTCCTGAGTCTATCTCGCGTTCGGTCGGGTATTTTCAGGTTCTTTAAAAGAAGAATTTTGTCATCCTTTCCAAAGTTTTTGGAATCCCCTTGTTGCCCATCCTTATCTTTACCTGTCTCTTACTCTGAAAAATCATGAACAAAGGGAAAGGTAAGTCTCCTTCACAATCTTCAAAAGGAAAAGCCTAGCGACCCAGTATGCATCAACTCATACCAATGGTAAGACATCTTGCTACTGTTGTTGAACGTCTGGTTCTTAACAACGCCATTGAACCTTTTGGAGTGGACCTCCTTCTAGAAGTAATAGGATGACAAAATATTCTAAATCTTGGTGGTACTTATCAAATAGGGGTGATCCATGACTTTCTCAGTAAATGTCATGTTATTCATGACGATCCACCATGCATTCAAATTGAATTCTTGCATTACTCCAGGCACATCACTCCCATCACTTTGAGTAATCTTCTAGATCTTGAGGTCACTCGCATTCCTGTTACCAGTCGGAATCTAAACGGTCTAGGCGTCTGGGGAGAAGTAACTCGCGCACTATATCAGGGAACTACTATTTCTCGGAACAATGATAATTCACTTCATATTAATCATCCTGGACCCACTTTCAAAATCCTCCATAGCATTTTTGGGTCCAATGTCTATCCTTGTGATGTGAATGGTAATAATCTTTCTCCCTTTGTGCTGAATGTATTGTATGATGTGTATCAAGAAGTTCAGGTGTGCCTCCCAACGCTTCTTCTTAAGCAGCTAATTCATATCATTCAAAGTAACCATTAGGATACACTAGTCTTTCCTTTACTCATCTGTAAACTAGCTCATCATGTTGGTCTCCCTACCACATCTGATACAGTTTATCCAGAGACATGATTTGATAGCGATGCAGCTCAGGAGGCTCAACAGTTGTGTCTCAGTTCAGCCCTTCCCGAGAATAGTGCTCCCCTGCAGTCGGCTGCTCCATATGCTCATCCATCATGTCCACGGGGATCCAATCGAACGCCACTGCTAAGTCCAGAGTCTATCACAAACCGCCAAACTCATCAATTTGAATGTCACCTACTGAATGGTATGGCGACTATGGAGGAGTGACTTTACAACCGTGAAAGACGTCTCACCGTGATTGAAGAAAAAGTCGATGCTCTCCAGCAAACAAATTAGCAAGTGGTAGACTTGCTCACACATGGTGATTCTCGGAGTCGGTAGGAGCTGACTATGCAAATTCTATCACTATGATTTTTTTTGTATCCATGCATGGGCTTGGTGATCTTTGTTGGGGTAACTGTTAATTTACTGAAAATCTTGGGCAGTTCATTTTGGATATTTGAATACTTTTGTTGTGGCTGAATGTAACTCTCATCTTTACTGCCATACTTATGTTTTACAATCCCCTAGTTTATCTAGTTTCTGTTATGAGATGCATGTAATGTTTTTACTGAATATTCTAACTGCTATATCACTGCATATATCGGTTTGCTATGCATATATATATTCACTAAAAATGATGTCTGATTCAGCAACTGATTAATCATTATACATCTATCTATTATATGGATATTCCTCAGAATGATGGTTCTCCCAAATACTTATCTCTTCAGTCAATATCAACTGCTATATCTTTATCAATGACTGACAAAAAGAGGGAGAACTACCTTGAATGGAAAATTGTATATTTGCTTGGATAATGTTGCAGGTGTTAGGGGGAGCTGCTACATCGAGTAAGGGGGAGTTTGTAGAGAACAGCTACTGGTTGTGTACATGGGCTAAAAATTATAAAATTATGTAAAAGTATATACACACAATTGAGGATGTGTTTGCCTAGAATGTTCTAGGGTGTTTTGGGATTTTTCCATGTAATTGACAAAGGGGGAGATTGAAAGTGCCCTGGTTTGTCAATTTGCATGAGTGTTGAGTCAATTCGTCTGTAGAACCTGATAGGAAGATCAATTCAAGCATCTGCCTCAACCGGATGTGTGCAAGCTCGCCACAGGTAAATCTGAGCCTCACATCCCTTATCCCAAATCACCAGGTAAGCTAAAACCCTTAAAATCAAACTAGAACATCTTAGGGTATTGGGTAAGGAAACGTTTTCAAAATTGGAAAATTCTCTAAGTTTTCTTACCCGGTTGATTTTATCGATACTCATCTCGATATGATCGACCTGCATTGTTGAGTCCTCGATGCTCCATCGATACCATCGATAAGAGGACCAAATATGTCCAGCAACCTCATAACTTATCTAGACGAATTATCGATATATCGATATACCAATCAATATCATCGATATTCAAATCTCGAGTCTATCGAAGTCGACTCGATACTATCGACAGGTAGATTTCTGGCGCCCCTATTTTTCTTAAAGAATATCATATAAGCATCGATATATCGAAGCCTCCTCGATACCATAGAAATTCAAACCTCGATGATATCGGTAGGCCTTCGATGATATCGATCTTGGGCGCCAAGTTCTCCAACAACATATTTCAGGATGGTTTAACTATGATCGGGGGCCCCACGATAGAATCGATATTCAAATATTGATGACATCGGTACCAGGTCGATTGCATCAAACAAGGACATAAACTGTCCAATAAGCTTAATGAAAATTCTGCTGGATTTATCGATGCCTTGACTCTGATATCGATATCATCGACATTCAAATTTTGATGATCTAGATGGTTCCTCGATCATTCACGAAAACCTGAAACATTTCTAGTCAAGTCTCTCTCATTTTTTCAAGGGTCGATGGATCGAACCTATCATCGATGGAATTGGAGTTCGAAATCCGATGACATCGACAATCGTTTCGATTCATCAACCATCTGGCAAAAGGTTTCAAAAGTGTATGACATTGAGTTCAAGTCATCGAGCAGACCATCGATGCTATCGAGAGTATACGCTTGATGATATCGAACTCTATCATAAATGTAACCGTTTTATATCCGTTGGAACCTTTTGCCTATACATAGAGGACTTGTCTATTGTTGCTGTGGGAGAAAGAAGAGAGAGCTTCTAAGTGTTTAACTTTAGATCTTATATCCAAAGCCCTTTCTCTCAAGGGAGTTTATCCTCCAATCCACCCTCACCATTGATATTTAATAGAGTGGATTGGGGAATGAACTTCTGCATTCAAGGATCCTCCAGCTATCATCTTAATGACAAATCATTAAGCTGAAATACCTTAAATGCTTAGATGATTGAAATTGCTCTATCTTCCTTATAGGAAAATCTTTTGAGAGTAGAATTTCATCATAACCTTGACCCAACCTATCGCCATGCATTGGTATATCTTTTGAGTTACGAATCAAGGAGTTCGAAGAGTCTTCGTCAACAAAGGAGGAGATCTTCGTCAACGTGCTTAATGGGACTCATTAGCTTATCTGTAAGTATCTAGAGTCCAAAGGACACTTGTGATCATTCCTTTGTAGGATTGGGTCCTAGGTGTTTCTCACCCCTTGAAGCCCTCGTAAGAGGCCTCCGGCAGGAGTGTACATGGTGGGTGCATTGTGTGGACTCTTGCTCTATGGAGAGCATAAACATCTGGTTGAAGGTGAACCAGCAAAACCTTAGGTTTGAGGTCAACCACTGTGAAACCTCGTGTTTGAGGTGAACCGTGTAGAAACCTCCGGTAGGGTCTTATGGAAGATCCTTGGCCAGTGTGCCTAAAAGTCGGTGCATTATGTTGGCCCTTCCTCGTGAGAGCATAAACAGTCAGCCTCAGTGTAGGTTGTAAAGGTTGAAGGTGAACCTGATTTAAAACCTTAGGCTTGAGGCGAACCGCTGTGAAACCTCCTTAGTGAAATCTGGCACACTCAAGGGTTGATTGCATCTACCGGGAGTGGAGTAGATTGATTGTCGAACCACTATAAAAATGATTGTGTTTGAGATTGTTATTCTTCTAATTGTGTAATTTACTTCAATATTTGCATATCTGAATATTTGAGATCACACCTCACACACTTACACAGTCATATCCATCATAAACTAGTTTGCATATTGTTTACTTCTCAAATAGTTTGTGATTGGATCCTCTACCGGGCTTGGAAGCCCGTAGAGTTAAGTTTGAGTAATCCTAATATGTGCCTATGTTAGGATTAGTGTAATAGGATTTTAATAAAGCATAAAAACTCTTAAAAAGTCCTATTCACCCCCCTCCAGGACATATTGGCATATCCCGAGTTCAACTAAAGCGGTCTTCACCGTAATTTAACACACCATATTTTAAGATATCTGCTGTCAGTATCTTCATAGGTCACTGTGTACTTGTGAGGAAAAAAATGAATTTGTATAATTGTTTAAACGTTTAAAACTCTTTATCTTTCAGGAATATTGGTGTTATGGGAAAAATATATCGTCCAATAAAGATAAGGTTAGGTCAGAATCCCATGCACTCAGTAAGGTCGACCAGTTATAAATACTATTAAAGACACCACTCCTGAGCAGGAAACCAGATCGGACTCGATCTTGCAACCGTCCTCAAGAGCAGGTCGAAAAACCCATTAATTTTCCTGTTGCCAAAGGGAACTTGACATAATGCCCAGGTCAGCATAACACCCAGGTTGGCATAGTCCCTCATTTGCTAGTTCTAACCTGGTCCTGATGGTATTCACCCGAAATCCCAGCCGAGGATCTAAGAAGGCAATCGCAACACGGATCTGTCTAAGATCTTAGTTAAGGATCTCGGGAGATCTTCATGACATATACAGTATCTGAATCCTCCTACAATATGCACCTACCGAATAGGAAGACCACCTTCCACTCCACCACCCTCTCCTACATATAAATAAGGGCATCTCTGATGGTGAAAGGTACACATAGTCTTTAGCTTAAAACCTAATTTACAACCAGATCTAGATTCTCTACCCAACTTAAGCATCAGAGGGTCCCCTGTATTAACCAGGGTCTCCTTTGTCTTTTCCTTGTGCATGTGCTTAAAGGTCTAGGGAAGGCTAACCAAATTTCCGCATCAACAGTTTGGCGCTGTCTGTAGGAACGACGTCGAAAGCCATTCTCATATCCACTAAGATTCACCAATGGCGAAAGGGAGAAAGAAAGCTCAGACCTCCATCACTGCACCCGATTGCACCACCAGAGTAGTCTGTTGACCACAGGGATTCATCTTCCCAACTTCAGGCTGACTTTGCGCCCGCAAGACCGATGCAATGATCCTAGAATCAAGGAGGACGCCTTATCTCTCTTGAATAGCAAGTTGAGGCACTAACTAACAATATTGACTTGATAGAGTAAATGTTAGAGCAACAGAACCCTCCCCCATCTGAGGGACTGGGGAAGCAATGGCTTGAACGGTCACAGAAATTCCCACACCATCCGAAGCGCCCCCCGGTTCTTGAAGGAGCAGGCAGATCAGAGTATCTAGGCTGACGCCCTCCCACGTTTCGGTCACTGCCACGCCAGCTGCCTCTGGCTTACACCATGAATTAGAGAAGAATAGGTGCGGTAAAACTCCCAAAACTGTGGCCGAGGCAGTGGCTGAAAGCCAAGATCCTTGGGAAGCCGAGCTCAATGAACTGCAAGGTCAGATTGGTGACATACGACAGGCTTATCATACACATGCTCTGACCTCAATAGAAGCAATACTGAAAGAAACCGAGCAGTTGTTTACTGCCAACATCATACATGCCCAGCCCCCACCCAAGTTTCAAATGTGCCCTAAATCGTCCCATACTCTAGAACCACTGACCCAACCGAACAGCTAGAATCTTTTAGGGCTTGGATGGAACTTCAGGGAGCATCAACCGATGTTATGTGCCGAGCGTTTTCCTTGACCCTAACATGAGCAGCTCAGAAGTGGTTCTGGCAATTGAAGCCATAATCGATCAACTCATTCTCACAGCTCAGTAAAGCATTCATCACCAACTTCATTTGAGGAAAGGAAAGGCTCGAGCTGACTACTCACATCCTCACCATTATCCAGAAAGAGGACGAGCTGTTGAAGGACTACATCAAATGCTTCAACATGGAGGCGATGCACGTAGAGGGGCAATCAGAAGAGATCGTCTTAGCAACCATGAAGGGAGGCCTAAGGGAGGGGAGGTTCCTCTTCTCACTAGGCAAGATCCCACTGACAACGTTGACTGATCTCCTCAATCGAGCTCAGAAATACTCCAACACCAAGGATCTTTTCAGCTCGCAAAAAGGGAAGCTCGGCTGGGGAAAAATGACCTAAGGAGGAACAAACCTCGACTAATAGAACAAACGGAGAAAGGACGACAAGTCAATTAGAAGTTAGCGCCTGAATAGATGGCCTAAGAGCAAGTTCACTTTGTATACTCCCCTCAATGCGACGCCCGAATATGTTCTTATGGAAGTTTGGGACAAACAAATCCTAAAATGGCCGAACAAGATGAAATCTTATGTCAACAAGCAAGACAAACAGAAGTACCGCCACTTCCACCGTGACCACTACCATTCAACTAGCGACTGCTTCAACTTAAAAGAGGAGATTGAGGCCCTCATCTGCAACGGGCACTTGTGAGAATATGTCAACAGGAGAGAAGAGCAGACAGATCGTAAGAACAAGCAGTGCATCAATAATGAAGCTACCAGGGAAATTCGCACCATTTTCGAGGACCTGTCGGGGGGAGGAGACTCAAACTAAGCACGGAGAGCTCATGCCTGAAGTATCAGTTATTGTTGTTTGAAGCATCAAATCAACGTCACCAGTAGGCCTCCAAAGGAACAAAAAATAACATCTTATGTGTAACATCCCGAATTTTCATGGCTCGAGTACATACTCGTGCTCGAGAATTCCGAGTGTTAATAATATAAAAATTAGATGCTTCAAAATCGTATCTTTTTTTTTTTCATTTAGATTACATCCAATTACATTCACAAATATAAACATTCACAAGAATAAAATCAACTGCATTTATCATTAGAGTAAAAAGCGTCCAACTAATATTCAAATGCCCTCTTAATGGGAGCTTATTACATCATCTTAGAGTCCAAGATGTGATCGATGTGGACAGGCTGAACTTGCAGTCTTCGGTAGTGGACCTTCTCCCTGATTACATGGTGCAACACATCATTCAAGGTGGTTTCAGCATCTCTCCCGAGCCAGATCAATGCCGTTGGCCCCACGATCAATCGGGCCTCTTCACCGTTAAAACTGGCTGGGATATCTGCAGACCTAGAGGGCAGATCAAGCCATGGGCCAAGTGGATCTGCGATGTCAACATTCCCTCCAAATTTTTGGTCCTCTCATGGAAGATTATCAAGGGGGATGTTCCCACGGACGACAATATTCAAAAAAAAGGAATTAGTCTGGCCTCCATATGTGTTTGTTGCGTCGGCTAATAATCCTTGTCAATGGAATCTCTTCATCACCCCTTCTTCAATGAGGTGCTGGCTACCCATGTTTAGAAAGCATTTAGTGAAATTTTTGGTATTACACTGCTTCCCTACTCCTCTTTGGATGACAGAATTTCTACCTGGTGGCGCTCTTATATTCCTGGAGGAAGCTCCTCCAAGCTTCGTCGCATATCCCCGTGTTTGATAGTTTGGAAAATCTAGAGGGCTAGAAATTCTGTGAGGTTTGAAGGGTCCAATCTGAATGCGAAGAATGTTATTATGCGTATCAAGAGGCTCCTGGCTAAAATCGGCAGCAGGCTGCCCTCTCCTAACCCAGACAAGGCCTCTCAGGTGCAAATTTTCGATTCTCTAGGGATCCCTTTCCATCGGCCCGTTCAGGTGCATCCCTAATTAGTGAAATGGGCCAGACCAGTCCCTAGTTAGGTGAAAGTGAATGTGAACGATGCGCCAGCGGAGAACCCAAGGCCTTCAGGGGGCGGTGACATGTGTAAATGTCCTTCTAGTAACCTTCTGTTTGCCTTCGCATCTGGTTATGGGAATGGGACTAACAACAGGGCTGAACTCCGTGCAGCCTATGATGCTCTAGTTTTGTGTATTGAGCATGGTTTCAATCAGGTTATGTTGGAGTCCGACTCCAAATTTGTTGTGGATGCCCTTAGAGGCATTTCTATTCTAGCTTGGGAGTGGAAATATTGGTTAGCTAGGATTGGGAGGCTTCAATTAAGGGGGTGAGTTGAGATAACGCTCATTCCTAGAGAAGGGAATAGCCTGACAAATAGTCTGGCTAAGTATAGTTTAGTCAAGTAGGGTTTCACACTATTCTCAAGTGTGAAGGACCTCCCTATCATCACTAGAGGTCTCTTTCTATTAGATAAAACAGTGCCGGGAGCTCTTAGAGAGTCCAAGAGGGTTTTCTAACCTCCGTTTTTTCTTTGTACATGGATATGATAGGCGATCCAATGGGTTGTTTTTAATTTCCCTCAGATTGCTCGAAAGTTGTAATGTTTTTTCCCCTAGATGAATATATAGTTGTCTTTTTTTTTTTTTTTTTTTTTTTTTTTTTTAAGCAATAGAAAACTGATAATTAGATTTCAATGTTAGTCTTCTTCTTTATTCAAAAGTATATTTCATGGAATGATCATCTTCCGTATCGTCAACCTGTAATTCACCTGCAACATCTGTACGATTGGAGAGGATTAATGCCCTACTCATAGTGATGATCCTTTAAGATTAGCAATAATTCAAGAGATTCAAAAGAGTAATGTAAAAGATTAGTAATAATTCAAGAGATTCAAAAGAGTAATGTAAGGGGTTCTGATATGTCTCGTACTCCACCACTGCAAGTGGTATCATTCTGCGTAACTAATATATATGAATGCATGCCTAACAAAGTATGTGCGGCTCATCATACGTAGTGATCATCATAATGTGGAATATTGTCACGTCCCAAACTCGAAAACCAGGCTCACAAAATTCTCGATCGCCGAATCCGGTACCGACAGCCTCCGTAGTACCCCATTCTCGGCTCCCAGCATCCATACGCCAAATTCTGATCCTAGGATCCTACGAGGAGGATTTTCCCATGTACATTTAACTTGTAATAAGTATAACCACAAGTTTACCCAAATCACAAAGGCAACATCATCATCACATATCCACTAATATAAACATTTGAATATAATGCTAAAAGGGAAATACATATATCGAAAATCAAAGCTCCAGAAGCCCACTACATGCTCCAAGATCAACACTTCTGTGACCTAACGCCACCTATACGCATTTATCGTGTATAAGCTTATAAAAAGCTTAGAGGGTGGTGGAAGTGTGGGCACAAGGTAGGGGCCGAGTATGCAATACAATGCCATAAATCATACAATATCGAAATAAGCAGAGATACTGACAAGATCATGAATCATACGATATCAGAGTAAGCAGAAATATACTGATAAGATCATGAATGCGATCAGTCGTACCAAGGCCATGCAATGCAAGGCATGAATGCTAATGGCCATATCAATGCAAAAACAATGCAACCCAAAATGTTAAATACTGCAGATGTAATGTAATATGTGGTGCGAATGAAATGACCAAGTTGGAGTGAAGTTGGGATGATAGTACGTAGTATCGCGGGGTGTGGGGTTCATCACAAGGGACTTCTATCCAAACTAGTCCCATACCTAAATTTGGATAGCCAGACTCAATGTAGTAGACTCCTAATCTCAGGTTAGTTGCGTGCTCTAACTAAAATCCTTGCCATTACGAAGGTACACAATAATTAGTTACATACCACCAGCCTGAGTGGATAGTGAATGAATGAATGAATGACTATGCAACTCCTACTCAATAAGTCCACATATAAGTACGGTTCCTCTCTGAGAAATTACCGAGGTCTAGTACACTCTACGCCACCTGCCGCCCCATTAAGTGCACAACTGGATAAGTGGAAGAGACCTCACTAGCCGCTTGCCAATATCGGGCCCAGCTCATCGATAGTAGACCCATTCCTCAAGCTGGTCAGACTCAACCTAGCTATGCCTACTCCCTCAGGCGGGTAAGGCCACACCCCCTTCCAACCAACCACGACACAGTGGGAGACGCGACCTACTGGTATACGGCCCACATGCGCTCATATATATCCACTTGATCTCGACATTGGAGCGTCCTCTGGTACCAAGAGGGTTTAGGGATTTTCACCCAAGGCCATCTATGGCGGCCCGATGTTAGTAACAAATTTTTGGTGTCCTATCTAGCCATCCACGACATGACTATGGAGGCTACGACCCTGATGTCACTAGGGCGTACAATAATCATAATACATAATGTAAGATGCATGAGTCATACAATCCAGTCATGCATTAATCCTGCGCATACTGTGCACTCATGTGAGACGATCTCCACCTATCAAGGAGTCTTATAACAACTCGCCCAATGACATATGCAATGGTCAACCACATCTCATAACAAACATGCAGATGATGCGTATAGGCATGTATCATGATGCTATGCTGTCACATACTCATAATTGGTATCAATAACCGGCATTAACAATCGATCTCGACAATATGAACATTTAACTAATATTGCCCTCAAGGAATGACCCACATAGAGCCTAACATAAGTGGACTCATAGCCTCACACAAGGGCCTAATATACAACACCATGGGCCATACTTAAGAGCTTAATACACATCACGATGGGCGTCTCACATGGGCCTAATATACATCACAATGGGCTCCATCACCTGGCCCTCAAATGCACCATAATGGGCCTCATCAAATAGGCCTCATATACATAACATTGGGCCTTAAACACGGGCTGAATACACATCATAATGGGCCTCGAATACGGATAACATATACATCACATTAGGCCTTGACAATCGGCCTCAATATTCGGCCTCGACAATCGTAATCGGCCTCGACAATCGAAATTGGCCTATACAATTGGCCTCAACAACCAGAATCAGCTTCGACAATCAGAATCGGCCTCAACAATCAGAATCGGCCTTGACAATCGGAATCAATCTCGATAATTGGCCTCAATAATCGGCCTCAACAATCGGAATCGGCCTCAATAATTAAAATCGGCCTCGACAATCGAAATTGGCCTCGACAATCAGAATCGACCTCGATAATCGGACCAATAATGGCAATCAGCCTCGACAATCGAAATCGGCCTCGATAATCAGAATCAGCCTTAACAATGGCCTCGGTAATCGGAATCGACCTCAGTGATCAGAATTAGCCTCGACAATCGGAATCGGCCTCGACAATCAGCCTCTGCCTCGGCAATCAGGATCGACCTCGGAAATCAAATTGGCCCAATCTGCCTTGGTAATCGAATCGGCCTTAACAATCGGCCTTGGTAATCAGAATCGGCCTCGACAATTGAAATCGGCCTCGGCGATCGGAATCGGCCTCAACAATCATAATCGGCCTTGACAATCAGCCTCGACCTCGATAATTGGCCTCAATAATCGAAATCAGCCTTGCCAATCAGAATCGGTAATCAGCTTAATAAAGGGCCCAAGAAAAGGTCACAATGTAGTCATTTAACTATCATCACTCATCAATGCAGACATTTAACCAACATTGCTCCTAACAAGTGGCCCATGTAGACCCTAACATATAGTGGGCCCATGGCCTCACACGAGGGCCTCACACACAACATAATGAGCCGCATACAATCTCAACGAGCTTTATATAATCATAATGGGTCTCATACATCGTAATGGGCCTCATCACATGGACCTTGCATACACATTATAATGGGCCGCATCACATGGGCCTCATACACATCACATGGGCCGCATCACATGGGCCTGATATGCATCACAATGGGCCACAACAAATGGGCCACATATACCTCATACTAGGCCTTACATAAGGGCCCCATACACAACATAATGGGACTCGCTAAATGGGTCACAAATATATCACATTAGGCCTCGCTCATGGACCTCATGTACATCACAATGAGCCGCAATTCATGGGCCATAATTACATCACATTAGGCCTCACTCATGGTCCGTAGATACATCAAGTGGACCGCATTAACGGGCAACACCAATGGGCTTCGTAAACATCAAGTGGGTCGCATCAATGGGCCACACCGATGGGCTTCGTAAACGTCAAGTGGGCTGCATCGACTGGCTGCACCTATGGGCTTCGTAAACATCAAGTGGGCCGCATCGACTGGCCGCACCGATGGGCTTCGTAAACGTCAAGTAGGCCGCATCGAATGGTCGCACCAATGGGCCTCATAAACATCAAGTGGGCCGCATCAATGAGCTGCACCAATGGGCCTCATATATATCAAGGTGGGCCTCATACATCCAAAAAAAATGAATCATATTAAAGGATCATCTGGACCATACAACTAGCAGTGGAGATAATGATTTCCACCGTTAAAATTCACAGGGCCCACCAAAACATTTATTTTCCATCCAATTTGTTCATAAGGTCACCAAGGCCTGAATTAAAAGGAAAAATAATTTCATAATGATCTAGACCTTCTATGATCCCAAACAGTTTCAATGGTGGACATTCAATCTCCATTGATTTTTACAATGTGGTCCACCTGATAACCGGTCATTAGCCTGGATGGACGGTGTGAATGTGAAACAGATGAACGGTGTGGATGTAAAATACATACATCATGGTAGTCTACATGTGTGGATCTACACATGCATTAAGGTGCGTCCCACGTGGATGGAGTCCATCGTCAAAGGGATGGTGTGGATTAACAAATACATCACGGTTGGACTCACATGGCACCGTCCAGATGGACGGTGCCGATATACAGCACATACATTGAAGGTGGGTCCCATGCTGGCAAAATAGATGGATGGCTTGGAGGAATACATGCATCATGGTGGACCCCCAAGCTGTTGCTGCACAACGGCTGCTGGCCACCATCAAAACAGATGGACGGTGGGGATTCAAGACACATCCACCAAGGTGGGTCCCACAGGACCTGGTAACGTCAGTTTAACAGCTAAGTAGCTGCTAGCCATTGCTGGCCGACCAGTAGATGGATGGCCCAGGTATGTATATATATATATATATATATATATATATATATATATATATATATTAAGGTGGGTCCCACATGGTGGGCCACCACACTTGATACATATTAGATAATATATATATATATATATATTAGTATAATTTATTATTTTATTATTATTATTTTTTATTGGCTGATCCACAGTGTCCAGTGATGGATGGTTGGACGAAATACATATATCAAGTGGCTCACTGTCCAAGCGATGGACGGTGTGGATTAAGGTGGGATCTACATGACCTGCACGGTCTAGATTTTAGCAACATCACACCAGGCTCCACATGTAGGGTGGGTCCACGTGAGTAGGCCACCCTGCTCAAAAGATCAAGTGGGTACTGAAACCCTGTCAAACAGGCTTGCTGGTGGTGGTTTTTCCTAGCCATTGGATCTGCCCAATTGGCAACCCTACATGATCTGAAAATGGAAGGTGGGGATATACTTCATACATCAAAGTGGGGTCCACGTGGGTGGGCCATCCCACCCTAAAGATCAAGCTGCCATTTGTGATTTCCCTTCAATCGGGCCTGTCCCGCCATGGACAACGATGTGGGCTCCACCAACTGGGTCAGGTGGGCCACACCTCACCATCATCAACACCATAATAAAAGGTAAAGAGAGAGAGAGAGAGAGGGAGAGAGAGATTGGAATAGTGGAGGGAGCCCGCCACTATGGACCCCTCTATACAATGCATACATCAATGTGTGTCCCACCATAAGTGGGCCCTTAAATCACAAAATCAAAACATAAAGTCACCCACCTTTGATCTTCTCGGACTCCTCCTTCCACCAATGCGATCTAGAGCTCCAAGGGGTGGATTTTAACGGTTGAGATCGGCTTTGAAAAGTTGGATTGAGTGGTAGGGAGTGGGCTACACAAAGCTTCTCTCATGGAGGTTGAGACGTTGAAGTTGCTTGGGGAGAATGGGAGAGATGAGAGAGATAAGAGAGATGAGAGATGTGAATGAGTGATGGGAGTACTTGTGTAAGAGAGTGAGTTGACTTTGGTGATGGATAGTTGTACTTGGGGATGGGCGTGAGTGATGGGAGTGATGTGTACTTGATTGATGTGATTGATGAGATTGATGTGATGTTCTCTTCAGTTTTGCAATTGTGCGGCGTTTTTCCTCTAACTGAATGCAGGCCCACATCTCCTAGCCTGGGTATCGCCTTGGCGTGCGAGACGCAGCGTCGGAACCATAGCAACGGCACGGTCGTTAGGGTATAAGTTTCGGGTCGAGTCGACTCTGGAATGCAGAATACGACTCAGGACCACACGCAAACGCCGATTACTAATCACGAGTCACTGGAATCCGACCGGGAGGGCCATGGAAGCCTACGGAACGGTACGATCTATGATACGGGTCTTACAGCTCTCCCCTTCTAATAAGAATTTCGTCCACAAAATTTATAAAATAGACAAGGGAAGATGAAACATCATCAAGTATATATGTCAAGGCACAATCAATCTACAAAAGGATGAAGATAGGGCATTCTAATCTCAACCTCGCCCTCCCAAGACGCATCATCAACACTATGGTGATCCTACTGAATGTCAGACCCCTAATAAGAAACGATCAAAATGGAAATACTATGCAGTCTCACAATCTAAACGATAGGGAGCTATATTAGAAAGTTTTTAGGTTATTCGAACTCGGGGATCTAACCTTCTAAGTTCTCAACAATCATTGAGTGTAGGATATCTATTAGTAGATATGTGATGTTATCTTCAGGTATTCATAAGTTATGTTCTGATACCATCTTCTGTCACGCCCCAAACTTGAAAATTGGGCTCATAAAATTTCTGATCGCCGAATCCAGTGTCGACAGCCTCATAGTATCCCATTCTCGGTCCATACACCAGTTTTCGATCCTAGGATCCTACAAGGAGGATTTTTCAATGTACATTTAACTTGTAATAAGCATAACCACAAGTTTACCCAAATCACAAAGGCAACATCATCATCACATATCCACTAATATAAACATTTGAATATAATGCTGAAAGGGAAATACAAATATCGAAAATCAAAGCTCCAGAAGTCCACTACACGCTCCAAGATCAACACTATTGTGACCTAACGCCACCTGTATGCATTTATCGTGTATAAGCTTATAAAAAGCTTAGAGGATGGTGGAAGTGTGGGCATAAGGTAGGGGTCGAGTATGCAATACAATGCCATAAATCATAGAATATCGAAATAAGCGGAGATACTGACAAGATCATGAATCATATGATATCAGAGTAAGCGGAAATATACTGATAAGATCATGAATGCCATCAGTCATACCAAGGCCATGCGATGTAAGGCATGAATGCTAACGGCCATATCAATGCAGAAACATAGCAATCCAAAATGTTAAATACTGCAGATGCAATGTAATATGCAGTGCAAATGAAATGACTAGGCTGGAGTGAAGTTGGGATGATAGTACGTAGTATCGCAGGGTATGGGGTCCATCACAAGGGACTCCTATCTAAACTAGTCCCATACCTAAATTTAGATAGCTAGACTTAATGTAGTAAACTCCCTATCCTAGGTTAGTCGCGCTCTCCAACCGAAATCCTTGCCATTACGAAGGTACACAACAGTTAGTTGCACACCACTAGCCCTAGTGGATAGTGAATAAATGAATGAATGAGTATGCAACTTCTACTCAATAAGTCCACATATCAATATGGTTCCTCTCTGGAAAATCACCGAGGTCTAGTAACTCTAGTCACCTACCATCCCATCAAGCGCACAACTGGGTAAGTGGAAGAGACCTCACTATCCGCCTGCCAATATCGGTCCCGGTTCGTCGATAGCGGACCCATTCCTCAAGCTGGTCAGACTCAGCCTAGCTATGCTTACTCCCTCAGGCGAGTAAGGCCACCCTCTTCTAACTGACCATGACACAGTGGGAGACACGACCTACTGGTATATGGCCCTTATGCGCTCATATATATCCACTCGGTCTCGATGTTGGAGCACCCTTTGGTACTAAGAGGGTTTAAGGATTTTCACTCAGGGCCATTTATGACGGCCCGTTGTTAGTAACAGATTTTTGGTGTCCCATCTGGCCATCCACAACATGACTGTGGAGACTGCGGCCTTGATGTCACTAGGGCGTACAGTAATCACAACACACAATGCAAGATGCATGAGTTATACAATCCAATCATGCATCAATTCCTTGCATACCATGCGCTCATGTGAGATAATCTCCGCCTATAAGGGAGTCTCATAATAACCCTCCTAATGACATATGTAATGGTCAACGAAATCTCATAACAAACATGCAGATGATGCGTATGGGCGTGTATCATAATGTTATGCTGTCACGTACTCATAATCGGTATCAATAACCGACATCAATAATCAGCCTCGACAATGTGGACATGTAACCAATATTGCCCTCAAGGAATGACCCACATAGAGCCTAACAATAATAGACCCATGGCCTCATACAAGGGCCTAATATATAACACCATGGGCCTTACTCAAGAGCTTAATACACATCATGATGGGCCTCTTACATGGGCCTAATATACATCACAATGGGCTCCATTGCCTGGCCCTCAAATGCACCACAATGGGCCTCATCACATAGGCCTCATATACATCACATTGGGTCTTCAACATGGCTAAATACACATCACGATGGGCCTCAAATACGGACTGCATATACATCAAATTAGGCCTTGACAATCGGAATCGGCCTCGACAATTGGAATCGGCCTATACAATCGGCCTTAATAATCAGAATCGGCCTCTACAATCGGCCTTGACAATCAGAATCGAACTCGACAATCGGAATCGGCCTCGACAATCAGAATCAACCTTAACAATTGGAACGACCTCGATAATCGGAATCGACAATCAGAATCAGCCTCAACAATTGGAATCGTCCTTGATAATCAGAATCATCCTCGATAATTAAAATCGGCCTCGATAATTGGCCCCAACAATTGGAATCGGCCTTGACAATCAGAATCAGAATCAATAATTAGAATTGACTTTGATAATCGGAATCGGCCACGACAATCAGAATTGGCCTCACCAATCGAAATCGACCTCGGTAATCAGAATCAGAATCGGCCTCGACAATCGAAATCATCCTCGATAAGAATCGACCTCGACAATCAGAATCGGCCTCAACAATCAGAATCGGCCTCAACAAACGGAGTCGCCCTCAATAATTGACCTCGACAATTAGAATAGACCTTGGCAATCGGGATCAGCCTCGACAATCAGCCTCGGCCCTTGGAATTGGCCTCTGCGATCGGAATCAACCTTGATAATCTAAATCGACCTCGATAATTGGCCTCGACAATCAGAGCGATAATTGACCTAACAAAGGGCCTAAGCGAAGGTCACAATGTAGATATTTAACCATCATTGCCCATCAATATGGACATTTAACCAACATTGCTCCTAAGGAGTGGCCCACGTCGACCTTAACATATAGTAGGTCCATGGCCTCACACGAGGGCCTCACACACAACATAATGAGCCACATACAATCTTAATGGGCTTTATACAATCATAATGGGTCTCATACATCGCAATGAGCCTCATCACATGGGCCTATATACACATTACAATGGGCTGCATCACATGGGCCTCATACACATCACAATTGATTGCATCACATGGGCCTCATACACATCACAATGGGCCACATCACATGGGCTTGATATGCATCACAATGGGCCACACCAAATGGGCCACATATACCTCATACTGGGCCTTACATAAGCGCCCCATACACAACATAATGGGCCTCACCAAATGGGTCACAAATATATCACATTGG
Source organism: Magnolia changhungtana (assembly GCA_030180095.1). Classification (NCBI taxonomy): domain Eukaryota; kingdom Viridiplantae; phylum Streptophyta; class Magnoliopsida; order Magnoliales; family Magnoliaceae; genus Magnolia; species Magnolia changhungtana. Next base: position 7,805,222 of record JASAUF010000552.1, on the reverse strand, counting down.
GCCTCGCTCATGGACCTCATGTACATCACAATGGGCTGCAATTCATGAGCCATAATTACATCACATCGGGCCTCGCTCATGGGCTGCAGATACATCAAGTGGACCGCATCAACGGGCAACACCAATGGGCTTCGTAAACATCAAGTGGGTCGCATCAACGGGCCGCACCGATGGGCTTCGTAAACGTCAAGTGGGCCGCATCGACGGGCCGCACCGATGGGCTTCATAAACGTCAAGTGGGCCACATCGACTGGCCGCACTGATGGGCTTCATAAACGTCAAGTGGGCCGCATCGACTAGCCGCACCAATGGGCCTCATAAACATCAAGTGAGCCGCATCAACGAGCCGCACCAATGGGCCTCATATATATCAAGGTGGGTCTCATACATCCCAAAAAATGGAATCATATGAAAGGATCATCTAGACCATATAACAACTAGCAGTGGAGATAATGATTTCCACCGTTAAAATTCATAGGGCCCACCAAAACATTTATTTTCCATCCAATTTGTTCATAAGGTCACCAAGGCCTGAATTAAAAGGAAAAACAATTTCATAATGATCCAGACCTTCTGTGATCCCAAACAGTTTCAATGGTGGACGTTCAATCTCCACTGATTTTTACAATGTGGTCCACCTGATAGCTGGTCATTAGTGTGGATGGACGGTGTGAATGTGAAACAGATGAACGGTGTGGATGTAAAATACATACATCATGGTAGTCCACATGTGTGGATCTAGACATGCATGAAGGTGCGTCCCACATGGGTGGAGTCCACCGTCAAACAGATGGTGTGGATTAACAAATACATCACGGTTGGACTCACATGGCACCGTCCAGATGGATGGTGCTGATATACAGCACATACATTGAAGATGAGTCCCATGCTGGCAAAACAGATGGATGGCTTGGAGGAATACATGCATCATGGTGGACCCTCGAGCTATTGCTGCACATCGGCTGCTGGCCACCATCAAAATAGATGGACGGTGGGGATTCAAGACACATCCACCAAGGTGGGTCCCACAAGACCTGGTGACGTCAGTCTAGCAGCTAAGTAGCTGCTGGCCATTGCTGGCTGCCTAGTAGATGGACGACCCCAGGTATATATATATATATATATATATATATATATATATATATATATATATATATATAGGTGGGTCCCACGTGGTTGGCCACCCTACTTGATACATATTAGATATAATATATATATATATATATTAGTATAATTTATTACTTTATCATTATTATTTTTTATTGGCTGATCTACAACGTCCAGTGATGGATGGCTGGACGAAATACATATAGCAAGTGGCCTACCATCCAAGCGATGGATGGTGTGGATTAAGGTGGGCTCTACATGACCTGCACGGTCTAGATTTTAGCAACATCACACCAGGCTCCACGTGTAGGGTGGGTCCACGTGAGTAGGCCACCCTGCTCAAAAGATCAAGTGGGTATTGAAACCTTGTCAAACAGGCTTGCTGGTGGTGGTTTTTCCTAGCCATTGGTTCTGCCCAACAGGCAGCCCTACATGATCTGAAAATGGAAGGTGGGGATATACTTCATACATCAAAGTGGGGTCCACGTGGGTGGGCCATCCCACTCCAAAGATCAAGCTGCCATTTGTGATTTCCCTTCAATCAGGCCTATCCTGCCATGGACAACGATGTGGGCTCCACCAACTAGGTCAGGTGGGCCACACACACACATCAGGTGGGCCACATCTCACCATCATCAACACCATAATAAAAGGTAGAGAGAGAGATTGGAATAACGGAGGCAGCCCGCCACTATGGGCCCCTCTATACAATGCATACATCAATGTGGGTCCCACCATAAGTGTGCCCTTAAATCACAAAATCAAAACCTAAAGTCACCCACCTTTGATCTTCTCGGACTCCTTTCACCAATGTAATCTAGAGCTCCAAGGGGTGCATTTTAACGGTAGAGATCGGCTTTGAAAGGTTAGATTGAGTGGTAGGAAATGGGCCACACAAAGCTTCTCTCATGGAGGTTGGGACATTGAAGTTTCTTGGGGAGAATGGGAGAGATGAGAGAGATGAGAGATGTGAGTGATGGGAGTACTTGTGTAAGAGAGAGAGTTGACTTTTGAAATAGCGGTGAAGACCGCTTGAGATGAAGTCGGAATATGCTAATATGTCCTGGGGGGTGAATAGGAATTTTAAAAGTTTTTACTGTTTATTCAAAATCCTATTACACTAATCCTTATAGATATACAACTATCGGGATTACTTAAATGTAACTCTATTGGCTTCCAAGCCAAGTAGAGGATCCAATCACAAACTAATCAAGATATAACAATATGCAACTTAGTCTATGTTGGATATGACTGTGTATGTGTGTGGGATGTGATCAGATATATGAATATGAATGCATTGACATGAATCACACATATAGAAAAGCAATCACATTACTCATTTTATAGTGGTTCGACGATAAGTCTACTCCACTCCCGGCTGCCGCACTCAACCCTTGAGTGTACCGGATTTCACTAAGGAGGTTTTCCAGGGTTCACCTCAAACCTAAGGTTTTAAATCAGGTTCACCTTCAACCTTTATAGAGGTTTTACGCGGTTCACCTCAAACCCAGAGTTTTGCTGGTTCACTCCTAACCAGATGTTTATGCTCTCCATAGAGCAAGGGTCTACACAATGCACCCGGATTTTAGACCACACAGGTCAAGGACCTATATAAGGACCTAATAGTTTATGCCCTACACAAGAGCAAGGGGTCTACCTTGTGCACCCACTACGTACACTCCCGCCGGAGGCCTCCTTGAGGACTTTAAAGGGTGAGAACCACTTAGGACCAAGACCTAGGAAGGAATGATCACAAGTGTCCTCTGGACTCTGGATACTTACGGATAAGTTGATGAGTCCCGTTAAGCACAACGCTAAAGATCTTCTCCTCCTTGTTGACAAAGAGTCTTCAGCTCCCTTGATCCGCAACACAAGATGATATACCAATGCTTGGCTTCGGGTTGGGTCAAGGGTGAGATGGAATCATACTCTCTAAAGATTTTCCTATAAGGAAGATAGAGTGGTTCCTCTCTTATGCATTCAAGGCATCCCAGCATAATGATTTGCCATTAAGGTAGTAGCTGGAGGATCCTTAAATGCGGAAGTTCATTCCCCAATCCACTCTATTAAATATTAACGGTGAGGGTGGATTGGAGGATGAACTCCCTTGAGAGAAAGGGCTTTAGGTATAGGATATAAGTTGAAACACTCAAAAGCTCTCTCTTCTTTCTCTCACAGCAACAAAAGACAAGTCCTCTATATATAGGCAAGAAGTTCCAACAGATATAAAACGGTCACATTTATGACAGAGTTCGATATCAACGAGCAGGTTCGATATCATCGAGTGTATACTCTCGATAACATCGATGGTCTGCTCGATGACTTGGACTCGATGTCATACGCTTTTGAAACTCCTTGCAATAGGTCGATGAATCGAAACAGTTGTCGATGTCATCGAATTTTGAACTCCAATTCCATCGATGACTAGGTCGATCCCTCGACACATGAAAAATGAGAGAGAGTTAACTTTGAAAATATTTCAGGTTTTCATGAATGATCGGGGGAACCGTCGGGTCATCGGAATTTGAATGTCGATGATATCGATATCTGAGTCAAGGCATCGATAATTCCAGCAGATTTATCTTTGAACTTGCTAGACAAATTATGACATAGTTCGATGTAATCGATCAGGTGTCGATATCATCAATATTTGAATATCGATTAAATCGAAGGGCCCCCGATCATAGTTTAAAAAATATCTTGAAATAACTGCTGTAAGAAATGTGCGCCCACCATCGGTATTATCGATGGACCTCCGATCTTATCGATATTTGATTTCAAATTATATCGGATGGTCATCGATATATCGATGAATTTTGAGATTTTCATAAAAAAACTGTGGCGCCGAAAATCTGCCTGTCGATCTTATCGAGCCACTCCCGATGGTCTCGAGGTATGAATATCGATGGTATCGATATGCGTATCGATACATCGATAATTCGTCCAAATATGTTATGAAGTTACTGGACATGTTTAGTGCTTTTATCGATGATATCGATAGGTGTATCGATACATCGATAAATCCGTCCAGATGAATATTTAGTTGCTGAACACTTTTGGTCCTCTTTTCGATAATATCGTTAAGGTATTAAGGACATCGACAGAACAAGTCGATCATATCGAGGGTGCTTTGATAAAATCGACAAGGCGAGAAAAACTTAGAGATTTTCCTATTTTGAAAAAGTTTTCTCACCATAAAAACCCTAAGATGTCTATCTTGTTTTAAAGGTTTAATTCACTTGGTGTATTGGGTTATAGGATGTGAGGCTATGATTTACCTATGGTGAGCTTCCACACATCCGATTGAGGTAGACACTTGGCTTGATCTTCTTTTGATATCCTGCAGACTGTCTGACCACCCGTTCATAGTAATTGACAAACAAGGGCACTTATAAGGGCACTTTCAACTTTGGTGATGGATGGTTGCACTTGGGGATAGGCGTGAGTGATGGGAGTGATATGTACTTGATTGATGTGATTGATGAGATTGATGTGATGTTCTCTTCGATTTTGAAATTGCGTGGCATTTTTCCTCTAACTGAATACAGGCCCACATCTCCTGGCCCGGGTATCACTTTGGCGTGCAAGACACAGCGTCAGAACCACAGTGACGGCACGGTAGTTAGGGTACAAGTCTTGGGCCTAACAAGGGGCCCAGAGAAGGTCACAATGTAGACATTTAACTATCATCGCCCATCAATGTGGACATTTAACCAACATTGCTCCTAAGGAGTGGCCCAGGTAGACCCTAACATATAGTGGGTCCATGGCCTCACACGAGGGCCTCACACACAACATAATGGGCTTTATACAATCATAATGGGTCTCATACATCATAATGGGCCTCATCACATCGGCCTGCATAGACATTACAATGGGCCGCATCACATGGGCCTCATACACATCACAATGGACCGCATCACATGGGCCTCATACACATCACATGGGCCACATCACATGGGCCTGAAATGCATCACAATGGGCTACACCAAATGAGCCACATACACCTCATACTAGGCCTTACATAAGGGCCCCATACACAACATAATGGGCCTCGCCAAATGGGTCACAAATATATCATATTGGGCCTCGCTCATGGACCTCATGTACATCACAATGGGCCTCAATTCATGGGTCGTAATTACATCACACCGGGCCTCACTCATGGGCTGCAAATACATTAAGTGGACCACATCAACGGGCCGCACCAATGGGCTTCATAAACGTCAAGTGGGCCGCATCGACGGGCCGCACCGATGGGCTTCGTAAACATCAAGTGGGCCGCATTGACGGACCACACCGATGGGCTTCGTAAACGTTAAGTGGGCCACATCGACTAGCCACACCTATGGGCTTCGTAAACGTCAAGTGGGCCGTATTGACTGGTCGCACCAATGGGCCTCATAAACATCAAGTGGGCCACATCAACGACCCACACCAATGGGCATCATATATATCAAGGTGGGCCTCATACATCCCAAAAAAATGAATCATATTAAAGGATCATCTGGACCATACAACAACTAGCAGTGGAGAAAATGATTTCCACCATTAAAATTCACGGGGCCCACCATAACATTTATTTTCCATCCGATCTATTCATAAGGTCACCAAGACCTGAATTAAAAGGAAAAACAATTTCATATTGATCCAGACCTTCTGTGATCCCAAATGGTTTCAATGGTGGACGTTGAAAAGGCCAAGCTATATGTCCTAGAGGGGGGGTGAATAGGACTATGCCAAATTTAAAAAATAAATCAGCGGAACGAAAGTAAATCAATACTCTTCCAATAATGAATCAATTTACAATGCTAAATATAAATCACCTTGATAAATAATTATTGAGAGATTGATACAAATTCAGTTCTAAGGACAACCTTACACCATAATAAACAAGGGCTTATGGTAGGACAACCTTATTTCTAGAACCTCTTTTGAATCAAGAACTCAATGTTAATATAATTAAATGAAATAGCAAGGAATTGAAACTAAATGCAGAAGTAAAGATCTAAATTATTACAACAATCCCCACACTTGCTTGAAAATGTAAATAGTTACAACATTCACATCCACTTGTACATTCCACACAATTGAATGATAAAAGATATGAAAATTAATCAAGCATTCAATCCACAAGACAAAGAGTTATAGTGGTTCGCTTTGTGTGTACACCAACTGCTTTACAACAAAGCACACAGAATGCTACTCCACTCCTAATATCCTCACACAGGGGATATTAGCGTTCACTATCAAATAGGTTTTACAGGTTCACCAAAAACCTTTACAATTGTGTCTTTTTTTCACTTGGGCTTACACAATTCAAAAACCCCTTTTTCTGAGTTTTGGTTTTCCTCGACAACCAAAATAATGAGATTTTTCTGGCTCAACCTCAACAAAACCAATACAATGAGATTTTTCTGGCTCAACCTCAAACAAAACCAATAACAAATGAATTTTACAGAATTGTAAAATACCTGGATTTCTCCTTTAGCAGCCCGGTAGAACCAATCGGAGTAGATGATTGAATATCAAAGTTCAATTTCCAATACTCACATTCATAGGTTCTAAATTCTAATAGATTTTAGATTTAACTTGTTGGGCGTAGCTATATTTGATTTTGATTCCAAGAAGAAGGAATAATATAATTCCTCTTTTCAAATAAGATTGGAATAGAGAAACAAAATCAAATAAAATAAGCTAGCAAAAAGGAATATTAAATAAGCACAATTAAGCTTAAAATAAACACAGACTTATCTCGAGTGATAACTTGAAAATTCTTGAATGGAATGGAGTTCTCAATAACAAAACTCGAAATTCGTGTTCAATTTATAGACGAAAAAAAATCGTTCCTACGACTCGTCTTAGAAACCTAGGACAGTCGTAGCTCTAACAGATTTTTGAAAAATTGAGCGCGATCTTTGAAAGCCGTTCTACGACTGGTCGTGTGAACCCTACGACCGGTCGTGAGTCACCTACGACTGGTCGTAGGACCATGAAATCAGTTGCTGGTCTTTCAGTCGTAGCTCCACGACAGATCGTGGACGGGTCGAAGCCAACCTACGACCGGTCGAAGGACTTCCAGGACAGGTCGTGGGCGTTCCAAAAAATCCAAAAAAAACTTCAACAACTTAGGACTGATCGTGGGATTTCTTGGACTAGTCGAACCAATGCTAGGACTGGTCGAACAAGAGCTAGGACTGGTCTTGGAATAAACCAACTTTATGTTAAATAAAGATTTGATTTATGTATCCAAAATGACCTACTTAAAGTGTCAACCTAAGGTCATTTAAACCTGAAACATGTCGTATGGATATTGAACTTCAACCATTCAACGAATGTAGATTGTTTGAACCAATATCGGGCTTGAAGTCTTGAATAATATCGGGTTTGAAGTCTTGACCAATATCAGGCTTGAAGTCTTGAGATCTTGAGCTTCAACATCTTGTCGCTTTTATGGCTTTTCGAACTTTAACATCTTGTGCTTCAACTTGTAGCATCTTGAAGTACTTAGGCAAAGGTCTTGAATAAAATAATCATCATACCAAAGCACAAGACACAGATAGATGTTTTGACACATCAAAATTTGACAACCAAAGGAGTATGAGATCATAACCCTTACAATCTCCCCCTTTGTCAAATTTGTGACAAAACACCACACCAAATAATAATTCTTCCAATAGACATAAGAGAAGTACAAAGCAAGCACAGATGCACAGATGTATAGACATGATAAGCAATAATCATATTCCCATAACTCTTGAGAAGTTTAACTCCCCGAGTAATAGAACTAAGCACGAAATAAGTTATAAGTTAAGCAACATGACGTAATTTCACCAAACTTTAATGACGTAATTTCACCAAACTTCTCCCCTTTTTGTCACAAAAGGACAAAGGAAGAAGAACAATAATAAGATAGTAGAAGTAGCAAGAGAAAAATGTCAACAAAAAGTTTTGAGAGGCAAGCAAATATTAGTAAATATTACAGACCAAAAAAAAAAAAATTCAGTCAGAACCGAAGAGGGCGCAGGATTAGATGGATCAATTTTGTGTAATCCTTTAGCAATTCGCCTCATATATTTTCGCATATAAGAAAATTGTGTGTCTTGAGTAACACGAATTTGAGCCACCGCTCTTGAAGAGAATTCAACCTTTCATCAAAATCGACGGTGAAAATCGGGATCATCACCGAGTCGACTCAAGTTCTTCAAATAAGTCATCCATATTCACATCCTCGGGAAGATCACTAGCTTCAAGATTACCTGCTTTGCACCACCATGCTACCAAGATCCACTTGTTCTCTACCCAAATCTAAAGTCATCTTATTAAGATTGGAATTATTAAAGGGAAGATGGTGGATGGGTTTTTCTCTAGTAGGCATGGCTATGAGCATATGATTTGCTAACCTAGTCAAGAATAACCAAAGGGTATATCACTATGTCTGGATGGTGACGTGACGAAATAATGGAATGACAAATTAAAGAAGGGAGGCATATATTAACACCAGAGACAACAGAATGCAAAACACGAACCATAAAGAAGTGAGTTCGGTTTATTACCGAACGTGGATAAAGATTTGAAATGAATATCTTATGTAGTACTCACGTATCCGGGTAACAAATACCTTGAGGGAAGTGTATGACCTTTATGAGTCCAATGAACATCCATATTACATAAATCTCTAGTAAGCATTCGTCGTTCGATTAGAGAGACTATCATGTAAAATATTAATTGGAATGCTTTCATCATTGATAGGTATTTCCATAATATCTCGCAATCAAATGACGATCTACAACAAACAAACCTTCTTGAGTATCAACTTTAAAAATTAAATTCTCAAGAGAAAAATCACAGATACATGCAAACATGGATTGGGCAATGGACTGGTATGCGGCTCCACCCCAATGTAGGATGTTATCCCATCCCACATTCCAACAAAGAAGGAATACCAAAAGAAGCAATGTGATTGACAAGTAACATGACGTTCAACAATTACATTACGCATACGTAAATCTCGAGCATCAAGTAGGATCATTTTCGGAGAACGAAGATGACGTTGAACAATAGAAGTTGATCTAGACGAGGATGGACCTCGAGTAGTTTTCTTTTACCTCTAGGATCCATTTTCAAAGAAAGATTTCAAGGAACAAATAGATGCAAGATAGAAGGAATGAGATTTAGATAGAAATGTGATTTTTTTTTTAAAGAGAAAACCCCAAATCCTGCAATCAATGAGCAAATAGATTCCACAAACATGAGTTTTGAAGCATTAATAGTAAGAATCTACAAGGAAAATGTAAAAGAATCACTAACCTTGAAGAACAATGAAGATGGGTTGGGGCGGCCAGTAGCTAGGACGGTTGGAAAGAAATGAAGAAATGAAGAAGAAGACTAAAATCCCCAATTTTAAGTGAAATCCGTGCTTTACTGACAATTCGAGTATGTGTTCGACCGGTCAGTTAACCGACCGATCGTGTATTCTCACGACAATTAAGTATGACAAAAAATTTGCAATTTTTTCTATTTTTTAAATAATTTCAAGTTTAAGCAAATAAAACATCAAACTTATGATACACAAAATCATGCAAACTCAATTTAAATTGCACATACCGAGATCAAATTTTAATTTATTAAACCGGTTTTGTCGTCGAGCGGTTTAGTGAAAATGTCCGCAAGTTGAATTTCGGTTGGAATGTAATCCAAATTTATTAATTTTTCTTCCACTAATTCACGAATGTAATGAAATCTAATGTCAATATGCTTAGTACGTGAATGCTTTGAATGGATTTTTAGAGATATTTATTACCTTTGGAATTATCACAAAATAAAATCATAGAATCTTGAGTAATTCCATAATCGCTTAACATTCGTTTCATCCAAACAAGTTGAGTACATGCATTTCCGTGAAGAATGTATTCAGCAATGATTGATAGCGATATAGAACTTTGCTTCTTGCTAAACCAAGAAACAAGACAATTTCCAATGTAGAAACAACCACCACTTGGTTGATTTCCTATCATCAATGTTTCCAAATTTTAATCAAGATCGGCATCTGCGTGCAGGCTAATTGAACATTAGTCTCATGTGGATACCAGAGACCCAATTTAGTAGAACTTGCGACATAACGTATAATCCGCTTAACAACAGTTAAGTGAGATTCTTTAGGATTTGATTGATAACGAGCACAAATACCAACACTCAAAGCAATATCGGTCTACTAGCGATTAGATAAAGTAAGCTACCAATCAAACTACGATACAATTTAGGATCCACATCATTACCAGAGTCTTTTGAGAGTCTTACATTGTACTCATTGGAGTATCAAAATTTTTACCTTTCTCGAATCCAAATTTTTTAATTAAACTCGAGCATATTTGGTTTGTGAAATAAATATTCCATCAGTTGTTGTTTTACTTGCAATCCTAGGAAATAGTTTAATTCTCCAACCATGCTCATTTCAATTTAGACTTCATCAAATCTGCAAACTCAACAATCATGTTAGTACAGGTTGATCCATAAATAATATCGTCAACATATATTTGAACCATTAGAATATCATCGTTATATTTTTTAACAAAGAGTGTCTTATCAACACACCCCATCCGAAAGTTATGACTCAAAAAAACTTAGTCAATTTTTCGTACCATGCTCTGGGAGCTTGTTTCGCACCATAGAGAGCTTTCTTAAGACGATACACATGATCGATAAATTTAGGATCTTCAAACCACAGTAGGTTGTTCAACATATACCTCTTCATGTAAATCACCATTCGAAAGGCACTCTTAACATCCATTTGATAAATTTTAATTTTCTTAAAACATGCAATGGAGATAAAAAGTCGATAGATTCAAGACGAGCTACGAGGGCAAATGTTTCATTATAGTCAATACCTTCGATTTGAGTATATCCTGTACAACTAGTCTTGCTTTATTTCGAATAATATTTCCAAGCTCATCGGATTTGTTTTTGAAAATCCATTTTGTTCCAATAATATGTTTATCTTTAGGTCTAGGAACAAGTTACCAGACATCATTTCTGACAAACTGATTAAGTTCTTCTTGCATCGCAAGAATCAATTTTCATCGAAAGTGCTTCTTTTACGTTACCCGGTTCAATCTGGGATGTAAAACATACGTAGTTACATATGTCCTCTAATTGTCTACGAGTGCGCACACCAGTGAGAGGATTTCCAAGTATTTGAGAGGTTGGATGATCTTTAACAGTCCTTAATTCAGGATTAGTTTCATTTGATGAAGTTTCTTGTTTTTCAAGTATAAGAACTTCATCATTATCTAAACTAGGAACAGGTGTTTTCAAAAGATCATCAATCACAACATTTATTGACTCTTGAATTACACCAGTCCTGTTGTTCAGAACACGATAAGCACGACTGTTTAAAGAATAACCTAAAAAGATCCCATCATCACTTTTAGTGTCGAATTTTCCCAAATTTTCACGGTCACGCAAAATATAGCACTTGCTGCCAAAAATTCGAAAATATTTGACAGAAGGCTTTTTCTCAAACCACATTTCATAAGCCGTTTATTATTAGATTTACAAATATAAACACGGTTAATAATGTAGCAGGCTGTATTCACTGCTTCAGCCCAGAGATTCCTAGGTAGCTTCATGCTATTTAACATAACATTTCCCATTTCTTGAAGCACTCTATTCTTCCTTTCGACAATTCCATTTTGTTGAGGAGTTTTAGGTGCAGAGAATTCATGCGATATTCCCTGATCGCTACAAAATTTCTCAAAACCGCTATTTTCAAATTCAGATCCATGATCACTACGGATCTTGCTGACTTGAGAACATTTTTCAGTTTGAATCCGTTTTATAATCTTTTTCACTTCATCAAGGGTTTCTGATTTATCTTTCAAGAATGAAACCCAAGTATATCTTGTGTAATCATCTACAATAACTAAGATGTACTTTTTGCCACCTCGACTTTCCGTTCTTGTTGGTCCTATAAGATCCATATGGAGAAGCTCGAGTGGTCTTGTGGTGATATTGGAGTTCACCTTTTTGTGAGAGCTCCTAGTTTGTTTACCATACTGGCATTCACCACAAATCTTGTCTACTTTTTGCATTTTAGGTAGACCTTTTATTAGTTCACTTTTGCTCAATCTGTATAAATTTCGGTAGTGTACATGTCCAAGGCGTTTATGCCATAAATCTATCTCATCGGTATGGACCATGTAGCACGTTTGATTAGATGAGCTACCGTTGCTTACTATATAGCAGTTTTCAGAAGTTCTGCGACCAGTTAATATTACAGAACCCTTTTCATTTGTAATTTCACAACCTTGATTAGAAAATTTAACATTATGGTTGTTATCGCATATTTGAGATATGCTCAACAGTTGTGTTTTAAACCTTCAACATATAACACATTTTTAAATAAGGAAGGTTATAGAGTTGGACCGTACCTTTGCCAATTATCTTGCAGTTGCTACCATCACTAAATGTGATGACCCATCAATCATATCTTTAAGATCAGTGAATAGAGCTTTGTCGCCTGTCATATGTCTGGAGCATCCACTGTCTAGGTACCATTTTGAATGGCTTGTAGCTTTGAAAGCAGTGTGAGCAACCAAACAAGTAACCTTGGGAACCCATTTCTGTACTGTTTTGGGTTTAGGAGAATAATTGGTCTTCTTTTGTTTATAGTTATAAGAGTGACCTACTGAGTTAGATTTTAACAGCTCCTTAAGTAAATCAATAATTTTTTCAGCTAGCGGGTTTGAATCTGATTTTTGAAATTTGTATAGCTGCTTTTGTGTTTTTGAAAGGTTTTTGTATTTTTAGAAACAGCTTGATTAGTACCTTTTCCTTTTGAGTTAGAAGTCTCTCCTTTCACAAAAATGGAAGGAGCATTCTTCTGTTTAGGAGATGTGTTTTTATCAAACCCCAACCCGGATCGATCACCACATTTTCTTGATCCGGATAATAATTTTTCTAATTTTGGATCACCTTGGGCATATCTCCATGTGTCCTTCAAACTCAGAAGAGAGGATACTTCATTTTTAAGTTTCTCATTTTCAGATTTCAAATTTTCAATTAGGGAGGTTTTAAATTCTAAATCACACTTTGATTTTTCAAAACAATCTGAAATTTGAGATTTTTCTAAAACAAGGGTTTCAAAACATTCTTTAAGTTTAAAAAACTTTTCTTTTTGAAGTTTAAGTTTGACAGCAATTTTACAACTTTCCTTATATAAGGCATTATAAGCATCTTGAAGATCTTCATCATTTTCATGATCACTATCCATATTTTCTTCACTTGTTGAATCATCGTGATCTGAAAAGGTAAACTTGGCTAGAGTCATAAGGGCCTTAAGTTCACTGCCCGACTCAGTTTCTGAATTTTCGATTCGAAGAGGCTTGAATCGACGATTCATCCCAAGTAGCCAACATACCCTTCCTTTTGGATCTGTCCTTTTAGGACATTTGTTTGCTAAATGCCCATATTCTTGATTTATAACATTGACTATCTTTCAATGATTTCCAAGTTTTAGACTTAGGTTTAGAACGTTTCTTTTCATTTGCCTTTTGAAAGTCAACTCTTTTCTTACTTTTGAAAATCTTATAAAACTTTTTCGCTAAAAGGGCCATATCATCTTCAGACTTTTCTGAATCTGAATTTTCTTGAGTAATACTTTTAGATACTTCAAAGCAATAGACTTACTTTTAGGAGCTTTAAAACTTAATTCATAGGTTTGCAAAGAACCAACTAACTCTTCTACCTTCATATTGTCCGTATCACGAAGTTCTGGATTGCGGTTACCTTTGAATTGAACCGTTCGGGAAGAGAGCGTAGTATTTTTGCACACACTTTACTTTCTGAGATCTTTTCACCAAGACCCCACATAGAGTTTACAATGTCATTCAATCTAGTGTAAAAGTCCATAAACATTTCATTTTCCTCCATATGAATTTCTTCAAATTTAGTTGTGAGGAGTTGGACTTTAGATTTCTTGACAATTGTAGTACCTTCGTGTGTCATTTCTAAAATATCCCAGGCTTGCTTTGCGATATCACAGATATGATTCTTTTGAACTCATCCTGATAGTGCGCAAGTGATTGCATTTAGTGCTTTAGCATTAGCACTACTCTCATTTTTCTGAAGTGTGGTCCATTGGAAAAATGGTGTAATTTTCATAGATTTTGAACCATCAACACCAGCTACTTCCATGGTAGGAGGATTCCATTCGATCCACTGTGGCTAGCCACACACTTTCATCCATTGATCGAGGAAGATTCTCATTCGGCTTTCCAATAGGCATAGTTGGAGCCATCAAAAGGTGGAGGCCTAGTAACCGAAAGGCTATCAAAATTTGACATCTTTTAAATAGCTTAGATCGTTAGCTCGGAAATAAATCCAAATAAAAAATAACAAGTAATGAGCTATTAGGCTCGATACCACTGAAAAGGCCAAGCTATATGTCCTAGAGGGGGGGGGGGGGTGAATAGGACTATGCCAAATTTAAAAATAAATCAATGAACGAAAGTAAATCAATACTCTTCCAATAATGAATCAATTTACAATGCTAAATATAAATCACCTTGATAAATAATTATTGAGAGATTGATACAAATTCATTCTAAGGACAACCTTACACCATAATAAACAAGGGCTTATGGTAGGACAACCTTATTTCTAGAACCTCTTTTGAATCAAGAACTCAATGTTAATATAATTAAATGAAATAGCAAGGAATTGAAACTAAATGCAGAAGTAAAGATCTAAATTATTACAACAATCCCCACACTTGCTTGAAAATGTAAATAGTTACAACATTCACATCCACTTGTACATTCCACACAATTGAATGATAAAAGATATGAAAATTAATCAAGCATTCAATCCACAAGACAAAGAGTTATAGTGGTTCGCCTGTGTGTACACCAACTGTTTTACAACAGCCACACAGAATGCTACTCCACTCCTAATATCCTCACACAGGGGATATTAGCGTTCACTATCAAATAGGTTTTACAGGTTCACCAAAAACCTTTACAATTGTGTCTTTTTCACTTGGGCTTACACAATTCAAAAACCCCTTTTTCTGAGTTTTCTGGTTTTCCTCAGACAACCAAAATAATGAGATTTTTCTGGCTCAACCTCAACAAAACCAATACAATGAGATTTTTCTGGCTCAACCTCAAACAAAACCAATAACAAATGAATTTTACAGAATTGTAAAATACCTGGATTTCTCCTTTAGCAGCCCGGTAGAACCAATCGGAGTAGATGATTGAATATCAAAGTTCAATTTCCAATACTCACATTCATAGGTTCTAAATTCTAATAGATTTTAGATTTAACTTGTTGGGCGTAGCTATATTTGATTTTGATTCCAAGAAGAAGGAATAATATAATTCCTCTTTTCAAATAAGATTGGAATAGAGAAACAAAATCAAATAAAATAAGCTAGCAAAAGAAATATTAAATAAGCACAATTAAGCTTAAAATAAACACAGACTTATCTCAGAGTGATAACTTGAAAATTCTTGAATGGAATGGAGTTCTGAATATCAAAACTCTGAAATTCGTGTTCAATTTATAGACGAAAAAATCGTTCCTACGACTGGTCTTAGAAACCTAGGACAGGTCGTAGCTCTAACAGATTTTTGAAAAATTGAGCGCGATCTTTGAAAGCCGTTCTACGACTGGTCGTGTGAACCCTACGACCGGTCGTGAGTCACCTACGACTCAGTCGTAGATACCTACGACTGGTCGTAGGACCATGAAATCAGTTGCTGGTCTTTCAGTCGTAGCTCCACGACAGATCGTGGACGGGTCGAAGCCAACCTACGACCGGTCGAAGGACTTCCAGGACAGGTCGTGGGCGTTCCAAAAAATCCGAAAAAACTTCAACAACTTAGGACTGATCGTGGGATTTCTTGGACTAGTCGAACCAATGCTAGGACTGGTCGAACAAGAGCTAGGATGGTCTTGGAATAAACCAACTTTATGTTAAATAAAGATTTGATTTATGTATCCAAAATGACCTACTTAAAGTGTCAACCTAAGGTCATTTAAACTGAAACATGTCGTATGGATATTGAACTTCAACCATTCAACGAATGTAGATTGTTTGAACCAATATCAGGCTTGAAGTCTTGAATAATATCAGGTTTGAAGTCTTGACCAATATCAGGCTTGAAGTCTTGAGATCTTGAGCTTCAACATCTTGTCGCTTTTTATGGCTTTTCGAACTTTAACATCTTGTGCTTCAACTTGTAGCATCTTGAAGTACTTAGGCAGTGTCTTGAATAAAATAATCATCATACCAGCACAAGACACAGATAGATGTTTTGACACATCAAAATTTGACAACCAAAGGAGTATGAGATCATAACCCTTACAGACGTTCAATCTCCACTGATTTTTGTAATGTGGTCCACCTAATAGCCGGTCATTGGAGTGGATGGATGGTGTGAATGTGAAACAGATGAACGGTGTGGATGTAAAATACATACATCATGGTAGTCCATACATGTGGATCTAGACATGCATCAAGGTGCGTCCCACATGGATGTAGTCCACCGTCAAACGGACGGTGTAGATTAATAGATACATCATGCTTGGACTCACATGGCACCGTCCAGATGGATGGTGCCGATATACAACACATACATTGAAGGTGGGTCCCATGCTGGAAAAACAGATGGACGGCTTGGAGGAATACATGCATCACGGTGGACCCTCGAGCTACTGCTGCACGTGCAACAGCTACAAGCAGCAGCTGTTGGCCACCATCAAAACTGATGGATGATGGGGATTTAAGACACATCCATCAATGTGGGTCCCACAGGACCTGGTGACG
Source organism: Magnolia changhungtana (assembly GCA_030180095.1). Lineage (NCBI taxonomy): Eukaryota > Viridiplantae > Streptophyta > Magnoliopsida > Magnoliales > Magnoliaceae > Magnolia > Magnolia changhungtana. The sequence goes on along the minus strand of JASAUF010000552.1, from coordinate 7,788,283 downwards.
TCAATCCAGCAACTAAGTAGCCACTGGCCATAGCTGGCCGTCCAGTAGATAGACAGCCCAGGGGTATATATCCCACATATATATATATATATATATATATATATATATATTAAGGTGAGTCCCATGTGGTGGTATATTAGTATAATTTATTATTTTATATGTTTTTATTTTTTTATTGGTTGAACTACAGCGTCTAGCGTCTAGTGATGGATGGCTGGGTGAAATTCATACATCAAGTGGCCCATAGTCCAAGCGATGGACGGTGTGGCTCTTGTAACATCCCAAAATTTTTCCCAACTTGGCAATGAACGTCCTTGGACGTAGAACTGCCCTAGCACCTTATTCTGTTGTAATTAGGGCATAATTTAGTTAAGCATTAATATCTTAGATCACTTTCTATACAAACTACAAAGGCCCAAGTACCACCTCAGGCAGAAATCAAATAGGACCAAATCCTTTAGAAACTAAACGAGAATTAATTTAGCGCTAAACTAGATTCTCTGTGCAATGGGCTCTAATCACTTTAAATATGAACTGCAAGACCCAAAACTTGTAGAATCATCGACGCTACGTTACCCTATAATCTAGGATCAATCTCATTACCCAGTTGCTCTCGGGAGCATCATGAAACTCCGTATCGGACCTGGACTGCACGTCCAAAGTCCGATTACTACAAAACTAAACGATTGTGACTGCCTTATTGGGCTTGACAACCGTCTCAAAAATCAAGTCCTGACTGTGTCTAGAAATGCACAACTTGAGCCCGAAGCGAAGTGTGTGAGGAACATGAATATTTTTGAAAATAAATCCAAACTTAAGTAAACTGAGATGTGTCGCTTGCGGGCCAAATATAAAGATTTAGACCGTCAGAATCTGACCCAAATATACCCTCGGATCAGGAGAAATTTTCCACACATGTCAGTACACTTGTGACCCTAATCGAGTACCGGTGACCGTTGAACTGAAATTGGTCCGCCACGGTCGATCTGTAAATTCGATAGACCGAAAACGTAACTCGACCTAGATCCAAGGTCAGGAAGCTTAATTCCGACCGCATACAGAAAAAGGGGCTCCGGAAGTGCTTGTTGAGCCGAAACAGATGGATTTTAGCTATAATATACGTATACCATGGCTCTGGGGCCATTGAGCTCACATCTGAGCCTATATAAGGGCCTTAAATCCTCACTCTCTCATCCCATATGAATTTGGGAAACTCTAGGAGAGAGAAGAGAGAAAAGAGAAGGAAAGAGAGAAAGTGAGAGAGTGAACTGGTGTTTGTACTTCGGATTCAATCCCGCCACTCCACACATCTAACTACCACCTCTGTGTCACAAATCAAACGATTTCGACTCCATACTTGGGTAAGAAATCCTAACCCTAACCTGTTTTAGGGTTTCCAACTAGTGTAATAGATGAATTAGCTAACCTATTCCCTGTTATAGGTTATTGTGGTGCCGTAAACAAAGATTTAGCATTTAAACTGATTTCCTTTCGCATCTACCGGCGAAAGGTGCAGACTATGAACATATAGGTTATGGTTTTCAAGGCTTTCAATGTTTGTTAATGATTTATGACTGACGTGGGTGCCATTTCACATGCAAAATATGATGTCTGTTTCGCTTTTCAGCTATATATGAATTATGTTGAATATAGGGTAATCCATGTGTTTGTTGAAATAATCATATAAGTATGGAATTTGGATTTGTATTTGCCATGATTAATGGTAGTGTTTATGTGAACGTTGCATATGCGACAACTCCTTATGAAAGGATTTGCCCTAATATAGCTTAAAGTTGAGTTGTACCCTGTAGGTTGCAATGTGTAGTCTAAGTGTTTATGGAAATGATTGAATGACTATGGAATTGGAATTCCTGTCTGCTATGATAACCCGTCGTGGGTATATACAGGTTGCATTCGTGACAACTCCTTAGTGAAAGGATTTGCCCTAATACACATTGTGATCTGCATACGTCATGTGTGTTGATATGTGTAGTCTAAGTGCTTGTAAAAATATTTGTATGAGTAAGCACTTGGTAATTGTACTTTAAGTGGGTGTTGAGATAGGATTCTCAACTGCTTTAACAATGTGTATGATTTCCTCCATGAAATGTGTTTTATATTAATTATTTTACTTATGGAATGCAGATGTGTGGATTCATGTTTATGTTGTACTTCAGAAAATGCTCAAATAGTCGTAGGATTTGAATCACTTGTTCATTACTGCTTTGATTATCTCATATGATTATTTGTTGTAATTGAATGTGGTTGGGGCTATTATATATTCCAACAAATCGGTAACAGGCCTTGATTATGTGGCTGAAGTCATTTTGCCACATAAGACACGTTGGTACGATAGTTGTCGACAGTGGTACCTTGTCGGCTACTTCAGTGTACGCTCGTACCAGTCGAGCTTGTCAAGGAACCCGATTGACCTTATGTATGTTCACCATGTATGGAAGCTACTGCCGTAACCTAAGGTACCAAACTCACCAGTGAAAACCCCATTAACCTCGGTACCTCGATCTGCTAAGACTCATGAGCTGGACATGGTGGTATGGGACACCGTGGTCGAGCTGTTGGCCTACGCTGGGGCGACGAGCCTCCCCGTAGTGTCCAGTGAGCAACCCAGACTCGTGAACCGAGTACGATGGTATGGGACACCGTATTCGAGCTGTCGGCCTACACTGATCAAGTGATGAGCCCTTTGTAGTGACCTCGAGCATACTCTGAGACTGCGTTGAGGCGACGAGCCTTTCCGTAGCAACTAGAGAACAAACTAGGCCTACACTGATCAGGTGACGAGCCCTTTGTAGCGACCTAGAACCGCAACATCGTATGAGATTTGTTAGGACTGACGACCCTAGACCGGATCATTGTTGGAAATTGATATAAGGGAGGTATCTTAGCTTCCCAATCCTATTGTATGAATAAACCTAAGTAAGAACTGGACTAACACGATCATAACATTACATTGCACAGTGCTTGGCGAGGAAGTAGCATGTGTCTGGAGTGGTGCATGCCGCGTCCCTGAGATGAAGTTCGAAGAGGGAGTGCAGGCGAGGGCACACATCATATCATATCATCCTTGCATTAATAAGAGTACTTAGGGCTGAATTGTCGTACTGCTTTATCATTACTGCTTGATTGAATTGATAACATGTTAACCTTTGTGTTATAATTCCACTAAGTTAGCTACTCACTCCCACGTTACGGGACGGTGTTGTACACACCAACCAAACCCTGTTGTAGTTGCAGGTGGTGGCGATGCCTACGAGGCGGAGCTGGACTTTGAGAATGATGAGGAGGCATTCTCTTATATGCAGTATTCAGGCGGGTTCATGTGAGTCGTATCCTGATAGACGAGGATTTTTGGGATGCTGACTAGATGATATTACACCTTTTGCATATTTTGGAAAGTTATATGTAATTATCTAACCTGGTAACATGATCATACTCAGGAGACTTAAAATCACTTATACGTTTTATATATCTATCACAGTCTTCCGCTTGTTTAAATTAATCATCTCTGGAGTATGATATGTTATTTGGCTTAATCTCATTCATGTTTAATGTGCTAATACAGACAACATTCAATCATGAGCATATATGTTGCATAAGCGATGTTTTGGAACTCGGGAGTTGGGCTCCTACTCGACCCCCAATTTTTAGGGCATTTTAGCTTTGCATGACCTAGACAGTCTGGATTTCAGGTACATCACACCAAGCTCCACGTGTAGGGTGGGTCCACGTGAGTAGGCCACCCTACTCAAAAGATCAAGCGGGTAAACCTTGTCAAATAGGCCTGCTGGTGGTGGTTTTTCCTAGCTGCTAGATCTGCCCAACAGGCAGCCCTACATGATCTGAAAATGGAAGGTGGGGATATACTTCATATATCAAAGTGGGGTCCACGCGGGTGGGCGATCCCACTCCAAAGATCAAGCTGCCGTTTGTGATTTCCCTTCAATTGGGCCTGTCTCGCCATGGACAGTGATGTGGGCTCCACCACTGGGTCAGGTGGGCCACACACACACACATCAGGTGGGCCACACCTCACCATCATCAACATCATAAGAAAAGGTAAAGAGAGAGAGAGATCGGAATAATGGAGGGACCTCGCCAATATGGGCCCCTCTATACAATGCATACATCATTGTGGGTCCTACCATAAGTGGGCCCTTAAATCACAAAATCAAAGCATAAAGTCACCCGCCTTTGATCTTCTCGGACTCCTCCTTCCATTGATACGATCTAGAGCTCCAAGGGGTGGATTTTAATGGTTAAGATTGGCTTTAAAGGGTTGGATTGAGTGGTAAGCAGTGGGCCACACAAAGCTTCTCTCATGGAGGTTGGGTCGTTGGAGTTGCTTGAGGAGAATGGGAGGGATGAAAGAGATAAGAGAGATGAGAGAGATGAGAGATGTGAGTGATGGGTGAGTGAGTGATGGGAGTACTTGTGTAAGAGAGAGAGTTGACTTTGGTGATGGGTGGTTGTACTTGGGGATAGGTGTGAGTGATGGGAGTGATGTGTACTTGATTGATGGGATTGATGTGATATTCTGAGTTTTACAACTACGCGACATTTTTCCTTTAACTGAACGCATGCCCACATCTCCTGGCCCGGGTATCGCCTCGGCATGCGAGACGTGGCGTCAGAACCGCAGCGACGGGGTAGTTCTTAAGGTACAAGTCTCGGGTCGAGCCGACTCTGGAATGCGGAATATGACTCAGGATCGTGCGCAAATGTCGGTTATAGATCGCGGGTCGTTGAAATCCAACCGGGAGGGCCGCAGAAGACTACGAAATGGTACGGCCTAGGATACGAGTCTTAAAAATATAATTCATAAAAAACGGGCTCCCCCCACATCTCATAACTTCAGAAATTCCCCAGCATGTCCAACACTACTGTGGATTTATGTGAACAACTCAAGACGGCACAACACACAGATCAGATTAATTATGTTACATGATTTGTTCATGGAGCGACTATTTGCAACATCTAATCCTTGAAGTGATGTAACACACATTACAAACTACTTAAATTGATTTGTCCACAACTACCCAAAATCCATAGAATTACGCATCGACCAAGAAGGTCATACCCAGAGCGCATTACGTCCACGATAAAATATTTGAATCACTAATGAGTTAAGCATATTCATAAGTGATGAATAAGATGAACGGATCAGAATCTCAACTTAAAATGTGTACGAGCAGATGTAAAGATCAAGTAGCTAGTATACTATGATCGGGTAGTCCAAAATGAAAGTGGATGGTCAGATGTCTCTATCTAACAATGCATATTTGACTGAGCGGTTAGTTATGATGATCAGGCAAGGATACTTAGATATATGATGGTCCTGTCTTAAAATCAATGGGCTGATGGCTTGATATATGGATGAAGATTATTCCTAACTATCAGATTCATGTTGGGGAATAGACGTAAGGTTAGGATAGCTAGATTAGTATCATATACATGTACATATTAAGTTAAATTTCACGGTAACACTTAAGAACTTTCAATACTCGGGTATTGAAAAGTTTGGGGTGTTACACTGTAAGCTGACCTTCACCGAAGAATATGCCTGAGGTGTTCACCACCCCCACGATGATGCGTTAGTGGTCACCATGACTATAGCCAATCATAAAATGTTTCGGATATTGGTAGACACCGGTAGCTCGACGGACATCCTCTTCACTGAAGCTTTCGATAAGATGGGAGTTGCGAGATCCCGAATTCGACCTGTCAAAACTCCCTTACTTGATTTTGTTGGAGACAAAGTCACCTCGGAAAGAACCACACAACTCCTAGTCACAGCGGGAGAAGGACGTAACCAAACAAAGACCATGATCGACTTCTTGGTGGTCGAATGCCCTTCTGTCTACAATGTCATTCTAACGACCTTCTCTCAACACTCTATGAGCAACGGTATCAACGTACCATCTCGCGTTGAAGTTGCCAATAGAGCATGGGGCTGGGCTAGTCAAAGGAGACCAACAAGAAGCTCGCTCAGTAATGCTACTCCATGACATTGAGATCTTAACACCAAACGATGACCATCACCTCTCTAGACCCTTGGGAGGACTCAGTCGATAGAGGGTGCCCAATGGAAGATCTCGTAAGCATCTCGCTTGATGAATCTGACCAAACCAAAACTGTGCAGATTGACGCATCATTGACTCCAGCCCTATGGTATGAAGTCATGAATCTTCTCCGAAAACATGCTGATGTATTCACCTAGTCCCATTAGGACATGCCTAGCATCGATCCAAAGGTAATAGTCTATAAGTTGAATGTCGACCCCGACCACCGACCAGTGAGGTAGAAGCGACGAGTGTTTGGGCTAGAACGATATGTAATAATTGGTGAAGAGGTTGGCAAGCTCCTCGAAGCACACCAAAGAAATATACTACCCCAATTGGAATGCAAATGTCGTTTTGATGAAAAAGTCTAATGGGAAGTGACGACTCTATATTGATTACACCGACTTGAGCAAAGCTTGCCCCAAGGACAATTTCCCTCTTCCATAGATCGACAGCACTGCTAGGCACGAACTCCTAAGTTTTATGGATGCTTACTCGGGATAGAATCAGATCACCATGCACCCCTATGACAAGCAGAAGATGGCCTTTGTTAGTGACAAAGGACTCTACTGCTACACGGTCATGCCCTTCAGGTTGAAGAACATTGGGGCCACATTCCAATGACTCATCAATCAAATGTTTGCTAAACAGATCGGATGCTCCATGGAAGTCTACGTTGACGACATACTCCTCAAAAGCATCAAATCCGCAGATCACATTATCGACCTTGAGAGATGCTCGCAATCCTGCGAAGATACCAAATGAAATTAAATCCAAGCAAATGCGCCTTCGACATCAACTTAGGAAAGTTCCTCGACTTTTTGGTCAGCTAGAGGGGGATAGAGGAAAACCCCGACAAAATCCAAGCCCTACTCAGCATGAGCTCACCCAAGACGATGAAGGAAATTCAGCGCCTCACAAGGAGAATAGTCGCCCTCAACCGGTTCGTCTCCCAAGCCACTGATAAGTGTCTCCCCTTCTTAAAAGAGCTAAAAGGAAAACAAAAGATAGAGTGGACCGAGGACTGCGAGCTGACCTTCCAACAGCTCAAGCAGTACTTGGGTAGCTTACCTAATGTGACAGTGTGTACTTGGGTTCCTAATTAGACCTGCACACAATATATCTTAAGATTTAGATTTCAAACATCGAACAATGCAACAGAATACGAAGCCTTACTCGTCAGACTTAAGTTAGGAGCGACAATGAGAGTGCAGAACCTGAAAGTCCGTAGTGATTCACAACTAGTCATCAACTAGATAGCAAATGAGTATCAGGCCTAAAAAAGAGAAAATGATCGCCTATTTACAAGGGGCCCCAGAACTCATCACCAAATTCCCGAAGTGCAACATCAGCCTAATCTCTAAAGCAAAAAACTTCAAACCAGATGCACTAGCAAAGCTGGCCACAATGGCAGAAGACAACATTTCGAAGTTAATCCCAAATCGAGTTTCTTGTCGATCCGAGCATCAACGATTCCAGTTTGGATATGATTCTCCTAATAAATTCAACACCATGCTGGATGAACCCAATAATCAACTACTTTCAGAAAGGGAAGCTCCCCGAAGACCGACTCAATGCCCGTAGACTCCGATCCAGGTTAGCCTGGTACACTATGGTCGAGGACATTTTGTACAAAAAGGAATTTTCCCTATCTTATCTTAGATACCTCCGACCTTAAGTGGCTGAGTACGTCCAGAGAGAGATACATGAAGGTATCTGCTACAATCACTTTGGTAGTCGTGCTCTCGTCCACAAAGTCATCTGATAATGATACTTTTGGCCCACCATACAGAAAGATGCCAAACAATACACCCAGAGGTGCAACAAATGTCAAAGATTTGCAGCAATACCCCATCAACCGCTTGAGCAGCTGACCCCCATGACGAGGCCATGGCTATAACATCCTGACTTTTCAAGACTCGAGTACATGACCCGTTTCCTAAAAACTCGAGTGTTAACCTTAAAGGATGGTCAAATTTACGTACTTTTTCATTCATTCATCAGAGTTGACAGATGAGGGCAGAGTGGACAAAACAGCATAAAGGAATATTGCAATTACATTTAGAATATACAAGAGGTTGCCTGTAATGATTTATACAAACTAACGTCCCAATACTTACAATTACAAGTGAAATAATGTTACATGTAAACAAGCAGGTTATAATAAATCTGTGGCTGTAAAACCACGTAGCTACTCTTGGCCATACGATCATGCATCTTCAACAATGTTACTTTGCTCTTCATCAGACTAAACCTGAAAATCACTTAAGCCACCTGTGCTACCTATACGGTTATATATTTGATGGATGAATGGCCAACTCAGTGTGAATTCTCCTCAAGATTACACACTGTCACATTAGGTAAGCATAGTTATAAAACCATGGCAAGGCATACAAAACAATAAATGATGCAGTCTTATTAAATGCATGGATGCGTGAATGCATCATCGACCTGGGGATGCACATCCCACTATCAAAATAAAGGGTCGCCCTAAGAGAACTAGTCACCTGGACGAATACACAAAAGTACGCCCAAGGAGAACCAGCTATCTAGAAAAGACCATAATATGTAGATCGCCCAAGGAGAATTTAATCGCCTGAAAAAGACCATAATACATAGATCGCCCAAGGAGAATTTAATTGTCCGGAAAATACTATAATACATAGATCGCCCAAAGAAAATTTAATCACTCGAAAAAAACTATAATACATAGATCACCCAAGGAGAATTAAATCACCCAGAAAATACCATAATATATGAAAATGCATGATTAGTCCAACCATTATTATTCCATTTTACAACCAGCCAGTTTAATAAAGCTCAAAGGTCACTACGTGAAGCTTAGAGCCTAGCATAGGCCGACAGCTCAGGCATAGTGTCTCATTCCATCATCCCTCGCTCATGAGGCTACCACCTTAGGATGTTTAATGGGACCCAATCGACTAGTGACCAATCATATTCAGTACATGGGGCTTACCATCGCATGGTTGCATAACATAAAGCATCGAACCCATAAAGGAAAAATACCAAAACAAAGCCATGTAGGGCTAATATTAAAACAAGCCATATAGGGCAAATATCAACATAAGCTATATAAGGCGAGTATCAAAACCATGCGATAGAATACCATCCTTGAAAACTACTTAGACACAACAACCCTAGATGGTAGGCCCACATCAATGATCCATTTAGACCACCACTCAATAGCCACTAAGCCGAAGGTCCATTTCAATCATAACCAGTCAAGTTACATCCTAAGTATGGGTGTACATTTATAGGTGAGGGTTTCCCACTAATGTACCAGTTTAAATCTCAAAAGCGGTCCACAAGTAATCCAATAGCATGAATTAAATATACAGGATAAACATTAAGCATGTAATACAACAATTCCATTTTCACCAGCTAACACATGTGATTATAAAAGGGAGATATCAATTATAAATTAAAATAAGAACTATAACTTAAACTAATGAGAAGATGGAAAGCTCAAGGGGAAGAATCATCATCTCATAGTTCGCATCACCTACCAGCATCGCTAGGGAATGAGCGATCCCTTAAAATTGAATCCTACCATAAATTAGGAACTTGTACAATTAGATCCAAGTTCTACACACTACCTAGGGTTTTAGTTATTTATCTTTAGGATTTTGACGTAGGGTTAGGATTTCATCTTAAAGTTTAGTTTAATGCTTAGATTCTAAGATTTGGATCCTAAGTTATTATTAATATTATTGTCGAACAATGGATCGAATAATACTCGTAAAAGAAGTACTAATCCATCGAATGATAATTTACAAGTTTATATTTAAATTTATATGTAATATTTAACGTTCTTATAATGATTAATAATCTATTAAATAATAGAGGTAATAAGAATAGAATAGTTTCTACCAGTACAACGATAATGGCTAATGATAATACCCATATTATAAGAATTTCACTAATCCCATAAAGAAGATGATAATATCACCTAATGATGTTAATCCTAACTATTAATAATAAATCTAGTCATGATACTATGATCTACCATTAAACAAAATACTATTATTTGATAATTACAATTTTATTTACACTAATTAGGTTATATAGTGGACTTTGGCACATATTTAACTCAAGGTTAGGATTTGTATGCTTACTAAGATAAAATTAATTGTCATGCTAATCTAGTAACCATAGTATAACTATCCAAATTAATGATATAGTTAATATTAATTAAAATGACACTATTAGTCATTGTAATGAGAGTAATACGTTCTACCATTGATGATAATAATTAAGAATGGAGAGCAAGACACTCTTATTTAATCATGAAAATCTGTATGAATTAACCGATATAGGCATTTTACAAATGGTTAATCATATGTGCTATTAATGATCCTAACAATGGTCATACTTAATAATGGTAAAATAAAACACTACTATTTAATGATGATAATTGTAGTTGAAATCATTTAAATCTGGAAGGAGAAGGTGGACTTATCTTGGTAGACTCGGTTTGAGTTGAGTTGACTCGGATCGATACAACCACCACTCCTCTATTCTCTCCCTTTCTTCTTTTCTTCCCTCTTCTTTACTTCTACTCCTTCTTCCCTTCTCACTGTGATATCCAACAATGAGTTTGGACAGACCCATCCCAACTCAACTCAACTGCACTCAGTTCTAGCCGAGTTAACTCAGCAGCACTCTCTCTCCTTCATATCATTTCCTCTCTCTCTCTCTCTATCTCTCTCTCTCTCTCTCTCTCTCTCTCTCTCTCTTTTTCTGCCAATTTCTTCTTCTCTTCCCTGCTCTACTTTCACTCTACTTCTTATTTGCTGGAACCCCAGCTGGCTTGAACCCAAGCTCAACATAACCCGACCTGAACTCGGACCGAGTTTGTGTGTTGCACAACGGCAGCGGACTGGTGTAGTCACACCACCTAGGCTCACCCTCCCTCTCTGATTCTCTCTTCTATCGCAATGACCAGCAACGCCCATACTCAGACGGTGTTTAGTTGGACAACGTTGGGCAGCAACTCAGCCCATCTCGAGTGAGACCGAGTCACGAATCCCAACCCGACAGTTAGATGCGGTGTAACAGCCGCGCCACCTTCTCTCCTTCATTCTTCGTTCTTTCATTTTCTTCCTTTCTTTTCCTCCTCCCATCTTTAACCAGGGAGAGCTCCAACCTGACCAGAAATCACCCCACACTGGTGTGATTCGGCGACTCGAACAGAGAAGGAGGTGACAGCTCCAATGGCAGATTTCCACCCACTGCCTCTTTCTTCAATCCAGCCTTATGGGATGGTCCCCAGGAATGAAACGGAGCTTGTAGATGCAAGAAACCAGAGGTTTGATGATATTTTCTCAGTGGGTTCAGAAGGAGAAGAAAACGACGATTTTCTTGGTTGCGGCTATAAGAAACGGACGAGGAGGTGTTTACTTGATTCCCTCCCATTCTTATGATTTGCCCTAATGCTTGTGGACCATTGGATGGTAAGTAAAGGGCTCAGATAAGGTCTGGTAGAAACCATGTTCCGTTATGGCCGGTTTTAGCAAAATCGAATGTGGTTTTGTTTTCCTGAGGTGGAAACCGGGTTTGGACGGTTGAGATTTTTTTGGTTTGAATGGTGGAGATGCAAAGGGAAGCAAGCACGTGGATTGTTAGGCTGGAAAGAAGAAGGATGGATTTTCTTTTCCATTTCTGGCAAAACAGCCGCACACAGCCTAGTTTGTGGCTGAGATTGTGCTCATGGTTGAGAGGTCCAATGAAAGAGAGTGGGCAAGTTCTGGTCATCTTAAGGTCCTCTAAAGCATGGACGGTCTAGGTCCTCTAAGTGGGTAGTGGAGGTGGGCCACAACCCAATCAAACAGGAAGGAGAAAACACAGTCCAACTTAAAAGGCCGCATGCGGGAAATGTTTCCCATTTAAGGAAACCGTCGGGTCAATGCAATTTGACTGAGCTTTCTCAGCTCAGTGACATCAAGTGCACGCCCCCTAATGCACTTGCCACTTCAAAAGTGGGGTCCACATAGGGATTTCGACAGATCCACTCTGACCATTCGCTCCCTCGACATGTATAGGGCCATGAGTCCAAGGATGAGGCTGATCTAAAGCTAAGGTGGGGCCATACAAATTGACTTATAATCTTAAAGTGTTGGTTATGTTGATTTGGTGGTCAGATTAATTTCAATCCAAGCATCAACAATAAAAAAGGTTCTAATGGGCTGTTTGTAAGATTTTCATAATAGGTTACTAACCAAATACTAATACTAACACTAATGTAAATTTTATTATTCTTGCTTTATTATAAACTATCTGTTATTATCATTATTCTTTTCATTTGATTATTAATTTGTGTCATTTCTTCTACTCCTCTATAATTTGTGGGTCCACCCTTATCCAAAAGGTCCTAAGATGGTCCAGATGTAAATCTGAATAACCCCACATGATTTTTAAGTCACTTAGTTCACAGTCGCCTGATCAAACCATTCAATCAAGCTATTTTAGCAAACATGTATCTTCGTATCAACTGCAGTACTTACTCTATAATCTAACGAGCAAATTGATTTAAAACTACTGATCAACGGTCCTAGTAGTCTTACGAGTCATTTCGAGGGGATTTGACCCTTGAGTTATCATTTAGATCATCGGTCAAGTGGTGGATCTCTCTATGGGATGTTATGGGCGTGATGGACCATTTTAAGAATCATTCAAATGGATAGTCTAATATGTGGGTAGGGATTACTTTCAATGGTTGGGTTTAAACTGAATTGCTCGTAACCGTTTGCTTAAGCTAGGCTTACATTTATTTCTAAATTAGGTTACACAGTAACACCCGAGTACCAAGAAGTACGGGGTGTTACAATGGCCCTTTGCCCAATGGGGAATAGACATCATTGGCCCCCTGCCAACTGGCAGAGGCCAGACTAAATTTGTAGTCGTAGCAATCGATTACTTCACTAAATGGGGTCGAGGCTGAGCCTCTGGCCACAATCACCGAGCAGAAAATTACCAATTTTGTCTAGAAAAGCATTATATGCTAGTATGGAATTCCACACACGATCGTTTTGAACAACAGGAAGCAGTTCGACAACAATTGATTCTGAGGTATGTGTGAAAACCTTAAAATTCGAAACGTCTACTCATCACCTCGAGACCCCCAAGCCAACGGTCAAGTTGAGGTGGTCAACAAGATCATCAAGAACCATCTCCAAACCAAGCATGAGAAAGTTAAAGGGGCTTGGGCCGAAGATCTCTCACATGTCCTCTACGCATATTGGACCACTGCCCGAACAATCACAGGAGAAACTCCTTTCTCCCTGGCCTTTACCCAAGGCCGTCGTCCTAGTCGAGATCAGACTCCCTACCACTCGAACCCATTCCTACAACCAGAATTAAAATGTTGAGCAAATGGTGTTGGACCTCAATCTACTCAAGGAAAATAGGGAGTAGGCCCAACTTAGGGTCGTGGCTCGACAACAGCAGGTTGCTCGATTCTACAATTTCAGAGTGAGGACAAGAAGGTTTTGAGCTGAAGATTTAGTCTTCCGTTGAACCTTCCAAAACACTAAGGAGCATAACTCGAGAGTCCTAGGACCGAACTAGGAAGGACCCTACAAAGTGACAGGCACTACCTGACCTAGAACCTATCTGCTTGAAGATATGGAAGGGTGACCTCTACCATATCTATGGAACGCCGAGCACCCGAAGATCTACTACTCATGAAAGCCAGACATGCTGAGGGCCAAAATCTACAGTTTTGTTACCTAGAATCCACAATAACCAACTAAGTTGGAACTCACATGTAGTCCTCAGAATTTACAATAAAAATCCCAAGGTCGGAACATTTTACTTTCTACTAGTCGCATACAATAACTCAATCTACATGGCCTGCTGAGCACTTCCCTTAGTGCAAGGGAGAAAGTCCTTACCAGTCACCCAACCCTTAAAGAAGAGGTTGGGCTACTAACTAAATAACACCGTTAAGACTACACAGTCCATAAAAAGGGCTCGTACTTTGGCCCTAGCACGATCTAAAAAGGTCAACATGCCAATTAACTTAAAAAAATGTTATGTACTCTCATTTAAATGATATGAAGAGTACATAACAAAAAAAAGGATATAATAGCAAGAGGTATACAAGAGAAGGAAAAGGTATTTAGGGTTCAAATGGAGGAGGCTGCACGGAAGGAAAGACTTCAATTTTTGGTGGAGTAAAGTCTTCAGAGGGGCTAACCTTGAAAGCGGATAGGTCGAGCTTGGGGTGCACCTCCTTAACATCTTCCAGGCACTTGTCATACCCGACGTTGTAGAGCGCATCCCTCTCTTCCTCCCACACTTTGGAGGCCTTCAACTCCTCCACGACCACTTCGTTAGCCTTTAAGATGGCCACCTGGGCCTCCTTCATCTCCACATTGTGACTGTGCTTTGGCTCCCCCAGATCAGACTTCCATCGAGCACCCTTCTCCTGAGCCTCCTTGAGAAGCACTTTCACCACCTCCAGCTCGGTCCTTGACCCCTCCACCTGGGCCTTTAGAGTAGTGTTCTCAGAGTAGAGCTGCTTGAACTCAACGCTCTTCTACAATAGGGTTGCCTCCGCCTCCTTACACTCTGTCTTACTGCGCAATATCTCGCGATGGACATTCACGAGGTGGTGAACTGAAAGCAAATCCATAATTAGAAGACACAAAAAATTATTAAATAAAGAAAGACGACCATTATAGAGAAAATAACTTACCCTATAAAAGAGAACCGTCAAATGGCCCACGATAGCCTCTTAAGCCATATCCATCACCCTTGTGAACTCGGCATTAGGGACATGCCGAGCTATCCAGGGCATGAGGCACTCTATCATAACAATGATCGACTTGAGGGGCCCCCGAGCTTCGCCACCTTTGCTCCCAGCTGAACTACCCAGCTGAGGTGAGGAAGGCTGGACCTCACAGCTAGAGGTCGCTCGTACCTTAGGGAGCTGGGCCTCGGCAGTTGAGGCTGCCCCTGCGACGGGCCCGACACCTCCAAAGACCACTGGTTGGTCTAGAGAAGCGACAATAGAAACAATGGTGGAGTCAACATCCTCCTTCTTCCTAGGAGCATGCATCTTCTTCTTCTGGGTCAACTCGGCTGTAGAGGGAGCCTTTCACTTGGACCGGTTTTGCTCTGACATCTCTACATGACAAAAAGTAGTTGTCAGCAAAACATATAAGGGTGAAAAGAATCTTCAACTATCTCTTAAAATGATGTACCTATCAAGAATAAACCAAGACCTGATTTGAGCAGCTGCTTAAGCATGATTAGATGCCTCCAAGATCTCAGCTCGGTGTCTACCAACCTCGCTTCGGCGATCCGAGCACGCTCCTCCCTACCCACTCTAGCAGGATACATAGGTAGAACTGTTAAAAATGACCACAATCAGAGATGGAGAAAACAAAATAAATCAAGGAAAAGCAGTTAGAATATACCGACCTGGCTTTGCGAAGGAGAACCCAAGAACACAGCTCGGAAGTTCTTGTAGCCTCCCCATTCCCCGATGCCCAGAACCACTTGCTCTTCCAATTCTTATTTGAGGTCTAGGCATCTGTGATCATGGCCTTACCGGTCTTCAGCCAAGCAGCAAAGTAGTACCAACCCTTGTAAAAGGGGTTGGATTTCACCTGGTACAGGTGGAGAAACTCATTCATGGTCAGATTGGGTTGGTCGAGCTCGGACTAAAGAATGAATGACCCCACCAATGCCCTCCAGGCATTAGGGATTAACTGCTCAGGAGCTAACCGCATTAGGGATTAACTGCTCAGGAGCTAACCCCAGATACGCGAGGACTTTCCTCACTATGCTTTACAGAGGAAGCCTTAACCCACATTGAAGGGTGACCTGGTAGATGGCCACTTTGTCTTCTTGGGGTTTATTTGGGAGCTCGCCTGGTGTAGGAGCTCAAAGTATCATAGATTCGGGAAGATGATACCTTGACTTGATCTGCACTAGGTCGGCCTCCATCAGCGTGGACCCTACTCGTCCTTTCTCCTTCGCCTCTGACAAAGACCCACTGGTTTCCTCTTTCTCCAGGGCAGCCCCCTCTGCATCCTCTGGCTACTCGGTTGATGACCGTTCTACTATCCACAACTCATGGGATGCCTGAAAATCCCTGTCGCTCATCATCACTAACGGTGACTGTGGGTTCGACATAAGGTGGAGATCATCTGCCCCACCATCACGTTGGGATCCCCCCCCCCCTTCACCCCTTCATTGATTCAGACATATTCTCTAGGCAGGAAGGCCACCGGAAGCTGGAAACCCAAGGAAAAATAAAAAGACATAGGAGGGGAGGGGGGTAGAAGAGCAAGAGAAAGGCTCACCGGGAAGAATGCATAAAGTCTCAACAAAAATCGTCTGACACCAGAGAAGAGCAAAGAACGCAGAAAAAAGGCAAAGGGGCAAATAGCCCCGAATGATGCTAGGGCACCCCCTTTTATTGCAGGCATGCTCGTGCGAGCACTCAATGCTCACATTTAATGCGCAGCCGAAAATGGCTCCTTAACACTCTTGCTCGGACACATGGAGCACTACCATTCACTGCATAGCTCTGCGATCGAGGACAGGCCATACGTTAGTGTCCCATACATCGAACGCTGAACAGGTGCCTTGATAGCCCATGTGACCTCGAGCCACGACATGCCACCTTGAGCCATAACACGCCACCATGAGCACTGTACATCATGATTATAGATACATCCCGATTCCTGTGTACACCGCCTTACTCTACATTAATGGTAAGGAAATCTAACACTCCTGACGTAAGATGGTCCAACCTAAACTAGAATGACCTACTTTTTAAGCCCACTTCTCGAACTCAGAAGTAGGGGGTTACTATTATGGAAAAAATAGATCATCCAATAAAGATAAGGTCAAGTCAGAACCTTATGCACTCAACAAGGTTAGCTAGTTACAAATACTACTAAAGACACCACTCTCAAGCAGGAAACCAGATCGAACTCGATCTCGCGACCATCCTCAAGAGCAAGCTGGAAAACCCGTTAATTTAGCCATTGCCAAAGGGAACTCAACATAACATCCAAGTTGGCATAACACCCATGTTGGCATAACATATAAGTTGGCATAATCCCTCATCTACTAGCTCCGACCTAGTCCCGATGGTATTCGCCCAAAATCCCAGCCAAAGATCTAGGAAGGCAATCACAACATGAATCTGTCTGAGATCTTAGCCGAGGATCTCAGAGATCACCGAATAGGGAAACCGCCTTCCACTCCACCACCCTCTCCTACCTATAAATAAGGGCATCCCATATGGTGAAAGGTACGCACAATCTCTAGCTTAAAACCCAATTTACGACCAAACCCTGATTCCCTACTTGACTTAAGCATCGGAGGGTCCCCTATATTAGCCAGGGTCTCCTTTGTCTGTTCCTTGTGCATGTGCTTAAAGGTCCAGGGAAGGCTAACCAAATTTCTGCATCAATAAACTTGAAGGAATGTAACTATGATTTTAGATTTCATCCTCACTGTGAATACTAGAAAATATCATAGTTTTGAAATTTGGTGTCCAATTACTTGGCTTAGACAGAAATTGAGTCGACTTGTAAACGAACTTGCTACCAATCCCGACTTGGTTCACACTTGGAATTACTCGTTGAGCCGGTTCTATTCAGCATAACTCCAATTGAGTCAATCACTGAGGTGATTCAGTTTTTAAATAAAAAACTTGAGTAGTTTATAGGATTTGAACCATAGTTTAAAAACTCGAAAACTCCACTTGACTTAATATCCATTTAGGTAGGGTTAACTCGAAGACTTGACTCGACTCAATATTAATTATTAATCTATGAATTTAATTACACTAATAATATAAACTCTTAAAATTTTACGAATATAAAAATTTGTGAGTTTTAATATTAAACACTTCTTGGTTAGTTGGTCATTGTTGTTGTTGGCTTGGTTGGGGTGGTGAGTTTGAATCACTCCACCTGCTCCTTTTTTTTAAAAAATTAAAGTCTCTTGACTCAGCCAACTGTGTCTGTTCAAGTCATGTTGAGTCGTTTTGAGTGGATTGAGTAAGCAAGACAACTTGATGAGTCAAGCCAAATTAGAGCTAAATTCGACTCCTCAGCAAGTTTCAAAGTGATTCGGCTTGATTTTTGGCCGAGTTAAGTTGACTCGAATGAGTTTTTAGTTAAGTCATCAAGTTTTAGAACCATGGTTTAATTTGAACCCAGCATCTCAAGCAGTCATGGTAGATAATGATGTCGAACATGTCTTCCTCTTCCACAAACTATTTGTACATAGGTGTCATCACACACCAAACCTAGTGCACTTACGCCCCATAATAAAATGGAGTGACCGAATGAAAGAACTAATACTTGTTAGAACTAGCTCATTCTCTATTAACTCATATGAGCATTCTCAAATGTTTCTAGAGTTATGCTATGCTTACTCTATGATACCTTTTCAATAAGCAACCCTCTATTCTTCATGGGGCCACTCTTCTCTCTGTTTTGACTTCTAGGTGTTGAAATTAAGCTAGTTGTTTAACACGACACCACACAATGTGGAAGGTTATGGAGCTTAAAATTATGGTAAGACCTAGAGGGGGGTGAATAGGCTTTTTTTAAAATTCTTTACCAATTTATACAATTAGGCACCATAAATCAAGAACATATACTAATTAAGATACAACTAATTTAGCACAATAATCTATGTGGGATATAGATATCTTGTGTATATATGTTCAATTAATTAAGCGCCTAGCTTAGACTCTAATTATTATGCATTCATATAAATTAAACCATTCAACTCATAAATATAAATAAAATATCATACTTGAATTACAATTGCAAACACAACGATATATAGTAGTTTGGCTAATTGCCTACTCCACTCCTGACGGACGCACCCTCCTCAAGTGCACCAGATTTCACTATCTCGGAGGTTTCCACTAGGTTCACCTCTAATCTTTACAATGATTTTATAGGTTCACCACAAACCTACACACACACACACACACACACACACACACACACACACACACCCTTGTGTTGGTGATGGTCCTACACAAAGACTCACATGTACTCACCTATGTTATGAAACACATTTTCACCCGTGTTTGTGGCTCCCGCATAGACTTAATTGGTTTTATATTAGCTAACTAATAACCTTGGTCATAATCTAATGATCTGCATACACTTCCACTGGAGGGACGGTCCTACGTAAGGACCTATCACCCATGTCGGTGACCTATGTACACGCCCGTATCTAGTGGCAATACGGTCCTACACAAGGACTTACGTGAGTTTGAGTTACAAACTTTATACTCAATCCTACACAAGGAAAGAATATGTGGACTCCAAAATAACAATCTACTTGTTGGATTTAACCCTATTGATACACCTTCTTGAGATACATTTTCTCTTCTTAAATCTGCTTCTCTTTTGCTCCTTTGATCTTTGATGCAAATGCTTTAGCTCCTACGATCGGCTATGTTGCATATGATGTACCTATGGGACTACTAAGGAAATGAGAGGATGGTGGAATCTCTTACGACTAATGGATAGTTGGTTCTAATAAGAGGATTCACCTATATGGATATTCTAAATATTGTAGACTAGGATTTCCTTATTAGGTTGGTGTCTAATATATAGAAAATGGAGAAGTTCATGTACATTTTTATAATGGAGCTTGAAATGCTCATTAGATTGATTAATCATAAGAATAGAAACATAAAACTCTTTGGGATAGAGCCTACAAGTGTTGGGGAAGAGTGAAATACACCAGAGCTTCTAATTCACCAAGATCCATCATTTTTTGCAAAGATCTGAATGCCATATATATAGACAAAATGTTCCAATGCTATAACGGCTAGTTGTCAATCGATCGATCGAGTGCACCTTCAATTTGATTAAGCGTTCTTTTAATTCAATTGAGAAATTCCAGGATATGTTATTTGTTCACTGGACATTTTTTATCGTCTTCGATTGGACCTTCGATTAAATTGAGTCCAATCGATGAACTGTTGATTCAATCAACAATTCTGAGAAAAATGTTGTTTGAAGTTTCTATTTTACAGTAAGTCTGAACCACTTAGAGCTTAGCCTATGATGATCATTTTAAGCCTAAGGCTAGGGATGATATATAGTCGGTTTTCTTATTTGGAATGTATCATCTAGAGGTAGGTGTTTTTAAAACTAAAGGGGTCTAGGGGTAGGATTACCATGGCACCTCACTTTTACTTGTGCTTTCAAGCCTTAGTACTTCAAGTCTTCGAGTCTTCGATCTTCAATGTCTTCATATGGAGGCTCAACCAACTCAAAACTCCTTAGCATGCCATTGACAAACTGAAGCAGTTACAGGTGTCAAACCTCTTTCGTTGCCTCCTCATGTTTTTGGTTTTACTATATTTGTTCATAAGTTGAGTGTCTTTCCTGACAAGCTAGATACTCAGATCATCAAGTGCCTTTTTTGGGATACTCCTGTACTCAAGTGTATCGGTGCCTGAATGTTATAATTAATTATGAATATGTGAGAGCCAATTTTACATTCTTTAAGGACACTATATTTTGCCAAAAAGCTCCTAGAATCACCTTTACCCGTCACTTCGCCTCAACCTCGCCTTTTTTCTTCTCCTTCTATGCCATCTTCACCTTCCCTAGGGCAGAAAGTATGAAATATGCTTCCAACCCCACATCGACATTGTTAACTAAGTCATTGAAGCCCCTTCATCTTTATCCGTTCTTGATTTAGACATTCCTATTTCTCTTTAGAAAGCTACTCGCTCCTGTACCCTCCATCCTATTTCCAAATTTTGCTATTATCATTGCCTTCATCCTTCTCATCGATCATTTGTCATGTGATATGGTCTCCACATCGATCCATGATGTGATGACTCATCCTTATTGGAGAAAAGTAATGGAAGATGAGATCTCTGTGATGTATCGTATTAGCAGATGGTCCTCGACATCTCTTCCTCCAGGCAAGCAATCTGTCAATTGTCGATGGGTCGACACACTTAAACACTAACTTGATGACTCAATTGAGCACCTCAAAACGCACCTTATTGCTAAGGAATACACTTAAACTATTGCCTTGGATTATGAGGGAACTTCCTATCCCATGGTAAAATAATATTCTATTTGAGTATTGATTTCCATTGCAACTAACAGATCTTGACCATTTTATCAACTTAATATGAAGAAAACACTTTCTTCAATGGAGATGTTTCTAAAGAGTTGTATATGGAGCAACCTTCTGAGTTTGTTGCTCAAGGGGAGACTAAGAAAATTTGTGAGCTGAGGAAAGCAATCTATACGCTAAAATAATCTCCTTGTGCTTGGTTCAAGAAGTTTAGTTGTGCTCTTTTAAACTTTGGGTTCCATCAATACAAGGTCAATCATTCAATTTTTCATAAAGCATAGATCTATGAGAGTAGCAATCTTGATTATTTACGTTGACGATATAATCATCCAAAGCAATGACGAAGAAGGAATCGTCGATGTTAAACACCATATATAAAAACAGTTTCAAACCAAAGACACTGGCCTCCCAAAATACTTCATTGGAATTAAGGTAGAAAGATCCAACTTTGGGATCTTATTGTCTAAAAAAATATATACACTTGACCTGCTATATGAAACTGGATTGATGGGGTATAAGCCTTGTGACACTCCCATTGATCCCAATGTGAAATTGGTTGATGACCAGGGGTAGCTACTTGAAGATGCAGAGCACTACAGAAGACTAGTATGCAA
Source organism: Magnolia changhungtana (assembly GCA_030180095.1). Lineage (NCBI taxonomy): Eukaryota > Viridiplantae > Streptophyta > Magnoliopsida > Magnoliales > Magnoliaceae > Magnolia > Magnolia changhungtana. The sequence continues at coordinate 7,766,469 of JASAUF010000552.1, read as the reverse complement.
GATCATATATATGATTGTTACCCATCCAGATCTCCTTTGCATTAGGAATGGCAAGCAGATTCATGCACCAGCCACGTATTCAAGAATATGTTGGGTTTTTTCAAAATAAGAAGAAAAAGAAATTTATTTTTGGGAAAAGAATGGTTATGGCTTTAGTGATTGTTGGTGTGAATGGTGAAGTCTCTTGGTGAAGGGAGCATCTTTTGAATTTGAAATGGAGGGATGCCATTGTTGGAAAGACACCACCATTGATGAAAAGACACCATGGAAGAAGATGTCATCTTATGAAAAGGGTCTTAAGCATATCTTGTGATTCTATATAAACCCATCTTTGGGTCAATTCGAATGCACAATTCCAACAATCTCCTCTCCATCTTCTTCTTCTTCACCGCTGTCGTTTTTGGAAGGTTTTTTTAAAGATACAGTTTTTCAGGCGCTAAACTGTAAATAATTTTCAGGCAGTAAATTACAAACAGTTTTCAAGGGGTAAATTGTAACAACACAGAAGTCAGGGTTGTACGTTGTAAAAGTATGTTTAAGGTGCGGTTTTTCAATTTTGCAAGCCGAAACTCACATTTCTCTGGTCTTAAAGAAGAGGCTTATTGTATCCTAGAGGCAGATTTGTTGTAACCCTCTTGCAAATTGGTTTAATCACCAGTCGGGTGTAAATATCGCCTTAAAGATAGCGTTATCGTAACGCGCCTTAAGCCTATCTTTAAATGATTCATTTTCTATTTTTTCACCTCAAATATAATAATTTTAAGGCAATATTAAAGCCTCTTTTATGGGTCATCCTGACTTTATTCGAATTACGCCGTTTGACGACTAAAATTTTCTTCGATGGCAATCGAGGGTCCATCTCTTACTCACATCACTCAAGTTGGATTACGTGCTCACTCAAGATCCTCCTTCACCACCATCTGATAATAATACGTTATAACAAATTCAAAAGAGACAAAGTTGGAAGCGTAACGACTACCTATGCAAAGGTCATATTTTCAACACTTTTTCTGATTCGTTATACGATGTTTATCATCAAAAGAAGACTACTAAGGATTTGTGGCAGGCGTTGCTCACCAAATATACATCAAAGGATGAAGACAACAAAAAATTCCTTGTAAGTCAGTTTTTAGAATTCAAAATGTTGGATGAAAAAACTATCTTTGATTGAGTACATAAGTTACAGGTCATCATCCAACAGATTATTGTCAATGGCACTAATCTCGATGAATGTTTCCAAGTATCCACAATTATTACTAAACTTCCACCTAAATGGAAGGATACTAGAAAATCATTGAAAAAAAAAAAAAGAGAAAATGTCCTTAGAGGACCTCCTAATGTTTCTTTGAATAGAAGAAGAATCAAGGCTCCATGACAAAAAGAAAGAACAACAGAAGGCCCTAAGTAATGCTAATATAGTCGAGAATAGTGTGAATTAGGAATTAGAGAAGCCACCTTTTAAGAAAGATGATAGGCTCAAACCTAATAACCAAGGGTTCAAAAAGAACACATCCAAGAAGGGTCCATGCTTCTTTTACAAAATCCTTGGTCACTTTAAGAAAGACTGCCGAAAATATAAAAAGAAAATGCTAGAAAAGAAACGGTAAGTCAATATGACGGAAGGCATGAATTTGACAACTGTCATATCTGAAGTTAATATGTTAAATGAGGATGTTGAATGGTGGGTAGATTCTGGTACTACCAGACATGTTTGTAGAAATTACAACATGTTCAATTCCTATGAAATAGTAGGGGATAATCAAGAACTATATATGGGGAATGCCTCCACATGCATGCAAGGTTGTAGGAAAAGGGAAGGTACATTTTAATCTAACTTCCGGAAAAGTCTTACTCTGAACGATGTTCTGCATGTACCGGATATTAGGAGAAATATTATATCAACTAGTCTACTGACTAAGTTTGGATTCAGACTCCTTTTTTAATCTGATAAATTGATTGTATCTAAAAATGGGGTATATGTAGGGAAGGGCTATGTATCTAATGGAATGTTCAAATTGAACCTTATAAATGAAAATTTTTCTTCCGTTTATATGCTTGATTCACATGATGTTTGACATGCTAGATTATGACATATTAGTTATTATAGAATGGATAATATGTCAATCTTAATCTAATTTCTAAGTATAAAAATCTAATGACAAATATAGTATTTGTGTACAATCCAAAATAACTAGAAAACTGTTTCTGAGGGTGGAAAGAGAATCACAACTCCTAGACCTAGTTCATAGCTACATATGTGAAATAAGCGGTTTAATAACAGGGGGGGGGGGGAAGATGTACTTCATAACCTTTATAAATGATTTCTCCCGTTATACCTCAGTATACCTATTGAAGAATAAAGATGAGGTATTACAAAAATTCAAGATATATAAGGTAGAAGTTGAGAATCTATTAAATTAAAATATTAAAATTCTGAGGTCAGACAGAGGAGGAGAATATCTATGTTTAAAATTCTCAGAATTTTATAAAACTCATGGTATAATTCAGCAAATTATAGCTCCCTATTCACCCTAACAAAATGGGATAGTAGAACGGAAAAACAGGTCTCTCATAGATATGGTAAACTTTATACTCAATAATGCAGGTTTAAGTTTAGGATTTTAAAGAGAAGCCCTATTGACTGCCTGTCATATCTTTAATAGGATACTTCACTCTAAGACTTGTAAGACTCCATATAAATTATAGAAGAATAGGATTCCTAACATCTCATACTTCAAGGTATGGGGTTGTAGAGCCTTAGTTAGGCTTACTGATCCTAAAAGGCCCAAGATATGGTTGAGATCTCCTGGGTGTATTTTCATAAGATATGCAAAAAATAATAAGGCTTATAGGTTTCTAGTTGTAGAGTCTAATCATACGATCTTGATAAACACTATAATAGAATCTAGAGATGTCGAGTTTTATAAAAACTCATTCTCTTCTATAACTAGAAAAGAGATAAGACCTCAAGATCTTAGTACAAGTAATAGTTCTCAAAAACTTGATCAAGATATCTCAGCAGTCTCAATAAAGAGGATATAGAACTTAGAAGGACCAAGGGGATCAGAAAAGGTACATCTTTCAGACCCAACTTCTACCTTTTGCTAATAAAAGGAGATAAAAATAACATAACAAAAGAAACTATGTTGGTTTATAATATAGAAAATGATCCAATAACAATAGATAATGCTCTTAGATCTCAGGATGCTTCCTTTTGGAAGGAAGCTATAAACGATGAGATGGATTCTATATTGCAAAATGGAATATGGAAACTTGTGGATTTGCCTCCATAATTAAAACCAATAAGTTGTAAATAGATTTTCAAAAGAAAATTATAACCAGATGGAATTAAAGAAAGGTTTAAGGCTAGATTAGTAGCTAGAGGATTTACACCCAAAAAGGTATTGATTCTTTTGATACTTATGCTCCAGTAGCAAGGATATCAACTATCCGAGTTTTAGTTGTTATAGCATCTATTCATAAGTTAGAAATCCCTCAGCTAGATGTAAAGATAGATTTTTTAAATGGTGACCTCGATTAAGAGGTTTATATGGAGCAACTAGAAGATTTTATACTTCCAGAACAAGAAAATAAAGTATGTAAATTGATCAAGTCGCTATATAGACTTAAACAAGCACCTAAGAAATGACATGAAAATTTTAATAAAGTAGTCACCTCATATGGCTATAAGATTAATAAATCTGATAAATGTGTATATTCAAAATTCTCTGATAATAAAGGAGTGATCATATGTCTCTATATAGATGATATGCTAATCTTTGGTACATGTTTAGAAGTTATAAATTACATTAAAAAATTCTTATCATCTAGTTTTAACATGAAAGATATGGGTGAAACTAATATGATTTTAGGTATCAAGATATTAAGAAACAATGATGGTATAACTCTATCTCAATCACGTTATATTGAAAAGATACTTAAAAAGTTTGATCACTATTATAAGAACCCAGTTTCTATTCCTTTTGATTCTAATATCAAGTTAATTAAAAATGAAGGTCATAGTGTATCTCGGTTAGAGTATTCCAAGGTGATTGGCAGTCTTATGTATACTGTGATTTCTACTCGACCCGATATTGGTTTTGCAGTAGGTAAATTGAGTAGGTTTACAAGTAATCCAAGTTTATATCATTGGAATGTTGTTTCTAGAGTACTCAGATACTTGAGAAAAGCCATTAACTCTGGTTTACATTTTTCTAGTTACCCTAGTGTATTTGAAGGGTATAGTGATGCAAGTTGGGTTACTGATTCTAATAAATCTAAGTCTACCAGTGGATGGATTTTTACACTTAGAGGAGCTACCATTTCTTGGGGATCCAAGAAGCAAGCTTGCGTATCTCACTCTACTATGGAATTTGAATTCATAGCTTTGACAACTAGTAGTAAAGAGGCAGAATGGTTAAGAAACCTATTATTAGAAATACCATTATTGGTAAGGCTTTTACCACCGGTCTCTATCTACTGTGATAGTGAAGTGACACTATCAAAGGCATATAACAAGACTTATAATGGAAAATCCAGACATATTAGTCTAAGGCATAGTTTTATGCGGCAACTACTTGGTGACGGTATTATAACAATACAATATATACGATTTATCTAGAATAAAGCGGACCCGTTCACAAAGGGACTGGTAAGGGATGTTGTCAGTAGAACATCAAGAGGAATGAGACTTATGCTAATTTTATAGACACTGGATGAGGGAAACCCAACCTAAGTTAATAAGTTCAATGGGCAAAGTAACTCACAAGAGGTAGCTGAAGCAGTATTGTACGTTTTCTATTTGTCTCATTTCTGGATGTATGTATAGTGTTGGTTACCTGTAATGATAAAATAGAGTATGAGTTGCTACTCTTAATGAATTATTTCAAGAGTGCTATAGTTATAGGTGCATTCATAAGGACTCACCTATATGAGTATTGGAAGTGAGGTCACTTCCTGATATTCGAGAGTTTTTGGCTACTCTCATGAACTCATGAATCCAGGACAGAGCACAAGGTTGTTAATGTGCTATAATTTTAGAACACATGACAATTAAAATATGTGTATGTAATATGTCCAGTTATATCATATAGAATACTTAGTTCAAGACCACAGTCACTAAGAATTCTGATTCAACTTTAATTTCTTTATACTAAGTGAAGGTTCAAGTCCATAAGACACCTTCTCCTGTGCACATATTTTCCTTACATACGCTGACCTCTGTATTTTGAAAAATAGTGGGGGATTGTTGGGTTTTTTTCAAAATAAGAAGAAAAATAATTTTATTTTTGGGAAAAGAATGGTTGTGGCTTTGGTGATTGTTAGTGTGAATAGTGATGCCTCTTAGTGAAGGGAGTATCTTTTGAATTTGAAATGAAGGGATGCCATTGTTGGAAAGACACCAGCATTGATGAAAAGACACCATGGAAGAAGATGTCATTTTATGAAAAGGGTCTTAAGCATCTCTTGTGATTCTATATAAACTCATCTTTGGGTCAAGCCGAATACACAATTCCAACAATCTCCTCCCATCTTCTTCTTCTTCACCATTTTCGTTTTTGGAAGGTTTTTTGAAAGATATAGTTTTTTAGGCGCTAAACTATAAATAATTTTCAAGCAGTAAATTACAAACAGTTTTCAGGGAAAATTATAACAACACAGAAGTCAGGGTTGTATGCTGTAAAAGTGTGTCCGGGGTGCAGTTTTTCAGTTTTGTAGGCTGAAACTCACATTTCTCCGATCTTGGAGAAGGAACTTATTGTATCCTGGAGGCGGATTTGCTGTAACTCTCTTGCAAATTGGTTTAATCACCAATAGGGTGCGAATATCGCCTTAAAGATAGCGATATCGTAACGCGCCTTAAGCCTATCTTTAAGTGATTCATTTTTTATTTTTCCGCCTCAAATATAACAGAACATGCATAGTATATAATTAGTCAAGTTTTGTATACTGCTCATATTCGACATGTATACCTCTTGTATATAATTATGTTATTCTTCATTAAATACCAAAAAAATAAATTGATTTCTATTTTTGACATGCTATCAGAGCTATTTTTTCAGTTGATACTTGCATTCACTATACATCTGCCATTTTTCACCTGATTTTCTCTCCATCAATGATTGTTGATTTCTTGACAACCAGATATTAGAGTCCTAATTACACAAATTAAAATATTATCAATCAAACCGGCGATAAGAGTCATTTCAATTGTCACAGTTCACACGACCATGCCATCAAACGTACATATAGCCCATGGTCGAAAGGTTCAGATTTTCAATCAAATAGGTCCCATTACAGATAAGACCATCTACAACAATGGGCCATCCGTACTTTGTACACAAGATCTAAAAACAAGTTATCAAGTACCAATATCCCCACATGCACCGTACGTCTTGCTGACGGAGCACCGATATCATGTAAATGCCATAGATTATCAATCCGCTGACTTATTTTCCGGTGGGCCACCTTACTCATTAGATGGATGCCAGTGGTTGGGTGGCTAGTCATGACGTTGCTGCATAATCGGAGATCCAGTTCTTGCTACCTAATGTCATACACCAACACTTTGATGTATGAAATGGATTTAAATGTTTGTGTTGAATGCACATAAGAAATATTGTAATTTACTCTCATACACTTTTTTCTTGGAATATAGTATCTGTGATTACGTGGGCGGGACCCTCTTTTGTGGTCAGTTACACTCGCACGCCTCATTTTTCTACATAAAATAATACAAAATGGACCACATAGACAACTACTTAAATCCAATCAGCTTTGCAAATCATAGTCACAAGGTTTTTTTTTAATATGTAGCTACTTTTTCCTACTTTTTTAAAAGATAATGTTAAACAAAAAATAAAATAAAATAATTAAGATCTGCATCTGGATCTAAGTCAAAGTTATGTGATATTATGAGTATTCGCTGAGTCAACTCAAAACTCGACTGATTTAACTCGGCCAGGGAGATTTCATTCAAGTCACTTTAAAATTTTATTTATTTATTTATTTTTAAAAAGAAGAAGAAGAAGAAGAAGAAGAAGAAGAAGAAGAAGTTAAAAGATGCCAATTAATTAGTGGTACCACTGTAGCTTATGGTGGTAGCTGGCTGTTGTGGGGCCAATGCAATGTATGCACCACATCCAACCTGTCCATTTGGTATGTACCTCATGTTACCTACATGGTCCAAAAATCAACCCAATCTGTGAATTTGCACTAGGGCACACCTGAATTATATAATCGCCTGATGTTTTGCCCAACCTTTCATCCAGGCAAGAGTCACTTTTGTTTTTTGAGCCTTTGGCCCTTCTGGAAGTAATAATATTTCTGCTGATTTTCCAAATAAAAAAAATAAAAGTCTAAATGACTTGGATTTTATATACACAGCCCTATGGAACCTATGCAAAGGCCCTTCTAGAAGTAATAATATTTCTCCTAATTTTCTAAATAATAATAATAAAAGAGTTTTTTAGATACATCTGATGGATAAGTTTGATGTTATACGTAAATCATGTTGGCTACTCAACAAGCTAATACCATGGGCTGCCCCCACTCTAAGTGTGCCCCTACATGGCCTAGGAGCCACCCAACTAGCGAGGAGTGTCTCGAACACAAGACCTCTCACTCTGATACCAATTGGATGCAGAACAATTAACCATTTGCTTTGAAAGCTTGCACTGATATAGCACGGTGAATTAATCCCTTTATGTCATAAATCATGCCCCAAATCCATGGGATAGGTCCTTGGCCGAACCCTCCTCGTGGGCACCAAATTCATGGGTTCCGCCCTCTCGTAGGCCTCAAATTCATGGGTTCCACCTCACACGGGCCCCAAATTCATGGGTTCCATGGGCCACCCATCCCGAGTATGCCCCTGCATCCCACATGCCACCCCACTCGAATCCAATATGAAAATGCCCCCACATTAGTAGATTTTATCCAATCCATGCGTTTGACGCATTTAACCGAAATGAATGGAGTGTCTAAAAATCAGCCCCATCCAAAACTAAGGAAAACACTACTTGCACTTAGAGGTTTTAACATTGCCGTATTGGGTTCAAGTCCAAACTTACTTGTCAACAAAAAATATTTATAAAAAAATAAATAAATAAATAAATAAATAAAAAGAAGAAGAAGAAGAAGAAGAAGAAGAAGAAGAAGAAGAAGAAATTTCAATCAAACACCCATAGTTATGGTTTTTGCCACAAACATATGAAGCCATATATATATATATATATATATATATATATATATATATATATATATATATATATATATAAAACGCATACAAATTACCCATTTTACCTCCATAAAGCATTTTGCCTGCCATGTGTAGATGATTCCCGTCCAGCAGGAAAGGTCCATGATCAACAAGGCCATGGAGCTGTTTGTTTACCGATTTTATATATTTTTACTTGACATAATCATTCAAAATATTTGTTACTGTAAATATTTTTATCTAATTATCAAATAACAAACTGGGTCAAGCCAAGACTCGGCCGAGTCAACTGGATATTGAATCAAATTGAGTTTTTGGGTTTCTAAACTATGATTGCTGACCACTGTACGTACAATGATATTTCAATGTCTTCTAGATTAAACAAGAGAGAAAGATTTAAAAAATGCTGAAAAATAGTAAAAGTCTACAAATTCTAATAGAATAATAGAATATGAAAATAATTATAGAATATTAAAAAAAATAAAAAAATAAAAATAAAAAAAGGTGGGTGCTTAGTAGAAACCCGCTGTGGGCGTCTTGGTCAAAGATACCTATCCTCTACAACACTCCAGCCACGTATCATAGGATGGAGTTATTTGATATTCTGTCAAAGTATGACACTTGATACACTGGCACCGAGGAATTATAAACATTGCATGCACTAACTCAAATTAGATTCAGTATCTCTAAGTCACATTCCAAAAGTCAGATTATTTTAATTATCTTAACCTTTGATTTGTAGACACTTCTTTGTTGAATTCATGAGGCCATTGGGTATTTTTAATCTTCAACCGTCCAATAAATGTCCACCACTCTGATAGTCGGTCAAACAAGCATAAATTTTCGGTGCATCTTGACTGAGACCTATAAATTGGACAGTTTAATATTTGAGTGGTATGCTATCTAAGCACAGTGTATCATCCATGACACTACCAGAGTATCAAAGCCAGTGTTTGGAGATACGGGATCGAGTTTGAGCTTAGACAGAGAGGGTTGGAGGAAGAGAAATGAAAAATGTATACTGTAGTTGCAGAATGCACGTGAGATTCACATGGCATACGTGTGTAGACTTTGGTGGACAAGATAAACAAAGTAAACGATCTCCTGGATGCTCATGTCACTTGTGGTAGTGCATATGTTGTAGACCTAACTAGTGAAGTGGGTTGCGGACACCTTCATGGCAAAGATGGACCAGAGAAGGCCCGATCGGAGGTAAAAATGATCTAAACCGTTAGAACCTTAAAACAGTCATATCTCACAAATCAGAATGAGTTTTTCGATGTAACATATATGATTTTGGATGGGAGAAGCTACTTTAACCAACCAACCCTGCTATGCTGAGTTGCCCACACCGGATTTGCAAGATTCCATCATATCAACGGTCAAAAGTCCATTTTATTTTTGTTTTTGCTATAAATAGTAAGTTTTAATTCAATCATAACTTTTGATCCTTTGAGTTGTAGGAGTTGCACCAAACATGAAAATGGCTTAGAAAAATTAGGAGAATTAAGGTAGTTAGGCCAAATCGGACACTTACTATTTGTGGCCAAAAACCATGAAGTCTAGTAGGAATGATGATCATTTATAAATAGTAAGTTTACGATTTATAGTAAGTCAAGTTTTTAGGAAGTTTGAGTTGGAGTTGGAGTCTAAAACTCCGTTCTAGGTTTGAATTCATTATTTAAAATATTGTAATTTCATTTTTATTATCAATTAATTTATTTTTAAATTATTTGAATTTTTATTTTTTTTTTATCCCTGGTGGATTTGAGAAAACTCTGTGAGAAATACAGAGAGCTCTGTAGATTCAGAGTAGTTATCCTTGAGAAAGATGGTAATCAACCTCATCACATCAATCCCTACATCACAAGGATACTCCGCTGATGAACATGGCATGCTGACGCAGGGATGAACGTGATGAGGTCGATCACCGTCTTCCTCAAGGATAACTACTCCGAATCCACGGAGCTTCTCCGGACTCCTCACAGAGACTTCTCGAATCCACGAGGAAAGAAAGCAAGAAAATAAAAATAAATTCTAATAAAATTCGAAATTGATTAATTGATAAAATAAATGAGTTCACAACCCTTTAAATAGGGATACCAAGCAATGAGAGAGAAATCAGAAGCAAACTACAACTAAAACTCCTAGAATTCACAACTTACTATAAATAGTAAACTTACTATTTATAGATGGTCGTGATGTCTACTAGTGCGCAAGGTTTTCGGCCAAAAATAGTAAGTGTCCTATTTGGCTTCACCAAACCGTTCTCCTGATTATTTTAAGCTCTTTTCACATTGGGCGCAACTCCTAAAGCTCGACGTATGAAGAGTTATAATCAAACTAAAACTTACTATTTAGAGTAAAAATGAAATTAAAATAGGGAAATGATCATCGATACAGGGGTATTTCGCAAATCCGGCTTTTATAACCCAAAATCAAATATTTTACGCCCGATGACTCATTTCGGATTGTGAGATACGCCCGATCTAAGGTCCGACAGTCTAGATCACTTCTGTCGTCGACCGGGCCTTTTTGGTCCATCTTGGCCATGAAATTGTCTGCGACCCGCTCTATATCAGTCCTCTCTACTTCAAAAGAACTCGTTCTCGAGTTCTCATCCTGCTCTGGTTCATGATACTCGGTCAGGTCCATGACGTTGAAAGTCCATGAGATCGTTATGTCATTTGAAAGATTAACAACATAAGCGTTGTCATTGATCTTTTGAATGATTGAGATTGATCCAATCTTCTTATTTTTCAACTTGTTATACGTCCCGGTCGGAAATCTCTCTTTGCGCAGATGGATTATAATGCGATCGCCCACCTCGAACACTTTTTGTCGCCGGTGCTTGCCCGCTTGTTCCTTATATTTCTCGTTCGAGGCATGTAGCTTAGTCTGCACTTCCGCATGGATGCCCACGATCTTGTCTGCTATATGTTCTGCTGCAATGCTGTGCCTGGGTGCTTGGGCAAAGGGACCATGACGAGGCACTCGTCCGTAGATAATCTGGAACGGTGATTTTCCTATCGAGCGGTTCACCATGTTATTGAATGTAAACTCTGTTTGAGACAATGTCAAATCCTATTGCTTCAGTTTTTCTCCTGAATTACAGTGAAGGAGGTTTCCCAACATGCGATTCACAACTTCGGTCTACTTATCAGTCTGTGGGTGGTAGGCGTTACTCAATTGAAGTCATGTATCGAATCGAGTCCACAAAGTCCGCCAAAAGTAGCTAATGAACTTCGTGTCACGATCAGAAGTAATGGTCTTGAGGACCCCGTGTAGCTGTATGACTTCCCTGAAGAATAAATTTACCACGTGTGTTGCATCGAGTGTCTTCTTGCATGGGATGAAGTGCGCCATCTTGGAGAAACGATCTACCACCACAAACACCGAATTCATACCACATTGTGTTCGTGGGAGACTAAGCATGAAGTCCATTGATAAATCCTCCTAAGAACCATCAGGCACAGGTAACGGGGTGTAGAGGCTTGTATTATGAGATTGTCCCTTGGAGGTCTGACAAACATAATAACATTATACGGTTTTTCCCATATCACATACTAATTACGGCCAATAATACCATTCTTCCACAAGAGCTCGCGTCTTGTCTCACCCAAGGTGTCCACCGAAGCCACCTCCATATAGCTCCTGAATAATCTACTCCCTCAGAGAACTTTGGGGCTTGTACAATTGATTCCCTTGGAAGAGGAACTCGTCCTGTATATGAAGGTCACTAGGGTAACCTTTTTGGTACTTCATCCAAGAATCTTTGAAGTCCTCATTCTCAACATATAGCTCCTTGAGACAGTTAAAGCTGACCACCTCGTTGCTCATCATAATAAGTAGTGATGCACAACGGCCAAGTGCATCAGCCACCTTGTTCTGCTGCCTTAACTTGTGCTTCAGAATAAACATGAATTCCTGTAAAAACGTAACCCATTTAACATGCACACGATTCACATTAGTTTGACTATTAATAAACTTTAATACTTAATAGTCAGTGTACAGAACAAACTCTCTTTGAATCAGATAATGTTGCCAATGTCGCAGCACCTAAACAACTACGTACAACTCAAGCTCATAAGTCGACCACTTCTTTCGAGCTTCACTGAGCTTCTCACCGTAGAAGGATACCAGCCTGCCTTCCTGTGATAATACTCCAATTCCGACATATGAAGCGTCACACTTAACCTCAAATAATTTGTTGAAATTAGGAAGCACCAAGATCGGTGTTGTAGACAAACGATTCTTGATCTCATAAAAGCTCTTGTCAGCTTTATCGGTCCACTGGAACGATCCTTTTTTCATGCAATCTGTTATAGGTGTGACTATGGTGCTAAAATCTTACACAAATTGGCGATAGAAAGTCGCCAACCCGTTAAAACTCCTCACCTCATGAACGTTTGTTGGGATCAGTCATTCTCAAATGGCTCTCACCTTTTCATCATCCATACGGATGCCTATGGACATTACAACAAATCCTAGAAACAACAGGCTGTCAGTTAAAAAATTATACTTCTTCAAGTTGAGGTATAACTTGTTAATTTATAGGACCTACAACACCTGCCTGAGATGTTTCCTGTGCTCTGTTTTATCCTGACTATATATCAATATGTCATCAAAATATACTACCACAAATTAACTAGTGAATGGTTTTAAAACTTGATTCATCCAACCATAAAAGTACTTGGTACGTTCGATAGGCCGAAGGGCATGACCAACCACTCATACAATCCTTCCTTGGTCTTGAATGTCATTTTTCACTCATCACCAGGTCGGATACGAATCTAATAGTACCCACTCCTTAGATCTAGTTTAGAGAGCATCCTAGTCCTTTCTAGCATATCGAGCATATCGTCCAACCATGGTATTGGGAAGCAATATTTGATGGTAATTTTGTTGATTACGCAGCTATCGACACACATGCGCTAGCTTCCATCTTTTTTTTTGCGTTAATAATGCTGGTACGACACATGGGCTCCTACTCTCTCTCAAGAGACCCTTACGGATCAATTCTTCCACTTGCCCCTGAAGTATCTCACACTCCTTCGGACTCATCCGATAATGAGGGCGGTTGGGCAGGCTAGCCCAACAGTCTTGGGGGGCAATCCATCAAGTAAATCTTCATACCAGACTTCTTTGAATTCGTTTAGCAACAGTCTCAAACTTGGAGGGATGATTGAGGGTTCCTCTTCCTTGCCCTTCACCATTACGGCACATACATCGCCGGTTTCCTTGGATTCCTCCATGAAATCCCGAATGGTCAAGAGGGAACTCCCCTCCACTTTAGAGGCTTTAAGATGGTTCTTTAGTGTCATAAGGGCAATGATTATTTTTTGACTATCTTTGACGAATATGTAGACATTGTCTCATCCTCGATAGGTCGCATCACGGTTCACTGCTAGGGTCAACCAAGTAGCATATGGCAAGCTTCCATTTCGACCATGTCATAAAGTATCTGATCCTTATAATTTTTGCCATTTAAAAATGAGATAATGCATTGTTCAGTTACATTGGTCTTATTCACCTTTTTTATCCAACCAATTGAGTATGGGGAAGGATGTTTCGTCGTTGGTAGCTGCAACTTGTCCACCATCACTCTTGAGACGATGTTCTCGCTCTTACCACTTTCTGTGATCACATCACAGACCTTTCCGTTAACAGTGCACCGAGTACGAAATATATTGTGTCGTTGTGGATGTAATTCCTTTCGTGGGGTATACTTTAACGTCTCAAAAAAATTCGTACAAAGACCCGAGTACCACCTCAGGCAGAAATCACTCAGGACCAAATCCTTTAGAAATTAGACTAAATTAACTAAGTGCTAAACTAGATTAGCTGTGAAATTAGATTGAACCACTTTAAATACGAACTACAAGACCTGAAACTTGTGGAATCATTAACGCTACATTACCCTGAAATCTAGGATCAATCTCTAAACCTAGTTGCTCTCGGGTGCACATTGAAACTTCGTATCGGACTTAGACTGTGCGTTGAAAGTCCAATTACTACAAAACCATATGATTAGGACCGCCTTACTGGGCTTGACAACCATCTCGGAAATTAAATCCAAATAGTATCCTAAAACGCACAACTTGAGCCCTGAGTGAAGCGTGTGAGAAACGTGAATACCCTTTGAAAATGTAATTAGATTTAAGTAAATTGGGCTGTTCGCTTGTGGGCCAAATCTAAAGTTTCAGACCGTCAGAATCTGACCCAATTACACCCTCGGATCAGGGAAAATTTCCTACACAGGTCCATGTACTCTTGGCCCTGATCGAGCGACGATGACCGTTGAACTGAAATTAGTCGACCACGGTCAATCCACAAATCTGATAAGACCGAAACCTTAACCTGACCCAGATCTAATGTTAGGAAGCTTAAGTCCGACTGCCTGTAGAAAAGGGGCCTCCAGATCAGCTCCGTTGGACTGAAACAGTCAGTCTTTAGCTATAACCTACGTATACCATGGTCCTGGGTCCATTCCCATGAGTTCTGGGCCTATATAAGCCCCTTAAACCCTCTCTTTCTCTCTCTCTCTCTCTCATTCCATATGAATTTGGAAAATCCTAAGAGAGAGAAGAGAGAAAAGAGAAGGAAAGAGAGAGAAAGTGAGAGAGTGAGTTGGCGTTTGTTTCTGGGATTCGATCTCGCCGCTCCACATGCTCAACCACCATTCTTGTATCACTATACGGGCGATTCCGATTTTGTTCTTAGGTAAGAAAACCTATCCCTAATCTATTCTAGGGTTCAAATAGTGTAAGTGATGAAATAGCTAACTTATTTCATGCTATAGGTGGCCGTTGTGCCATAGACAAAGACTTGGCATACAAACTGAGTTCGATACTTGTTTATCGATGAAAGGTGTGGACTATAAATATTTAGGTTATGATTTTCAAGGCTTTCAATGTTAGCAATGATTTATGATTAACTTGATTGCTATCATACATGCTTAGATACTATATTTTCCCTATATTACACATATATGAACTATATTGAAATATATGCATTCCATGTGTTTGTTGAAATATTTATATGGGTATGGAATTATGATTTGTGCTTGCCATGATTTATGTTTGAGGATACATGATGGTTGTACATGTGGCAACTCCTATATGGAAGGATTTGCTACGATATGATTTTAACTAATTTATTACATGTATCTAATATGTGTAGTCTAAGTGTTTGGTAAATTGCCTGAATGAGAAAATGCTTGATGTGATGTACCTAATGAGGGTGTTGAGATAGGATTCTCAATCCCCTTATACATAGTTAGAGTTTCCTTTATGTAACATATCTTACTACTATGTGATTTACTATTGAAATGCCTATGTATGCTAACATGTACACTATGTGTTCATTGAAATGCTCAAATGAGATTTATATTCGATTTTAGTTGTCACATGCTATCTTTGGCTACTACATGCGTATACAATTGCTTGGAGTGTGTTTGGGGCTATGACGTACTCCAAGCGATCGGTAATGATTTCCGAGTTAGTGGCCGAGGTCATTTCGCGACACTAGATAGGTTCGAGGAATCCAAGTCATACACTACTAGTCGACAGTGGTTAGGCCACGTGGAGTGCTTATGCGCTCCATGTCGATCAACTTGACATACGCTCGTACCAGTCGAGCTTGTCAAACAACCCGATTAGCCTAATATATGTTCACCATGTATAGACGCTACTGCTTGAATCTAAGATACCAACTCACCAGCGGAATGCCCGTTTAACCCTGATACCTCGATCTGCTAAGACTCATGAGCTAAACATGGTGGTATAAGACATCGTGGTTGAGCTGTCGGCCTACACTGGGGCGACGAACCTCTCCGTAGTGTCCAGTGAGCAACCCACACTAGTGAGCCGAATGCGGTGGTATGGGATACTGTATTCGAGCTGTTGGCCTATGATTAGGTGACGAGCCCGTAGTGTTTGAGTATACACTAGGACTACGCTAAGCCGATGAGCCTTTCCGTAGTTGCTTTAAGTATAAGCTAGGCCTGCGCTGATGGTGACGATCCTCCCCGTAGCAACCTAGAATTTGTCTATCGTGTGTGATTAACTACGATTGACGACCCTAGATGGATAAATGTTTGGGTCAATGATATAAAGGGAGGTACCTTAGCTTCCTAACTTGCTGTATGAATAAGTTTAATTAAGAACTCGACTAATCATATACATGGACTGCATTTGCATGTGCCTTTGGCATTGGTGTTGAGCACAGAGAAAGGGGTGGATGCCGCGATCGTAAGATGTTGTCGTAAGAGGGAGTGCAGGCGAGGGCATGCATCATTACAACATACCATTCTTACATTAACCAGAGTACTTAGGATATGATTGTTGTATTACTTTATCATTTCTGCTTAAATGAATTGACAACATGTTAACCTTTGCTTTATAGCACCACTGAGTTGATCACTCACTCCCATGTTCTGGAATGATGCTTTAAACACCAACCAGACCTTATTGTAGTTGTAGATGATGTCGATGCTTATGAAGTAGAGCTAGACTTTTATGACGACAACGAGGAGTTCTCCTACATGCAACTACCAGGCGGGTTTATGTAAACCATGTTCTGATCGACGGGGCTTACAGGGTTGCTGATTAGATGACATTACAATCTTGTATATTTTGAAATTTTACATGTAACTAATTCACCTGGTATCATTATCATACTTAGGAGACCTACAATCACTTATATGCTTTATATATACTTATCACAGTCTTCCGCTTGCGAAATTCAACTGTCTCTAGAGTGTGATATGTTGTTTTGGTATAATCTCATTCATGTTTAATGCACTAATACAGACAACATTCAATCATCATTATCTTTGTTGCATAAGTGATATTTTAGAACTCGAGAGTTTGAGCTTATGCTCGACCCCTGATTTTCAAGGCGTTACATATACTCTAATCGCCTCACAACTAGAAATTCGCCACGATCCTCGCTCGTCACTTCATCACCACCTGCTATTTCTTCAGTGATTTGTTCATGTTCATCAAAGCTATGGTCTTCTTCTACGGCCTCATCTTCAGTGCCCCCTTCGTTTATAGTCAAGTGTGTTGCGGGACGTTGAGGACAAGTGTTTGATAAGTGGTCTGGTTGGCCACAGCGGTAACAATTATTCGACCTTGGCCGAGCATAAGATTTGAAATCCTACTCGGGCCCTCTGTTGTGGGTGTTGCACGTTGAGGTTTAGATGAGCCTTTTTCCGTATCATGATTTGTCGTTGTAAGAGGTTGAGGACGTTCTCTTACTGGATCTTTTCCTCATGCCAGCAATGGATCCTACGTAGGACCTGTCATGGGAAGTCGAGTTGAAGGATAGGGATGAGTAGGAGCTCTTGCAAGTTGTGTTTCTACCCTACTTGCCAATTGAACTGCTTCATCCAAGGTCCCGACTGGGTATATCTGAACTCTGTCCTGAATTGTCAGTCGTAACCTACCTATAAATCGTGCCACCTTCTGTGACTCAGATTCTGACAGATTGTTTCGTGTAGCCAACCGCTGGAATTCTTCAGTGTAATCTGTGACAATCTGATTTTCTTGTTGGCAATTTTGGTATTGTTGGAATAATATCTGCTCATAATCAGTGGGGAGAAGTTGTGGTCGAAGAAGACGTCTCTTCCGTGGCCATGATGAGATGGGTGCCTTGTTCTGGCGGGCTCGTGAGAGTCGTAATTGTTTCCACCATGCAGAAGTACTATATTTTAATTTAAACGCTACCAATTTTAGCCTTTTATGATCTGGCACGTCCATATAATCAAAATATCTCTATACTTCACTATCTAATCGAGAAAATCTTCTATACGTAATAAATCATTAAAACTAGGAAGTTCAACCTTACCTCAATAGTCTCTTTCAGCATAATGTAGATGATCACCTCTATGGATTGGTCGCCGAAAAAAATCCTCATTAAGGTCCTCGTCACTAGAACTTGAATCGTCTGGTGTAGCCCTACGGTTTGTCACTAGTAGTGTTCTACGAAAATTGGGGTTGTGTCGTATAGTAACCATAGGTGGTGGAGCCTAGGGCTCGGGGCAGAAGTAGCGCATCCGCAAGACGGTCGGGGGTTACCTGCAGCCCTTGCATGGTTAACTGACTCTCCCGGTGAAAAGCTTTCATTCTTTCTGAAAGATAACGAATCTCTGGATCACCATCCACATGATTTTTATTCATACCTTTATTGTTTGTCATCGGCCCGAGGGGAATCCTCGCTTTGATACTAATTGACACAGGGATGAACGTGATGAGGTCAATCACCGTCTTCCTCAAGGATAACTACTCCGAATCCACGGAGCTGCTTTGGACTCCTCATAGAGACTTCTCGAATCCACGGGGAAAGAAAGCAAGAAAATATAAATAAATTCTAATAAAATTTGAAATTGATTAATTGATGAAATAAACGAGTTCACAACCCTTTAAATAGGGATACCAAGCTATACGAGAGAAATCAGAAGCACAACTAAAACTCCTAGAATTTGCAACTTACTATAAATAGTAAACTTACTATTTATAGACGGTTGTGATGTCTACTAGTGCGCAGGGTTTTCAGCCAAAAATAGTAAGTGTCCTATTTGGCTTCACCAAACCGTTCTCCTGATTATTCTAAGCTCTTTTTACGTTGGGCGCAACTCCTAAAGCCCGACGGATGAAGAGTTATAATCAAACTAAAACTTACTATTTATAGTAAAAACGAAATTAAAACAGGGAACCGACCGTCGATCCATGGGTATTTCGCAAATCCGGCTTGTGCAACCCGGCTTAGCGGGGTTGGTTGGTTAAAGTAGCTCGTTCTACCGCAAAATCATATATTTTATGCCCGATAACTCATTCCAGATTGTGAGATACACCCAATCTAAGATCCGACGGTCCGGATCACTTCTGTCGTCGACCGGGCTTTTTCTAGTCCATCTTGGCCATGAAACTGTCAGCAACCCGCTCTACATCACATGCCCAAAGAAATCATATGCATAGAATGAATGGCATATACTATTGTGCTCCACAACTTGATCTTGCTAATGAATGGCATAGATCATGGTCCATCTCCCTGATTTGCTAGCACATTGTGCTCCACAACTTGATCTTGCTAATGAATGGCATAGACTATGCATGTGGCATATAAGGGATGGGAGATGCAGCAAACCAGACTCATGTTGAACGTCATGATTTTTGGACCAGGGACCTTCAAAGTCGGTCCCACCTGATGAATAGCTTGGATCCCACACGCATGTGCGCCTCAGCTGTTGTGGTTGTTGCTGTAAATATAAATGGCTTCTTCATACATTTTTAATGTTTAGAAGAAGGGAACTCACGTATGTTAGAACATATGGTAAATACCATACATTCAAGCAGCATGGTCCCACCCATGATGTTTATGTGCAATCTGACCATCTGGTGTGATTGAGGTCCTCTTGTTCCCGGAGGCAACAAGGTAAAATCACGCCTAAAACCGGTATATATACATGGTGTGTCCCACGTGACTTTTGGAATAATAGACTAAGTTTTGGTGTGTTCTTCCATCCTTGTTGGGTGTTCCTAATGAATAGGTTGGGTGGAATTTACACACAACCACCACATTCTATCTGAAAGTGTCTATGTGGGTGTCATCCTCCCAATGACCTTATTTTCTGTTGGTTTTTTTTTTTTTTTTTTTTTTTTTTTAAGAAAGAAAATCATTTTCATGGGATCTGAAAGTACAGCTGTGAAGGCACGGCCAAAATATTTCACGAGGGTCTGCCAAGAAAAGGGAGGGTGCCCACCTATCATAATGAAAAAACCAAAAAAAAAAAAAAAAAAAAAAATATATATATATATATATATATATATATATATATATAGAGAGAGAGAGAGAGAGAGAGAGAGAGAGAGAGAGAGAGAGAGAGAGAGAGAGAGAGAGAGAGAGAGAGAGAGAGAGAGAGAGAGAGAGAGAGAGAGATGCTCACACACAACTAGTTGGACCATTCAAATTTGTCCAACTAGCTTGCATTAAATGACAAAGAAATCACCTTTCTACATGCATATAATGCAGAGAAATTTACGACTGTGGACCCCACCTTTTATCCAGCGGTTTTTTTGAAGCAATACAAACTTAGAATACGCACTAGGACCTCCTCGTATGGAGTCGGAATTTCAGGATGAAAACACCCCTCCTTTTGACGGAAACGGATTCAGTACTCCCCCTACCACCAGCTAATGGCGGACGGTCGGTGGTCTGTGGGCCCCACCATGATGTATTCTTTTCATCCATGCCATCCATATATTTTTCCAGATCATTTTATGGTATGAGACCAAAAATGAGGCATATCCAAATCTCAAGTGTACCGCATTACAGGAAACATTATTGAATGAGCGTCGACCATTAAAAACTTTTTGGGTGCCCACTGTGATGTTTGTGAGAAATCCTCCACATTTAAGTTCATTCATAGGTTCACAAAGACCTGGATGAAGAGGAAAAACAAATTTCATAATGATCCAAAACTTCTGTAACCCTTAAAAGGGTTTCAATGGTAGATGTTCAATTCCCCACTGCCTTTTACAGTGTGGTCCACTTGATAGTTAGATCTATCTTATTTTTTGTCTCAAGCCTTAATATGAGTTCGCCAAATAGATGGACGGTTTGGATATAACACATACCTCATAAAAGGACCCACAAAAAGCGGTGGGGATTACAACAGAAAAAAAAAAAAAAAAAAAAAAAAAAAAACCGTGGACCTATGGCTACGGATTAGAGCCGTAGCCATAACTGTAGTCTATATGAAATATTTTTTTTTTTCCTGTTGCAGTTGATACAGATCGGTTACGGTACCTATTGCTACGGTTATAATCCGTAGCCATAGGTCTACGGTAATTACTTGATTTAAGTTATCGATACCATCGATCATGTCTCGATATTATCGATGACTTATGCTCGATACTATCGAACATATGTCGATAATATCGACAATTCATCAATTTTTCGAGTTTTTTTGCTAGACAATTTGGCATTCATTTTCGATATTATCGAACTATGGTCAATATATCGATAATCTCTGGCTACGGTTATAATCCGTAGCCATAGGTCTATGGTCATTTTCTCCTTTCTTTTCCCACAAGTACTATTACTTAATCAACTTTCTTCTTCACACCTGATGCAAAATTAAATAATAATAAAAAAAAAACACAAAAAGAAAGAAACAAAGCATTAGAACAGCATAGAGAATGTAACCTTAGAAGCATTATGTTGAAAGATTGAGATGTAATGGTTTTGATTTACAGGTTATTCATGTCGATTACAGCCAACAAGGCGACAAGGACCCCTTGATTTTTATTTACAAATGGCCTCATTTTTTCTTCACATGCTTCTAAGGAAAAAAAAGATCTACACAATTCAGGAACCTTATACCATCTTGTTTCAACATAATCGTGTAAGCAATGGAAATGGAAAACCATGAATATGCATGATACTAAGAAGAGCGCCTATGGTTAGAGAGAAATAGGAAAGCTTAAATTAAATAATAATAATCTCATTGATCGGGGTAAACTTGATATTCAGCGGGGGAAATATGAGATTCAGCAGGGCATATTATGAAAATCAGCGGGGCAAACTAGAAAATCAGCTGGGCAAACTGGAAAATCAGCGGAGGAAACTAGAAAATCAACGGGGCAAACTAGGAAATCAGGAGGGAGCTGGAAATTCAGTGGGGTAAACTAGAAAATTAGCGGGACAAACTGGAAAATCAATGGGGGAAACTGGAAAATCAGCGGGGCGAACTAGAAAATCAGCGGGGCAAACTGAAAAATCAGCGGGGGAAACTAGAAAATCAGCGGGGAAAACTAAGAAATCAGCGGGGCAAACATGAAAATGAGAGGGGCAAACTTAACAAATAATTTCTTAGCTTAAGCTGAAAAATGTAAACATATCCAATGTTCAAATGGACCACACCACATGGATATGTATTATTTTTCTTTAAAAATTAATAAATTTAGAAAATTTGGTGGCTCACATAGTATGTGTATGACATTCAAGTTTATCAAACATCTACAACTAATACAACTAACCATACTAATCACACAGAACCAATGATAATGATTTTTTGACTAGAAACCTTTCTGATTGAATCATTGGATGGGCCACAAGTGCATTTTGATGTTTTCAAGTGGTATATGTTATTTTTTATGGTATGACTCATCTTCCATTTACATTGACCAAATTTTTGGTCTTCTCAATATCACACCAGATTACATTATTCAACTGGTTGGATATCATAAAAATATAATATGGGCCCAAAATTCTCTACTTTATCACTTTCTAAAAAGAAAAAATGCATGGTCGGTATTATGATAATTTCAACACCCAAAAAGCACTTCTCCATCATTACATTCATCGGGACAGTAGTTGGTAAAATCCCAATTTGTCAAAATTCTTAATATCAGATAATTTTTACATTATTATGCCATGTAATTTAAAACTGCTGAGATTTTCAACATAATAGATCTTTGTCACACTGCTAATCCTCTGTTGAGAAAAAAATAATTCTACACCTAAGAATCTCATTGACAAACTCAATGCGATTGCTAACCTTTTCCAATGATTTTGTTTTGCAAGACTGCAGCAACTCTGTAAAAACCAGTGCTTTGTACGCCCTCAGAATCTCACCATATTTGAATTTCTGGCTCTTTTAACAATGGATTTGTCCAAACATAATATTGAAATTGCAACAAGAAGGAAAAAATCACATCCTTGTGGATGCTTCTTCATGCATATCGTCTGATACCTACAACTTAAGAGACCATTTAACTACTTCATGCATCATACTTCTTTGGGTTGTCCTTCACTATATGAGTCATAACCAGTGTAACAAACATCACCTATAACATCACAAAGTATATACTCAACTATTCGTTATGTGAATATATATTTAAATTTAAAAAAATTGATTTACAAAGCACTGGTTTTGGATCAAGCTTATAATTGTGTTTTCTATTAATCTATATCTGTATGATCTTATGAATAGGTTTGATAATAAACAAACATCACTGTTGGGCCGACTATGGTTTCAGCGGTGGAAATCACTATGCCCACTGTTTCCCATGGTATGATCCACTTGATCTTTTGATATGCTTCAATTTGGGGGCTAAACCCTTTAAAATAAATGGAAAAACGGATGAACGGCGTGGATATACTACATACATTCAATGTGGGCCCAACTGAGTTTACTTAGTATAATGGGAGCGTACTGACTAACTCAGTACGCAATCCGATTACGCTTGCTACGCCCCACAATAATGTTTTATTTGTAATACATCATGTTCATCGGATTATGTAATACCCCTCCGTTTTCATCGCAATATGTATACACCAAATCCCCATATGTGAAAGGGAACTTAGACATTGAGGGAGGGAATCTAGACATTCAACGGGACAAACATGAAATTGAACGGGACAAACATGAAATTCAGCGGGGGAGACATTAAATTCAGCGAGGAAAACATGAAATTCAGTGGAGAAAATATGAAATTGATCGGGGTAAACTTGATATTCAATGGGGGAAACATAAGATTCAGCAAGGCAAATCATGAAATTCAGTTGGGCAAACTGGAAAATCAGCAGGGCAAACTGGAAAATCAGCGGGGCAAACTAGGAAATCAGCGAGGGAAACTGGAAAATCAGCGGGAGAAACTGAAAAATCAGCGGGGCAAACTAGTAAATCAGCGGGTGAGACTAGAAAATTAGTGGGGCAAAATAGAAAATCAGCGTGGCAAACTAGGAATTACTTAGATATTTTATATATGGCGTATAAGTAATTCAAGTTGATATTTACAGATGACAGGTCCTTCTTAAGACATTATATGAAAAATTATGCTTGTTTAATTACCTGATGGACACTTATCGAATGGTTAAAAATAAAAAATATCTGATCATCCTAATAAAACATCAACAAGTGTCCACAAATCAGAGATTAGGATTGTTTAAGCGGTCTTGTTTTTTAACATTGACTTAGACAATGGGTTCTTCCATTTAGTTAGTTTAATATGAGTTGATGTATGCCACTGATACAGTTTCCGAGTGCCCAAGTATCAAGCCCCAATGCTCTACTGAGTATGAAATGACTCCCCCTTATGAAAATGGTGAACTTACTGGTGGCCCGCATTGAAGGCATCTAGACCATCAAATTGTTGGGCTAGTTGTGGATGGAGGAGAGCTCGAAAATCAAACTGATCAAGCATAACAACCATTAAATTAGTTTATTTTTGCAGTAACTGTCCTCTATGGAATGAAACTTCTATATAAATCAATCGAATTCATTTGGTTAAATTTTAACAGCAGTGGTAAGGAATGAAACTCCTCTATGGGATAACTAAATCAACAGTCTTAAGTTATGTTGCAGAAGACATCTAAAAATGAGTTCATGTTAATAATAATTATATATTAAAGATCAAAACCTCTAATAAATCATTTCTACTTCAACAACTCTATTTTCGTCTTCAGCTTGAATAAAGAAGCTAAAATCCGATTGACAGGTTGAAAATAGAAGAAAGGAAAAAATGGGGTTTCCTTCATGCACAAACTCAGTATTTCATGGAAATTGCAATGAACAAAATCTTACCGAGATCGTCGTAGAAGAAATCCCTCGAACCGGATGGTTGCTTGCGTGGAGAAATCCGTTGGAGATGAATAGGATGCAACGTTTTGAAAAATGAGCAGGCCAAGCATGAAAGTGAGCGGGGAAAACTAGAAAATCAGCGGGGCAAACTAGAAAATTAGCGGCGGAGACTAGAAAATCAGCAGGGCAAACTAGAAAATCAGCGGGGCAAACATAAAAATCAGTGGGGGACACTAAAAAATCAGCAGGTGCAACATGAAAATCAGCGGAGGAGATATGAAAATGAGCGGGGCAAACATGAAAATGAGCGGGGGACACTAGAAAAACAGTGGGGCAAACTACAAATTCAGCGGGGGAGACTAGAAAATCAGCGGGGCAAACTAGAAAATTAGCGGGGCAAACATGAAAATCAGCGGGGGACACTAGAAAATCAGCGGGTGCAACATGAAAATCAGCGGAGGAGACATGAAAATGAGTGAAGCAAACATGAAAATGAGCAGGGGACAGTAGACATTCAGCGGGACAAACATGAAATTCAGTAGGGGAGACATTAAATTCAGCAGGAAAAACATGAAATTTAGTGGGAAAAACATAAAATTGATCGGGATAAACTTGATATTCAGCGGGGGAAACATGAGATTCAGCAAGGCAAATCATTAAATTCAGCAGGGCAAACTAAAAAATCAGCGGGGCAAACTGGAAGATCAGCGGGGTAAACTAGAAGATCAGCGGGGCAAACTAGAAGATCAGCAGGGCAAACTAGGAAATCAGCGTGGCAAACTGAAAAACCAGTAGGGGAAACTAGAAAATCAGCAGGACAAACTAGAAAATCAGCGGGGCAAACTAGAAAATCAGCGGAACAAACTGGAAAATCAGCGGGGTAAACTTAACAAATAATTTCATGTCTTGAGCCAAAAAATCTAAACATATCCAATGTTCAAATGGACAACACCACAAGATCATGTCGATATATCGCTAAAACATTTAATTTTAGTCATCCGTTGCTGGACAATAACAACCATGATTCGATATTATCCACAACCTATCGATATATCGATGGATCGATATATCGACACACTATCGATATATCGACATTACATGAAAAGTCATCAACGCTTGCTGAATAATTGTATTCCAGTTTCAATATTATCAACATGTTAGCGATATAATCGATGACTTACGTCGATTATATCGATGATATGTCGATTATATCGATCACTTACGGCGATTAGATCGATGATATGTCGATCTAATTGACTTTACATACATAGTCGATGCTTACATATGTATCATCGACATGTCATCGATGTATCCATCGTCATCGTCGATGTGATCGATAACATGTCGATATATCGACAAAATATGGAATTTGAGGGCTTGGTTGTTGGACACTAACAGCCATAATTCGATGATATCGACAATCTGTCGATATATCGATAAATTGTTGATATATCAACATTATATGAAAATTCATCGATGGTTGATGGACAAATGTCAGCCAGTTTCGATGATATCGACAACCGATCGATATATAGATTGATATATCGATAAAGTGTCGATATATCAACAGTATATGAAAATGAGCAGGGCTTGCTGGACAAATGTCAGCCAATTTCGATATTATTGACACATTGTCGATATAATTGATGACTTATGTTGATTATATCGATGATATGTCGATCATATCGATAACTTACGACGATGACATCTATGATATGTCGATATAATCGACGTTACATACATATTTGTAATTTTAATTTGTGTAGTTTTTTTTTTTTTTTTTCAGTTAGCTTGTTGTACACACCCATGTCAGTAAACACCCTCCATGTTAGCCATCCCCACTAGGGATCGAAGCGAAGATGAATAAATTCCATCCTTTTTACAAGTATCTGAAAGTTTATTTGGGTGGAGAAGTTAGAGTTGTATTGTAGCACTAGGGATCGATACGAGGGTGAATAAATTCCATCCTTATTTTTATTACTTGTATTTTTTAGCAACTAGCCAAGGAAAACGTACCTAAATAAGACTTTAATTTCCCTAATCACCTACTACGGAGGTGTCCCAAAGGAGTTTTCCTTTCTTCAAATGGTTTTTTTCTTTTTTAATTTCACTAATAAACTATGGGTTGTATTGTAGCACTGGAATCATGTTCTCTTCTTGATCCATCCGTTTTACAGAAACTCTCTTTGTGCATAAGCATTTTAAAAAAATGGAAAAAAGAAGAAGAAGAAGAAGACAAATTGAGAGGAAGAACTATAAAATATGTGATGGTCCATTAAGATCTTGCTATATAATTGATTGTTTTTAATGGTCATCCTAACTATGAATTTAGTAGGTGATTAGTTTATTTTGACTATCGCAATATTTAGTCAAATCGCTGAACGAGAATTGTTTATTTTAAACTTCACCAGAGTCTCAAAAATATATAAATGCCATCAGATTTCTGTGTGCTTGTCCACAATAGTAAGGGCCATTAGCTGAACTGTCTGATTCATTTTTCACTAATATTGCAAACTGTACATTAGAGCAGTGATGAACCGGTGGGAGAAACTAGAAAATATGCTTGAGACATATGCATTCTGGTTACTTCCAGGTTGTAATATGCTTGAAAATCGGCGAGGGAAACTAGAAATTCGGTGAGGGAAACTAGAAAATCAGCGGGGGAAACTAGAAAATCGGCGAGGAAAACTAGAATATCGGCCGGGCAAACTATCAAATCAGCGGGGGAGACTAGAAAATTAGCGGGGCAAACATGAAAATCAGCGGGGCAAACTAGAAATCAGCGGGGCAAACTAGAAAATCAGTGGGACAAACTAGAAAATCAGTGAGGGAAACTAGAAAATCATCGGGGCAAACTGAAAAATCAGCTGAAAAAACTAGAAAATCAGCGGGGCAAATTAGGAAATCAGCGGGGGAGACATGAAAATGAGCGGGGTAAACTTAACAAATAATTTCATGGCTTGAGCCAAAAAATCTAAACATATCCAATGTTCAAATGGACCACACCACATGAAATTTTGAATTGAACTTCTAATGTTGATAATTTCTTAGGGGCCACATAAGTTTTGGATCAAGCTTATAATTGTGTTTTCTATTAATCCATTCTGTATGATCTTATGAATAGGTTTGATAACAAACAAACATCACTGTTGGGCCCAATATGGTTTCAACAGTGAAATCATTATGCCTCACTATTTCCCGTGGTATGATTTACTTCATCTTTTGATATGCTTCAATTTAGGGCTAAACTGCTAAAATCAGATGAAAAACGGATGGACAACGTGGATATACTACATACATTCAATGTGGGCCCAACTGAGTTTACTTAGTACAATGGGAGTGTACTAAAAAATCAGCGGGGCAAACTAGACAATCAGCGGGGCAAACATGAAATTTAGCGGGGCAAACTAGACAATCAGTGGGGCAAACTAGACAATCAGCGGGGCAAGCTAGAAATTCAGTGGGGCAAACTAGATAATCAGCGAGGCAAACTAGAAATTGAGTGGAGCAAACTGGAAAATCATTATGACCATTGTTTCCCGTGGTATGGTCCACTTGATATTTTAATATGCTTCAATTCGGGGCTCAACGCCGTATATATATATATATATATATATATATATATATATATACACACACACACACACACACACACACACATGCGCAAGCATGCATTCACATGTGTCGTGTGTATATATACGTGTGTAGGAAAATATTTTATATGGTTGAGCTCATGTGAACTACCCATGAGATCAAGCTGTGTGGACCCTATCATGAAGTATGTCAAATATCTACCCCATCAGTCAGATGCACCATTCCATGGTGGGCCTAGAGCTTAAAAATCAAGTTAATTCGTGACTTTTATAGGCCACACCACGTACAAAACTTGAGAGGGTTACCTTCCATTAAAACATTCATATTTATTTTTTGGGTCGACCGAGATGTGTTTCACAAATCCAGCCCATCCATAATGTGTGTCCCACTTGGCTGAGGGGTCAGACCAAGTTTCAGACACATCCAAATTTTAGGTGGGCCCCACCAAGTAATTTTATATGTTAGGCATGGCTTCGCATGATTTTAGATGGTATGGCCCACCTAAGTTCCGTATACAGCTGATTTTTTTGCTATCCCATAATTTAAAGGGGACCTATCAAGTTCACGGTGTTGATGTTCGACATACATCAGGTGGGGCCCACACAGCTCGACCTCATGGGGAGTTCCCATGAGCTCGATCGTATAGAACCTTTTCCTCTAGTTAAAAAATAAAAATGGAACTGCATACATTCAATGTGGGGCCAACTAAGTTTAAAATATACCTGTGCTACGTGCTTTCTTCACTGGACCGACCATTTTGAGAAGAAGACAAAATGCGATTGAGGGGGCCTACAAAAAGGGTTTTTTGGGGTCTTTCAACCGGAAACACAATAAGGAAAGGGGGTAAAAGCAATGCCAGTGAAAGCAACAATGGAAAGGAAGAGGAAAAGCAAGTGGTGGAAATGGGAGAGGAAAAGCCTAAAGATATCATCCAAAAATTGCATTGATGTGATGACTTAAAAAATCTCTTTAGAAAATCAATCTCTCTCTCTCTCTCTCTCTCTCTCTCTCTCTCTCTCTCTCCATTAACCTAATCCCACTACTCGTTGTAGGGTGAAACTCATCTTCCTTTTGGGTGTATTTGGTTGTATCCAAGTAGACTGATTGATCACGAAATATCATGACATTTCATAGTTCATGCCAATTTATACGGATTAATAAGGAAATTTCATGATATTTTAGTGCAACCAAACACAATCTTAGAGAAGGGCTTTATTCATTTTCTATAAACCTCTCTCTCAAGTGAGCAAAGGAGAATCCATGGCAGTCGGCTTCGCCATGAAAATCAGCAGGGGAAACTTTAAAATCAGCAGGGCAAACTAGAAAATCAACTGGGCAAACTAGAAAATCGGCATGGGAAACTAGAAAATTGGCGGGGGAAACTAGAAAATCAGCGGGGGAAACTTTAAAATCGACGGGAGAAACTAGAAAATCGGCGAGGGAAAACTTTAAATCGGCGGGGGAAACTAGAAAATCAGCGGAGGAAACTAGAAAATCGGCAAGGGAAACTTTAAAATCGGCGGGGAAAACTAGAAAATCGACGGGGGAAACTTTAAAATCGGAGCGGGAAACTAGAAAATTAGTGGGGGAAACATGTAATTGGGTGGGGCAAGTATGAAATTGAGCGGGGCAAGCATGAAAATTGTATTCACTCTAAGATTATTGCAAACCTTGTACAATGTATATTCAACGATGTATATAATACAATGTATGTAACATAAAATGGTACATGAGTGGGACAACAATGTACAATGTATATTCTACAATGAAACTAATACTCCATATAATACAACATCTTTCGAAAATTCCTCCCATCCCATAGACAAATATCATCTACAGACTATAGACAAGCAATCATATGCTATTAACTTCTTCCAACCGGCGACAAATTTTTGCATGTCAAATGGACCACACCAAATGAAATTTTGAATTGAACTTCTAATGTTGATCATTTCTTAGGGGCTACAAAAGTTTTGGATCAAGCTAGCGATATGGTCACAATTCTCATATGTAGTGGAAAAGGAAATTATAATCTCATATGTTTTGGTCCAAAAGTTATGATCAATTTATAGTCCATATTCATTTGGTCCAACTATGTCACATTCTTTTGGTCCAACCATGTCACATTCTTTTGGTCCAACCATGTCATGTCCTACATTAGTTGGGGATGAACGAATCAACCTCATTTTCAGTATGAGAAAAACAGGGCCCCATTTCGTGAACAATTCATCATGCTTGTGAGCATGGTAAAATCAAACCTTTCCATGCATGGGCTTTAATTTCAGATCATTGCTGTGAGGTTTGGAGCTTGAGTGCACTCCTTTAAATGGGTGATTGATAAATGGTTTTGGCTTAGCAGCTAAACAGGCTATGGTATAAAAACAACAATAATAAGATAACCCTAGCTGTCCATTTCTTTCACCTAAATTAAATTCTGCAATTACTACAATTTTCTTTTCTACCATGTGGGAAATGTGTTGGATTCTCTTTTCCTTATATCCAATTCATCGTATACATTCCAAGCAAATAAACATCGCGTGGTAATTATATTTTTTGTGATTTGATTTACCACAGAAATCTTTTTACCAAACTGGTTACTGATTTTGGTTAAGAGAGTTCCATGGTAAAAGAAATCAATTCTACCAAGATTACAATTTCCTTTTTCCACTATGTAGAAAATGTCTTGAATTTCATTTTCTTGAAATCTACCCTATTTATTGCAATCCAAACATATGAAAATTGTGACCATATCACTAGTTTTTATATGAGATTGCAATTTCCTTTTCTACTATGTAACAAATGAAACATATGAGATTGCAATTTCCTTTTTCCATTATGTAGAAAATGTCCTGAATTTCATTTTCTTGAAATCTACCCTATTTATTGCAATCCAAACATATGAGAATTGTAACCATATCACTAGTTTTTATATGAGATTGCAATTTTCTTTTCCACTATGTAACAAATGAAACATATGAGATTGCAATTTCCTTTTTCCACTATGTAGAAAATGTCCTGAATTTCATTTTCTTGAAATCTACCCTATTTATTGCAATCCAAACATATGAGAATTGTGACCATATTACTAGTTTTTATATGAGATTGTAATTTCCTTTTCCACTATGTAACAAATGAAACATATGAGATTGCAATTTCCTTTTTCCACTATGTAGAAAATGTCCTGAATTTCATTTTCTTGAAATCTACCCTATTTATTGCAATCCAAACATATGAGAATTGTGATAATTTCTTAGGGGCCACAAAAGCTTTGGATCAAGCTTATAATTGTTTTTTCTATTGATCTATGTCTGTATGATCTTATGTATAGGTTTGATAACAAACAAACATCACTGTTGGGCCCACCGATTGCCCCGCTCTTTTTCATGCTTGCCCCGTTGGTTTTCTAGTTTGCCCCGCTCAATTTCTTGTTTACCCCGATGAAATCTTGGAAAATAACTAGGTTGGTTGACTAAATTAGCTTCTTCGACCCCAAAATCATATGTGGCACGCTAAGTAAATCATTCTGGTTTGGATCCTTACTCTTGCTCGGGTGGTAGACTCTTAGGAGTTTCAACACCCGGTCAAGCGTTCGAGTATCCATAGGTGGTGAAATTCCACTAGTGTGAGTGTGTGGGGGGGTGTGTGCATGTGTAAAAAATAAAAAAAAAAAATCATTCCAATTTAGGAGATATGCTTGCTAAATACATAGACAAAGAAATGAATTAAAAGATAGAAAAATATTTTTATATAGGGGCAAGCATGAAAAAGAGCAGGGGGCAAGCATAAAAAAGAGCGGGGCAAACATAAAAAAGAGCAGGTGAGTGAGGCAAGCATGATAATGAGCGGAACAAGCATGAAAAAGAGTGGGGCAAGCATGAAAATGAGCGAGGCAAACTAGGAAATCAGCGGACCAAACTAAAAAATCAGCGAGGCAAACTAAAAAAATCAGCGGGGCAAACTAAGAAATCAGTGGGGCAAACTAGAAAATCAGCGGGGCAAACTAGATATTCGGCGGGGCAAACTAGAAATTCAGTGAGGCAGATTGGAAAATCAGCGGGGCAAACCAAGAAATCAGCGGGGTAAACTAGAAAATCAGCGAAGCAAAATAGATATTTAGCGGGGCAAACTAGAAATTCAGCAAGGCAGACTGGAAAATCAGCGGGGCAAACATGAAATTAAGCGGGGTAAACATGAAATTAGCCGGCTAAACTAGAAAATAAGAGGGGCAAACTAGAAAATCATTATGCCCACTGTTTCCCGTGGTATGATCCACTTGATCTTTTGATATGCTTCAATTTAGGGCTCAACCCCTTATACGTGTGCCGTGTGTGTGTGTGTGTGAAAAGGTTCTAAATGGTCGAGCTCATGGGAACTCCCCATGAGGGGTTACCTCTCAAGTGACTTTTGTAGGCCACACCATGTACAAAACTTGAGAGGGGTTACCTTCCATTAAAACATTCATAATTATTTTTTAGGCCCACTGAGATGTGGTTCACAAATCTAGCCCATCCATAACGTGTGTCCCACTTGGATGAGGGGTTGGACCAAGTTTCAGGCACATCCAAATTTCAGGTGGGCCCCACCAAGTAATTTTCTATGTTTTAGGAATGTCTACACATGATTTTAGATGGTATGGCCCACCTAAGTTCCGTATATAGCTGTTTTTTTTGCTATCCCATGATTTAAAGGGGATCCATCAAATTCACGGTGTTGATGTTCAACCCACATCATGGTGGGGCCCACACAGCTCGACCTCATGGTGCTGTTTTTTCTGCATTTCTATATATATTACACACACACATGTTGTTGTTGCAAGTAAAATAGGTATTGCTCGGTCCCTTTCTCCCTCTACTACCCTTGCCCAGTACAAAATAAAAATGCAACTACATTCATTCAATGTGGGCCCAACTGAGTTTAACATATACCTTTGCTGCGTGCTTTCTTCATTGGACCGACAATTTTTAGAAGAAGACAGAGTGCGGATAAGGGGGGCCCACAAAAAGGGTTTTTTCTGGTCTTTCTACCGGAAACACAGTGAGAAAAGGGGGTGAAAGCAACGGCAGTGAAAACAGCAGTGGAAAGGGAGAGGAAAAGCAAACAGTGGAAATGGGAGAGGAAAAGCCACAGCCATGAGAAGGAGGGGTATTTTCATCCTGAAATCCCGACTCCGTACAAGGAGGTCTAAGTGGGTACTCTAAGTTTGTCTTGCTTCAAAAAAACCGTTGGATAAAATGTGGGGTCCACAGTCGTAAATTTCTCTATAATGCACTACATATGAAGATATGTGACATCTTGTCTTACGTAAGTATAATGTAAGTTATATATTATAGATCCAGTCCGTTTATCAAATAGGGCCCATCAATAAAATTTTATATACTAAAAGTTAGTAAATAATCATCATTATTAGAACCACACATATAAGTGGAATTTATATTGTTGGAATAGATTTTTAGCAACTCACTTATCTTGTAAATGAATATTATATTATTGATTAAAAAAAAAATCTTTAACATGCTTACATAGGACCCAATCTAATGAACGAACTAGATGTTTTATACATGTGGGGGCATAGCTCCAATATATCACACATGTACAACTTATTTAATCATCCCACTTTATTTAGAAACAACCATTCTTCATATTTCTCTCCTCATTTAATGCACTACTCTCCTTCTTTAATTATTTCTGCGGACGGCTATAGTCGCTGCCACTAGCTGGCTAGGGTTGGTGGTGCTCAGCTCTATAAGCCCCACCATGAAGTATGTGTTTTATCCATGCCGTCCATCCATTTTTACAGATCATTTAAGGTTTTGATCCCAAAAATGAGTGGAATATAAATGTCAGGTGGACCACACCACACGAAAACAATAGTGATTGAATACACACAATTAAAATCCTCATAAGGCCCACTGTCCTATTTATTTGACATCCAATCTGTTGATTAGGTCACGCAGACCTAAATGAAGGTTAAAAAACAAAGATCAGCTTGATCCAAGACTTTTATGGCCCAAAAAGTTTTAAATGGTGGACATTCAATCAACACCGTTTCCTGTGACATGTTCCACTTGAAATTGGAATATACTTCTTTTTTGGTATCATACCCTAAAATGATACAGAAAAATATAAAAATAGCATGGATGAAACAAATACATCATGGTGAGGCCCACCGAGCACCGACCACTAGCCATTGGCAAGTGGCAGGGTCACTAGCCAATCCACTCTCCATCTTTACGGACCTGGATTTCCTGCGAAAGCCTTTCGCAGGAAGCTCCTGTGCAAGAATGCTGTGTGGGGCTTACCACCATGTTTTTGAGAAATGTACTCCGTTCATCCGTTTGGTGAGCTCATTTTAGGAAAATCGACCAAAAACGAAGTGGATCCAAAACTAAAGTGGGCCACACGAGAGGGAAAATTGGGGAAAGAAATACCTACCGTTGAAACCTTCTTGAGCTCCACCTTGATGTTTATATGCCATCCAAACCGTTTATAAGGTTATTAACATAGGGATGAAGTGAAAATACAAAAAAAAAAAAAAAAAAAAAAAAAAAAGGTTAGCCTGATACAAAGCTTTTATGGTCATAAGAATGTTTCAACGGTTCTAACTGAATCCCTACTGTTTCCTCTCGTGTGGCCCACTTGAGTTTGGATCCACCTCGTTTTTTGTAGCTTGTCCTAAAATTATCTTGCAAAACGGATGAACGGAGTATATCTCCTAGAAACAATGGTGGTGGCCCCACCCAGTACCCTTGCGCAGGAACTTCGTGCGAAAGGCATTCGCAGTAAATCCGCGTCCCATCTTTACAGCGCTACAACTTCTAACCCTACATGGAGTGGATTAGGTGCAACCCTGTCCAAGCATATTAGGGTGCATCCCTTACCGTAGGGCTCACTTGATGTATGTATTATATATCCATGCAATCCAACCATATTTTCAGTTCATTTTAAAACACTATTCAAAAAATGAAATGGATATAAATATCAAATAGACCACACCATAGGAAACAATGGTGATTAACCATTAGAAACATTTTGTAAACCACAAAATTTTTGGATCAAGAAAATTTTATTATTATTTTTTTATTTTTTCACCTTCCCATGATCTAGGTTTTCATAACTTTATCAATATTTCAAGTGGAAAATAAACACTAAAGTGGGCCCTAGGAAGTTTTTAATGATAAATGTTCAATATCAAATATTTCTTATTGTGTGGTAGTGCTGAGAAATTTATCTTCTCACTTTTTGAAATCTTGCTGTAACATGACCTGAAGATATGGACCAATGGCATGGATATACAGTACATATACTAAGGTGACCCCACGGTGAAGGATGCACCATATTGCGTGAGGACCATGCCACACCTATTTTTGTTGGTATATATATATATATATATATATATATATATATTTGGCAAATGTCCCTTTTCCCGAAATGGTGAGCAGGGAGGCCCTTTTCTCGGAGCCAACAACGGGACAGGGAGGCTAACATTAATTTTTTATAAGGCCCACCATGTGATGTATATATAAGATCCCCTCCTACCATCAGATTGTAATCTCCTTCTAGGTAAATAGTCAAAATGTCAAGCTGATATTTGATTCAAGTAGGCCACACAAATAGAATAGTTGATGCTAATTTTTATAGGGCCCACATTTATCGCTATGTGAAATCCACTCCAACTGTTAGAGGCCACACAAAAAGCCATGTGTGGTACCAAAATATCATGCTTACATGTGATTTAAATAGGCCCCATCAAAAGAATCATTTTGAATGGTGAGATTTTTTTTTATATTATTTTCAATTATGTGGTCCACTTGAATAATGGATGGGGCCAATTTTTAGACCTGAGGTTTAACATGAGGTGACACACATGATGATCAGAGAAAATTTCATGTTAACACCATGGTATGTCCCATGACTTTTGATCTCTTTTTAATAAGAGATCAAAAGTCACGATACATACCATGGTGTTAACATGAAATTTTCTCTGATCATCATGTGTGTCACCTTATGTTAAACCTCGGGTCAAAAATTGGCCCCATCCATTATTCAAGTGAACCACATAATTGAAAATAGTGTAAAAAAAAATCTCACCATTCAAATATATATATATATATATATATATATATATATATATATATATATATATATATATATATATATATATATAAAGTGGACCTAGCTCTCTCCAATCGAGCTTATGCCCTCTCTATCTAAGGAACAAGAGGCATCGAATGGTGTGCCCACCTTGAGTATTGAATCTGATTGTATTTTGGAATCTAATGAGGAGTGCATCTTACCATTTAAATAAATAAATATATATATATATATATATATATATATATATATTTAAAAAAAAGGAAAAAAAAAAAAGAGGGGTGGAGCATAGTAGGTGTATGGAAAAAAGAGTAGAAATCACTATCTTTTTATTTTTCGTTTTTGTTAAAATAATCCCTGGTGAATCTACAACGATAGAAAAATCTCTAAATTGAGAGATAAAATTGAAATTATTGAATAAAATATTTATTACAATATATTTTGATGTGATTATATAAACAAAATAAATCCAAGACTCCTAATAATTTCTTGAAATAGGAAAAAACTATTGTGTGTGTAATCCTACCATTACTTGTAAACAACCCTTAGGGCTTGTTTGGATTCAATGAAATGGTGAGAAAGGAAACGGGGTTTCTCCATAAATCATATTTCCATTGTTTGTAAACACCAACATCTCAGGAAAGGAAGGAAAATTCAATTTCCTAGGCAGTCAATTTTTCTTCAAAGTTGTCCTCTTATCTTCTCACCTACATCTATGCGAAACCACATTTCCTTTCCTACATTTTCTCGGTAGCGGATTAGGTGCGCCCTGCGTCACCCAAGACGGTGCAACCCTTACCATGGGCCCACCTTCATG
Source organism: Magnolia changhungtana (assembly GCA_030180095.1). Taxonomy (NCBI): domain Eukaryota; kingdom Viridiplantae; phylum Streptophyta; class Magnoliopsida; order Magnoliales; family Magnoliaceae; genus Magnolia; species Magnolia changhungtana. Next base: position 7,729,158 of record JASAUF010000552.1, on the reverse strand, counting down.
TATGTATCCTATATCCGCACCATCTATCCATTTTTTTCAGATCATTTTAGTGCTCGAACTCAAAAAATGAAGCGGATCGAAATATCAGGTGGACTATACTATAAAAACAGTGGTGATTGAACACCCCACCATTGAAAAGTTCCTAGGGCCCACTGTAATGTTTATTTCCTATCTAAATTGTTGATAAGGTCATACAATCTTGGATGAAGATGGAAAAAAAAAAATATCACCATAATTCAAAACTTTTATGACCCACGTGAAGTTTTTAATGATCGGTCACCACTTTTTCCCATGGTATGACCTACTTGAAATTTGGATTTGTTTCATGTTTGAGAACATATCCAAAAATGACGTGAAAAAACAAATGGATGGCATGGATATAGAATAACATCAAGGTGGGCCCTATAGTAAAGGTCCCATTCTCTTTGGTGAGGTCATTGCCGCTGCTAATCATCTCCCTATTTTATGGGAACTAGATTGGCAAGTGATTTGATTCCCCCTTATGCACGTGTTGCAGTATGTAGAGCGGGTTGTAGACACTTTCATGGAAAAGATGGATCAGAGAAGGCCCAATCGAAGGTGGAAATGATCCGGACTATCGGAACTTTATATCAGTGATATCTCGCAATCTGGAATGAGTTTTTTAACATATTATATATGATTTTGGGGAGGGAGAACCTACTTAAGCCAATCAACCCCTATATGTCGATTGCCCACACCAGATTTACGAATTTCTATCAAATTGACGGTCAAAAGTCTTGTTTAGTTTCGTTTTTACTATAAATGATAAGTGTTAGTTCGAGTATAACTTTTGATCCTTTGAGTTGTAAAATTCATGCCCAACATGAAAGGGGCTTAGAAAATTAGGAGAATAACGTGGTTAAGCCAAATTTGACACTTTCTATTTTTGACCAAAAACCATGAAGTCCAGTAGGAAAAGATGTTGTCCAACTTACTATTTATAGTAAGTCATATTTTTAGGGTGTATAGGTTGGAGTCTAAGTCTAAATCTCCATCCTATGTTTGAGATAATTATTTAAAGAGTTGTAATTTCATTTTTTTAAAAAAATCATCAATCAAATTATTTTTAATTTAATAAGAATTATTGCTGCTTTTATCCCTCATGGATTCAAGGAAGCTCTCTGAGGAGTCCAAAGGGCTATCCCCTGAAGAAGGCGGTGATCAACCTCATCACGTCCCCCAGTGCCAAGCTTTGCTTTGGGAGAGCTCCATAGACCATCATAATATATATGTTATATCCATGTCATTCATCCATTTTTCCAGCTCATTTTATTGCATGAGCCCAAAACTGAGCCAGATCCAAATCACAAGTGGACCACAACATAGTAAATAGTGTTAATTGAATGCCCACCTTTAAGAACTTCTTTAGGGCCATGGAAGTGTGGATCAAGTTGATATTTATGTTTTCCCTTCATGACCTAGCCAACAAATTGGATGGCAACTAAACATTATATTGGCCCTATTAAGTTTTCACCTGTGGGCATTCAACCACCATTGTTTCCCATGGTAACTTGAGAATTGGATAAGCTTCATTTATGTGCTCATGCCCTAGAATGATATTGGAAACGGATGAACGTCCTGGATGTAGAATACATGCATGAAGGTGTATATGTTTTAGGGCATGCTGGAAAAGATTCATGGGCCTAACCACGGTGTATTTGTTTTATCCATGCCATCCATCCATTTTCTCAGCTCCTTTTAGAGCATTAGCCCAAAAATGAAGCGAATGCAAATCTTAAGTGGGCAATACTATGAGAAACATGGTGATTGAATGCCCCATAATTAAAAACTTCTTAAGGCCCACTGCAATGTTTTCATAATGTTTATTTGCCATACTAAAATATTTGAACGTGCAACTAAAAGAATTTCTCAAGAAAATTTTTATTTTATCAAACATATGATTTGAAAATAAACTTCAATTTTCTCGAGAAAATGATGTTGATAAACAAACATGAGAAATAATATTTCTTTTCTCACGCTTTCTCAAAAGTAAGATTTTTCGAGAAATACAATTTCCTCTCCCACCTTTTCTGTAAATCCAAATAAGCCCTTAGATAACTGAAATAAGGACTTTGGATCACAGTTAGACTCTCAAAATTCTAAAAATAAAATAAAATACAATAAAAAATAATAAATAAAATAAAATTTAAATGAAACTTATTAAATATAGTAAATTTTAACTTATAAATTTTAATTTGACCGTATAGTAACTAAAGATTCAAAATCACCTTTGAATAATTGTGATTTTTGGATTCTAATACATTACAAATAGAAGCTCTCAAATGGGCCAGTAGGATCAAAGAGCTTGCGTTCCAGATGGACCAACATGGCCCCATATAAGGATTGGGCATCTCCTCAATGGAAAATGATAAAGTAGGTCATGACCCACCATAACACTGTAGACATTCAATACCAAGATGACAGCTCATGTCCAACTCGTTCCCACAGGTGTAGCCGTTTGAAAAAAAAATAAAATTCAGGCTGATCTATGTATGTACAGTTCAAATAAGTTTTTTATCTAATGGACGGAGTGTGTTTGTAAGTACAACATGGTGGGTCCCACAAAGCTTGGGTGTTAGATGATTCCACCATTGTCCCATCTATCGTGCAATCTTGTATTTCTCTCACTAGCTACTGGTCTTGGACCGGCTATCTTTTGGGCCTTTCTTGAATGATCAATTGTGGAAGAAAAACTGCAAACTCATAATCTTAGCTATCAATTTATTGCCTTGAAGTGGAAGGTGAGAAATCGTGAAGTGTGAAATAATGATTCAAAAGGGAAAAGTCCAGGAAGAAGATGCTAGCTGCCAATTTTTCTAAAGAAACGTTCAAGTCATTGGCACGTGGAGAAAGGGATGCCTAGAGGTCGGGTTACAGGGAAGTTGGGTCGCAGGAAAAAGATTTGGGAAAACATGTTAGGGCTGTTTGAATGCAACTTAAGTTGAGAAAGTCCCTTGAAAAGATAACAATGGGTTCTCCCACAAAGAGACAAAATGTCGAAACGGAAAACTTCCAACTGTAAAACAGGGTTGTTAATCCAAAGCTTCCTTCCTTCAATTCTTAAAGGTAATTAATTGAACACACTTAAATAATTTGTAAACACGTACGACAGTTAACCCACGTGTATGCTTTGTGAAAGTGACAAACCTAGTCCACATGTACATAATTCCTACAAGTGACAGTCAAAGTATACGATTACTTTATAAAAGTAGCGAACAACTAGACATGTATATATAGTTCATAATGGCAACAGGCAAATCACATAGCACTCTACAAAATCGATAGCTAAAAGATTTAAATAGTTCTTGATGGTCATGATTCATCTTGAGTAATTATTTTATCAAAGAAGGACAATTCACAGCATATTTACTTTCCAAGTCTATTAACAAAACCTACACATACTTAATGAGAAAAACATGCAACCAATTACATATAAAATAGACATGTGCTAGAATATCGTGAAAAACTTGAAGGGTAAATCTTCACCTTATCACAATCAAGGTTTCTAAGTTTGAGCACTTCCTCAAAATCTTGCTACCGTATGACGGCTCCTACCATTGTGAATTGAAGGTTTGGGGAAAAACCAAACCCTAATGCCATAGACCAAGGTCAGAATAAAAATTCATCTAGACTAAACCTAAATTGGAAGCTAACAAGGTAATTCTACCCATCGGGTGGTTGATTCCCTGTTGCGACCTCAAATTTGGGCCCGGAAGGACGATCCAACGCTACCTCAACACGGAACGCTCGAGTACATGGTTGGCTGGGGCTATATATAGACTGGTCTAGCTCCAAAACTCCCACATGCATGCGCTTGATGGAGCACAAATAGCATGCATGCATCGGCAAGTGGGCAAAGGCGCACATGCACAACGACCTGCACTCCCCCTCCCCCCTCTCTACCTCCATCCCTCATTCAATCTCTCTCTCTCTCTCGCTCTCTCACCCTCCTAAAATGAAAAGAAACGAATGGGGGGCTTTATATAGCCCTAAATAGGAGGTCGGTGGATCGCGAAAGTATTAAAACTCGAGAACTGATGGTCAAATCGGTAAGGTTGTCGGTTAGACCATATCCAATCAACAAAGCACAAATTCCACAAGCTCTCACGCTACATAGCTCGGTCAAACCGACAGAGTGGCCGGTAGGACCAACTAAACTATGTTTAATGCACAATCTAGGCTTCCTCCCTGGCCTAAGGTTCTAGGTTCTGATCATAAGCTTTTATTGGTTGACCTAAGGTTCTCGGGCTAGGTTTAATGTAGTTTTGAAGATCATGGGAATGGAATGACCAATCAAACGGTTCGAGCCGTTATCATACAAGTCAGGTATTTAATTAAAAGCATTCCAAAGCAGCCTCTGTCTAATCAAGGGCAAGCAGACGAGGGACCCAATGGTCCAAGTCCTGAAGACAATGGCAGACGGACAAGGGACCCAATGGTCCGAGTTCCGCAGGGCTCGACACGTTCAGTCTGATGGGGTGAGGAATCTATCGAGTTCTGAGTTCCCTAGGTTAGGGCTCACTAATAAGTTTTTAGGTTATTCGAACTCGTCTATGTACTAGTTAGATCGAACTAAGGGTTTATAGAATTAGGGTTTTCGCTGAAAAAAAAATGCAGGGTTTCAAGGTGAAGATACGTGTGTGAGCACGTGCAATCACGTAACTAATCAAAAATTTTTCTAGTGACACTTGAGGACATCCAATACCTGAGTATTGGAGGGTCGAGGCATTACATCGGGGTTCCAGGTGTGGTTTTATTAGGGTATAGCCAACCAATTCAGGATTAATATTTTGTGATTGTGTGAATATGAGATTCTACAATATGATTTCAACCCTTAGTTTGTATTTTTTAAATTTGATTACATGAATATGAGATTCTTATTAAGATTCTACAATTTAAAATTTTCTAAAACTTTATGCGTTCATGTCTTTTAAAAACAATAAGTCTTTAAAATATCTATATATTACCTTTATTTTGAAAAGTTGTTTTATTCTCACATTGAAAGTGGAGTTAAAATGTAGTTTATATATGACCCTTTCTACATACCTATTGCTTAAGCTTCCATCATGCAAATGGTGGTCTAGCGAAATACGACAAGCACACATGGTTGCTTTGCGGCTCTTTAGTGGTGCCCTTAACACATGCACATCGCAGTCCAGCCCAACTATACTACTGGGCATGGCGAGTCATAAAACCTCCAAGCCCACCTGGAGAGCTAAAATGTCCCTTGACCCTGAAACGTCATGTAATTACTGCCCTATATTAGGATTGTGCATTGTATACATTGCATGGTTAATATCCTTCTATAAGAAAAGAAGGACGTAGGTGTTGGAACTACTTTTAAATTTATTTTCCTTTTTTATAATTCATTGGGGTCATATAGAATAAAGGTCAAGTAGTATACTTTTACTGAGTAACACAAGCTTTCTGGAAAATTAAACGAATCTAGGCGTAATTAAATTTCAGAAGTAGTATGTAGAATTCCTTATATATTTGAAATGCCTCGACATTTGTATGCGCCTTTAAGCCACCTGAACATTCTACAAGTGCAAGGACATTTTTTATATTTTAATTTCTACAAATATGTCTTGCACGTATACATGCATGGTATAATCTACAAAGTATATAAGGCCCACTTGCCCACTTATTTTCTAGGCTGTTCCACGTTGCCAATAGACTTTCCTACTTTCCACGCAGGTATGCCAATCCCAACCATCCAAATTTTGGGAGGCCCATCGTTGGGTGACAAATAGATTTAGTTAAATTGATTGAACGATCCTAACGATCCAACCTACGGCTGGTGGCTAAAGATAAATTGGTTAGCTGTCCAAATTAAATGGTCAAAGTGAATGGACAGGATCATCCGTCGGTGTGATATTAAGGCGATGATCATCCACATCGGGCCCATTAGCTGGACCGACGGGATTTTCCCGCTTGAATGGCAAATGTGCTCTTGTAAGGAGTCCAATTCCAAGGAATCCCACGTCAAGGCCAAAAGATTCGTCTAGAAAGCCATTAACCAGGTGGGCTCTAATGTTAGTTATATGCACCGCTGGAAAAATGGCGGACTCTTGAACCGTACACATGAGATAGTTGTACTGCAATCCAAACCATCCAAATAGCTGACTTAAACTGCGATCGAACATAACAAAAAATTGCACTAATAAATTTATGTTAAACATTTTTTTTTCTTCTAATTTGGATCGCTCTATTTATTATTATTATTATTTTTTTTCTCTTATAACTTTTAACCATCCCATTTACAGCCAGTAGCTGGGTGGTTAAGGTTTCATGATCATAGACATTTTGAAGATATGCTGTATAGGGATTAGGGTTGTAAATGGTTGGGTTTGAGGCAGGTTTAGGCAAGACTAGACCCACTCATTTTCTAAATGGATTGGGTCCAAAGTTTAAACCCAAACTCTTTTACTAAATGGATGTGTCCAGGTCGGGTCGGGTCTGAGTTAACTCCATCAAATTCATTTATAAATGGGCCTGTCTGGTAGAGGGAGATCCACCCACATCCATTTATAAATGAGTCAGGTCTAATGGACTAATTAAGGATATCTAGAATCTGAACTAGACTCACTTATAAATGGGTCTAATAGATCTCATGTGACCCACTTGAGTTTTTTATCCGCCTCATTTTTGGTCTCATTTCTTAAATCGAGCTGGCAAAATGGATGGACGGGGTGGATTTCTCACAAACATCATGGTGGGCCCCACTTAGCATCCTAACCTAAGAACTTCCTGCGAAAGCCTTGTTCATTCGTACAATTCGCGTACATCCTGTTGGGAGCAGAAGTGTGACCCATATGTGACCCAGGCATGAATCAAACAAGTATAGAGATAGAAAATTCGAGCATGAACATTGAACACAACGATTTACATAGAAAATTCCTTGTGGGGAAAAACTACATCACAAAGCGACAAGCAATCCACTATGAAAACAAATTTACAAGATATACGATTAACTTACGATACAAGCCCTAGAGTAGAAAACCATATCCCCCTTCAAAACCCTTTTAGAAAATGTTTAAGCTCTTTTCGAATAACCCTAATATGCATAAACACTGCTAATATGAACACTGTTTATATAAACACCATTACAGAATTAGAAACAAAAACCGCACTTACCCAAAAGTGATCAATTCTGTCAATGGAACCTTCAATAGGATCAACGGTCATCGATGTCTTTCAATAGGATCGAGGCCAACTTTGACCCCAAAACAATCCACCGAGCAATTGGGGAAAAATGTGAATTTCTCGATGGAATCGAGACAGGGTTCGATGGTGTCAAACAACCCTGTTCAGCATATATATTAAAGACACTTGTTTTCAACAATATCCACCATGGATTAAATCTTCATACTCCACTACTTAAATGTTACTGCTTCCATGTTTAGTTCGAGCATGGTATATCGACTTCTTCTTCAAATTGATCACACTTTCGCTATCACAATTCACAAGCTCAGCTTCTATTGAAGCCCTAAGTCATTCATCATTCCTTTCAACCAAATTGCTTTCTTGATTGCTTCTGTCACCACCATATATTCCACTTCGGTCGTGGAAAGAGTAACCTCAGATTGAAGTATTGACATGCAGCTAACCGTTCCACCTGTTAATATGAATGAGTAACCGGAAGTCAACCTTTTATTGTCCATGTTCATAATATAATCGGCGTCTACATAGGTTACTGGTCTCTCCTCAAAATTTTCAAATGTTAACAGTTAGTTCGTTGTACGTCGTATGTAATAAAGTAACCATTTTACTACCTCACAGTTTTGCTTACTGGAGTTAGACATGTATCTGCTTACAACACCCATTGTATATGAAATATTTGGTCTCGTACAGACCATGACATATATCAAACTATCAATTACACTTGAGTAGGGTGATAAAGCCTAAATATTGCATACTTATCACCTCAATTGCATTAGTTTTAGCTACATTTAAGTGTTAAATTGATATAATAAGATATATTTTCTACCTATGAGGTAATGTTGGATATAAAGTTGAATATATGCTTAAATTGATGATTTAAAGCTTAAAAAGATATCAAGATCAAAGGCGATGAAGAATTGGAGATTTGGAAAACAACATTGAAGAATTCAAGTGCTAAAGATCCAATAAAATTAAGTACCAAGTATGGGAAAAGTCTGAAAAACCACACGGTCGAATAATAGAAATAATAGATTGTTCGATCCCACCCGAGTTGGTTTGGTTCGACTGAAAGTGCCCAAACAGTCCAGCAAGAAACAATCATTTTCATACTTAATTTGGCTCAACAATTAGGTGCAACCGAAGTTATGTTCGGTGCGACCAAAGTTATGTGTGGTGCCATCGAAAGTTGATTTGGTCCGACCGAAGGGAGACAGGGATTCAAACAGATTTTGGAGAAATTCAGTTATAGCTGAAGGCAACTTTGGCTGGACTCGGCCCAACTTCGGTGCGACCAAAGGTAGGTTTGGTGCAACCAAAGCATACAAAAATGTAGAATTTTGAAGTTAGTGTAAAGTTAGTGTGGAATTTTCATATTTAAATGGGTTTTTTAGGCTATTCTAAGTATGAATTAGGGCTTAGGAGAGAGACCAAAGGGTAACGGAGCTTCAACAGAGCCATTCTTCTTCTTCAATCTCTCAATTCTAGTTTGTCTTTTATGTTTTTCTTTTGTTTTTATTTTAAGATATTATCCATGTTAGGCTTATCTCTTAGTTAAGGCTATAAAATTAAGCTTGTAGTTAATTAGAATATTTAGTTTATTTGATTCAACAATAATGATTTAAATGATAATAGTAAATTGAATTGGTTTGGATTTTACTTTAAAGTCTTTGAGTTTTTTATTTTTAGATTTTTTACGAACTACGGTTACAATGAATGCTTTGATTTAGCAATTACTTGGCTTGATTAGAGAATGAATCGATCTGTATAATTCATTAATTTATTGTAAATCTTGTTTATAGTAGATGCTCTTAATTCCCTATGATTGATGTCTGAGTGCTTCATGAGAGAATCTGTCACGCCCCAAACCCAGAGATCGGATTCACAGGAATTCCGATCACCGAATCCAGTGCCGACAGCCTCCATAGTACCCCATTCTCGACTCCTAGCGTCCATACGCCAGATTCCGATCCTGGGATCCTATAAGGAGGATTTTCCAATGTATATTTAACTCATAATAAGCATAACCACAAGATTACCCAATTCACAAAGGCAACATCATCATCACATATCCACTAATATAATCATTTGAATACAATACTAAACGGGAAATACATGATATTGAAAATCAAGCTCCAAAAGACCGCCGCACGCTCCAGGCTCAACACTGCTGCCACCTAACATCACCTGCACGCATCTATCGTGCATAAGCTTATAGAAAGCTTAGAGGGTGGTGTAAGTGTGTGCACAAGGTAAGTGTCAAGTATTCAACACAATGTCATCATCATACAGGACCGAAAATACTGGTAATCCATAAATGGTACAATATCAAAATAAACAGAATCACTAACAAGATCATGAATTACCAGAGTAAGCAGAAATACTGACATGAGCAGGAATTATCAGAGTAAACATAAATACTAGCAAGATCATAAATTATACGATAACGAAGTAAGCGAAAATACGGACAAGTCTATGAATCAATCAATATCAGAATACGCAATATAAAATAGCTATGCAGATGATGAGTCATAAAGAGCCAATTATCAAATGCCGAGGATGTGATGCAGTGTGTAATTCCTGATGAGTCCACGACTAGCGTCAATTGTATCTAGACAATATAAATGCAGAAACACAGTAACCCAAAATACCATATGTTGTGGATGTAATGTCATATGCGGTGCGAATGGAATGACCATGCCGGAGTGTGAAGTCAGGATAATAGTACGTAGTATAGTAGGCTATGGGGTCCATCACAAGGGACTTCTATCCAAACCAGTCTCATACCTAAATTTGGATAGTCAGACTCAATGTGGTAAACTCCTGATCTCAGGTTATTCACGCGCCCAACCAAAATCCTGGCCATACGAAGGTACACATAACAAATAGTTGCGCACTACCAGCCCGAGTGGATAGTGAATGAATGAATGAATGAGTATGCAAATCCTGCTCAATAAATTTATATATCAGTATGGTTCCTCTCTGAGAAATCACGGGGGTCTATTACACTCAAAACCAGATTGTCGCCCCATCGCGCACAACAAGGTGAGTGGAAGAGACCTCACTATTCGCCTGCCAATATCGGGCCCGGCTCGTCGATAGCGGACCCATTCCTCGAGCTGGTCAGACTCAGCCTAGCATTGCCCCCTCCTCTTGGGCAGGTAAGGCCGTACTCCATTCCAACCGACCACGACACAGTGGGAGATGCGGCCTAACGGTATATGGTCCTCACGCGCTCATGCATCCACTTGGTCTAGACGTTGGAGCAACTTCTGGAACCAAGAGGGTTTAGGAACTTTCACCCAGGGATATCTATAGCACCCCATGTAGAACAGATTTTTAGTATCCCGTCTGGCCATCCACGATATGCCTGTGGAGGCTACGACCCTAATGTCGCTAGGGCACATAATATAAGATGAATGAGCCATACAATCCAGTCATGCATTAATCATGCACATACTGTGCGCTCATGTGGGATAACCTTTGCCAATCAAGAAGTCTCATAACAATCTGCCTAATGACATATTCAATGGTCAACCACATCTCATAACAAACATGCAGATGATGCGTATGGGCATGTATCATGATGCTATGCAGTCACATACTCATAATCAGTATCAATAATCAATATCAATAACCGGTATCAACAATCAGCATCGACAATGTGGACATTTAACCAACATTGCCCGCAAGGAATGGCTCACACAAAGCCAAACATATAATGGGTCCACGGCCTCACACAAAGGCCTAATATACAACACAATGAGCCTTACTTAAGGGCCATATATACATAACGGGTGGCCCCTACTCATGGGCTTTAAATATATGACATGTGGACCCTACACATGGGTCTCGAATACATCAAATGGGCCATGCATCATGGGCCTAATACATATCATAATGGGCCTTGCCCATAGGCCACGAATATATCACAGTGGGCCCTAACTACGGATTGCATATACATTATATAGGTCTCGACAATCAGCCTCGGCCTCAATAATCGAATTGACACTCGGAATCGGCCTCGATACGCGGCCTCGACAATCGAAATCAGCCTCGATACTTGGCTTCGACAATCGGAATCGGCCTATACAATCAGCCTCGACAAATCAGGATCGGCCTCGATAATCAGAATTGGAATCAGCCTCAATCAGCCTCGACAATCGGAGTCAGAATCGACAATCGGCATCGACATCGATAATCGGCCTCGATACTTAGCCTCAACAATCAGAATCAGCATATACAATCAGCCTCGACAAATCGAAATCATTAGAATTGGCCTTGATACTCGAAATTGATCGATAATCATAATCGGCAAATCGTTCACGTCAATCGAAATCGGCAATCGGTCAAGGTAATTAGAATTAGCAAATCGGTCACGACAATCGCACCGATCGATAGTCGGAATCGACAAATCGGTCATGTTAATTGAAATAGGTAATCGGTCAAGGTAATCAGAATCAGAAAATCGGTCACGACAATCGGAATTGGCAATCAGTCAAGATAATCAGAATTAGCAAATCGGTCACAGCAATCGCACCGATCGATAGTCGAAATCGGTATATTGATCACGTTAATCAAAATCAATAATCGGTCAAGGTAATCAGAATCAGCAAATCGGTCACGGCAATCGCACCAATCGATAGTCGGAATCAGCAAATCAGTCACGTTAATCGAAATCGATAATCGGTCAAGGTAATCAGAATCAGCAAATCAGTCACGGCAATCGCACTGATCGATAGTCGGAATCGGTAAATCAGTCACGTTAATAAGAAATCGACAATCAGTCATGATAATCGACCTCGATCGCGAATCGGAATCGGTAATCAGCCTAACCAAAAGCCTAAGGAAAGGTCACAATGTGGACATCCAACCATCATTACCCATTAATGTGGTCATTTAACCAACATTGCTCCCAAGGAGTGGCCCACATAGGGTCAAACACATAGTGGGCCCATGGCCTCACACAAGGGCCTAATATACATCACCATAGGCCTCATACCTAGGCCTCAAATACATTTCATCGGGCGTCATCAAATTGGCCACATACACATCAAGGTAGGCCCCATGATCTGGACGGTCTGGGTGACCCAGATGGCTAGATGGTTTGGATACAACACGTACCTCGAGGTAGGCCACACGTCCAAGGGGCGGACGATGAAGATATACAATACATGCATCAATGGTAGGCCCCACATAAAACCGTCCAATGATGGATAGTGTAAATATAGAATACATATATCAAGGTGGGTCGCATCGCATAAGATAGATGACGTGGATAACAAATACATCATGGTGGAGCCCATGGCACCGTCTAAACATTGTCTATGTAAATCAGCCCTGTCCAAACATTGGACAGCACCGTCCAGATATGTGGACGGTGTGGATGAAATAAATACATCATGGTAGTATCCACGGTCCTGTGGACGGAGCGGATATACAACACACCATCAAGGTGGGTCCCATCATCCCATGGACGGTATAGATGAAACACATACAGCGTGTGGGACCCACAATGCTGCTGAAGTCAGGCAGCTGACGACCGACCCACAAAATTTATTGACGTCGGTCTAGCAGCTATCTGCTGCTGGATGGATGGCTTGCACATTCCATCAAAGGTGGTTCCCACCATCCTGTAACCTGGACGGTGCAGACGTGGAATATATATCGAGGTGGGTCCCACCGTCACCAAACAGACAGAAGGTTTGGATATACAACAAATACATCTAGGTGGGTCCCATGTCCGTACAATGGATGGCGTGGACAGAACAGATACATCAAGGCATGGGTCCCACCATCCAGCCTCTGTCACGCCCCAAACTCGGAAACCGGGCTCACAAAATTCTCGATTGCCGAATCCGGCGCCGACAGCCTCCATAGAACCCCATTCTCGGCTCCCAGTGCCCATACGCCAGGTTTCGATCCTGTGATGCTACAAGGAGGATTTTCAACATCAGTTTAATTCGTAATAAGCATAACCAAAGGCATAACCCACAAACAACAACTAAAAACTCCATCACATTTTCATTATGATAAAAAATTTTACAAGTACAGTGAGCATAAAGGGAAATACAATGATAAAGGACAAAAGCTCCAAGACGATCTGATATGCGCTGCTGCCTCAGCGCTACTGCGATCCAACGTCACCTGCACGCAACAGTCCTGTATAAGCTTATAGAAAGCTTAGAGGGTGGTGAAAGTGTATGCGCAAGGTAGTAATGCAGTTATGCAGTATTAGAGTAATGCGAAACATGCGGATGAATCAATGAATACCACTAGTTGTACCAAGGCTATGCGATGCAAGGCATGAATGATGTCGGCCATACCAAGGCTATGCGATGCGAGATGCAACACAAGTATACAAATCCTCATCTATATCCACATGTCAATACAGTTCAAATCTGAAATATCACCGGGGTCTAGTACACTCTAAACCAGATTATCACCCCATCGCGCGCAATAAGGTAAGTGGAAGAGACCTCACTATCCTCCTGCCAATATTGGGCTCGGCTAGTCGATAGCGGACCCATTCCTTGAGCTGGTCAAACTCAGCTTAGCTTTGTCCCCTCCTCTCGGGCTGGTAAGGCCGCACCCTCTTCCAATCGACTACGACACAGTGAAAAAAGCAGCCTCCTGGTAATCGGCCATCGGCGCTCATGCACCCACTTGGTCTAAACGTTGGAGCAACCTCTTGGTACCATAAGGGTTTAGGGACTTTCACTTAGGGATATCTATAGCACCCCATGTAGAACAAGATTTTCGGTATCCAATCCTGCCAACCACGATATACCTATGGTGGCTACGGCCCTGATGTTGCTAGGGCGTACGGTAACCATGTCACACAATGTGAAATGCATGAATCACATTATCCAGTCATGCAGTAATCCTGCGCGTATCGTGCGCTCATGCGGGGCAACACCGCCTAACCGAGAGCCCCTAGGTAATCTGCCCGAAGGCATATGCTATGATCAGTCACTCCTCATATTAAGCATACACATGATGCGTATGATCATGAATCATGGAACTATACTAAACATGTTATATGGGATAGATGTCATTCATAATGAAGATGGGCCTAGACGACCTACAAGTATGGGCCTAACAATGAGCCCTAAGGAGAATCATAATGCGGACATTTAACCAACATTATTCTACAATGTGGACGTCAAACCAACATTGCTCCCAAGGCATGGCCGTCATAACATTATTACACAAACCATGGTAGGATCATACATCTTAATGGACCTCTTAACATGGGCTTCATATATATCAAGGTGGGCCTAAACATATGGGCCATAACTTACATCAACATGGGCCTAAACATATTGGCCGATCAAGTGGGTCGAGTCGAATAGACCAAATCAATGGGGCTAGGTCAAATGGGCCAAGTCAAATGGGCCTCAGGTATATCAAATCGGGCCCACCCTCATATATTTGAGATCCGACCTATTCACAAGTTAACATAGAGATAGATAGAGAGAGAGATACAAAGAGAGAAGGCAAGAGAGAGAGAGTAGAGAGAGATAGAGAGAGTGAGAGAGAAAGTTAGAGAGAGACGTAGAGATAGAGAGAGAGAGAGAGCTAGAGAGAGATATAAAGAGAGGTAGAGAGAGACATAGAGATAGAGAGAGAGGGCTAGAGAGAGATATAGAGAGAGGTAGAGAGAGAGAGAGAGAGCACGTGGCTACTCTCTCCTCATCTCACCTTTATTTATTATTTATTTTTTTTCTTTTCTTTTCTTTTCTGACAACACAACAGAGGTGGGTCCCACGTAGGGCCCACCATATATATTATATATGGGAAAGGTACATCGAGCTGATTTTAACGTCCCATGAGGTTGATCAGTGTGGGCCCCACCATTGATGTTTGCCAACATCTAACCCACTAGCCAGATGCACCATTCTAGCGTGGGCCTGGGTCTCAAAATTCAAGTCAGGCCGTGACTTGTGTGGGCCACACTAGATACAACAATTGAGAGAGATACCCTCCATTAAAACATTCATAATCATTTATTTGGACCCACCGAGAGGGGGTTCACAAATCCAGCCCACCCATCATGGGTGTCCCACTTGAATGATGGGTCGGATCAAGTTTCAGCCACACCAAACCTAGGTGGGCCCCACGTACAGGCCACCCACATAGGGATGGATACCAAGACTTTACGTGTTGAAACGAGATATCTCCACTCAGTCTGCCCGTTGAGCCATGGATATGGGCGTCAGGGAGGGCCCACACGGACGTGGGTCCCACCGTTCGAGGGCGGTGGACACCAACATGATGGTGTGGCCTTCCAAAAAGGATGGACGGCATGGATGGGGTGGGTCCCACGGACACACCGTCAGTTGGCACTTCACCGTTAGCCACCCTACAGGGATCGAAACCATGACCTCAAGTGTTGAGACGAGGTATCTTTCAAAGTCTGCCAGTTGAGCTAGGGATGGGTGTGAGTGATGGGTGTGATGGGTACTTGATTGATGTGATTGATAGGATTGATGTGATGTTTTCTAGGGATTACAACGCGCAGCATTTATCCTCGAACTGGATGAAGGCCCACATCTCCTGGCCTGGGTATCGCCTCGGCGCGCAAGCCGCGACATTAGAACCACGGCGACGGCACAGTCGCTAAGGTACTAGTCTTAGGTTGAGTCGACTCGGGTTGACGGCGTGTGAATCAGGGTCATGCGTAAAGGCCAGTTAATGGTCGACGGTTGCCGAAATTTGACCGGGAAGACCGCGGAAGCCTATAGAACGGTACGGTCTACGATACCGGTCTTATAGAATTCATTCAATTAAAATCATATTTTATTGGTGTTAATGATTAGTTTAATAGAATTATTTTCTAATTAGATAGGATAAGACTTCGATTCCATTGAGTTATCAGAGTTGAATCAATTAATTGGATATTGTGATTTTTAAAAGTGGATTCCTAAATCATTAGTCATTTTTATTATTTGTTTTAAGCCCTTAACCCATTCATTGGATTAAAAACCCAGACAAACCATGTACCTTTAGACTAGTTCTAGCTGTGTTCCCCATTCCCTGTAGATTCGACATTGGTCTCACTGAGCTATTACTGCATTGCAACCCTTAGAATTGATCAAGTTTTTGGCATCGTTACTAGGGGGTGACGTTGAATACAATTAGGTTTAAGCTTTCTAGGTTTTTTTTTTTTTTTTTAAATTTTATTTAAGGTTAGGCTTTTCTATTTTTCTGAATTTCTCCAACTTAGGGTTTTGTTTTTTTTAAGGTGTCAATTTCAGAATATTTTTTTTTAGGGTTTGTTTTGTTTCAGATTTTCTAACATCACTAACATCATTACTTATTTTTATTTTATAGGATTATCTGATGTAGTTCCTCTCTTCTAGTAATATCATTCCCCCCTCTTATTAATTTCTTTCCATGTTGTTGTAGGATTTTTATTTTTTGTAGAATTTTGAAATTAGGGTTTTTTCATGTTGATGCCTGAGTAGATACGAGATTACTCTAATCAACTTCTAAGAGATGGGATATTAGTTGAAAGGTTGTTAAATCACTATGTTTGGAAACACCCTATCTCATAAATTAATTGGAACTATGAGTGAGAACTAACCTATTTATGAGAAATTTGAGGTATATGATTTTCCACCAATTAGGACAATGTATGATTATTATATGGGTAATTATGCTTACCAATAACCATTGAAAGCACCACACATATAATACATATGATCCTAATTGGAATAATCATCGGAATTTCAGTTGAAGAGATGAACCAACCATGAATGCTAACAACTATCCTCAAGAGCCATCTACTTATGAGCCCCCACTAATAAAGACCATTGATGATACATTGCAAGCATTTATGCAAGGGCAATTGCAAATTAATCAAAATATCCCGTAAGTCATATAAAAGGTAACAACATCAGTTGAGAAAATTGAGTCATGCCTCATTAGGAAGGAAGGGACTTTTCTAGCCAAACCTCAACCTAACCTAGAAACACAAAGTGAGGTGAGTGATCTCAATTCTCCCAACACCCTTGTTGAGTATACCAAATCTAAGAGTGATGATGAAATTAGTAATGTTTAACTTGATGATGAGCCGGAGTGTGATTATCAATGCTTCGTATTTGGCCTGGTTATTAGTGCATCCAAACTTTAATTAGAATACAATTTTTTTGCCTTTTTCCCATTTGGGGAAATCGGGATAATTTCTGTACCTGATGACTTTTCGGCACTTGAACTATCAAATATCAATCTATAGGGCAATAGATGTACCATGTATAGGCCAAATACTTCCAAAGGAAGTTAACTTTCATTGTTAGATGGATGGTCAGCCCAGAAATTTACTATGGCCTGTCCCTTTACTGCTCTTTGAGGTACATATTCAAGATCAAACGTAGATAATTCTAACATCCATTTCCCGATTCAACCATTCAAAATCGGTTAATTTAACATATATTTGATCAAATCAGTAATCACAATTTACATTGACTAATTTAGCAAATAAATAATGCCTTAACGTAGTGACTGCAAAGTACAATGATAAGCATAATTTCTCTATTGTAGAATGCCGTCTCTTAGCATCCAACAACGTTCGGCTGAGATAGTAAACAATTATTTCTTTTGATCATTATCATCTTCTATTAGTAATTCTTCAATCGACTCTGCTTTGGTTGTAACATACAATTTAAGCATCCTTTGACTAACGACATTAACATCGGTGTCTTTATCAAGTACTTTTTTACTTAGTTGAAAGCCAACTGATGTTCTATTTCTCATTTCATTTTTCCCCTTGTTTCAGCTTCACTAATAGAGAAAATATGTTTGTTTTTCCTACACAATTGGAAATGAACCTAAAAATAAAATTAACCTGAATGAGAAAGCATTCTAATTCTATTTTGTTTCTTGGTGAACGAGCATTTATAATTGCTTGAGCCTTGTTTTAGTCTATTTCAATTCGTCGTTAATATACCAAGAATCCTAAGAAATTTCTGACTGATACACCAAAAGTGCATTTGAGGTGGTTCATCTTGAACTCCCCATTCGTTCAAATTATTTGTGCAAGTGAGCGAAATATTCTGCAATGTCGACCGATTTGACTATTATATCATCAATGTATATTTTTCATGAAATGATAATTCATATCATAAAAAATTGCATTCATGGCCCTTTGGTAAGTAGCCTTGCATTTTTAAGCCCGAATGAAATTACCACCTAATAGAAAGTCCCCAAAGGTTTAGGGCATCTGAAATTCATTTTCAATACATCTTCAACTGCAATACTTATTTAGCTATATCCTGAATGACCATTCATAAAAGAAAGCATTTTATGCCTAGTTGCTCGGTCGATCAATTAATCAACCATACGCATTTAATATTCATCCTTAAGCGTGGCTTGATTTAAGTTCCTGAAGTCGATACAGACTCGGAGCTTATCATTTTTCTTAACGACTGGGAAAATGTTAGAGATCCATTCGACATATTCGATATATCTAATAAATTCTGTCTTCAATAGCCATTCTATTTTCTTCTTTTATTTTTTCAGTAACTTCGGCTATCATTCATCTGGACGGTTGCTTATGTCGTCAATACCCTTTTTTTATGGATAACCTATGTTCAACCAAATTTCGGTCTCATCTAGACATTTCATGGTAATCATATGAGAAATATGTAAGTGCAATTGTTATTTGCCACTTTGGCTGTCAAATTTTGTGGTGCCAAAAACACAATTTGTCTGTGGCGCTAAAAACACATTCTATGTCTTGTGTAGCTTATGGATTTGTATGTTCAAGTTACCGCATCAATGCTATAAGCTAAGAACGGTGATCTACTTTAGGTTTAAGTTCTTTAACTACTTCTGCAAGCTTCAATGATCAGAATATTTCAAGTCTCAAGTACAACTCAAGACCAAAGGTCAACCATCTTTATAAGAAGTGAAGACTCAATGACTATACTTCACATTTAAGGTTTGCATGACCTTCGTTTGACCTTAGGGTAGGTCATTTTGAATACATAATTCATATAGAATATTTTTATAAGTGTTTAGTCTATTCTAAGACCAGTCCTGAACTCTGTTTGACTAGTCCTAGAACTGGCTCGACCAGTCCAAGAAATTTCAAGACCAGTCCTAAGTTATTACAAAATTTTAGAATTTTTTGGTTAAGCATCGACCAGTCCTGGAGTCTGTTCGACTGGTCGTAGGAACAGTGTTGACTCATTCACGACCAGTCCTGTAGCTACGACTCAAACTCCAGCAACCATTCTTGGTTTCTCATGACTAGTCGTAGTTTGGTCACGACCAGTCGTGGAGGCCTTACGACCAGTTGTGGATATTCTAAAACCAATCGTAGAACGGTTTAATCCGATCACATTGAAAATTTCAAAATATAGTTTGACCTACGACCAGTCGTGGTGGCCACACGACCAGTCGAAGATGCGATTTCTACAACTATAAATAGAACACAAATTTCAGAGTTTTTTAAGAATTCAATTTAAGTAAAATCAAGGCATCACTCTGAGATAAGTTTTTGTTATTTAAGCTAAGCTGTGTGCATATTTAATATTCTCTTTTGTTAGCTTTATATATTTAATTTTGCTTCAGCATTCCAATCTAATTTGAAAAGAGGAATTACTGTATTCCTTCTTCTTGGAATCAAAATCAAATAGAGCTAGCCCATTTGGTTTAATTTAAAATTAATTAGAACCTAGAACCATTTCAAAGTGAGTATTAGACAATTGAACATCTATATTCAAACTTCTACTCCGATTAGTTCTTCCGGGCTGCTACAAAAGGAGAAATCCAAGTATTTTACATTTATGTAAATTTTCATTTTAGTTTTGTTTGAGATTAAGCCAGAAAAATCTCATTGTGTTGGTTATCTGAGGAGAGCCAGAAAACTCAGAAGTGAGGGTTTTTAAATTGTGTAACCCCTTTTCTAAAAGACACAAGTGTGAAGGTTTTGGGTGAACCTGTGAAAACCTATTTTGATAGTGAATGCTAATATCCCCTATGTGAGGATATTAGGAGTGGAGTAGCAATCTGTGTGGCTGTTTTTTTAACAGTTGGTGTACACACAGGCGAACCACTATAACTCTTTATATTTTGTGGATGTGTGATTTATATTTTCTATTGATCAATTAGATTTGTGGAATGTATATGTGAATGTGAATATTGTAATCTTTTACATTTCAAGCATAGTGGAGAATGTTATAATAATTTAGATTTAAATTCTTGTAATTTATTTCAATTCTTTGCTATTTATTTATTCCTCTTTGGTTTGAGTTTTTGATACAAAGGAAGTTCTAGAAATAAGGTTGTCCTGCCATAAACCCTTGGTTTTTACAGTGTAAGGTTGTCCTTAGAACTGAATTCGTATTAACCTCTCAATACTTGTTTATTGAGGTAGCTTTTATTTCAGCATTGTGAATTGAATTATTTTATTTGGCTATCTCTTTATTTTATTCTGTTGTTATAATTTTAGTTTGGCATAGTCCTATTCACCCCCCCCCCCCCCCCCTCTAGGACATATAGCTAGGCCTTTTCAAAATAGTTAGCAAATTCTTTTAGCAAGTCGGTGTGTTTGACCTAAACTTATGACTCCAATAAACCACGAATAAAAGTAGACCTAGGTTTTTGCTCTATTTCTAAGTTCACATTAACCAAAGGGTCTTAGACTTGGGCCTGGGAATCATCTAACTTTTTTGGGGCCCATTTGAGATCCTCAACTCTATACCATCCCCAATTACCTTATCAGCCGATATTATTATTTTGATCATGTCGACGAAGCATCCATTATCATACTCTTTCAAGTTATGCTTGAACTGCATTATTCTAGCCATAAACTCAGCTGTAATTCCCCTGTCTAGTAATGGACTCATCACAGGACTTCTTCTATAGTACAACATGGGAGTACCCAATTGGGTATTATAGCCTTCGACAGAGCATTATTTAAATGTAGAACAATAGCAATATCTCATAGTATGTTGTTCAAATTAATTGAGGCGTCTATCCCAGTTGAGCGTCCATATTTATGCCCTCATATCGATCCAAACACATTTCCATAAAAATATTTTTTGACTGTATTAGATGTGGCTAAAAATGGTTTGTTATCAGCTAATACCAATTCAACCTTGTCTTGATTTCGAAAGATGATGAACAAGTGCAAGGATGATGGGATGCATGAGAAAGAATGTATCCAGTCTCTTCACAATATGGTATTATAATTTGATGAAGTGTCAACCATGAAGAAAGCATCCTACACCTTCTTGGTTCCCACAATCAATTCGATGGGCAAGATGCCATGTGTTTGTGTTACCCCTCCAGCAAAATTGATGACCAAAACTTTGATCAAAATTTGATGACCAGGGATTTTTCCTAATTTTTCCATCATCCTGGCCAAGAGGATATTCATAGCCTCGTCATTGTCAATCAGGACCCTGGTGACTGGACATCCATCCAAGTTGACAGAAATGTATAACGACTTTAGATGTTGATTTATAATGTGAGCAGGTCTTTCTATAACTACCTTTTAAGAAGGCTTGCCTAGCTCGACAGTGACAATTGATACACTCTTCACTTCCTTCTCAGAATGGAAGGAGCCATTATAGGAGGACTAAGTTCCTCTACATCTCCTTCCATCTTACTGGGTTGAGATGGTTTAGACTGAAAACTCAATAGTAGGGTAAGTACCATATTGTAGTCCATTATAACTGGTGGAAGTGACCCAAACTGTATGACGTGATTTGGACATTGCACTCTAGCCAATTTTGAATTTGTTCATTCTTCAATGTCTTTCGTTGTTAGAGTTGTTCTCTTTTTATTCAGATTGGGTGAATTTTCCTCCAACAATTTTGCTTTTGTAAGGAATTCTTCGACCAATAGATCGTCATCCGAAAAGCATTCATCGTTAAGGTATTCGTCTGATCCTTCACGGTCAGCACCTTTTTGTTAAATTGTTAGTTCTTAAAAGCTCACTCATGTGGAACATGTTCTACAGTCAAATCTACCATGTTCACTGTTATTTATTCATCCTCTTGTTGTAGAATCATTGGCATTGATCGTGGTTAAATAGCCATTTTTTTAGATCGATTGTCTTCAGCGACCAATTATCTTTACTCTACAATCCATTTTCCTTTGCCTATGCTGCTTCTGAGTGCGGATCATTCCTTAGGCACAGCTGGAAACTTAAGGTGATTAAGCTTCCTCCAAACCTCTTCGTGGGTAGGAAGAAGTTTGACCATCATACTATGTAGCATTGGAACTAATTGAAGACAATCATTCTATTGGTGATAGAGTCATTTTCCCTCCTTTACGTGAACCTTGTTTGGCTATTTGGTTGAGGAAACTGCCTTGCGTAGTGCTTGCACAAGTGCAACCTACAGTCAGTGGGCGATGTTGCTTTCGGTCATGCTACCCTGCGCTCATGAATGCTTTTGAAGGCATCCTAGATGCTTTGTTGGGTTGTCGCACTTCAAATTGGTCATCATAAGACTTGAGGTCAACTTTTTATTGTGATCGAACCAAGTTTTGAGGATTGATCATGGCTATATTGATATTCATGTTAAGTGAAAATGGATCAATGTCGATTTGCATTGCTTCCTTTTCCTTCTCATAGAATTTCAGTAATCCTTGGTCAATGTTCTCTTGGATGATTCAGCAATCCTTGGTCAATGTTCACTTGGATGATGTTCCTGAAAATGATGCATTTGTTAGTAGAATGGGAATGAGTTCCATGCCATTTGCAATATTCGGTCTTTTTCAATTCTTCGACCATATATGTTTTATGGTTGATAGGAATTTTAATAAAATTTCCATCTAGCACTATATCAAAGATCTCATCGGCCTCGGTAATGTCAAATGTATATATCCTTTGAGTTTTCTGTGTGGTAGGCACGGTCGCTTCTGCGTTAACTAACACTGAACAAATGAATAGACACTTGGCCACTACTTCAACCGCTACCACCTGTAGTTGGGATCATAATAGTATGTCTCGACTAACAAATTCTTCTTCCTGATTCCCTCTTGAAGAAGAGCTTCATACCAAGATACATTCCTAGTTAGATTATATAAATATGCAAACTCCGTACAGATGAACTTTTTACAGAGTTTATTTCAAAACCGTTGTGGGTGAGTTGTACAAATCTAGCATCAGTCATGATTATTTTGCATTAGCTTTTTGCTCTTTTAAATCAAGCAATATAATTTTCAGATGATTCACTTGGCAACTGCCAAAAATGTGCAATGTCACCCATAGAAATTTTCCTATCCTCGTAAAAGAATTAAGCATAGAATTTCTCTTCCATTTCTTGCCACATTTGGATGGAGTTCGTAACAAAATAGAGTACCGAGTGAAAGTCATTATGGTTAAAGAATGGCTGAATAGTTATAATTTGTAATAATCATTGTTGGCCAATTCTCTATATTGCATAGTAAATCGACATATGTGTTTTATGGTCGATTGACCAGTGGCACCTATAAATAGTGAAAAATCAGGTTAGTAATTTATTGGCAATGGATGTTGCTGATCGATTCATTTAAGATAGAGTTTGTTATAGACGAGAATGTTAGTTCGGCCAAAAACTTGGTCTGCCACTTCTTGGACCAGTTGTAAAATTTGGTCACGGTCTAAATTGCCAGGTTCAACCATCGGAGGTGGCTTAAGACCCACTTGTTATTGTTCCCCATTGTGAGGGATATTCCTAAGGAAAGGCTACCCTGGGGTATTTTTTTTATTTTTAGCGTTAGGAGTAAATTCTTATTCTCCCATTTTTAGGTCATTTAAACTCAACAGGTGGAGGAACATTCTGCACTTCTTGTACTAGAGCATGATGTGTGCTCCATTATAAAAGATGTATGCATTAGTGGTACTGGCACTAGTGTTATTACAGAAATAGTCTCAATAGTTTGTTGAGGCACTACAAGTGTTCTTTCAGCAAAAATAACCAACATCCTTTTCAAACTCTCAATCTAATTGACCATCCATATGTTGAAAGTTTCAACCTGAATTCGTGACTGCTTGATCGGAACTTGTGACTATTCTGCAATATGTTGAATCCACATTTGCATATCACATGGCCCTACCGATATTATCTCAAGAGGATTAATATGAAATGAAGATGTCTTATTCTGATTTGGAGGATTGAGAACTGGGAACTGGGTTTAATTGTGGATTTAACAGATCAGGTGCCGACTGCACCTAAATTTCCTCCTTTGGTGTAGGAGGTTCATTAGCCACAGAAGCATTATGAGTATTTCTTTGGATCATATTTTACTATTGCACCAGTATGTTTACCAAAAAATTAGTGTCCCACCGAGTGTGCCAACTTTTTGGTCACTGGTGTACCAGAACTAATTGTGTGGCTCGATTCAAACCGAAAAACTTGACCCTAAGCACTAAGATAGGCAAATACGTCGAATGCAATCATATGACCAAGACTTGAGAAAATCAGTCACCTATTCAACCACTCACAAGATAGTTATTTAGAAGATCAGTTGATTATCAGAGGGTGGGGTTCACTTTGCCTTCTATACAAAAGGACTTTTATAAGCGAAAACACTCCAACAAAAAGGAAATACTTACTGTCGATCACATGGAGTAACTTAAGATGCCTTTCTTAAAGATAAATTAATTGCATTGATAATGGGAATAGTCTAGCACAAAAGCATAGACTTGAATTACAACTAAAGATTGCCACCACTGGAATATTGCTACCCTTGGGATAAAGCTAAGATATGATAAGGAAAGATATTTTGATTAGTTTAGTGTGAGACGACTTGCTTTGTTAGATTCATTGCCATTTATAGGTCTCATCTTTGGCTATCTCTCATGCGTTCATCCATTTAGTCAATGATTATGGTAGCCGATTCGTCCCCATGTTGGTCTTCCTTATCCTTCTTTCTCCTCTTAATACATTTCTTATTAATTGTTCTTTCCACTCAACTGCTTTCCATCTCTTGGACTTTCTAGCCATGCTCGGTCATCTGTTGACATGTACTATCCTAATCCATTTAATGTGTGATTTCATAAAAAGTGCTCTAACTATCTCCAAAAATCTTTCACACAATATATATTTTCATGCAATGACACGTGTCTTTTTTTTAATTGGCTATCTCAATAACGGTTAGAAATAAGGTATAACAAAGTCTTTTTATCAACTCATTATTAGTCAAAATGTGTTAAGTAAGATTGATTTTTGAAGGTGGTGTGAGTGTTTGGTTTGGTTCTAAGTGCCTTCACATGCCCATCCCATAGGAAAGAATACATATTATAAGTGTTATGGGGAAAAATAGACCGACCTATAATGAAAAGTCAGGTTGAAATGTTGTGAGCTCGGTCTCGTAAAAGACCAACATGAAGCTCGGATCTTATGAGGGCCCGCTTCATATTCCTAGACAGTGACAAAGCGATATGCTCGCTAGAGCACCACCTCCGTTGACTCCAAGATCTCCAAAGTTCGTCAAGACCCTCTGTCTTTCTACTTGACTAGGAAGGCAAATCGATATGACCCAGGTCGGCGTTATCCAAGTCGGCATGCCCAGGTCAGACAATACCACCTCAGTCTCCCACGTCATGTCTCCGATGGTTCGATGGTTCTGGGGAATCAAGCCTCATCCAAGAGAGATCTGCCCCAAGTCTTCCCCAAAGATCTTGTGGGATATTTGTGACATACTCAGAATCCCGAGATCCTCGCCCGAGATCTCAAAATGTTTTCCTACTAGTTCGAATTTGAATCCCTTTGCAATACGCACTAACTAAATAGGTAGATTACCTCTACACCACCGCCTCTCATAAGCTATAAATAGAGAGGCCTCTAATGGTGAAAGGTGCGCACAATCTTTAGCCTAAAACCCTTCACTCGACTAGACCTGAATTCCCTACCTGACTTTGGCATCAAAGGGTCCCCTGCACCAGCCAGGGTCTCCTTTGTTTGTTCCTTATATGTAGGTACACAAAGGTCCAGGGAAGGCTAACGGATTTCTGTATCAACAGTTTGGCGCTGTTTATGGGAACCGGCATTGAAAGCCTTTCTCATCTCACCATAAGTTCAATAATGGTGAAAGAGAAGAAGAAGGCATAGGCCTCCTCTATTGTGCTTGACCTTGCACCACCAGATTAGTCAACCAGCCACTGGGATTCTGCTTCCTAGCTGTAAGATGATTTCGTGCCTATAGGGCTGATATAACGATCCCGTAATTGGGGAGGATGGCTGGTCCCACTCAAACAACACGTCGAAGCATTGAACAATAACATGAATTCCATGAAGCAACTGTTGGAACAACTACACCCTCGACCCGCCAAGGGATTGAGTAAGCAGTAGGACTAAAGGTAAAGGAGCCCCTCAAGCCTTCTAACACACCTGCTACCTCCTGTCGAAGCTGGCAACTCGGAACATCAAGGTTGACACCTTGCTACCTCCAGTCGAAGCTGGCAACTCGGAACATCAAGGTTGACACCTTCTCACATCTCTAATACTGCAACACTGGCCGCTTCTAACCTCCATCATGAGTTGCAAACTTCCTAAGGTAGCCGCTGAGGCCATGGCTGAAAGCGGTGACACCTGGGAAGCCAAGCTAAATGACTTGCGGGGCCAGATCGGTGACATACGGCAGGCCTACCGTACGAATGTTCTGACCTCAGTAGAGGTGATATTGGAAGAGACCTAGCCCCCATTCACCACCGACATCATGTAACGTATTGGAAAATTCCGTACAAAGACCCGAGTGCCACCTCGGGCAGAAATCACTCAAGATCAAATTCTTTAAGAATTAGACAAAATTAACTAAGTGCTAAACTAGATTAGCTACGAAATCCGCTTGATCCACTTTAAATACGATATGCAAGACCCAAAACTTATAGAATCATTGACGTTAGGTTACCCTAAAATCTAGGATCAATCTCATTACCCGGACGCTCTCGGGAGCACATTGAAACTCCGTATCGGATCTGGACTGCACGTCAAAAGTCTGATTACTACAAAATTATATAATTAAGACTGCCTTGCTAGACTTGACAACCACCTCAAAAATCAAGTCTAGACAGTATCCTGAAGTTATTCGCTTAAGCCTGGAGTGAAGTGTGTGAGAAACGTGGATATCTTAGAAATAAAAATTTAAATTTAAGTCATCTGAGACTTGTCGCTTGAGGGCCGAATATAAGGATTCAGACCGTCAGAATCTAACCCAAATACACCCTTGGATTAGGGGAAATTTTATACACAGGCCAGTGTACTTGTGGCCCTCTTCGATGATCGTGGACCGTTGAACTAAAACTGGTCCGCCACGGGCGATCTATAAACCGGATCAAACCGAAAACTCAGCTTGACCTAAATCCAACATAAAGGAGCTTAAGTCCGACCTTAGGCTCAAGGAGGGGCTCCGGAAGTGCTCCGTTGAGCTGAAACAGATGCTCTTTAGATATAACCTAAGTATACCTTGGCCCTGGGCCCATTTCCATCAGTTTTAGGCCTATATAAGGACCTTAAACCCTCCCTCATTCACTCCATATGAATTTGGGAAAAACCCTAGGAGAGAGAAGTGAGTAAGAGAGAGAAAGTGAGAGAGAAGTTGGAGTCACTCCTGGGATTCGATCCCTACTACTCCACGTGCCTTACCACCATTTTCGTATCGCTCTACTAGCGATACCGATCCCGTTCTTAGGCAAGAAAACCTAACCCTAATCCATTCTAGGGTTTTTAATAGTCGAATGATGAAATAACTAACCTAGTTCATGCTATAGGTTGTCATTCTACCGGTGACAAAGACTACGTGTTTAAAACGACTCCGTTACGTGTTTATCGGCGTAAGGTGCGGACTATAGAAGTATATATTATGGTTTTCAAGGCTTTCAATGTCGGTTAATGGTTTATTCTTGATGTAGGTGCAATTTCACATGCATAAAGTGATGTCCGTTTTATTTTTCAGTTATACATTAACTAGGTTGAATATACTGTATTCGTCGTATTTGTAAGAAATACCGTATACGTATGAAATTCGGATTTGTGCTTGCCATGATTAATTATTGTCTATGTATGCTAGATGCATGTATATCAACTTCTGGGTGAACGGATTAGCCTAATACATGTTATATTAACATACGTCATGTATGTTACAATGTGTAGCCTAAGTGTTTGAGCAAAAGACTAAATGAGTATAAACATTGCGTTAGTATACGCCATGACTAACTATCGTGGCTATGCGATTATTGTGTAGGCGGCAATCCTTTGATGAAAGGACTTACCCTAATATGTATGCTAACCAATACATACCATGTATGATATAATGTGTATGTTAAGTGTTTGTAAACATGTCTGTATGAATAAATACTTGTAAATTGTTCTTTAAATGGGTGTTGAGATAGGATTCTCAGCCACTCTAATGATGTATACGATTTCCTCCATATGCCTTGTTTCATATTCATTACTTTTACCTAGAAATGCATAAGTGTGGATACATGTTTATGTTGTCCTTCATAACATGCTCAACTGATTGTATGATTTAAATCATTGCTCCATTACTGCTTGAGTATCTCATATGCTAGATCATTGTAATCGAATGTGTTTGGGGCTATTATATAGTCCAGGCAATTGGTAATAGGCCCTGCTTTAGTGGTTGAGGTTATTTTCGCCGCATTGGATGTGTTCGGTGAACCCAAGTCATACTTCTGTTGTCGGCAATGGTTAGGCCACACGAAGTGCTTACGCACTCCATGTCAATTGATTCGATGTGCGCTCGGGCTAGTCGAGCTCGTCAAGTAACCCGACTTGCCTATTGTATGTTCACCTTGTATGGACGCTAATACCTGAACCTAAGGTACCGAACTCACCAGTGAAATCCCGTTTAACCTTGGTACCTCGATCCGCTAAGACTCATGAGCTGGACATAGTGGTATGGGACACCATGGTCGAGTTGTCGGACTACGCAGGGGCAACGAGCCTCCCCGTAGTGACCAGTGAGCAACCCAGACTCATGAGCCGAATACGGTGGTATGGGACACTGTATTCAAGCTGTCGGCCTACACTGATCAGGTGACAAGCCCTTTATAGTGACCTCAAGCGTACTCTGAGTCTATGTGGAGGCGACGACCCTTCCGTAGCAACAAGAGTATAAACTCGGTCTGCACTGATCAGGCAACGAGCCTAATGCAGCGACCTAAAACAGCAACATCGTATGAGATTTAGTAGGACTGACGACCCTAAAATGGATCCTTGTTTGGGAATAATATAAGGGAGGTACCTTAAATTCCCAATCCTGCTGTATGAAAGAGACTAATAATAACTCCGTAATCACGCTCATAACATTGCACTGCATGTGCCTTGGGTTGAAGAGCACAGAGGGAAGAAAGCATGCCGCGACCATAAGATAGTGTCGCACGACGGAGTGTAGGCGAGGGCATACATCATAAATACATTTCATCCTTGCATTAATAAGAGTATCTAGGAATGTCTGATATGTTTGCTTTATCATTACTGCTTGACTAAATTGATAACATGTTAATCTTTGCTCTATGATTTCACTGAGTTGATCACTCACTCCCACGTTCTGGGATGGTGTTCTGAACACCCACTAGACCCTTTCTTAGTTGCAGATGACGATGCGACTCAAGAGGCAGAGCCTGATTATTATAACGATCAGGACGAGTTCTCGTATATACAGTTCTCCGGCGGTTTTGCTTAGGCCGTCCGGATCGACAGGGCTACAGGGCTTATCATTGTAGTTGAACTATGTTTTTGACGTTTTAATTTTGAAACTATTATATGTATATGGTGACTCAGTAATGTATTCATACTCTAGAGACCGATCGTGAACTTTTAGCTTATACACGACTATATACACATCTTTTAGTCTTCCGCTTGCATTATATTAATTGATCAGGAGTATGAATTACTGTTTTGTTATAATCCCACTCATGATTAATACAATAATACAGACAACATTTAATCATAAGCATATTGTTGCATAAGTGATGTTTTGGAATTCGGGAGTTGAGTTACTACTCGACTCCCAATTTTCAGGGCGTTACACATCATGCATGCACAATTGTCATCAAGATTCTGTATGTCGCAGATCGCCCAATATTCCGAAACCACCGACTCATCCGAGCATTTGGAATCCTTTCAAGCTTGGATGAAATTACATGGTGCATCGACCGTGGTCATGTGCCGTGCATTTTCACTAACCCAGACAGGAATAGCTTGGAAGTGGTTTTGACAACTGAAGCCACAATCGATTAGTTCTTTCATAAAGCTCAATAAAGCCTTCATCACCAACTTCATCGAGGGGAAAGAAAGTTTTAAAATGGCCTCCCATCTCCTCCACATGTCTAGAAAGAAGGCGAGCTGCTCAAGGACTAAATCAAGTGATTCAACTTAAAAATGATGCAAGTGCAAGCACATTTGGAGGATATTTCCCTGACCGCCATGATAAGAGGACTAAGAGAAGAGAGAGGCCACGATGATGGCCGACCTCCTCAACAGAACCTAGAAATACTCTAACGCGGAGGAAGTCGTTGGCCTATGGAGAGAGGCTCGACGCAAGGGGAGCTCGGCCAAGAAAAAATGGCCTAAGGAAGAACTGACCTCGACTAACAATAATAAGAGGAGAAAAGATGACGAAAATTGTAGAGGCCAACGCTCGAGCAAACGACCTGATAGCAGGTTCAGCTCATACACTCCTCTCAATGCAACGCCCGAGCAGGTTTTCATGGAGGTTCGAGACAAACGAATCCTCAAATGGCTTAACAAGATGAAATCTGATGCAAACAAGCAAAACAAGCAAAAATATTGTCACTTCCACCAAGACCACGGTCACTCGACTACCGACTATTTCGACTTTAAGGAAGAAATCGAAGCACTCATTTGCAAAGGGCACCTCCAAAAATATGTCAACAGAAGAGAAGAACGAGCTAATTCAAAGAATGAGTAGGCTGTTAATAATGAACCAAACGGGGAGATGAAAGTGATATGTTGATAAACCCTAAGTATTATTAGATTTTGGTGTGACAAACTAATTCAACCTTGTATCTCGATTTGTATCAAGCTTGTGCATCTGTTCACATTAAATCTTTGACGTTTGTTCTGTTCGTGCTAAATTTATCTTGCCGATATCTACGACGAACTTACTGAGATCTTCAAACTGGAAGAAAGTGAAGACTTTCATATATTGAGTGAAGACAGAGTTTTCAAGAACATTGCGGTTCAAGATCTGGAACTAGAAAAGTCCAAGAACTCAAAACCTAGTTGAATATTATGTTTGGTATGTCGAGTTCAAGCATTGAAGATCGCAAGAATTAAAGCTACTGAAGTGATCGATAGATTAAGCATTCATATGTTCTATCTCATAAGGTATGATTGACCTAGATTGACCTTAGATCATGATTAGATCATTTCATACTTTCGGTCGGTCATTTTGGTCATTTTATAAGTGTAAAATTCTATTCTTTCGACTAGCCCTAGCACTGGCTCGACTAGTCTTAATATTTCATTGACCTGTCCAGGATTTGTTATGAATTTTCAGAATTTTTTTATTGGTCTACGACCAGTCCTGGAAACTACTTAACCAGTTGTGTGAATAGTGCTTGACTAGTCATGTAGTACTCGACTCATTTTTTAGCGAGTAATTTGAACTCACACGACCAGTCGTGTGGTGTCTACGACCAGTCGAGTAGGCTACTCGACCAATCATGGGACCCACAAGGCTAGTCGTGCGACTGAAAAATCTTATCGCGCCAGAATTTTTTAAAATTTGTTTAGATAAGGCCAGTCATAGCTAACCAAAGGCCAGTCGTGTGAACCGATTTTTCACCTATAAATAGTGCTCGAATGTCAGAGTTTTCTATTCAATTCTTATCATTCTTAAGCAATCATTCTGAGATAATTTTGAGTACATTCTAAGTTATTTTGTGCATATTTAAGATTCTTTAAAGTAGCTCTTTTTTTTATTTTGATTATCTATTCCATTCTCATTTTGAAAAGGGATATTTGATTTACCCTTCCTTGAGATCAAAATCAATACAAAGCCCTTTTTTTATTTATTTAAAAATCATCTAGACTTAGAACTCTATACACTTATGAGACTGAACGTTGAACATTTACGTCGTCATCAAGTTGGTTCTACCGGGCTGCTTCAGAATCGTCATACAGATAAGTTTTTATTTCTTCTGTAATTCAATTCATTTCTGGTTTGTGAGATTGTTACAGAAAATCTCTATTTTGATTTTTTCTGAGGTGATCCAGAAAATCTCAGAGTGAGGGGTTTTTGAATTATGTAATCCCATCTAAAGACACAATTATGAAGGTTTTAGGTGAACCTTGAAAAACATATTTTGATTAATGAATGCTAATATCCTGAGGGAGTGGATATTAGGAGTGGAGTAGTTGTGTGGCTGTTTATTAACAGTTGGTGTACACATAAGCGAATCACTATAATTCTCTGTATTTGGTGGATGTGTAATTTTTATCTTTTATGGTTTAAGATTGTGGGATGTATTTGTGGATGTGAATGTTGTAATCTTTATATTTGAGCATTATGTGGTGAATGTTGTAATAGATTAGTTTCTATTTCTTTCATATCCTCTTGAGTTTGAGTTTTTGATACTCACCCACGTTCTAGTAAGGTTGTCCTGCCATAAACCATTGGTTTTTAGTGTTATGTTGTCCTTAAAACCAAGTTTGTATCAACCTCTCAATACTTGATTTTTTATGTTGTTATTTCCTTTTGTTATTTGCATTCTTTTTTGGCTATCTGTTGTCTATATTCTGCTTATTAATTTTTATTTGGCATAGTCCTATTCACCCCCCCCTCTCTAGGACATATAGCTCGACCTTTTCAAGTGGTATCAAAGCCTAATAGCTTGTTTATTTGGATTTAATTCCTGAGCTAACAGATCTGAGCTTTTAAGATGTCAAAATTTGATAGCCTTTCTATAACTAGGCCTCCACCTTTTGATGGCTCTAATTATGCTTATTGGAAAGTTAGAATGAGAATATTCTTGAGGTCTCTTGATGAGAACGTGTGGAAAGACACAGTAACTAAATGGATTCCACCTACTGTTGAAGTTCTAGGCCTTGATGGAACTAAATCTCGAAGGGTTGCTCCCTATATCACTTGGACCACTCTTCAGATAACTGAGAGTAGTGCCAATGCCAAGGCTTGAAATGCAATTACTTGCGCACCATCATGAGATGAATTCAAAAGAATTATATCTTGTGATACTGCGAAACAAGCCTAGGATATCTTAGAAATGACACACGAGGGTACGACTACTGTCAAGAAATCTAAACTACAAATCCTCACCACTAGGTTTGAGGAAATACGTATGGAAGAAAGTGAAACATTCATGGACTTCTATACTAAGTTGAATGACATAGTCAACTTTATGTGGGGTCTTGGAGATAGCATCCTAGAAAGTAAAGTCTGTGCAAAGATACTACGCTCACTACCTGAAAGGTTCAATTCAAAAGTCATAGCCATTCAGGAACTTCGTGATACAGACCATATGCAGGTTGAAGAACTGGTTGGTTCTTTACAAACCTACGAGTTAAACTATAAAGCTCCGAAAGGTAAATTTATTGCCCTTAAGTCTTCTAAAAGCATGTCTCATGAAAATAACAATTCTGATTTAGAAAATTCTGAAGATGATATGGCCCTTTTAGCTAAAAAGTTTTACAAGATTTTTAAAAGTAAAAAGAGGGTTGATATTCAAAAACCTACTGAAAAGAAAAGATCAAGATAAAAAATTAAAAATCTTTAAAAGATAGACAATGCTACAACTGCCATGAATATGGGCATCTAGCAAACAAATGTCCTAAAAAGGACAAACCTAAAAAAGAAAGGTATGTTGGCTACATGGGATGAATCTTCCTACTCTGAAGCCTCTTCTGTCAGAAGATTCTGAAACCAAGTCGGGTAATGATGTTAAAGCCCTAATGACTCTAGCCAAGTTCACTTTCTCAGAGAATGATACAACCAGTGAATAAAATCTGGGAAGTGATCATGAGAACGAAGAAGATCTTCAGGACGCTTATGATGCCCTATACAGGGAAAGTTGTAAAATAGTTGTTAAATTAAAACTACAGAAAGAAAAGTTTTTAAAATTGAAAGAGAATTTTGATAATCTGGTTTTGAAAAAACAACACCTTTTAGATTGCTTTGAAAAAACTAAGTGTAACTTAGATTTCAAAACGTCCCAAGTTGAAAACTTAAAACCTGAAAATGAAAACCTAAAACTAAAATCTCTTTACTTTTGAGTTTGAAGGACACATGGAGGTATGCCCAAGGAGATCCTAAATTAGAAAAACTTTTATCTGGATCCAAAAAAATGTGGTGATCAATTTGGATTGGGCTACAATAAAAATATGCCTCCCAAATATAAGAATACTCTTCCTAAATTTATTAAAGAGGAGTCTTCTAACTCAAAAGGGAAAAGTCTGAATCAAAATATTTCTAAAATGACTAAAACTTTTCAGTCCTTAAATTTTAAAAAGAACCATATCAACTATAAAAATCAGAATCGTAATCCTTTAGCTGAGAAAATTGTAGACTTGCTTAAGGAGCTCTTAAAATCTAACTCAGTGAGTAGGACGTATAACAATTATAATCAGAAGAAGACCAACTATGCTCCTAAACCCAAAACTGTAATGAAATGGGTCCCTAAGGTTGCTTGTTTAGTTGCCCACACCGTATTCAAAGCCACAAGTCATTTAAAGTGGTACCTGGATAGTGGTTGCTCCAGACATATGACAGGTGACAAAAGTCTGTTCACTAGTCTTAAAGACAGGACTAATGGTTCGGTCACATTCGGTGATGGTAGCAACTGTAAAATTGTTGGCTAAGGTACGGTTCAACTCCCTAACCTCCCTCTATTTGAGAATGTTTTATATGTAGAAGGTTTAAAACATAATTTATTGAGCATTTCTCAAATTTGCGATAATAATCACAATGTAAAATTTTTAAACCAAAATTGTGAAATCTTAAATAAGAATAGTTCTGTAATATCAACTGGTCACAGAACTTCTGAGAACTACTATATAGTTAGTGACTCAAGCTCATTTAAGCTATCGTGTTACATGGTCCATACCGATGAGACTGAACTATCGCATAAGCGCCCAGGACATGTATACTATCGCAACTTGTATAGATTGAGCAAAAGTGATTTGGTAAGAGGTCTACCCAAAATAAAGAAAGTGGATAAGATATGTGGCGAGTGCCAGATTGGTAAATAAACCAGGAGTGTTCACAAAAAGATAAACTCCAATGCCACATCTAAACCACTTGAACTTCTCCACATGGATCTCATTGGACCAACTAGAACGGAGAGTTGAGGTGGCAAGAAGTATATATTGGTCATTGTAAATGACTTTACCAAGTATACTTGGGTAGTCTTCTTAAGAGAGAAATCTAAAACTCTCTACGACGTAAAAAGAGTACTTAAACGTATCCAAAATGAAAAAGAGCTACAAGTCACTAAGATCCGTAGTGATCATGGTTCTAAGTTTGAAAATAGCAGTTTTGAGAAATTTTGTAGTGACCAAGGAATATCACATGAATATTCTACTCCCAAAACATCACAACAAAATGGGGTAGTGGAAAGGAAAAGTAAGGTGCTTCAAGAAATGGAAAATGTAATGTTAAATAGTATGAAGCTTCCTAAAAATCTCTGAGCTGAAGCCATAAAAACTGCTTGTTATATAATTAACCATGTTTATATTAGAAAATCAAATAATAAAACGGCTTATGAGATGTGGTTTGATAAGAAGCCTTCTGTCAAATACTTTCGAGTTTTCAGTAGTAAATGCTATATCTTATGTGACCTAGAACATCTGGGTAAATTTGACACCAAAAGTGATGAAGGGATATTTTTAGGGTATGCTCTAAATAGTCGAGTATATCGGATACTGAACAAGAGGATCAGTGTAATACAAGAATCTATTAATGTGGTCATTGATGATCATTTGAATACACCTGTCTCAAGTTCAGAAGATGATGAGGTTCTTCTAATTGATAAACTAGAATTTTCATCTAATCAAAATAACACTGAACTACGAACAAATAAAGATCATCCTACTGATCAAATCCTTAGAAATCTCCTCACTGGTGTACGCACTCATAAACAATTAGCAGATATGTGTAACCACGTGTGCTTTACATCTCAGATGGAACCGGCTAATGTAAAAGAAGCCCTTTCTGATGAAAACTGGATTGTAGCTATACAAGAAGAGCTCAATCAGTTTATGAGAAATAATGTTTGGTATTTAGCTCCAAGACTAACTGATAAACATATTATCAGAACAAAATAGATTTTTAAGAATAAGTCTGATGAATTTGGTAACATAATTAGAAACAAGGTTAGGCTGGTTGTACAAGGATACACCCAAATTGAAGGTATTGATTATGATGAAACATTTGCCCCAGTAGCTCATCTTGAATCAATCAGACTGTTTATATCCATTGCATGTTTTAAAAAATTTAAAATATATCAAATGGATGTTAAGAGTGCATTTTTAAACGGTTATTTGCATGAAGAAGTATAGATTGAACAACCAAAGGGTTTTGAAGACCTTAAGCATACTAATCATGTCTATCGCCTAAAAAAGGCACTCTATGGTTTGAAACAGACTCCCAGGGCA
This sequence comes from Magnolia changhungtana, assembly GCA_030180095.1. NCBI lineage: Eukaryota > Viridiplantae > Streptophyta > Magnoliopsida > Magnoliales > Magnoliaceae > Magnolia > Magnolia changhungtana. Next base: position 7,692,376 of record JASAUF010000552.1, on the reverse strand, counting down.
TGATACGAGAAATTAACTAAATTCTGTTAAGTCATGAGTTTGTTATGGGGAGTGTAGATAAAACATTATTTGTTAAGAAACATAATGATCATATTTTAATAGTGCAAATCTATGTTGATGACATTATCTATGGATCTACCTGTGCTAACATGATTGTTGAGTCTGCAGATCTTATGAAGTCCAAATTTGAAATGAGCATGGTTGGAGAACTAAATTATTTCCTAGGGTTACAAGTCAAACAGCTTCCTGATGGATTCTTCATCTCTTAAACCAAATATGCTCTTAACTTAGTTAAAAGGTTCAGATTTGAGAGTGGAAAAAATTTTGGAACCACTCTGAAACTCTCTAAGATTCAACAGGTAAGAGTGTGGATCCTAAGTTGTATCGCAGTATGATAGGAAGTTTACTTAACTGCGAGTCGACCTGATATTACTTTTAGCATTAGAATTTGTGCCAGATATCAATCGGACCCTAAAGAGTCCCACTTGATTGTTGTTAAGCGTATTTTATAATATGTCGCTAGTTTAGCTAATCTTGGTCTCTGGTATCCACATGATACTAGTGTATAATTAGTTGGTTACACGGATGCTAATTGGGCTGATAACATTGATGATCGTAAATCGACCAGCGGTGGTTGTTTCTATGTCAGGAACTGTCTAGTTTCCTGGCTAAGTAAGAAACAAAGTTCTATATCACTCTCCACTGCTGAGGCTGAATATATTGCTGCAGGAAATGCATGCACTCAGCTACTAAGGATGAAGAGAATGCTAACCGATTACGGAATTACGCAAGAATCTATGATGTTATATTGTGATAACTCAAACATAATTAATATTTTCAAAAATCCCATTTAGCATTCACGAACCAAGCACATTGACATTAGGTATCATTATATTCGTGAATTGGTGGAAGAAAAGATAATTTCATTAGAATATTTTCAAACTGAGAATCAACTAGCTGACATATTCATAAAACCGCTTGACAAAAATCGATTCACAAAATTGAAATTTGATCTTCGTATGTGCAATATGAACTGATGATTTGTGCTCATTTGTATCATAATGTATGTATATATTATCTTATATTTTTTTAAATTTAAATATATGCAAAATTGTACATTTTTAAAGTTACATGACCAGTCATAAAACTCGTGAAATGGGTTTTTATTTGGGAAAAATGTCACTTTTTTCATTTCTTTCTTCTTCTCCATCAAGCCCAACCACGACCGGTCGAACCCATCTCTCGATTACTCTCCGGTTAATGCTTAATTTTTTATTTCCTTATAGATTTAAGTTCTTTGATCATCCTTAATCTTGATTTTGCTTCTTGTTTCAAGATTTATGGTGGTTTGAAAAAGTTTTTTCTTTAAAATCTGATTTGCTTGGAATCCTTTCATTTATTTTTGTAATCCTTCATTTCTTTGTTTTCTTGTTGCAATGGAAGGAAGAAACAGGAAGAGAACCACTCATGGTCCCTCTTCATCCCGTTCCGCACCCATTACCATGCGCCACCTTCGGCATCCCAAAGAGGATCCCGAGTTGTACGGGATTTCCGTCTTAAAAATGTGATTGTTGAGCGTGTTGTCATTGTTGATCATCTTGAGCGCTTCAACATTGTCCCTCTCCTTCGAGCTGTAGGTTGGGAAAACATACTATCTTGGGGCGGTCCTGCATACTGATCCATTGCGTAGGCCATTTACGCTTGTATTACTGAGTTCTCTCTAGAAGATTTGACATTTACTGTGTCAACTAGAGAAGGTCCAATTAAGGTAGACTGTCATTTAATTTCAACAATCATAAATATACCTATTATTAATGACGGCATACCTATATCTACTTTGCAATCTTGACCTTCTGAAAATGCTAAATAATTAATTATGAGAGTTCTCTGTAACATGATTGCAAAATGGAACGACGGTACTGCGCTCAGTTCCAAAAATATGTTGCCCAGATACATGGTCTTGCATCGGATTTTTATTTCGAATGTTTATCCTCACTCAGGTAACAAGACTGAGCTGACTTCTTTTATGACCCATATTATGCATTCAGTTGTATCTGGCATCCATATCTGTCTTCTTTCTCTTATCTACCATCATATTATTCAGTGTCGTCTCCATCCTGGTCATAGCGATATTCCATTCACTTATCTTATTACTACCTTAGTTAATCATGCTTTAATAGCTATGCCTATTAGAGAAGGTTCTATTAATCTCCATCCATTTAACAATTCTAATATCAACAAGATGAACCTAGACTTGGCAGCTGGTCAAGTTAATGGGAATGCTGGAGGAGATGAAGAAGTTGAAGAAGTTGATGCTTTACCTCAAGACGACGTTAATATGGATGATTTATTTGATGAACTTGAATCAGATACTGAGGCTGACCCTGATTTTCGGCCTTCTGGTTTCAATGAGAGGTTACGTAATCTTGAGGAACAGGTGGCTCAGATTCGTGTAACCCAGGATTCTCAATTTTCTTATATGCGCAAACATATGAGGCGCATTAATAAGGGTTTACATCAAAATAATCCATTTATTCCTACTCCATCTTCAGGATCTGATTAGTTTTGTTTTGATTTGATGGTATCTGTAATAACTTTATTCTAACTCTTTTCCTTATGATTGATTGGATAATTTTGTTTAAACTCTTATTTATTCAGTTTAGATACTCTGTTTATTTGATTTGGATTAGTTATTAATTCTATATGCTCTCTTATTCTCTTCATTTATCCTTATTCGCTTCCTTTGTCATATTGTGACAAAAAGGAAGAGATATTGTAATATTGAATGAGGATATGATATGATGAAATGTGGCTAATATTTTATTTTTTTGCAGAGAGTAGTGAATTAAGGGGGAGAGTTGATTATTGTGCATGATATCTATTATGGATCATATCATACATGTGTGTACAATATGTTGTTTGAATATCTATTGCATACTGTAATTTTGGTTTTGTCACAAATTTGACAAAGGGGAAAATTGAAAGTGCTATGTTGATAAACCTAAGTATTATCAAATTTCGGTGTGACAAACTAATTCAAGTTTCTATCTTGATTTGTATCAAGCTTGTGCATCTGTTCACATTGAATCTTCGACGTTCATTCTGTTCATGCTGAATTTATCTTGCCGATATCTACGACAAACTTACCGAGATCTTCAAACTGGAAGAAAGTGAAGACTTTCATATATCGAGTGAAGACAGAGTTTTCAAGAACATTGCAGTTCAAGATCTGGAACCAGAAAAGTCTAAGAACTCAAGACCTAATTGAATATTATGTTTGGTATGTCAAGTTCAAGCTTTGAAGATCGCAAGAATTAAAGCTACTAAGTGATCGATAGATTAAGTGTTCATATGTTCTATCTCACAAGTAAGGTATGATTGACCTAGATTGATCTTAGATCATTTCATACTTTCGGTCGGTCATTTTGATCATTTTATAAGTGTAAAATTCTATTCTTTCGACTAGCCCTAGCACTGGCTCGACCAGTCCTAATATTTCCTCGACCTATCCAGAATTTATTATGAATTTTCAGAATTTTTCTGTTGTTCTACGACCAGTCCTGGAAACTGCTCGACCAGTCGTGCAGTGCTCAACTCGTTTTCCAGCGAGTAATCTAGACTCACACTACCAGTTGTGTGGTGTCCACAACTAGTCGAGCAGGCCACTCGACCAATCGTGGGACCCACAAGGCCAGTCGTGCGACTGAAAAATCTTATTGCGCTAGAATTTTTAAAAATCTGTTTGGATAAGGACAGTCATAGCTAACCAAAGGCCAGTTGTGCGAACCGATTTTTCACCTATAAATAGTGCTTAAATTTTAGAGTTTTCTATTTAATTCTTATCATTCTTTCGCAATCACTCTGAGATAATTTTGAGTACATTCCAAGTTATTTTGTGCATATTTAAGATTATTTAAAGTAACTCTTGTTTTTTATTTTGATTCTCTATTACATTCTCATTTTGAAAAGGGATATTTGATTTACCCTTCCTTGAGATCAAAATCAATACAAAACCCTTTCTGATTTAATTAAAAATCATCTAGACTTAGAACCCTATATACTTGTTAGACTGAACGTTGAACATCTACGTCGTCATCAAGTTGGTTCTACCGGGCTACTTCAAAATCGTCATATAGATAAGTTTTTACTTTTTCTGTAATTCAATTCATTTCTAGTTTGTAAGATTGTTCCAAAAAATCTCTATTTTGGTTTTGTCTGAGGTGATCCAGAAAATCTCAGAACGAGGGGTTTTTGAATTGTGTAATCTCATCTAAAGATACAATTGTGAAGGTTTTAGGTGAACCTTGAAAAACCTATTTTGATTAGTGAACGTTAATATCTCGAGGGACTGGATATTAGGAGTGGAGTAGTTGTGTGGCTGTTTATTAATAGTTGGTGTACACACAAGCGAACCACTATAATTCTCTATGTTTGGTAGATGTCTGATTTATTTCTTTATCTTTTATGGTTTAAGATTGTGGGATGTATTTGTGGATGTGAATGTTATAATCTTTATATTTCAGCATTGTGTAGTGAATGTTGTAATAGATTAGTTTCTATTTCTTTCATATCCTCTTAAATTTGAGTTTTTGATACTCACCCACGTTCTAGTAAGGTTGTTCTGCCATAAACCATTGGTTTTTAGTGTTAGGTTATCCTTAGAACCAAGTTTGTATTAACCTCTCAATACTTGATTTTTGAGGTTGTTATTTCCTTTTGTTATTTGTATTTTTTTTTTTTTACTATCTATTGTCTATATTCCGCTTATTAATTTTTATTTGGCATAGTCCTATTCACCCCCCCCCTCTCTAGGACATATTGCTCAGCCTTTTTAGGAGATCCGCATAATCTTCGGAGGGCCGGCCGGGGGAGGTGACTCGAACCGAGCTCAGAGAGCCCATACCAAAAGTATCAGTCATTCCAGATCAGAGCATTGGATCCTCATCACCAGCAGACCCTCGAAAGAGCAAAAGGTAATACATTGCAATTTGACCTTCACTGAACAGGACACCCAAGGAGTCCATCATCCCCATGACGATGCACTTGTGGTTACCATGACTATGGCTAACTGCAAAGTTTTTCAAATTTTGGTGGACACCGTAAGCTCTGCCGATATCCTCTTCATCGAAGCATTCGACAAGATAAGAGTAGGACAACCTCGACTCTGAACCGTTAAAACTCCCCAGCTCGGGTTTGTAGAAGATAAGATCACTTTCGAATGGTCGATCCAACTCCCTGTCACAGCGAGGATGGGTAAAACTAGATAACAACCATGATCAACTTCCTAGTGGTATACTGCCCATCCATCTACAATGCCATTCTTGGACGACCTTCGCTCAACGCTCTGTGGGCTGTTGTGTCGATGTACCATCTTGTGATGAAGTTTCCCATCAAGTATGGTGCCAGACTGGTCACAGGAGACCAACAGGAAGCTCGATAATGTTATACCATGGCATTATGAACCTAGTAACAAGCAATGGCAATTACCTCCCTCGATCCCCAAGAAGACTCAACCGAAAGAGGATGTCCTATGGAGGACCTCGTACTCCTCCCGCTCGATGATTCAGATCTGACCCAAATGGTGCCGATCGGGTCATCCCTGAGGCCACCGTTGCAAGACAAAATCATGTGCCTCCTCTGACGATACGCTAATGTATTTACATGATCTCGTCAAGATATTCCCGGCATTAGTCCAAAAGTCATGCTCTGCATGTTGAATGTCGACCCTGACCATCGACTAATCTGATAAAAGTGAAGGGCGTTCGAACCTAAACGATACGCCATAATCGAAGAAGAAGTCGAAAAACTTCTCAAAGCCGACTTCATCGAAGAAATCTACTATCCGAACTGGATAGCCAATGTAGTTTTGGTTAAAAGCCCAATGGGAAGTGGCGGGTTTATATTGATTACACAAACCTGAACAAAGCCTGCCCCAAAGATAGCTTCCCTTTACACAGGATCGACTAGCTCGTCGATAGCACGGTTGGTCATCAGCTGTTAAGCTTCATGAATGCCTATTTAGGTTACAACCAACTTGCTATGCACCCATATGACAAGCAGAAGATGACCTTTGTCACCGATAAAGGGCTATGTTCTACAAGGTCATGCCTTTCGGACTATAGAACACAAGAGCCACATACCAAATGCTTGTCAACAAAATGTTCTCCCACCAGATTGGGCATTCCATGGAAGTTTATGTCACGACATGCTCGTCAAAAGCATTAAAGTCGCGGACCATATTTTCGAGCTCGAAGAGATGTTTTTAATCCTTTGGAAATACCAAATGAAACTGAATCCGAGTAAGTGTTGAGTGTCAAATATTGCATATTCTCTCCTATTTATATCTTAGTTTTATGAACATGATAATGCTTAATGGTACATTTTATACATGTTTGTATTGCAAGGTGAATCTGAGAGCTTGGATTGAAAAGAATGCTAAAAGCATGGATTTAATGCTCAAGAATCACCAAGGCAAAGGATATATCTTAAGATACCAAGAATGAAGAATTCACATGCCAAAGATCCAAGGAAATTAAGTACAAGGGATGAACAAAATGACTTAAAATACTTCAGAATCTACAGCAGAAAATAGATAGGTGTACTCCGACTGAATCCATGTTCGGTTCGACCGAACTTACATAAAATAGTTCAATGACAAATGATGAAATTCAGAAGTTAATTCAGTTCAACTGATGGACAATTAAATCTGACCGAAAGCAGGATTCAGTGTAATTAAATCCGACCAAAGGCAGGATTCAGTGCGACCAAAAGTGCACAAAAAGCTCCAGTACTGAAAGGAGTTAATTCGGATTTACTGAAGATTAATTCGGTCCAATTGACAACTTAAGTTCGGTCCGACCGAAATCGGGCAACTGCTGAAACAGAATCCTTTCCAAATTCATAATCAACTTCGATTCGACTGAAGGTAACTTCAGTCCGACCAATGCATAACGCGGCTGAGTAAATTGAGGTAGTTTCGTGATCGGATTGCGAAAATTCCAAGTCGGCGTGTTAGGTCGAGCTTCACAACTATAAATAGGAGTCCCTACGACATTCCTATATATCTTCTAAGGTTTAAGGAGTGGAGTGAAAGGGTGGAGAGCCGTCACCAGGAGTATTTCTTCTCCTTTCATAGTTGTTTTTATGTTTTCTTTAAGAGATTTTGATTTAATCATGTCTATGGTTAACTAAAAGTCTTAGCTAAGGTTAAGAGGTATAGCTTGTAGCATGATTAGGATGTTTATCTTACTTTAATTCTCATTTATATTGAACTTCATTGATTTCTGGTTGATTTTAAGAAATATTTTCAGTTTTCTATGGTTTGTTGTGACTCAAATTACAATAGACGCTGCAATAACTTTGAATATCTTCTGTTCTTATTTGAGATTGTAGGATTGGTGTTGGGGTATAAAATTTGGTTAGGTAGAGAAACTTCAAGGAGGAAAATTGGTGAAAGAAATTATGGATAGAAGTGAAAGACAAGTGAGTTGCGCAGGTCCGCGCAACTCTCATCAGAGAAAGATTGATTGGGAATGCGAGGTGGGGTCCATGGCACAGGATTCGAGGGCTCACATGTGCGGAGGCCTATAAATACCCCCTACCCCCTCGTTTGGAGAATTGGATGTTCAGAAGACCAGTGCCTCTGATAGGTATTGGAGACAGAGAGAAGGAGAGGGAGTGCAGAGTGTTGAAGGCCTGGGCTACACCACTCCTGGCGAGTAGCGCGGGCCCGCGCAACTCTCGTGAGTTGCGAGAAACTCTTTGAGGCAGCTGCCATGTTGAAATTTTTTCCAGATCCTCAGGCTATTCCAGATGTTTTAAATGGATCCAAGTATTCTTTTATCATGCTAATAAGGGACGAAATGCATAGGAAGCCCGCACAACTCATCTCCCATAGAGATATAATTAATATGAGCCAAAATGCTGCTGAAATTCATATTTCAAATTTACTTAGCTTTTGTATTTCTGGCATTTCTAAGAGATTCTATCCTGGAATCAAAGGACTAAAAGGATGTAAATGAACTCAAAATAAATGAAATTGATAATTATTCTCTTCGTTCTATCTTTTGTTAATATTAAGTGAGATATTTACCAAATCAAATGCTTTTTGTTTCTGGTCAAAACAAAATGGCGACTCTGCTGGGGAACTTTTATCTTGCTTAATATTGACTTAAGAATGACCTAGAGAATTTCATCGTTGTTTGGCATCCTATAAGGTGGCAAAATGGTGACTCTCAGTGGGAACATCCTTCCTTTCATCTCAAGGCATCTCAAGGATAGAATATATTTGTGAATAAATGCTAATTAAGTTCTATTATTGGTCTCTGACAGAGATAAGAGTGATACATCAATAATAAGTGCAAAAATTGTTCACGAAACCACTTGTAAAAAGGCAAAAGGGTAGGAGAAACGAATGACAGTCATTCTCTTAGGCGAACAAGCAAAGTCACAGTGGTCACGTTCCGCTCAGGTAAAAGGATAAAGAGCCCCTATAAACATAACACTGGGGTAACAAGAAGAGAGACATCTAAAAAATGCCATGAAGTATCAGAGAGAGAGGGGAAAATAAGGCAGAAGGGGTAACATACGATGTGGTTAGTCATCTGAAAGGCATACCAGCTCGAATAAGTGTGTATGATGTGTTATGACTGTCGAAAGATTCTCGAAACAGTCTGATTCAAGTTCTGTCCGATAATAATGTCATAAAAGCATTGCTTACAGAGATGGAACATGAAGTACGAAACAATTGCATGCCAGTCATTTCTTTCTCCAATGATGACCTAATTTGTGGTGAAGAGCATAATAGACCGATGATGGTTATAGGCCATGTCGGCGGTAAACAGATAAAATGAATAATGTTAGATAATGGGTCCGCAATGAATCTGTTGCCGTTAATGATGTTAAACGAATTGGGATATCGCCGTTCCCATTTACGTCCTAGTGGGATGATGATATAAGGGTTTAATCAAGATGGACAGAGGGCGCTCGGCAAGATCACATTGACATTGAAAATAGGGGAGTTGACGATGGACGTTGTTTTGTCACATCATCAAAGCAGTAACGACATATAATCTCCTTTTGGGAAGACCCTGGATGCACCAATATGGCATCGTACCGTTGACTCTCCATCAATGCGTCAAGTACTATAAAGATGGGATTTAATGTAAGGTGATGGCTAATGCAAAACCATATATAGAAGCAGAGTCTTTTTTCACTGACATCGGATATTATGACAAGATCGCCACAAGGAATAAAAAGGGAAGCAATGATAATGAAACAGCAAAAGGCGAAACAAGCATAGAGCAGAATGGGGTGGCAAAGATAGAGTTATCCGAGAAAGAGAATGTGAAGCAGAAATTTTATTTCGTGCCAATACATCTGAGATGACTAGGGTAGCCTCCGCTAACATTATTATCGCCCAAGCAGTTAGAAATTTTGCAGTCAAATTACATGATGCCGCTACCGCAAGCTGAAAGAAAGAAACCATTCCTAGTTATGCCTAAGACGTTCCACGTTGAGACCAGTATGAAAAACCCCGAACCTATTGAATTCTAAGCAGTGTCAGAGGTAGAGGTAGAAGAAATGATAGATAATAAGATGAACTTTACAAAGTTAACACCTGAAGATTTGGAAAGATACAACTCTACTAGCAAAAGGATAATGAAGAACATGGGCTTTGATTGTGAAGAACCGACTGGCTCAAACAGTGGAAAAGGTATCTTGATCCCAATTGGGGTCAACGAGAAAAAACGAGAAAAGTTCCGCGGATTGGGAGGAGAGTCTTCAGTAAATATGATCACTGTAGAATCAGTGGAAGAAAAAGAAGCTGAAATGATCAAACATCCTGAGGTGGCTTTGAAGCAGATGGAAGATGGGGGGCAACCAATGATTGACAGCTTACGAGAAATCAATTTAGGGACAGAAGAAGAACCCCGGAATGCATTCATAAGCACCAGTCTCTCTGAACAAGAAGCTAATCGGTATATTAAACTTTTGAAAGAAAACAAAAATGTGTTTGCCTGGACATACTCTAAAATGACAGGTCTGGAACCATCAGTGGTGATGCATCGGTTAAATATTTCTAAAGACAAGAGGCCAGTTAAATAAGCGCAGTGATGATTCCACCCAGAGCATATCCATTTAATTGAAGAAGAAGTGAATAAGCTAATTAAAGTTGAGTTTATCAGAGAAGTCAAGTATCCTAAGTGGATATCAAACATTGTCCCGGTGAAAAAGAAGAGTGGACAAATCAGGGTATGCGTCGACTTCAGAGACTTAAATGAAACGTGTTCGAAGGATGATTTTCCACTGCCGATCACTGAGCTATTCATTAACAATATGACTAAGTACGCCATCATGTCCTTTATGGATGGTTACACTGGGTATAATCAAATAAGAATGGCCCCGAAAGACGAGAAAGCCATGACATTCAGAACGTCATTGGGAATTTATTGTTACAAGGTGTCTTAAAATTGCTAGAGCAACATATCAGAGGGCGATACAGAATATATTCTAAGACATGATGCACAAGCATGTTGAATGTTATGTGGATGATTTAGCAGTTAGGTCAAATGACCATGAGGAACATTATGAACATCTGGTTTCAGTATTTCGTCAGCTCAGAAAGAAGCAACTGAGGATGAATCCGTCTAAATGCGCATTCAATGTTTCATCAAGAAAGTTCCTCAGTTTTGTTGTCAGGCACCGAGGAATCGAAGTTGATCCAGGAAAGATCAGAGCTATTTGGGAAATTCCACCTCTACAAACACTGAAGGAATTAAAAATTTTGTAGGAAAAGTTGGCATATATTCATCGCTTTATCTATAATCTCGCAGGAAGATGTCAGCCATTTTCTCATCTAATGAAGAAAGGGGCGGAATTTGTGTGGGACCAGTCATGTCAAAACGCATTCAATTCAATCAAAGAATTGTTGAAACAGCCCCCAGCACTAGCAGCTCCCGTGAAAGGTAAACCCCTCATTCTTTATATTTCTGCAGCAGAGAATTCATTGGGAGCCTTGTTAGCGCAAACAAATGAGCAAGGGAAGGAGATCGTGTTATATTATTTGAGCAGAACTTTGATAAGAGTTGAATGCAACTATTCGCCCATCGAGAAAGTGTGTTTAGCTTTGATCTTTGCAGTTCAAAAATTAAGGCATTCTGTCTCTTCCATGATATAATTTTGATTTCACGAGTGGATCCTCTGAAATTCTTAATGACAAGGCCAATGCTATCAGGGAGACTAACCAAGCGTTGAGGGTCAAATATCGCATATTAGACCCCAGTTATTACCTGATTTTATGAACATGACATGTTTAACGTCCTATTTTAATCGTGTTTGTGATGCAAGGTGAATTTAGGAGCCTGGATTGAAAAAGGGTATTAAAGCATAGATTTAACACTCAAGAATCACCAAGGCAAGGGACGGGACCTTCGGGGACCAAGATCGAAGAAATTACACGCCAAAAGGTCCAAAAAAATCAAGCGAGTGAAGTTAAAAAGGCCTTAAAGTCGTCCTGAATGTAAGATCACAGGGTTCCCACCATCCATTGGGCTCGAAACTTTATATCTAGCCTGAGGACCCTAAATTAACCATACACGTCGAAATTTAGCCCTTGAATCTTTGTGAAAGTGGCCCAACAGATATATCAGCCCATAAATCACTCATCTGGGGCCCACCTGATATCTGGATATGCTTCAATTTTAGTCTCATCCCCTCAAAGCAGATGATAAAAAGGATGGTCAGAGCGAATTTATTAGAATATCACTGTGGATCCCATCTTGAGTGTTGTGCGTGTGCACAGCACAAGTACACTCGCCATGCACTGAAATTCAAGTCGGGTCAAACCAACCTTGACCCGACAATATTAGAAAGAGAGTCCAGCGCCCGCACGTTCCAGCGCTAAGATGATGAGTGGCCCACCACCTTTGATCGTATGGTCAATTCAGACCGTTCATTGTGTACAGGGGTGGCCATGACCCTAGCTAAGATCTCCTTTTGGTCCCATGCATGCATACACATGCAAATCGTCGTCAAATGCAAGATGAAGGGTGGGGTGATTTGATACAGTGGCCTGCACCAAAACTCGACCAAAACCACTCCTTTCCAACCAAAATTTTGCTAGGAATCCAATGAACGGGGTGGATTTTGCTGCAAACATCATTACGGGGCCCATGAACAGTTTAGCATAGTCATGTGCGTAAGGGACGTGCGTCCGGATGTTTGGCCCTCCATGGGCCATTGTGTGAAGCTACAAGAGGGGGTCTTGAACCCCACCAAGGAGTCAAAATCCAAGAAGAGGATGGTCAGCCATCCCAAATTTCATTCCAACGCAAGACTGTTTGCGTCGCTGCGAACTCTACTGTGAAGCAGAGTCGGTCCGACTCCAAACCGACTCCTAGCCACCGTCCTCCCTGCTGCCTATAAAAAGAGAAGAGAGAGAGAGAGAGAGAGAGAGAGAGAGAGAGAAGACCATCCTTGGACATGTGGAAGAGCAAGGGAGAGAGAGAAAGTGTGAAGCATGTGGCCGGCTGGGAGTTTCTTCCTTCGGTTTCTCTTTCTTTCTTTAATTGTTTTCTTATGCTTTTAAGATATTTTTAGTGCAATCATGTTGGTGGTTGGCTAAACCTCTTAGTTAGGGCTAATAGGTGAAGCTTGTAGTGTGATGGGATTGGTTTCTATTGCTTTGATTCATGTTAGTTGAACTATTTTTTATTTTAGTTGATTGTAAGGAATGCTTTTAGTTTTTAATGGTTTATTGTGACTTAAATTACAATGGATCTGCGATAGCTCTGAGCATGTTCTTTTCATTATTATGATTGTGAAGTTAGGAAGCCCTGTTGTTTACCATTGTCTCATGGGCATGGTTGAATGACGGAATCCTTCCTAACGTTCATAACTCTCTCAGATTGGATGTGGATTAGTTAAATTCTGTTGTTTACTTTGTCTCATGGGCATGGTTTTGTGATGGAATCAAGTCTAATTCACATCCTTCTTATCTCTTGAAAACTAGATCAAAGAAAGTTCAAATTTGATTTTTAATGTTATATCGTCCAACTGGATGAAGATGGGACTCTAAATCCAGTTATGTTTATGAATCAATCATAGATCTCCCCGATCTCTACAAGTGGATCCTTGGCACCCTAGTTTCCCACCTTTGAATTTTACAAGTTTTAGATAAATAGTTCACAATTATTCTCTTAAAATTCCTTGATTTAGATTCCATCTTCTTCTAGTTCTAGTTCTGGTTACTTTCAGATTACGTATAAGGTTCAGTCCTTGTGGATTTAACCTCAATCTTATCGAGATTATTAATACATCGCAATCCTACACTTGGGGTTGTGAGCACCAAGTGGATGCTTTTACTATCAGAATATATGATCACATATGAACCGGTAAAAGTAGTAAAGGGACAAGGGGTGGCAGATTTCCTAGCAGCCCACCCTGTCCTGGATAATGAAATGATCAGTGATGACTTCCAGATGAGCGGGTAATGATGACAGAATTGCCTAGTTTGTGGAAAATGTACTTTGACGGCGCTTCTAGAACTTCAGGAACAGGTGCTGGGGTAATATTTATTAGTTCCCAAGGTGACCTGCTACCATATTCCTTTACGTTAGGTGTAGCGTGCACTAAAAATGAAGTTGAATATCAAGCTCTCATTATAGGGATGGAAATAGCTCAGGAAATGAAGATAAAAGCATTACGGATTTTTGGCGATTCTAAGCTACTGATAAACCAACTTACGACAGAATTTGAAATAAGGAAGCAAGAGCTCCTCCTGTATTATTGTCACACGCAATAGTTGTTGGAGCAATTTCAGGATGTTGAAATCAAGCATATACCAAGATCAGAGAATGCAAGGGCAAACGCCTTAGCTAGTTTGGCTGCAACCTTGACTTGTCCTAATCTAAGCCCTCTCCAAGTAACAATCGAAGAAAGAAGGTTTTTGCCGCCTGCTGAAGATGTCGATGTTGCTAAGCTATTTCCTATGTCATGTTTAGAGATTACAACTGACGATTCACACCAGCCTTTTATGGATTATCTCAAATATGATATCTTACTGGAGGATCCAGCGCAAAAGTTGCAAATAAAGAAAAGGGTGAAGAAATTCATTATGTGTAATGAAGAGCGTTACAGAAAATCCTATAATAAGGTGCTGTTGAGGTACTTGGATATGAAGGAAGTGAATCAAATATTGCATGAAGCACATTCAGGGGAATGCGAGGCTCATCAGGCTGGTAGAAATTTATTTCATCAAGTGCCTCGAATGGGGTATTACTGGCCTACAATGTTCAAAGATGCAATTAATTACGCACGGCGATGTCATGAATGTCAAATACATGGCAATATCATACATGTACCCCCTGAAGATTTACATCAGTCAGTAGCTTCTTGGCCCTTCGCAGCTTGGGGACGTGATGTTATTGGTCCTATAAACCCATCATCATCCAGAGGAAAACAGTACATCTTGGCAACCACAGATTACTTCTCAAAGTGGACTGAAGCCATTGCGTTGAGAAATGTCAAAGAGAAGGACATCGTGAATTTTATACGACATGCAATAATATACCGTTATGGCATTCTAAAGAAGATCATCACTGATAATGGGGCCCCATTTAAGAACAGGGGAATGGAGAAATTGTGCCAAAAATTTGATATCCAGCATTCATTCTCGACACCTTACTACCAGCCAGCTAATGAGTTGGCCGAAGCATTCAATAAGACGATTGTGAAAATATTGAAGAAAATAGTTCCAGGAAATAAACGTGATTAGGATGAGAAGTTGCAAGAAGCTCTATGTTCTTATTGAACCACTCACCGTACTGCTACGAAAGCAACGCCATATTCTTTAGTTTACGGGGTTGAAGTTGTTATCCCCATTGAAATGCAAGTTGCATCACTAAGAATAGCAGTACGTCGGTTGATTACCAATGATGAAAACACTAAGATCAGGTTGGCAGAGTTGGATTTACTAGATGAAAAGTGATTAGAGGACCAGTAGCGATTACAGTTATATCAAGTAAGAGTCTTTGCTACTTTTGACAGAAAGGTCAAGCATCTCTCCTTCAAAAGACATGATATGGTGTTGATGTTGACAAGACCAATAGTGGTCACTCATAGGACAGGGGGCAAGTTCGACCTTAAATGGGACGGCCCGTACATAATATCGGAAGTGTACTTTAATGGGGCCTATCGGGTGGTAGATTAAGATGGACAAGGCATAAGTATACCAGTGAATGCCCTTTTCATAAAAATATATCATCCCTAAATATATGTGCAGTTTTGATTCAGAAGATTCACAGCATAATTCTTCTCAATCAAAAGGGGGTATGCAAAGCATACAAAGGCAGAACTCTGTATTTCTTTTTTACATTGTATTTCTCTTTGAGTATTAATGAAGTGCAGGCCTTCAAAGCATATCAAATTTATGCAAGTCAATGAAAAGCGCCAATGATTGTTGCCATATCGCCAATGGTTATCACCAAAACGCTAAACAAATATCGCTAAATGCAAATCAACAATGCAGCAATGACTATCATGCCAATGCGGCAATGACTATCGCCGAATTCGCAAAATTGCCAAAGCTATTATTACTATCATTATCTCACTAGCACAAGGTCATTTAAATTTATCGAAATCAATAGC
This sequence comes from Magnolia changhungtana, assembly GCA_030180095.1. Taxonomy (NCBI): domain Eukaryota; kingdom Viridiplantae; phylum Streptophyta; class Magnoliopsida; order Magnoliales; family Magnoliaceae; genus Magnolia; species Magnolia changhungtana. Next base: position 7,676,728 of record JASAUF010000552.1, on the reverse strand, counting down.
ACCGCCAAACTAATATACTATCTTGACTACAAAATTTTGCTTCATATCCTCAGCGAGTGCGGTATATTAATTTCAATTTATTATCCCAGCAAGGCCAATTCATCATTTACAGGTGGCAGTGTGGTAATTACGACAACAACGACGACTTATCACATATGAAGTTGAATGCACATAAAGCTTATCATTATTGGCGATGGCGATATGACAGAACTATACAGGTAACAGTGTTACTTGTGGCCTTAAAAAGCCCAGAAAGAGCATCACGCGTACCCATGCTGGCAGTGGCCTATGTCGTCTGTATAGCTTCAGGCAGCATCACGAGGATGGTCAAAGAGCGCCTCCTTGTGAATGGGTCTGACCTTACAGATGAAGAAAAAATGAGTCTCTGAAGCAAGATGACTCCCTAGATCCCTGTTTTGATTTCAGTAGTAACGCGTGAGGGTAGGTCTCTGAAGCAAGATGACCCCTCGTTGATGGATTGACGGCCTTAGATTTGGTACCCGAAGGTAGTCTTGTGCGCCCCGTGAACTCTAGAGAGTTACTATGGCCAACCCTGTGCGTAAATCCTATTGAGTTCACTGCCCCAGTAGCTTCAGTGGGCCCCTCTGATGGATCGCGATTTATAAACTCCTCGGTCGCGATAAGCCCCGTGAACTCTAGAGAGTTAAGCGGTCATTCGTGTAAGACCAACTCCAACTACTTATGAGTCTAAACTGTGATTGCTCTAACTACTTGTGAGCTTAAACTATGTGTGCAACTAATTGGAATCGAAACTTAGTTCCGTCCATTTTAAAATATCATATAGGCAATGTTATGCTAACCATTATAATAGCTTATTACTTTGATTAATATGTAACTATCAAATATGCTTATGAGAATTGCTCAAGCTTAGAAATACTATGAATCTTAAATCAATATGTAATTCTAAAAATGCATATACTCATATGTTTCATATAAAGATGTGATATCAAAATAAATGCAAGAAAGTAAAATGTTATATATCCTGTTCAAATACAACAATGTCAAGCTTAATCAATACATTTGCTATTTTCTACTCCGAAGAAGATGAACTTTCAATGATGATATGTTTGTAATTTTGAGGAAAATGACGATGTTTTTCTGTCTCTTATCTTCTTGATACTTCAGGAGTACTGCCTTCCATAATTCACAAGGGAGGAGGATAAAATTGCAAAGAATCATCATTCTTTTCTGGAAAATCTGAAGATTTGTGGGTATTCTTCAGAGGCGTACCAAAGGTTACCCATCCCTTAAGGGTATCAGCTGGTTTTGTTTCAAAGATGTTATCTGTAAAAGGAATTCTCATACAGAGTTGACCTAGAGAGGGGACATGATCTACCTCTTCGAAATAGCCAACGCCTTGGTCTCTCTAGAAAGTCCTTAAGCGAGGAGGTATCTATATAGCGTGATCAACTAGGTAACAGTGTTTTACTAAATGATATTGGTGGATCCACCATCGCATCCGACAATAAGAACCACTAAAAGGGTAGTCATAACCAGGAATTATGAAACGCGACCTGGTATTAACAATCAAAAGTTTCTTCCATATCAAAGCCCAATTATATGGCCCGATGCCGTAACTTCTCATTATTTTAGTAATGATATGAAGAGTCTCTGGTACCATTTGATTGAACCCGAATTGATGAGCAAACCTGTTAGGATAGTATGGCTCGTGCCAGAATATATCGCCTTCTCTCCAAGGAAGGGTGTTGGGCCTGATGGAGACAAGAAATGAATCTTCGCCAAATGAAATAGAATCGGCATCAACAACTGCTACGTCATCAGAATAGCCAGAGAAAGGGAATTGATAGAAATTAATAAGATCATTGCTCTCTATTTTTCTGGTGACCTAGCCATTTGATCTCTTGATCATCTCTCTTAGTTGATAATGTTGGAGAGGAAGTCGATCAGGATGCAAATACACTCTTTCAGAAAAAACAAATGTCCAAGGGAAATATACTCCTAACCAACCCACAAAGAAATGTCATGGAGCACAAACAGCAAAAGAGTTAGAAGAAAAATCTTTGGAACCAGAAATGGTTTCTCTGAAAGAACAGTACAATGAACATAGGACTGGGGAATGTGAGGCCTGTATCCTATACCGTACCATTCCGTAGGCTTCTGCGGTCCTCCCGGTCGAATTCCGGTGACCCACGATCTATTATCGGTATTTGCGCTCGACTCTGAGTTATATCCTGTCGATCTGAGTCATCTTGAACCGAGACTTGTACCAGTACGACCATACCGTTACCACGGTTCTGATGCCGTATCTCGCTCGCCGAGGCGAAACCCTGGCCAAGAGATGTGGGCCCATATTCAGTCCAAGGAAATAGTCGCTCGTTGCAAATTCCAAGAGAATCTATCACATCAAATGTCAAGTACACTCCCATCATTACACCCATCCCCAAGTACAATACCCATCCCTAAAGTCAACTCTTCCATCACTCACCCATCTCTCTCTTACAACCCTCTCTCTCTCATCTCTCTCCCTCATTCTCCAAGTAACCTACGTCCAACATTTCCATAGGAGAGAGGAGAAGCTAGTGTGGCCCACCTCCCTACCACTCAATCCCACCATCTAAAGACCATCTCCACCATTGAAATGCATCCCTTGGAGCTCTATGATGCGTTGATAGAAAAAGAAGTCCAAGAAGATCAAAGGTGGGTAATTTTAGTATTTGATTTTGTGATTTGAGGGCCCACATATGTGGGACCCATCTTGATGTATGTATTATATAGGGAGGGCCCATAGTGGTGGGGTCCATCCCCTCCTCTCTCTCTCTCTCTTTCCCCTATTGATGGCCCATCCATGATGTTTGAATTGTATCTAAGCCGTCCATTTATTTGGACGTGGACCTCCACCAAGGCAGTGTGTGGGGCCCACCTCATCGATGTATGTATCCTCACCGTCCAGGGACTGGATGGTGGGAAGTGGATTAGCTGGGCTGCCGCACACCAATTATATAGCTACTGTATTGACGTCACCCCTATGGGTCCCGCTGATTTATGTGCTACATCCAAACGTCCATCCGTTTTGCCAGATCATGGACCCACCCTAATATTGGGTCATCCAAACCATCCAGCAGCATATGCTGCTGGAGGGTAAGACACATATGGCAGTTGATCCAAAACGGGTGGGCCATATCCACATGGGTCCCAACTATGATGCAAGTGTTTTATCAAAGCCGTCCATCGTTTTTTATTTTTATTTTTTTCTGAAGGGTCTACAACAAGTAATTGCATCTGCTACTTTGATATAGCAAGCGTTGTGGGCCCCATCACGAGGTATGGGTTTTATCTGCACCGTCCACCCATCCTCTGCTACTGTGAGGACCACCGTGATGTATGGTTTTATCCACACCGTCCCTGGTTGGGACGGTGGATCCTCACCATAAGGTATGTGTATTATTCATATCATCCATCTGTTTAAGATGGTGGACCCACCCCACACATGTGACACGTGTGGCAGGTGGGACCCACCTTGATTTATGTATTACATATTCACACCATCCCTGGTGAGGGACGTGGATACCCACCATGATGTATTGTTCTCCACACCATCCAGTCTCCTGGACGGTGTGACCCACCTGATAGTATATATTTTATATAATATATATTATGGTGGGCCCTCATGGGACCCACATGCGTGAGAGTAGATTAGATGGTGTATCTCACATCAACTACATAGCTGTTGTGATTGACATCAGCTGGCTATGTGGGTCTAATCTGGGGAACGTGATATGCAGATCGTCCATCTGCTGTGTGGGCCAATCGTGATGTAAGTGTTTTATTTGCACCGTCTGTGCAATGGATCCCACCTTAATTGTATTAATTTTATATCCACCGTCCATCATAGCAGATGGATGCACCCTGATTGTACAAGGCTTGCCTTGATGAATGTGTTGTATTCATACCATTTGTCCATTTTGATGGATGTATGGCCCACCTTGATGCATGCATTTTAGCCACGTCGTCCATTTGATGGCTGGCCCAGTAGTCATTGCTGTTGTACAGACGTCAGCAAGTTCTGAGGGCTATCGTGATGTATTTGTTTCATGGCCCATTAATGCGGCCCATTGATACAGCCCACTTGATGTGTATGAGGCCCATTAGTGCGGCCCATTGATGCAGCCCACTTGATGTATGAGGCCCATTAGTGCGGCCCATTGATGCAGCCCATTTGATGTGTATGAGGCCCATGTGTAAGGCCCATCTGTGTTGTATATTAGGCCCATGTGTAGGGCCCACCTACTGTGTATTTGAAGCTCATGGGTTGTGGCCCATTATGATGTATTCAAGGCCCATGGGCAAGGTCATAGTGTTGTGTTTATGACCTATGTGATGAGGCCCATTGTGATACATTTGAGGGCTAGGTGATGGAGTCCATTGTGATGTATATTAGGCCCATGGGAGAGGCTCATCGTGATGTGTATTAAGCCCTTGAGTGGGGCCCATGGTGTTATGTATTAGGCCATTGTGTGAGGAGGCCATTGTGTGAGGCCATGAGCCCATGATATATTTAGCCCTATAAGGGCCACTCCTTGGGAGCAATGTTGGCTAAATGTCCACATTGTGACCTTCCCTTAGGCCATTTATTAGGCCGATTCTGATTGTTGAGGACGATTTTGATTATTGAAGTCGATTCTGATTGTCGAGGCCGATTTCGATTATCGAGGCCGATTCTGATTGTCGAGGCCGATTCCAATTCTCGAGGCTGATTCTGATTCTCGAGGCTGATTCCGATTATCAAGGTCGATTCTGATTGTCGAGTCCAATTCCATTTATCAAGGCTGATTCCGATTGTTAAGGCCGATTCTGATTGTCGAGGCCAATTGTCGAGGCCGATTCCGATTGTCAGGGCCGATTCTGATTGTCGACGCCAATTATCGAGGCCGATTCCGATTGTCGTGGCCGATTCCGATTGTCGAGGCCAATTCCGATTATCGAAGCCGATTCCGATTGTCGATGCCAATTATCGAGGTTAATTCTGCTTGTCGAGGCCGATCCCGATTGTCGGGGCCGATTTCGATTATCAAGGTCGATTCTGATTGTCGAGGCTGATTCCGATTGTCGAGGTCGATTCCGACTATTGAGGCCAATTTCGATTGTTGAGGCCAATTATTGAGGTTGATTCCGATCGTTGAGGCCGATTCTGATTGTTGTAGCCGATTTCGATTACCGAGGCCGATTATGATTACCGAGGCCGATTCTAATTGTCGAGGTTGATTCTGATTACCGAGGCTGATTCCGATTGTCGAGGCCGATTCCAATTGTCAAGGCCGATTCCAATTCTTGAGGCCGATTCCGATTGTAGAGGTCGATTCCGATTATCAAGGTCGATTCTGATTGTTGAGGTCAATTTCGTTTATCGAGGTCGATTCCGTTTATCAAGGCTGATTCCAATTGTCGAGGCCGATTTGGATTGTCGAGGCCGATTTCGATTGTTGAGGCCGATTCCAATTGTTGAGGCCAATTCTGATTATCGAGGCCGATTATTGAGGTCGATTCTGATTATCAAAGCCGATTGAGATTATCAAGGCCGATTCAAATTATTGAGGCCGATTCTGATTGTCGAGGCTGATCCCAATTGTCGAGGCCAATTTCGATTGTTGAGGCCGATTTCGATTGTCGAGGCCGATTCCGATTGTCGAGGCCGATTGTTGAGGCCGATTCCGTTTGTCGAGGCCAATTCCGATTGTCACGGCCGATTGTCGAGGCCGATTAAGAGTATGTGACAGTAAAGCATCATGATTCATGCCCATACGCATCATCTGCATGTTTATTATGAGATGTGGTTGACCATTGCATATGTCATGTTGTTATGAGACTCCCTGATAGGCGGAGGTTATCTCACATGAGTGCACAGTATGTGCAGAATTGATGCATGACTAGATTGTATAACTCATGCATCTTGCATTGTGTGTTGTGATTACTATATGCCCTAGGGACATCAGGGTCGTAGCCTCCACAGGCATGTCGTGGATGGCCAGATAGGACACTAGAAATCTATTACTGGCATCGGGCTACCATAGATGGTCCTGGGTGAAAATCCCTAAACCCTCTTGGTACCAGAAGACGCCCCAACGTCCAAACCGAGTTGATATATATATATATATATATATATATATATATATATATATATATGAGCTCTCATGAGGGCCATATACCAGTAGGTTGCATCTCCTACTGTGTCGTGGTCGGTTGAGAAGGGTTGTGACCTTACCCACCTGAGTGAGGGAGCAATGTCTAGGTTAAGTTTGACCAGCTTGAGAAATGTGTCTGCTATCGACGAGCCATGCCCGATATTGGCAGGTGGATAGTGAGGTCCCTTCCACTTACCCAGTTGTGTGCTCGGATAGGGGCCATAAGCTGGCGTAGAATGTAATAAACCTTGGTGATGATCCCAGAGATGTATAGTACTGATTTGTGGAGCAGGTGTTGCATACTCATTCATTTATTCATTTATTATCCACTCGGGCTGGTGGTGCGCAACTATTTGTTACGTGTGCCTTTGCAATGGCCAAGATTTCGGTTGGGGCGGCGACTAACCTGAGATCAGGAGTTTACCACATTGAGTCTAACCATCTAAATTTAGGTATGGGACTGGTTTGGATAGAAGTCCTTTGTGGTAGACCCCGTAGCCTACGATACTACGTACTATCATCTCGACTTCACACTTCAGCTTGGTCATTTCATTTGCATCGCATATTGCATTACATCTACAGGCATATGGTATTTTGGGTTGTTATGTTTCTGCACTTATATGGCTTAGACGGACTCAGCAGGATTTACATATTGCATTGTACCCTCGGCATCTGATATTTGGCTCTCTTGAACTCCTCGTTTGCATAGCTGATTTGTATTGCGTACTCTGATATTGTATGACTCATGGACTTGTTCGTATTTCTGCTTACTCTGATATTGTATTACTCGTGGACTTAACAGTATGTTTCCTCTTACTCTGATATTGTATAATTCATGATCTTGACAGTATTTCCGACATTGTATGATTAAGGCATTGTATTGAATACTTGGCACTTACCTTGTGCACACACTTTCACCACCCTCTAAGCTTTCTATAAGCTTATGCATGATAGATGCGTGCAGGTGGCGTTAGGTTGCTGCAGCGTGGAGCTTGGATCATGTAGTTGACTTTTAGAGCTTTGATTTCGATATATGTATTTTCCTTTCAACTTTGTATTCAAATGTTTATATTAGTGGATATGTGAAGATGGTGTTGCTTCTATGATTTGGGTAAACTTGTGGTTATGCTTCTTACGAGATAAATGTACGTTGGAAAATCCTCCTTGTAGCACCCCAGGATTGGAACCTGGTGTTTGAGCGCTAGGAGTCAAGAATCGGGTACTATAGAGGCTGTCGGCACCGGATTCGGTGATCGGGATTCATGTAAGTCTGATTACCAGGTTTGGGGCGTGACAGGGGAGCCAGTGAGTATTTTAGGCCTTCTACCATTGCACCTGCAACCATGAAGAAAGATAGCTTAATAATGTCTGTCTGTACAGAATCCGGGAATATCACTATGCTTAGCCAGTAGGCTAAGAAGGCAACTAGTTCACAAGAAGAACTGTATTCAGCAATACGCTTAGTACTCTAGCAGATGGTCTTAAGTTCTTAATGATTATGGCCTGTAGAGCTATTGAGGTAAAGAAATAATCATTAAAATCAGACTGTATAAGATTAAAGTTATGAAGGAAGAAAGTAGAAAGAAGAAAATATACCGTAATTTTTTAGAAAAGTAAGTTAGTCATTCGAGAGAAGTAATGTGATCAGGTTGAGGGAAATTAGCCAGTGCACTAAAGAGTTCAAGAGTGGTAATCGAAATTTCAGATTTGTTGTCTCCTACTGAAGCTAGAGCGAGCTCTCCATTAAAGGGTACATACGCATCAAAGATATTGCATATAATGGGAAGACCTGCTATGCAAAGAAGATCCCACAAGGTGATACTCATTTCGCTTGAAGGAAGATGAAATGAGTTGGTGATTGGAGACTAATGGTTGAGGAAGCCTCTGAAGATAACAACATCCCCATGAAAATGCTCTAACGTAGCTATGATTGCATCAGAGAGGTTGATTTGTTTCAGAACGGTAGTATGCTTTCGAACAATAGTTCAAACCCAGGTACTGTAGAAATTGCAAAGAGATAGGAGTCCTATTGCTGAGAATTTTTCAGTGTTCCAAGGTAATCTTTTGGAGAAGAAAGTTGTTGAGCAGTCTCAAAATAGTGGGTAGGGAAAGGTTGTTGGGGATCGCGTCATGGGCGTAAAAATCTCATTTTATGAATCATGCCTGCTCTTTGAAGAGGTTTATTCTTTTATAGATAGCCCGTCAAAATTCTTGGCTCTTTCATGATCCAATTGTCCACGAAAATGAAGATATTTCGTCGATCAAAAGGTTCACCATGAAGAATTGACCAGTGACGTCGCAAGTTGATGGGCATAACGGTTAAGTTGTTGGTAAAGGGGTTGTGAAGCTCTAAGGTCTCTTCATTTATTTCTAAATATTTCCAAGAATGATGGAAATGTTGGTTGGACCCTGAGGAAGATGGATGATTCCTTCTTCTCGAAAAGGATGCCCATGAGCAATGCATGATCTTAAAACTAAGAGTTGTTGGGCTAATGATAAAAATTTTAAAGAGGGAAGAAAAATCAGTAGAGTTTTGGAATAAAGGTTTTTCACACTAAGTATTGGGGACTTGTGCGAGCAAGTTGAGTGAGAGAGTTGCACGAAAAAGGGGCTTAGCAAGAAGAAAGAAAAATTGTGAAGTGATGAATGGCTGGGAGTACTATTATTTATAGACCAGTAGGCCTTGCTGAGAGTTACACGGGTGGGAGTTGCGCAGATCCGCGGAACTCAAGTTATACCAGAAGAATTCAATCCTTCAAGTTGACTTAGAGAAGTCAAATTTCAGATCAAGGGGGCATCTGTTGGGGTATAAAATTTGGTTAAGGGAAAAAACTTCAAGGAGGAAAATTGGTGAAAGAAATGAAGGGTATAAGTAAAGGCAGGTGAGTTACGCAGGACCCATGTTGCGTGAGAGCTGAGTTACGCGGGTCCGTGCAACTCGTCCATAGTCATGTTAAGTCGCACAACTCTCATCAGAAAAGGATGGATTGAGAGTGCGAGGTGGGGTCCATGGCACATGATTTAAGTGCTCACACGTGCGGAGGCTTATAAATACCCTCCTACCCCCTCATTTGGAGGATTAGATGTTCAGAAGACTAGTGCCTCTGACAGATATTGGAGATAGAGAGAAGGAGAGGGAGCGTAGAGTGTTGAAGGCCAGGGCAACTCTCGTGAGTTGCGCGGGAACTCTTTAAGGCAGTTGCCATGTTGAAATTTTTTCAGATCCTCAGGCTATTCTAGATGTTTCAAAGGGATCCAAGTATTCCTTTATCATGCTAATAAAGGACAAAATACATAGGAAGCCCACATAACTCATCTCCCCTGAAAATATGATCAATATGAGTCGAAATGCTGCCGAAATTCATATTTCGAATTTACTTAGCTTTTGTATTTCTGGCATTTCTAAGAGATTCTATCCTAGAATCGAAGGACTAAAAGGATGTAAATGAACTCAGAATAAATGAAATTGATGATTATTCTTTTTGTTCTATCTTTTGTTAATATTAAGTGAGATATTTTCCAAATCAAATACTTTTCATTTCTGGTCTAAACAATTGGTAAATCCTATTTTTTGTCATCATCTCCTGGGCATGGTTGGGTGATGAAATCCCTTCCAAATCTTCACAATTCTCTTTCATTGAGGCTGGATCAATGAGAAGTTCAGAGATTTGACCATCTCTTTCTCCAATTGGATAAGATAGGACTTTGATTCTAGTTGGATCTCTTGAATCAAGTAAGGTAGCATCTTAATAGCTACAAGTGGATCCTTGGCACCCTAGTTTCCACCTTTAAATTCACAAGTTTCAATTACATTACTTACAATTACTCTCTATGATATTTCAGATTTAGAGCTTCTTCTTCTTCTAGTTCTAGTTCTTTTCAGAAACGTACAAGATTAGTCCATATGGATTCGACCTCGGTCTTAATGAGATTATTACTACATCGCGACCCTACACTTGGGGTTGTGAACAGCAAGTGCACCTTCAGTGTCATCTCTGGTACGTTCCTTAGATTCTTGATCAGCTAAAGAGGAATTAAGGCGAACCTCGATAAAATCTTAGCCCTACTCGACATGAGCTCATCTAGGATGATGAAAGAAGTCCAATGCCTTACATGAAGAGTAGTCGCACTGAACTGTTTCATATCTAGAGCTATAAACAAATGCCTTCCCTTCTTCAAGCAATTAAAAGGGAAATAAAAGACAGAATAGATGGAGGAGTGCAAGATTGCCTTTCAAAAACTCAAGCGATATTTGGGGTCGTCATCATTACTCTTGAAGCCAGAACAAGGAGAACAGTTGTTGTTATACTTTGTAGTTTCGATAGCAGCAGTCAACTAGGCCCTGATCAGGGAACAAGAAGGGAAACAACTCCCAATATACTACATTAACAAGGCCCTAGTCTCTGCCGAGACCAGGTACCCAAACATAGAAAAGCTAGTGCTGGCCCTTGTCATTTCATCCTAGAGTTTACAGCCATACTTCCAAGCCCATACCATTATCGTTCCAACCAATCAACTTCTCCGCCAAGTGCTACAAAAGCTTGAATTGTCAGGAAGACAAACAAAATGGGCGATCGAGCTTAGCGAATTTGACATTAAATATCAACCCCGAACGATAATCAAAGGCCAATCAGTGGCTGATTTCATTGTCGAGCTGGCTCCTCTCGCGCTGGGTCAGGCCGAACTAGAGTCAAGTCCCGACAATAGGCCCTCTCGAACCAAGCACTAGGCGACTGTCCCAGATCAACCAACATGGACGTTTTACATCGATGGCTCATCCAATTCTAAAGGCAGCGGAGGCAGTTTAGTTCTAGAAGCCCCCTACTAGACTTGTGTACAATATGCCTTAAGATTTGGATTTTAAGCATCAAATAATGTAGCAGAGTAGGAAGCACTACTAGTTGAGCTCAAGTTGGTAGCCACCATGGGAGCACTACATCTAAAAGTTCACAGTGACTCACAGCTCGTCGTCATCCAAATAGCGAATGAGTACCAGGCCAAAAAGGAATGAATGAAGGCCTACCTGTAAAAAGCCCAAAAGTTAATCGGAAACTTCCCGAAGTGCAACATTAGCCTGATCCCCATAGCAGAAAACTCTAAAGCAGACATATTGGCAAATTTGGCCACTGCTGATGAGGATGATATCCCAAGATCTATCCCGATCGAGTTCCTTACCGAACCGAGCATCAACAAGTCTGACCCAGCCACAATTCTCCCGATAAGCTTAGAGCCAACCTGGATGGATCTAATAACTGATTACCTGAAGGAGGGAAAGTTGCCCTAGAACCATTCAGAGGCGCACAGGCTCCAAGCTAGAGCCGCTCGTTACATCATGGTCGGGGACATCTTACACAAAAAGGGATTTTTCCTCCCCTATCTTAGATGCCTCCGACCCAAGGAAGCTGAGTACATCCTAAAAGACATCCACGAAGCCATTTGCGAAAATTACTTCAATGGCCGAGCCCTCGCCCACAAAGTCATCCAACAAGGGTATTTTTGGCCGACCATTCTAGCGAATGCCTGACAGTATGTTCGAAAATGCGACAAATGTCAATGGTTTGTGGTAGTACCTCGATAAGCGCCTGAACAACTGACTTCTATGACCGGACCATGGCCAATTGCCCAATGGGGGATCGACGTCATCGCCCCCTACCAACAGTAAAGGACAAACCAAGTTCGCGGTTGTCACGGTTTACTATTTAATTAAATGGGCCGAAGTCGAGCCCCTGACTAAGATCATCGAGCAGAAGATTACAGACTTCATTTAAAAGAATATTCTATGTAGGTACGAGATCCCCCACACAATCATTTCGGACAATGGGAAATAATTTGACAATAAGTAGTTCCGAAGTATGTGCGAGAACCTTAGAATCCAAAACATTTACTCGTCACCTTGGCAACTGTAGGCCAACGGACAGGTCGAAGCAATCAACAAAATTATCAAAAATCACCTCCAGACATAGCTTGAAAAAGCCAAAGGGTCATGGGCCGAAGAGCTCCCTCACGTCCTTTGAGCGTACCAAACTACTGCCCAAACGACCACAGGAAAAACTCCTTTTTCCTTAGCCTTCAGCGTTGAGGCCGTTATCTTAATCAAGGTCAGACTCGTGACTGGCCGGACCCACTCCTACGATGGAGAGCAAAACACCGAACTGATGGCACTAGATCTCAACCTTATCAAGGAAAGAAGGGAGCAAGCACGAGTCAAAGTCATGATTTGACAATAGCAGGTCGCACGTTTATACAATTCTAAGGTAAAAACAAGAAGGTTCCAAGCTAAGGACCTAGTTCTCTGGAGAACCTTCCAGAACACCAAGGAACCCGACTTGAGAACCTTGAGACCGAACTGGGAAGGACCCTACTTGGTGATAAGCACAAGCCAACCAGGATTGTATCGATTCGAGGACTTAGAAGGTCAACTCTTGCCGCATCCGTGGAATGCCAAGCATCTTAAAATCTACTACGCATAGGGGCCAACCTGCCCCAAGTGCGAGATCCACTTACCTATTATATTTATTCTAGCATGGAAAGTTTTCTTTCTACTTCGATATCAATAAAATCCCCAAGTTGAGACAACTTTGCTTTCTACTTTAATGTCTACAAATGGACCATCTACTAAAAGTCTATTAAGGGCTTCCCATGATACATGGGAGGAACAACCCTCATTGATGGACCGACCCTTCAAGAAGAGGTTGGACCACATACTATCGTTGCTACTTAAGCTACGCAATTCACATATCCGACCTAGGGAAAGCTACTTGGACATCACGACCTAAAAAAGGTTAAGCTGACCTTCCTACTTAGAAAATTCGCACAAATGAACAATATGACAAAAAGTTGTTGTATTAATAAAACTCCAAAGAGCACATTACATTAACAACAAAAAAGAAAAAATTACATTGGTAAGAGAGAAAGCAAAAGCCATTATGCTGCAGGAGGCTGCTCAGAAGTTACATCCTCTAGGGGCACCTCGGAGTCAGAGTCGATGTAAGTGCTATTATGTTAAGCACACATAAATTGTCAAATTTCATAAGACAAAAGTTCAGAAGACAAAAGCGATTCAAGTATGGATTTGCAACAATTCTACACGCCTCAAGATTAGGTCAAGATCTGCTTATGATCAAGTCAATATCGTCACATCTTCTCAAAGAAATCATCGCCCGCATTCAAGAAAAAATTTAAGACTAAATTCAAGACAAGGTGACTTAGATATTTGCTATAACACAAGTGGTATAACTCTAGAAAGACCTTAGTAATATGTGCTTTCAAAAATTCCATATTTTAGGTTTTTTATAAGTGTTTTTGCTTTGGAATTCAGCCAGCCTAACTTCCTCGCCCAACCCAACTTCAAGCCCGAAGCAAAATAACAACTTCTGTTAAAAATTTGGCTAGCCTAAGTTTTTGTTCAGCTAGACTAAGCTTGAAATTCGGCCAGCCCGAGAAAGTTTGGGTGAAATTCCAACAATGCAATCTTTTGGAATTTGCGGGAATTCGGCCAACCAAGTGGCAAATTCGGCCAGTCGAATTTGACCTCAAGCCAGCCAAATTTTGAATAATTCTTTTCCCATGCAATTCGAAATCTGTTGAATAGAATCCTGTGAACTCGGGCTAGTCGAAGACTATCTTAGGCTAGCCAAAGTTCTAACTTCTTTGCCTATAAATTGAATCTCTCTCATTCCAAATTACAATGAAAATTTATTTTAATCCTTTTGTAAGAGAGAGAAAATCTCAAGTCTTCGGCAAGCTATCTGTTATTATTTATATATTTTATTTTAATAGCTTATTCAATTCCCTTTTTCTCAAGATCATTTTAGATTTAATCTAAGAGAGTAAACTATACTCTTCTTTGAGATCTAAGAGAATTGAATCAAGTAGCATTTGGGTTTTACATTTTTAAAATCTATAGAACCTTATACTCTTTTCGTCTGATTGAACACTACGACATCTTTATTCAAGAAAGAAGTCCTTCTACTATAAGTGTAAGACTTGTATCCTGATTAACCTTCTGTAAGCTTGATTATCGGTGTCATCCTGTGTTGGAATGGACCAGATTGGTGAGTGCCGATCAGTTTTCCTATTTCAGTGCCATAATGACTCGAGATCTATACCTTACTGACCACATGAATGTGGTAATTCCAACGCCACATAGCACACCCCATTTCGACGGCCAGATCGAAAGACAAGTGCCCCATTAGAATCAACGGATGGCATGCATTGTACATGTGCGAACACGTGATGTGGGGCTGACTTAGTATAAAATATCTAGAATAGTAAAATGTCACTTTCAAATATAAAAAATAATAATCTGATGCATTTATGCCTTAACCCATACCGCCCCATGCCTATCCCACATCTCCTCGCCTCTATATTCAACGATGACCATACCGTCCTATGTATAAAACAGTCTCCCATCCATCTTAATGATTGCATGGAAGAAATGATACAGAGAAGGAAAAATACATATAGTTGAATGAGAGATTAGAGGAGATTAGGGAAAGGCGATCTCAACTGTTCATATACATCCAATGTCCAAATCAACCGTTGAGGTGACTGCACGAGTCGTTTACCCATTGTCTTAATGTTGGGCTCATCAAATGGACTCTATCTTGACGTATATGTTGATACTCATGTCATTTTTCTATTTTGCTAGAAGGTGGGGCCCACCCGTCCATGCTACCCAGCATGGCCAACGTGTGGTCCACCTAGATGTGCATATGATTCGTATATATGAGTCCCATAGTGGTGGAAACTCATTCAATGGTTGGAATTCCATATTTTCTTTTCCCTCTCCATTTACTTGTTCTTGGGTTTTAATGGGTATGCAAAGCTCGGTAGGCCAACCATGGGCTGGCCAACCTTATAGACGGAGTTGATCACTTACTGGACCCTATATATATATATATATATATATATATATATATATATATATATATATATATATATATATATATATATATATATATATATATATAAAAATGAATAAAAAAATGAACCGAGTAGTCATTTGTCACAAAGGCATGCGGAGATAAGGTCATTTTACATTGTCAACCGTGTGAGTGAAGTTTGCCACTCTTAGACCCACCTCGAAGCATATAGTTAATCCAAATCATCCATCTTCTTTGCCAAATCATTTTATGGCTGAAAGCCAAATTTGAGGTAGATTCGGACCTCAAGTGTGACACACCATAGGAAACAATGGTGACATTAATGCTCCTCATTGAAACCTCCCTAGATATTTTCCAAGGCATTTAACCTGCTCTTACGTCCCTGTACGTGGTGAAAACACAAAACGAAAGAGGTGGCGCCATTCGTGAGACCCACTTATTGTATGCGTGGCATCCAAGTTATCTATCTATTTTGCTTGGCCATTTTAGGCCTTGGTCCCAATAATTGGCTTGACTTGGATATCGTATAGGCCGCACTCTAGGAAAAGATTGGGAAAAAAATGCCCACCATTGAAAACCACTTACTATGACATTTATTTCCATATGTCTTTTCCAGGAGAAGATACAATCTTGACAGTGACATCTCAAATAATAGTTGGTCCACTTGTGGGACCCACCATGATGTATATGTTTTATCCAAGCCGTCCATTCATTTTGTATAGGTCAACTTAGGCCTAAGGTCCAAGGATGAGGCAAATTCAGATATCGGGTAGGCCAAACCACAAAGAATAGTTGGGAAATGACATCCAACCTTCTCTTTTGCATGTTGTTTTCTTAAGAGGACCGTGGAACCACCATGACAGCACTATGGTGTTTAAGTGATATCCACACCATCCATCATATGTCCTATCTCATTTTAGGCCATGAACCCAAAAATCAAGGTAGACCCGTACTTAAGGTGGGTCATTCATAAGAAACAGTGGTGTCAATGATGCCTACCATTGAAACCTACTTAAGGCCCACCATATTGATTACTCTGCCCATCCCACACATGTGATGAATGTGGGAGAGAAATACAAATACTGGTTTTGATCCAAGACCTTATGGACCCCACCACTGCGGACAGTGGAGAATTGTACCACCATTGAAACTTCCTCGGGCACTCCTGAGGTATGGGTTTCTCCATGTTGTTCGTCCATTTTTTTAAAAAGTGTCCAGGGGGCCCACTACCATGTGATCCACCCTGGGACACATGGTAAGGGGTGAGGCCCACTAGGTAGCCTACTTTACCCATCGGGAGATATTTGTGATACATAGGAGTTAAGCCTCATCTAAGAGAGATCTGCCTGAGGTCTTCTCCAAAGATCTCGGGAGATATTTGTGACACACTCGAAATCCTGGGATCCTTGCCCGGGATCTCGGAATGTCCTCCTATTAGTTCGGGATCTGAATCCCTTTGTAATATGCACCTACTAAATAGGTATATTGCCTCTACACCACCGCCTCTCATAAGCTATAAATAGAGAGGCCTCTAATGGTGAAAGGTATACACACAATCTTTAGCTTAAAATCTTTCATTTAACTATACCCAAATTCCTTACCTTAAAATATATATATATATATATATATATATTTAATTCCCTACCTGATTTACGCATCGGAGGGTGTAAGGCCCTTATCTTAGTCCGTACTGTTCCGTCAACTTCCGCAATCCTTTCCGACGAATTTCGGCAACCTGCGACCTATAATCGACGTTTGCGCGTGACCTTAAGTCATATCCTGTAGATTTGAGTCGTATTAATCCGAGACTTGTACCATTGCGACCGCACTGTCGTCATTATTCCAACACCGCGTCTTGCACACCGATTCGATACACTGGCTAGGAGATATAGGCCCGCATTTATTTCGAAGAAATGCTACGCATTTGCGAACCCAAGAGAATCTCTACAACCCATCCCATCAGTCAATAATCAATCAAAGTACACAACCCATGCTTTCTTTCTCCCCAAGTCAAGCAACCTACCAAGTTAACTCTCAAGTCAAGTACATCATCACTCACATCCATCACATCTCTCTTACAACCACCCCTTCTCTCTCTCTCTTTCTCAACACACTTTTCAAGCAACACCAAAGTGGTGGACATCCAAGCATTTCCAAGGGAGAAAAGTGTATGTGTGTAGCCCACTTTTCACCCCAAAATCCATCATCCTAGCCCTTCATTTCTCATCACCCTCCATAAAGTGAGACACAAGAAGATTGGCGTTCCATCAGATCAAGAAGATCGAACGATGGATGTTTCTATAGGCCTAGATTTCATTTTTTATGATGGCTAAGTGAGGTCTACCAATTGATGGTATGGATCTCACTTTGGACCCTAGGTGTGGCCAATGGTCCACCTTGATTTTCATGATTGTTCCATGATGGGCCATTCTCCATGGACCTCATCATGATGTTTATTTTCCTTACATGGATAGGGTCATCTAGACCTTGCATTTCGGTGGAGAAAGGATCTCCACCGTTGATTTTGATCGGTGGGCCCATATGTAATGGGACCTACTTGATGTATGTTGTAAATCATGGATGGGAGGGACCATAGTGCCGAGGTACCTCCATCACTCGATCTCTCTCTTTCTCTCTCCCTTTTCTCTTGATTTTGGCCCCTTGATGTATGTAATTCATCCTTGTCGTCCACCTTTGTGGGACCCACTTGATGGACGTGTTGGATCTACACTGTCTAAGTCATGTGGGCCTTACCTTAATGGAGATGGGAAAAACACAAATATTAGATTGATCTAAGTGGGCCACATCCACGTGGGACCCACCTTAAATATGTGTTATATTCAAACCGTCCAGCGTCTAAAGATGCTGGACATGGCCACATCGTGAAGTGTGAACAGACTGTGGGTTGTACTCACAGCAAAAGAAAAAGAAAAAGAAAAAGAAAAAGAAAAAAATAATAATAAAAGATTAGCTTAGTTTAAGCTTTTTGGGTGGGCTGCTCATACAGGCCCCACTTTCATGCATCGATCTAATCCACGTCGTCTATCCCATTCCCCTACTCATTTTAAGCGTTGAGCCGAAAAATGAGGCCAATCTGATTATCTGGCAAGCCATAGCATAGAAAACAGTGGTTTTCACCATTAAAATTCACTCTGATCTTTCTACACACTGAAACATGTCAAATATTGGGCTTATTTTGCTTGTCTTGAGCCATAGGAGCCAGTGGACGGGGTGGATTCTTCTGATGCGGGCCCCACCTACGAAAATCCTCAAGAAAACCTTAAAAAAAAATTAAATGAGGCAGCAGGCGCTGCTGCTGCTGCTGCCATCTAGAGGACACTACAGCAGCATCCTGCTGCGTTAGGCAGGGACCGTTGGGTCCCAGCCATGGGCCCCACCGTGAGGTGTGTTGGACATCAACACCGTGCATTTGGTAGGCCCCCTTAGGGCAGTGGGCCACCCCAAAAATCAGCTATATGTGGAACTCAAGTGGCCCACACGACAGGAAATAGAGGGATTGAGCGTCTACCATTGAAACCCTTTTTGGGTGTCACAAAAGTTTTGGATCATTATGAAATTTGTTTTTCCTATTCATCTGGGTTTGTGTGACCTTATTAACGGATTAGATGGCAGATAAATGATATGGTGGGCCCCACGTGGGATCCACTAATGTATGTATTGTATTCCACACGTGTGGACCCACACCATAAGATATGTACTTTATCTATGTCAACCATCCCTATGGGACCCACCATGATGCGTGTGTTGCATCCAAACTGTCCAACCATTTTGAAAGATAATTTTAAGGCTTGAGGCTAGAAATAAGACAGATCTAGGATCAAGTGGACCCACCATCAATGTGGATAGTGACATCCATCATTCAAACTTCTAAGGCCCATAGTAGTTTCCAATAAAGCCGATATTTATTTTCACTTCATCTATCACTATCTTAACTTATGAATTGGTTGGATCTCAAATACATTACGGTGGCCCACATCGTGATGTGATCATCCATTGATCAGGTGGACCACACCACAGAAATAGCGGAGGTTGAACGTCTATCATTAAAACCCATTTGGGTCACAGAAGTTCTGGATTAATAAGGAATTTGTTTTTCCTCTTAATCCACGTCTTTATGACCTTATGATTAAATTGGTTTGCAAATAAACTTTATAGTGGGCCCTGTGGTTTATTTAACCATGAAATTTATTATCTTCATTGATATTTGTGGTATGGTCCAAATGATCCTTCAATATGACTCTTTTGGGTATGTATAAGGCCCACCTTGGTATATATATGAGGCCCATATGATTAGGCTCATCTTGATGTATTTATGGCTGTCCGTTGAGGCCCACCTTGATATATATGAGGCCCACATGATGCTGCCCATTTGATGTATCTAATGCCCATAGGTTAAGGCCCAATGGGATGTACACAAGTCCATTGCAATGTGTGATTCTACCATGGTTTATGTAATGATGTTTATGGCGTGCTATACCTTGGGAGCAATGATGGTTTCACGCCCACATTGTAAGTACAATGTTGATTAAATGTCTGCATTATAAGTCTCCCTAGGGCCCATTGATAGGCCCATACTGGTTGTGTGTAGGCCGTTTAGGCCCATCTTCGTTGTAAGGATAGTTCATCACGTTATAACATACTTAATATAATTCCTTGACTCATGTCATACGCATCATATGTAGGCTTGATATAAGTAGTGACTGATCATAGCATATGTCATTGGGCAGATTATTTATGGGACTCACTGATAGGAGTTACCCGCATAAGCGCATGGTATGCGTAGGATTATTGCATAACTGGACAGTGTGATTCATGCATCTCGTATTTGTGTGTCATGATCATTGTATGCCTTAGCAATATCAGGGTCGTGGCTCCACAGGCACATCATGGATGGCCGTATCGGATACTGGAAATACTTGGTTCTAGCACTGTGGGTACTTAAGATATCCTTGGGTGAAAATCTCAGAACCTTTTTGGTACCAAAAGATGCTCCAACGTCTAAACCGAGTGGATACACGAGTATAGGAGTACTGAATACCAGTAGGCCGCGTCTCCCACTGTATCATGGTCATTTGGAAGGGGGTGTGGCTTTATGCGCTTAGTGAGGGGTTGTAAGCTAAGATAAGTTTGATCAGCTCGCAAATGAGTCTGCTATCGACGAGCCGGGTAGGTATTGGCAGACTACTGGTTAGGCGGATAGATTGGTCTATTCCACTTACTAGGCTGTAACGCCGTGAAATTCGAGGGTTGAGTAGTAACTCAACTCTCAAGTTCCAAAACATCACTTATGCAACATAGATAATGATGATTAAATGTTGTCTATGTTACTGCAATAAACATAAGTGAGATTATACCAAAACAGTAATTCATACTCCAGATCAATTGTATAAAGGTAAGCGGAAGACTGAAACTGTATATATATGTATGTAAAAGAAATAAAACCATTTCAATCTCTAGAGTATGAACCCAACTGAGTCACCATATACATGTATCTGTTTTACAAACAAAATGTCAAAAGTACAACTAGAGAAGTAAGTCCCGTCGATCCAGGCAGTCTAGTCAAAGCCACCAGAGTACTACATGTACGAGAACTCGTCCTGGTCCTCGTCGTAGTCCGGCTCAGCCTCCTGAGTTGTCACCTCATCTGCACCTAAGACAGAGTCTGGTTGGTGTGTACAACACCGTCCCGTAACGTGGGAGTGAATAGCTAACTCAATGGAACAATAAAACATAGGTTAACATGTTATCAATTCAGTCAAGCAGCACAATCAAACACTCCTAACTACTCTTATTAATGTAAGTATGAATGCAGTCATGATGCATGCCCTCACCGACATACTCCCTCATGCCACACCATCTTACGTTCGCAGCATGTTTTCATTCCTCAGTGCTCCACATCTTCCAAGCACATGCAGTGCGATGATGAACATGGTTACAGAGTTGTTATTAGTCCATTTCAAGCAGCAGGATTGGGAAACTAAGGCACCTCCCTTATATCATTCCCAAACATGATCCATTCTAGGGTCGTCAAACCTAGATAATATCATACAATAGTGTAGTTCTAGGGCGCTGCAAAGGCTGCCAGGGCTGTTATACGCAATTGTTACACCACTCCCCCATCACCTTTTTAACGGTTCATCACTAACTTGATACAGGCTAATTCATACTCTATATATCGCGGCAAAACTCGTTGCCTCACCATAAATTCAGAGTATGCTCGAGGTCACTACAAAGGGCTCGTCACCAATTAGTGTAGACCGACAGCTCGAATACATTATCCCATACCACCGTATTCAGCTCACGAGTCAAGGTTGCTCACTAGTCACTACGGGGAGGCACGTGGCCCCAGCGTAGGCCGACAGCTCGACCATGGTGTCCCATACCACCATGTCCGGCTCATGAGTCTTAGTAGATTGAGGTACCATGGTTAACGGGATTTCACTGGTAAGTTTGGTACCCAAGGTTCAAGCAGTAGCGACCAAACATGGTGAATATACATTAGACAGATCGGGTTACTTGACGAGCCTGACTAGCTCGAGCGCACAATCAATTGAAGGACATGAAGTGCATAAGTACTTCGCGTGGCCTAACCACTGCCGCCAACGGAAGCACGACTCGGGTTCGTCAGACACATCCTTCGTAGTGAAATAAAACTCAACCACGAACTCAAGTTTGGTACTGATTGTCTGGACTATAATCATAGTCCCAAACGCAATCAATCCTTATTCAAAGCATGTGGAGTAAAGCATAATAAATAAAGTAATTCAAGCATGTTAACAAGCATGTCATAAAGCATGTTATAAAGCACCATATAAACAGGAAATACAAACACATATATTTCATAAGTAAGCGGTTGAATTAAACAACCAACATGGAGGAAATCATATACGTCTCTAAGGTAGTTGAGAATCCCATCCAAACACCTACCTAAGGCACAATCATCCAAGCACTTACTCTTACAAGCATTTTCACAAACACTTAGAATACACTATTTTAACATACATATTATATATTAGCAAAACATGTATTAGGGCGAGCCCTTTCGCCAAACAAGTATTTTACACATATATAATATGTCCATACAACAAATAAACATGGCAAACACATTTCCAAAATTTATACCTTTACGGTACTTTCTACAAATACTTAGAATACGTAAAATTTCATATTCTTCGTCTTTAATCGAAACGGAAAACAGACGGCACTTTGTACATGTGCAATTGCATGCAGATCATGAATCTATCATTATCTGACATTGAAAGCATTGAAAACCATAACCTATACACCTAAAGTCCGCACCTTTTATCGTAGAATCGTAACAAATCCGATAAGTTTGTTAAGCCTTCGTATTCGGTAGTTTGGCCACTTATAGAATGAAATAAGTTAGTTATTTCATAACCTACAACCATCACAACCCTAAAACAGATTAGGGTTAGGGTTTCTGACCTAGAAACGAAGTCGGAATCACCGGGAAAGCGATTAGATGTGAGTGGTTAAGCTTGTAGAGCGGCAGGGGAAAGCAGTAGGGAGGTTCTCCCACTTCTCTCACACTTTCTCTCTCTTTTGTCTCTTCTCTCTCCTAGGGTTTCTCTTAAATTCGTATGGCTGAATGAGAGAGGGTTCTAATGTCCTTATATAGCCTAAAACTACTCCAAAATAGACTTAAGGTCAATGTATACTTAAGTTATAACCAAAGTGAGCTAGTTTCAGCTCAACGGAGCACTTCTGGTGGGCCCCCTTGAGCCAAAGGTCGGACTTAAGCTCACCAACCTTGGATCTAAGTGGAGTTAAGTTTTCGTTTCAGTTGGATTCCCAGATCATGCGTGGCGGACCAGTTTCAGTTCAACGGTCAGTGAAACTCGATCAGAGATTTCAAGTACACTAACATGTATATGAAATTTTTCCTGATCCGAGGGAGAATTTGGGTCAGATTCTGACAGTCTGGTTGCTTACAAATTATCCGCAAGTAACAAGTCTCAGATTACTATTTGAGATATTTATTTATAAATAAAAATAAGTGTTCTCACACTCCTCGCTCCGGACTCAAGCGAACAGCCGTGGGACACTATCTGAATTTGATTTCTGAGATGGTTATCAAGCCCAGTGAGGCGGTCCTAAGTCTATAACTTCGTATTATTCGAACTCCCGATGTGCGGTCCAGATCTGATATGGAGTTTCAATGTGCTCTCGAGAGCAGTCGAGTAATAAGTTTGATCCTAGATTTTTGGATAACCTAGCGTCAATGATTTTATAAGTTTTGGGTCTTGCAGATCGTATTTAAAGCGATTCAAATGGATTTCATGACTAATCTAGCTTAGCACTTAGTTAACTTTGTCAAATTTCTAAAGGATTTGATCCTAAGCGATTTCTGCCTGAGGTGGTACTCAGGCCATTGTACGGGATTTTTCGAGTCGTTACAATCTACCCTCCTTAATGAAAATTTTCATCCTCGAAATTAGTACCTTTTCGTACTCCTCGAGAAGCTGAGGGTAGTTCTTTCGGATCTCGGCTTCTGTCTCCCATGTAGCTTCCTCCTCTGTATGATGCGTCTACAGTACATTTACCAGTGAAATCACTTTGCTATGCAGTACCTGCTCCCTCCTGTCAAGGATACGTGTCGGGCGCAGCACGTATGTAGCATCCTCGCTCAATTGTACCTGCTCCCATCTGATAATGTGTGAAGGATCAGGAATGTACTTCTTTAGCATAGATACATGAAATACGTTATGTACAGCTACAAGTGGTGTGGGCAAAGCGAGACGATATACCACAGCACCCACTCGATCAAGTATCTAAAACGGACCGATGAACCTCGGTGTGAGCTTCCCCTTCTTCCCAAACCGAAGGACTCCCTTCATAGGGGGGACTCTGAGGAATACATGATCTTCGACCCCGAACTCAAGCGATCGCCGCCTCGTATCGGCGTAACTCTTCTGCCTGCTCTGCGCTGTAAGAAGTCGACGCCTGATAATGTCAATCTTCTCTGAGGTCACCTGTACAACTCCGGCCCAATCAAACTGTGCTCGCCAACCTCAGCCCAGCAATGCGGTGCTCTGTAAGGACGACGATACAAGGCCTCATATAGAGTCATGCCAATACTTGCCTGAAAGTTGTTGTTGTACGCAAATTTTGCATAAGGAAGATAGTCATCCCAACTATCCTTGAAGTCTAAGACACAGGCCCGCAACATATCCTCCAAAATCTGGTTCACCCGCTCTGTCTGCTCATCAGTCTAAGGGTAAAATGCAGTACTAAACTTCAATTTCACACCCATCGCTTCCTGGATACGAGTCCAGAAGATAAACGTGAACCGCACGTCTCTGTCCGACACGATTTCTAGGGGAACTCCATGTAGACGCACGATCTCTCTGATGTACGGCCTAGCCAGCTCGTCTGCAGAGTTCGTGACTCTGATAGGGAGGAAATGGGCCGATTTGGTCAACCGATCCATGATCACCCAGATGAAATCGTGTCCCTTCCTTGTCTTCGGCAGCCCCGATATGAAATCCATAGAAATGAAGTCCCACTTCCATTCAACTATAGGCATGGGCTGAAGCAGTCCAGGAGGTCGGCGATGTTCTACCTTGACCTGCTGGCACGTCAGACAATGAGAAACATACTCTGCTATGTGGGCCTTCATGCCGTCCCACCAATAAGACCATCTCATGTCCTGGTACATCTTCGTGCTACCAGGGTGCATTGCAAGCTTTGATTTATGGGCAGTCTCGAGAAGCTCCTGTCGCAAGTCATGAATATCAGGAACACATAAGTGGCCACGGTATTATAGACCCCCATCTGTGCCAACTCTCCACTCAGAGTCCTCGGCATCGCTAGCTTGCTCTCGAAGCTCAGACAACCGCACATCGCCCTTCTAGGCCTCGATAATCCTATCATCAATGAGTGGCCGCACCCGAACGTGCGCAACACACTCAAATGGCTCCTCCACGGTGAGTTTCTGCTCGAAGTCCCACACGAACTCTAGCATATCCCACTCTTCTATCATCAGCGGAGTTGCAAATGCAATAGCCTTCTTACGGCTCAACGCGTCTGTCACAAGGTTGGCCTTGCCAGGATGGTAAGAGACCTCGAACTTGAAGTCCTTCAAAGTTTCCATCCATCTGCGCTGCCTCATATTCAAGTCTCGCTACGTGAATATATATTTAAGGCTCTTGTGGTCACAGAAAAGCTCGAACTCCTCTCCGTAGAGGTAATGTCTCCAGAGCTTCAATGCAAAGATGACAGCTGCTAACTCAAGGTCGTGTGTAGGGTAATTCTCCTCGTGCTTCCTTAATTGTCTCGAGGTATACGCAATCACCATGTCCTTCTGCATAAGGACACAACCCAAACCAACGCGAGACGCGTTAGTGTATATCGTGTACTTAACCCCTTATTCTGGCAATACTAGTACAGGGGCAGACGTAAGTCTGTCCTTTAGCTCCAGAAAAGTTACTTCTGCCTTTTCATTCCAGGCGAACTTCAAATCCTTACATGTCAACTGTGACAATGTCCTAGCAATCTTCGAGAAGTCATGAATGAAGCATCAATAATACCCTACCAGGCCAAGAAAACTCCTCACCTCGGTAACCTAGCCAGGTTGCTTCCAATCCTGAACCGCGGCTACCTTAGCAAGGTCTACAGCTATCCCATCCTTAGACACCACATGTCCCAGGAACTTGACCTCTTCCTGCCAGAAGTCACACTTCTTATACTGCGCAAACAACTGGTTCTTCCTCAAAGTATCCAACACCGCTCTCAGATGCACCTCGTGCTCTTCCCGACTCGTGGAATATATCAGGATGTCATCAATGAATACAATAATGAATCGGTATAAGAATGGTCAAAATACCCTGTTCATCAAGTCCATGAACATGGCCGGTGCGTTCGTAAGATCGAAAGACATCACCAGAAACTCGTAATGCCCAAAACAGGTCCTGAAAGGTGTCTTCTACACGTCTTCATCTCTGACGCGCAACTGGTGGTACCTTGACTGCAAGTCGATCTTCGAGAAATACTTCGCCCCCTTTAACTGATCAAACAGATCATCTATCCTAGGCAAAGGATACTTGCTCTTCACGGTGACCTAGTTCAACTTATGGTAATCAATACACAACCGTAGTGAGCCATCTTTCTTCTTCACAAACAGTACAGGTGCTCCCCAAGGAGACACACTAGGTCGTACAAAGCCCTTCTCTACTAGCCCGTCAATATGTTTCTGTAGTTCCTCCATCTCACACGGAGGCATGTGATACATCGGTAAAGAGATGGGTATCGCACTGGGCGTAAGATCAATGGTGAAGTCGATCTCGTGCCGAGGTGGCAACCTAGGAATTGGTGCAAACACATCCGCAAAAACCTGAACTACAGGCGTATCCTCAAGCATCGGAACATTAACAGCCTCTAATGAAGAAGCGTAACATCGCAACCGAGTAGCATGACTGACCTGAATAGGAAAAGTAAAGGTCGTGCCATCAAGTCTATAGGCATTCACCACCCTAGTCTCGCAATCGATCTCTGCTCGCATCTCAGTGAGCCAATCCATATCAAAGATAACGTCGTAATGGAATAGGGGGACGACGATCAGGTCGACTAGTATCACTCTGCCACCCAAGTCTATCCGGCAGCCCTCACACATACGAGTAACTTCTGATGAAATCCCAGTAGCAGTGATAACCCTTACTCCTCTTGTAGGAGCAGTAACCAAACCCAGACACCTGACCGTCATGCATGAAATCATAAAAGTAGTGGACCCAGTGTTCACCAATAAGAAGACGGGAGTACCTTGGATGTGTATAAAGACCTCGAAGGCTATAGGCACAGAAAGTGCGGTCTCTGGTTCCTCTACTATAAGAGCATGAACACGCTCCTACTATGGTCAGTTAGGCTGAGGTACCATGGGCTGTTGAGGTGGCCGGAAGCAAGGTGAAGGTGGTCTGAAGGACGAATGTGCAGGTGTCATCCGAAGTGGTAGAGTCGATATAGCCTGTGGGCGAGAACGACCAATCTTCTGCAGCGGAGAGAACCCGCTATCCCTCATCCGCGTAAAACAGCTCCCAGTAGGATGGCCCTGTTTACCGCAGTATGTACAAGTCACAATAGGGCGCCTCATCGGAGCCACTGGTGCTGCGATCCTGGGAGGCGAATCAGCACCAGGCCTCTTGCCAAGGAAAGACCTGCCCTGAACATCTGGCCGTGGTCTCGTAACCATAGCACCACGGGAGCGTGCGAGCCGATCAACATTCTGCTCCGCCCCAATCGACATATAAATCAACTCCGCATAAGATGGTATGTGGATACAGCACATCTTCGACCGGATGTCAGGTCGCAAGCCCTCAGTGAAGCGTCGAATCTGCATCGACTCATCAGCAAGTATAGTTGGGACAAAGTGGCCCAACTCTGTAAAGTGATGCTCATACTCAGTGACTGTCATGCCTCCCTGTCTAAGGCGCAGAAACTCATTCTCCCTCTCGTGTTGGTAGGCCTGTGGGTAATATTTCTCATGGAAATAGAACTCAAATTCTGCCCAGGTCCACACATATCTCACTACGACGGTTCGCAGTATGCTGTCTCATCATAAGCTAGCCTCCTTCTCGAACATGAAGGTGGCCAACTCAACCTGTTCAGCCTCAGAACAATGCAGCATCTTCAATATCTTTGAGATGCTATCTAACTAGTACTCAGCCTCCTCGGGTCTGTGAGAACCCATAAAAGTGGAGGCCTCAGGCACTGAAATCGCTCAGTAGACTGCAAGTACCCACGTCTCTAGTAGGGTATGCAATAGGTGTGGGCAGAGCCACATCCTCAGCCTGAGCAGGAGGCTCTATAGGCTCAGCAAGACGTGTAGATGGTGAAGGTGGAGTCGCACTCCCACCCTAGGACAAGGCCTCAGAAATAGTGGCCATAAGCTGTTGCTGTTGCTGCATCTGTTGCTGATGCATCATCAACATCAACTGCTCAAACCTATCAGTAGGTGGAGCAGCCTGTGCCTCATACGGCATTGAAGAGGATGCCCGGTTCTGCTCGTGAACTGGGGGTGTATAAGGTGGCAATCCACCAGTAGGACCAGCAGAAGGCTGATCCGAGCCAGAACCAGGGTCCGTAGGACCACCTCTGCAAGGAGTCTGGTCCATCAAGTCAGTGAGTAAGAGGGGTGTCGTACTCCTCGTAAACCTCCGTGACATGCCCTATACAACATAGGGTACATCGCATGTGAGATAAAGCATGACAACATAATTCATAATCACTTAAGCATTCCACATACATCATAGCAAAAGAAGCTACATGCTTTTCATTTACCAAAATTGTCACAATACATGGATACAGAGTTATATGAATCATGACAGAAGATGCAGGGGAGCTAATACAACCAAGCTTCAACTACGACAAAAACATACTACTAACTACTACATTCATCAACATGAAAACATAAACCGCCTAAAGCGGTAAGCAAACAACTACAAACAACAACTTGGATGACTAGGCATCTGAGTCCGGCGATGGAGGAGGAGCATCCTTGTCCTGTACACAGCACAGGATAGTCCTCAATGTGTAAGACACCTTCTTAAAGCTTCTCTTCATGTAGGCTTCGGTCACCTCAAGCTTGGCTCAGGTCTCACCAAGCTCAGCCCGAACCTGTCCAATCTCTTGCCACAGGGCGGCCTGGTTCTCCTCAATGCAAACCATACGAGCATCCCTCGCAACCTGAGTAGCGTTCGGCTCTGGTGCTCCAAGAGGAGAGCTCTCCTTAGTATCCTAAGCCTCATCTTCCTCTTCCTGTATCTCATCATCGCCTCCTTCTTCGCTTCCTGCCTCGAGGTCAACACTCTCCTCACCTGCACTATCCGACTCATCTCCAGACTCGTCGAGTCAGGCTTGCCGTTATCGAGGGTCGATCTTCATATTGTTAAGCGTAGCCTCACTTATGACCCGCACTAGTGCAAGGTCTTCCATGTTAAGCCTATATCCAACATCACGAGCCATCTTGCATATCAGGCGGCCAAATGGGAGTGAGAGGTCGTTCCTAACAGATCGAACGACCTAAACTATCTGAAATAGGACGAACGTGGGCAGGCATAAGTTGTCCCCATGTCCAATCTTGTATAGAAAGTCCACCATCAACCGCATATGCTCCGTGCGGTTACCCGACTATGGTTACATATTATATGTGAAAATGTGGTGCAGCAGACGGAAGTTATCTGTCAACTTCGACGATAAAAGACAGTTTCCTCGCGTCCAAGAGACCTGTCGACCACAAAGGTGTCGCATACGGCAATCCCTTTCTCGCACACTCTTGAAGAAGTTTTCATTAGGAAGCACTTCACCACGTAGGATGTTCATGATCCACGCCATCTCAACCACAGTAATTGTGTGCACTACGCCCCTCATAGAGATAGTGAACTGAAGAGGCTCTAACGATGGGTCAATGATGTGGGCGTAGAAGGCACGAACCGTGCTCTCACTTGCAGGACACTCATCTTCAAATATATGACCCCATTCAATTTCCACCAAGCGGTCCATCACCGGGTGTAGTCCAAACATTCTCTCATCCACGTGAGCTTCAAACACAATCTTACAGTCAGCAAAACGACCGTATTCGACGCCTATCAGAAAGGCATTTCTGATTAAAAGTTGGGGATCTAGGTCTCGCTTCGACCTATACTCCCAAACTGTGCTAGGGCTGGCTTCATCGTCCACTTCTCTCCTCGAACGAGTTGGACAGCTAGGTCCAACTTCATCTGCATCAGTCTTCCTTTTCCCCATAAGAGAAAGGACGATGGAGATGAAGAAAATGACCAAAACGATGGCGAGGAAAGCCATGGAAAGTGACGATAAGTGAGAGAAAGGGCTGCTCTCTTTGCTTCACCACGAGCTTGGGTCTCAACAATGGTTGTAGAGGCCCAAACGACCAGGGTTTAAGAAGGAAAAAGAAGAGATGAAGTGGGGTAGGGGGTATGCACGATTTTGAGACGAAATGGGGAGTGTAGGGGCTGATATGAGAGAGAAATGGAGAGGATAGGGAGGTAGGGTTGCTGTGAACGAAGGAGAGGGATGGGTTGTGACCGAAAATGAGATTTTTGACGATTGAAAGAGAGAGTTGAGAGGGAGACAGCAATTTGGAGGCTTGAAAGAGTAGAATTGAGGGGAGGGTAATCGGAATAGAAATAGGGGCCCCCACATGATTTCGTGGGCCCCACACATGTTCTGGGGTTGGGCCGATCCTGACCAGGCCCGGCTCGACCAAACTCAATAGGCCCGACCGCGGTGACCGCAGTTCCACCGCGGTCCGCTTGGCCGAGAAATGTACCACCGCGGTAGGGCGGTGTTCACCACCCTCCCCAGATGCCAAATGCACCCTGGGTCTATCCCAGGTCACTCTGGATTAGCGCGGGGAGGCCCATGACTTCGTTCACTCTAATTTCAGGTAATTTTGAGAAAGCTCTGATATAAACTGACGTTTACTGCATTTTAACAGCTAGGGTTGGGTGGATTGTGATCTAGACCTGTCAATAGACGGCCTAGAGGTGTTTTGCGATTAACTTGTGTGACCAGGGTTGGGTGCAGACTGGATTTCGACGTTCATTTCAGCGAACTTTACCGTTAGACGAAACTAGGATTCCTAAGACTATTACTACATTGTTCTCGCACCCTCCTATGTCAAAAAGGCGTCAGCGTACGTCATGGGAACATAACTCAGGTCCGGTTTAATCAAAATCATGCTCCGATACCAACTTATAACGCCTTAAAATTTGAGGGTCGAGTAGTAACTCAACTCTCGAGTTCCAAAACATCACTTATGCAACATAGATAATGATGATTAAATGTTGTCTGTGTTAGTGCAATAAACATGAGTGAGATTATACCAAAACAGTAATTCATACTCCAGATCAATTGTATAAAGGCAAGCGGAAGACTGAAACTGTATATATATGTATGTAAAAGAAACAAAACCATTTCAATCTCCAGAGTATGAACCCAACTGAGTCACCATATACATGTATCTATTTTACGAACAAAATGTCAAAAGTATAACTAGAGAAGTAAGTCCCGTTGATCCAGTAGTCTAGTCAAAGCCACCAGAGTACTACATGTATGAGAACTCATCCTGGTCCTCGTCGTAGTCTGGCTTAGCCTCCTGAGTCATCACCTCATCTGCACCTAAGACAGAGTCTGGTTGGTGTGTACAACACTTTCCCGAAATGTGAGAGTGAGTAGCTAACTCAGTGGAACAATAAAGCATAGGTTAACATGTTATTAATTCAGTCAAGCAGTAATGATAAAACAGTACAATCAAATACTCCTAACTACTCTTATTAATGCAAGTATGAATGTAGTCATGATGCATACCCTCACCGACATACTCCCTCATGCGACACCATCTTACGTTCACGGCATGCTTTTATTCCTCAGTGCTCCACATCTTCCAAGCACATGCAATGTGATGATGAGCACAGTTACCGAGTTGTTATTAGTCCATTTCAAGCAGCATGATTGGAAAACTAATGTACCTCCCTTGTATCATTCCCAAACATGATCCATTCTAGGGTCGTCAAACCTAGATAATCTCATACGATAGTGTAGTTCTAGGGCGCTGCAAAGGCTGCCAAGGCTGTTACACACAATTGTTACACCACTCCCTCATCACCTTTTTAACGGTTTATCACTAACTTGATACAGGCTAGTTCATACTCTATACATCGTGGCAAAACTCGTCGCCTCACCATAAATTCAGAGTATGCTCGAGGTCACTACAAAGGGCTCATCACCAATCAGTGTAGGTCGACAGCTCGAATACAGTATCCCATACCACCGTATTCAGCCCACGAGTCAAGGTTACTCACTGGTCACTACGGGGAGGCACATGGCCCCAGCGTAGGCCGATAGCTCGACCACGGTGTCCCATACCACCATGCTCGGCTCATGAGTCTTAGCGGATCGAGGTACCATGGTTAACAGGATTTTACTGGTAAGTTTGGTACCCTAGGTTCAAGCAGTAGTGACTAAACATGGTGAATATACATTAGACAGATCGGGTTACTTGACGAGCCTGACTAGCTCGAGTGCGCAATCAATTGAACGGCATGAAGTGCATAAGCACTTCGCGTGGCTAACCACTGCCGCCAACGGAAGCAAGACTCGGGTTCATCGGACACATCCTTCGTAGCAAAATAAAACTCAACCACAAACTCAAGTCTGGTACCGATTGTCTGGACTATAATCATAGTCCCAAACGTAATCAATCCTTATTCAAAGCATGTGGAGTAAATCATAATAAACAAAGTTATTCAAGCATGTTAACAAGTATGTCATAAAGCATGTTATAAAGCACCATATAAATAGGAAATACAAACACATATATTTCATAAGTAAGCGGTTGAATTAAACAACCAACATGGAGGAAATCATATACGTCTCTAAGGTAGTTGCGAATCCCATCCCAACACCTACCTAAGGCACAATCATCCAAGCACTTACTCTTACAAGCATTTTCACAAACACTTAGAATACACTATTTCAACATACATAGTGTATATTAGCAAAACATGTATTAGGGCGAGCCCTTTCGCCAAACAAGTATTTTACACATATATAATATGTCCATACAGCAAATAAACATGGCAAACACATTTCTAAAATTTATACGTATACGGTACTTTCTACAAATACTTAGAATACGTAAAATTCCATATTCTTTGTCTTTAATCAAAATGAAAAACAAACGGCACTTTGTACATGTGCAATTGCATGCAGATCATGAATCTATCATTATCTGACATTGAAAGCATTGAAAACCATAACCTATACACCTAAAGTCCACACCTTTTATAGTAGAATCGTAACAAATCCGATAGGTTTGGTAAGCCTTCGTATTCGGTAGTTTGGCCACCTATAGAACGAAATAGGTTAGCTATTTCATAACTTACAACCATCACAACCCCAAAACAGATTAGGGTTAGGGTTTCTTACCTAGAAACGAAGTCAGAATCGCTGGGAAAGTGATTAGATGTGAGTGGTTAAGCTTGTAAAGCAGCAAGGGAAAGCAGTAGGGAGGCTCTCCCACTTCTCTCACACTTTCTCTCTCTTTTCTCTCTTCTCTCTCCTAGGGCTTCTCTCAAATTCGTATGGCTGAATGAGAGAGGGTTCTAAGGTCCTTATATAGCCTAAAACTACTCCAAAATAGACTTAAGGTCAAGGTATACTTAAGTTATAACCAAAGTGAGCCAGTTTCAGCTCAACGGAGCACTTCTAAGGTCAAGGTCTGGTTGTTTACAAATTATCCGCAAGTAACAAGTCTCAGATTACTATTTGAGATATTTATTTATAAAGAAAAATAAGTGTTCTCACACTCCTCGCTCCGGAATCAAGCGAACAGCTGTGGGATACTATCTGAATTTGATTTCCGAGATGGTTGTTAAGCCCAGCAAGGCGGTCCTAAGTCTATAACTTTGTATTATTCGGACTCCCGATGTGCGGTCCAGATCTGATACGGAGTTTCAATGTGCACCCCAGAGCAGTTGGGTAATGAGTTTGATCCTAGATTTTTGGGTAACCTAGCGTCAATGATTCTACAAGTTTTAGGTCTTGCAGATCGTATTTAAAGTGATTCAAATGGATTTTATGGCTAATCTAGTTTAGCACTTAGTTAACTTTGTCAAATTTCTAAAGGATTTGATCCTAAGCAATTTCTGCCTGAGGTGGTACTCGGGCCATTGTACGGGATTTTTTGAGTCGTTACATGGGCTGTGCGACTTAGGAGGTGGCAGTCACTGTGAAGTGTATTAGACCCCGATGATATTAGATAGAGAACCGTACTGATATGTGTACTTGATGGGGGCTGGCATGCTTGTTTTGCATCTCGCATATGACATTTGGCTATATAGGCCTCGCATCGCATGGTCTTGGTATGGCCGATAGCATTCATACCTCGCATCACATAGCATTGGTATGGCTGATTGTATTCATGGACTTACCCACATATTTCTGCATTACTTTGATATTGTACACTTAACGCTTGCCTTGCGCACACACTTACACCACCCTTTAAGCTTTTGTAAGCTTATGTACGACCGTTACGTACAGGTATCGTTGGATCGCAGCAGCACTGAGGTAGGAGTGCGTATCAGTTAATTTTACAGTTTTTTGATCACCCTGTATTTCTCTTTCCGTATTGTACTTAAAGTTTTTGATATAGTGAATATGTGGTGATATTGTTTTGTGACTTGGTTATACTTGTGGTTATGCTCCATTACATAAAAAAGTTCATATTGAAAATCTTTCTTGTAGGATCCCAGGATTAGAATCTGGTAAATGGGTGCCGGAAGCTGAGAATGGGGCACTACAGAGGCTTTCGGCGCTGGATTCGGTGATCGGGAATTTTGTGAGTCTATTTTTTGAGTTTGAGGCGTGACAGAAGTTGGTATCAGATCATAACTTAGAAATACCTAAGGATCACATCACATATCTACTATGAATTTAGAATGAATAGATTCCGAGTTTGGATAATTTAGCAATTTTTCGACATAGACCCTTAAAGTTTATGCCTTCGAGAATTCTCAAGGCTGATAGGCCCTTTTTCCGTCCTGTAGGACATGCCGCCTAGAAGAGCGACCCAAGCGAATCCCGCTCCATAACCTGCGACTCCCACTTTACCACTTGCGACTCCCATTCCACCACGAGATATTCCTGATTTCTAGCCTGAGGATGTCACTCCTCTACCTGAGACCGGTGCGGATCCGACCGTACCTATGAGTGCCGCCCAGCTGCAGCAGATGCTACAGGCGATGACCGCTATTCTTTGGGGGTAGAGCTAGAGTCCCACTGTTACGCCAGCCGAGGTAGAGCAGGAGCGTGCAAGCACCCTTCTCAAGGACTTTCGACAGCATGATCCCCCGCATTTCAGGGTTAAGCCAGACCCTATTGCAACAGAGATATGGTGCTCTGAGGTGGAGAAGATATTCGACACCATGAGATGTATGACCCAGCAGTGAGTCCAATTAGCCATATTTCTTCCTCAGGGTGAGGCTCAACATTGGTGGGCATCTGTCGCTGAGCGATAGCGACTGACTTCGAGTGGACCTGGGAGGACTTTGTAGACCGGTTTGACCGAAAGTTCTTTCTCGAGCATGTGTGGCAGCAGCGTGCATTAAAGTTTGAGACTCTGGTCCAGGGGGGACATGACTATGTCCCAGTATGAGGCACATTTCGTCACACTATCGAAATTTGTGATGTATCTTGTTAATGATGAGGGGTGAAAGGCCCGCCGTTTTAAGAACAGTTTGCGTCCTACCCTCAGGAGCCGTGTAGTCGGACACATGCTTTCGACGTTTGAGCAGATTGTGAAGAGGGCCCAGATCTACGACGCAGATTGGGCCAATTTGCAGAGGGCCCGTGACCAGAGAAGAGATCAGAAGAGGAAAGCGCCCTCTGGTGGTTCCCAACAGTAGTAGCATTATCCACAGCAGCAACGCACGACCCACCCAACGTTCTAAGCACCAGTGGCACCCCCAGCACCACCTCCGGGACCATTTTCAGGTACTTGCTTTAAGTGCAGTAGGGCAGGACATCATAGGCACAAGTGTCCCCATCCACAGCAGCAGCAGTCGAGGGCACCATTTCAGCCTCCACGACACCCCACAAGAGCGAAAGAACAATCGTAGCACCGGCCTCACGGGACCTCCCCCGTAACAGCAGATTAGGCCTCCACAGTGGCAACAGCATCGCGGAGACCTCAGAGGGGACCTGCACCTCCCCAGTAGGCCCAAGGCAGATTTTATGCCACCCAGCAGGACCCTCAGTCATCAGGAGGAGTCGTCGAGAGTACTCTCCCTGTTTCTGCATACATTGCACGTGTATTGTTTGATTTTGGTGCATCGCATTCCTTTATGGCTGATATTTCTTTCGATCGACCGGTTTGCTGATTGAGTTTACCCATGAAGGTTTGTCGATGTCAACGCCCTTAAGGAAGACTATAGTGTTAGACTGATTTTGCTCGTCTTGCCTTGTTCTGATTGGGGATATCTTTTTGCCTGTTAATCTGTTCGTATTGTTGATGTCCGAGTTTGATGTCATCCTGGGCATGGATTGCTCGCTGAGTACCACGCTATATTGGACTACTCCGCAAAAACAGTCACGTTCAGTATAGTTGTCGTGCCAGAGTTCCAGTTTGTTGTCGAGCCTAGAAGAGAACAGCTTTCTTGCTTGTTGTCGTGTGCCGTTGAGGAGTCAGTTGCTTTGAGTATCGGCTAGGTGTCGGTTGTTTGTGGTTTTTTCGATGTGTTCCAGGAGATTCCAGGGTTACCATCTCGTCGGCACACTGAGTTCCAGATTGATCTCGTCCCCGGTACTGCTCCTATTTCGAAGGCCCCGTATCATATGACACCGATGGAGTTGTGGGAACTATAGAAGCAGTTGGACGAGTTACGCGAGTTAGGCTTTATTTGTCTAAGCAGTTCGTCATGGGGAGAGTCGGTACTCTTCGTGAAGAAGAAGGATGGCTCGTTGAGGCTTTACATAGATTACCGCGAGCTCAACAAGATCACGATCAAGAACAAGTACCCGCTCCCAAGGATAGATGATTTGTTTGATCAGCTGTAAGAGGCGCAATTCTTTTCGAAGATAGACTTGCGATTCGATTATCATCAGGTTCGGGTCCGAGATGAGGATATCCCGAAGACAACCTTCAAGACACACTATGCTCATTTTGAGTTCTAGTTCATGTCCTTCGGACTGATCAATGCGCCCGCAGTATTCATGCAGTTTATGAACGAGGTCCTCCGTCCGTATCTCGACTAGTTTGTTGTGGTGTTCATCGATGACATTCTGATATATTCAAGGACCTGTGAGGATCATGAAAGATTACCTTGCAGACCCTCTGTGCACACCAGCTTTACGTGAAGCTGGAGAAGTGCAAGTTCTGGCAGGAGGAGGTGAAGTTCTTTGGTCATGTGGTGATGAGGCAGGGTGTCGCAGTGTACTCCTCGAAGATTGATGTCATGCGTCAATGGGGCCAGCCCACGAACGCATTCGAGATCCGTAGCTTTCTTGGTTTGGTAGGTTACTACCAACATTTCATTGAGGGATTCTCTTATATTACGACCCCGTTGACCAAGTTGACCCGAAAGGGTGTCGAGTTCGTTTGGAGCGACACTTGTGAGCAGGCATTTATGGAGCTGAAGGACTGCCTCACGTCTGCTCCTGTCCTCACTCTTCCCTCTAGGAGTAATGGATTTGTTGTATTTACCGATGCCTCGAGAGTTGGCTTGGTTGTTGTCCTGATGCAGCACTGGAAGCCGGTGGCTTATACGTCTCGTCAGCTCAAGGTCAATGAGCTGAACTACCCCACGCATAATTTGGAGTTGGTTGCAGTTGTCTTTGCCTTAAAGGTGTGGAGGCACTATCTCTATGGGGTGATGTTCGAGCTCTTCTCTGACCACAAGAACTTGAAGTATCTGTTCTCTTAGTCCGAGTTGAACATGAGGCAGAGGCGTCAGATGGAGCTCCTGAAGGACTATGATTTTGACCTCCAGTACCACCTAGGCAAGGCAAACGTGGTGGTAAATGCCCTCAGCCGTCAACCACGAGGCCTGGTAGTGCACATGATAATTCAAGAGTGGAGGATGCTCGAGAATATAGCAGAGTATGACTTCGAGTTTGGTCTGCA
This sequence comes from Magnolia changhungtana, assembly GCA_030180095.1. Lineage (NCBI taxonomy): Eukaryota > Viridiplantae > Streptophyta > Magnoliopsida > Magnoliales > Magnoliaceae > Magnolia > Magnolia changhungtana. The sequence goes on along the minus strand of JASAUF010000552.1, from coordinate 7,639,007 downwards.
GTCTTCTATCGTCTAGTTATCGAGCCTGTCGATTCAACCCTCTCTTGTCGCAAGGGTGATCGAGGCTCAGCAGGCAAATGAGTTAGTGTAGAGTTATCGGGCAGATATAGCATCTGAGAGTCAGTCAGATTGGCATATTGGTTCTGATGGTGGACTTCGCTTCAGAGGATGATTATATATACTGGATATTCCTGAGTTGCGTAGAGATTTTATGACCGAGGCACATCGATCGCAGTTCTCTATCCACCCTGGCTCGACGAAGATGTATCGTGATATGAGGCATCAGTATTATTGGTCAGGGATGAAGTGCTAGATAACCAGTTTTGTGGCTGAGTGTGACACGTGCCAGCATGTCAAGGCTGATCATCAGAGACCCCCGGTCTATTGTAGCCGTTGAGCATCCCGATGTGGAAGTGGGAGCACATATCTACCGATTTTATCATGGGTTGGCCGAAGACAGCGCGGTCATGATGTCATCTGGGTTGTCGTGGACCGTCTGATGCAGTCAGCACATTTTTTTACGATTCATGAGACCCAGCATACGAACCGGCTCGCCAAGCTACTCGTTGATGAGATCGTGAGACTGCACGATGTTCCTAACTCGATCGTTTCAGACCGAGACTTGAAGTTCATGTCTCAGTTTTAGAGGATCTTCGAGAGAGTGATGGGGACTGATTTGTAGCTCAGCATCGCGTACCATTCACAGACCGATGGCCAGACTGAGAGGGTTAACCAGATCCTTGAGGATATGCTTCGGGCCTGCCTGATTGATTTCTCAGGTAGTTGGGAAGGGCACCTAAGATTGGTTGAGTTCGCGTACAACAACAGCTATCAGGCGACCATTGGTATGGCTCCTTTTAAGACATTACATGACAGACTATGCAGATCTCTGAGTTGTTGGACCGAGGTCGGAGAGTGGAGTCTCCTAAGTCCCGAGCTTGTGTAGTAGACATCAGAGGTCATTAACATCATCAGGCAGAGGATGCGCATAGCTCAGAGCTGGTAAAAGAGTTTTGTTGATCATCAGCGTCGTCCCTAAGAATTTGTTGTTGGAGACCATGTGTATCTCAAGGTCTCACCCATGAAGGGTGTGGTTCGATTTAGAATGAAGGGCAAGCTTGCCCCGAGATTCATAAGACCTTTCAAGATCACCGGGCGCGTTGGCGCTGGGGCCTATTGGTTTACCTTGCCGCTTCAATTATCTAGTGTCCACAATGTTTTCCATGTATGTTCTGCGATAGATCGTTCTGACTGCACGCTCAACTAGAAGGACTGATTCACTTCCCCTTCGGCCGACTTATATGCAAGATTGCAAGAGAGTTCGGCTACAGTCTTGGCGCAGAACTTCCAGTGCCGCAACACTTCATTAATGAAACCACTCTCAACCAGATGGAAATCGGCTCACGACAACGACAAGCCCGACTTGAGGAAAGTGAGGACGAGACAGAGAGTGAAGAGGAACAGAGTGAGGATGAAGGCGGAACTAAAATAGAAGAAGAAGAGAGCGAGGAAGAAGAGGAGGCCCAGGATACGGAGGTGAGCTCCCCTCCTACACCACCGGAGCAGGACATCGAACGAGCTACTAGGGATGCTCGTATAGCTCGACTCGAGGAGGATCATGCTGCCCTACGAAAGGGTCAGGCGGTCCTACGACAGGATATTATGGATCTTTAGGGCCTCGTGAAACATAAGTTCAAGAAGGTGACTCGGACCTTGAAGACTATCCTGTGCTGTCTACAGGATAAAGGTGCTCCTCCTCCTTCGCCAGACTTAGATGCCTAGTCATCCATGGCATTGTTTTACAGCTTGTTTTGGTTACTGCTTTAGGTTATGTTTGTGTTCAGGTTGATGGGCTTACTAGTATAGTAGTTAATAGAATGTTTTCATTGTTTGAAGCTTCGGTTGTATTAGCTCGCATGCATCTGCTGCTGTGATTCATGTAACTTTGTATTCCATATATTATAACAAAATTTGATAAATGAAATGCATGAAGTTGCTTTAATTTGTGTGTGAATGCTACGTATTAAGTTTGTGTGTATGTTGAATCTGACCTGGGTTGCACCCTATGTCATATAGGGCATGCCACGGAAGGTCACGCGGAGCACGGCATGCCTAGCACTTATTGATATGATGGGTCAGGCACCTCCCCAGAGGGATGGTCATATGGACCCGGGATTGGGCCCTGTTCGTGAGACTATTCCTGAGTCTCAACCTTCTCTTGGTCCTACAGTTAAACCGCCACCGTACACACAACCGGTTCGTGAGTAGAGTCATGTGTCTTCTTCGACGCAGTATGTGCCTCAGCCTTCCCCCACCTGCTGATAGGTTGGAGCAGTTAATGATGACGATGCAGCAACAGCACCAGCAGCTCTTAGCTACGATTGCAGGAGCCCTAGCTCAGGGTGGAAGTGCTCCTCCACCCTCACCATCTGTACGTCCTGCTGAGACAGTAGGGCCTTCTGATCAGGAGGAGGGTGTGCCTCCCCCTGCACCTGCTACAAACCCTATGGGGAATCTGGGTACATGTGGTCTACTCGAGTGATTCCAGCGCTTAAAGCCTTTACGGGTTCTCATAGACCCGAGGAGGCAGAATATTGGCTCGACCGCATCTCCAAGATACTGAGGATGCTGCATTGTACCGAGCAGGAGCAGGTTAAGTTAGCTACCTTTCTGTTTGAAAATGAGACTAGCCTGTGGTGGGATAGTGTATTGCGGACTGTTGTGGTTGAATATATCTGGACCTAGGCAGATTTTGAGTTCCACTTCCACGAGAAGTACTATACCCAGACACACCGGCATAAGAAGGAGAATGAGTTTTTGCGCCTCAGGCAAGGAGGCATGACAGTGACAAAGTATGAGCATCGGTTCACGGAATTAAGCCGTTATGTTCCTTCGATCCTTGCCGACTCACAGATGCGGATGCGGTGCTTTTCTGAGGGCCTGCGCCTTGATATTCACTCAAAGATGTGTTGTATTAGCACACCCTCTTATGTTGAGCTGGTACACATGTCTATGCAAGCCGAGCAGGATGAGGTTCGGTTGGCACGTACTCGTGGGCCTATGGTCCTTAGGCCTCGACCAGATATGCCGAGCAGGTCATTCCTCACAATAGGTCTCGCACAGATTCTCCTCCCAGGATTTTAGTGTCACCAGCTCCGATGCAGCGACCGGGCGTGACTTGTACCTATTGTGGGAGGCCAGGCCATCCAGCGGAGAGCTTTTTCGCGTGTATGAGAGACAGTGGGTTCTCGCCGCGGCAGAAGATCGACCACACTCGTCCCCAGGCCATTTTAGCACTACCTCTGCATACTATCCCCACACATCTATCCTTCTGACCCCCTGCACCTCGATTCAAGCTGCCTCAGCGACCTATGATGCCTCAGCCCAATCGACTTCAGCAGGCACGTGTTCATGCGCTTATAACAGAAGAGCCAGAGACAACACCTATGGCCTTCAAGGTCACTGCACATGTTCAAGGTACTCCTGTCTTTTTATTGGTGGACACTGGGTCCACTACCTCCATCATTTCATGTGCTGCAGTTAAGCGTTTAGCTTTACATACTACTCCCACAAAGAGAGTGAGACTCTCTACCGCTACTGAGACTTTTTCGGATGTCACACGGATGTGTGAGGGTTGCTCAGTAGACTTGGGTAGCAGGACAGTAACCGTTGACCTCATTGTCGCCCCACTATAGCACTACGACATTATGCTCGGTATGGACTGGCTCACCGAGATGAAGGTAGAGATTGATTGTGATAATCGGGTCATGACAGCCAGCAGACCTGACGGCACGATCTTTACTTTTCCAGTACAGGTTAGTTGGACATGTCGTGTTGAATGTTACGCCACTTTACTAGAGCATGTTGATGGGCCGACGTTAGGAAACATGCTAGTAGTTTGGGAATTTTCAGATGTGTTCAGGACGATCCTTGGATTACTTCCTCAGTGCGAGATCGATTTTACTATTGATCTTATACCCGGTGCGACCCCCATTTCATGACCCATGTATCAGATGCCTCTATGTGAGATGGAGGAACTAAGGAAACAGATTGATGAACTTATAGAGAAGGGCTTCATACGACCCAGTGTGTCTCCTTAGGGAGCACCTGTGTTATTTGTCAAGAAGAAAGATGGATCGCTACGATTATGTATTGATTATCGTAGGTTGAATCAATTGACCGTGAAGAACAAGTATCTTTTTCCTAGGATAGATGATCTGTTTAATCAATTGAAGGGGGCGCGCTACTTCTTGAAGATTGATCTACAGTCAGGGTATCATCAATTGCGCGTCAAGGATGAGGACGTGCAAAAGATGGCCTTCAGGACCAGTTTTGAGCATTATGAGTTCCTTGTGATGTCATTCGATCTTACGAACACACCGACCGTATTCATGGATTTGATGAACCGGGTATTTCGGTCATTTCTATACCGATTCATCATCATGTTTATCGATGACATCCTAATATACTCTGCGAGTCGGGAAGAACACGAGGAACACTTACGAGCAATCTTAGATACTCTGAGGAAGAACTAATTATTTGCACAGTACAAGAAGTGCGACTTCTGGTAGGAGGAAGTCAAGTTCCTGGGACATGTGGTGTCCAAGGAAGAGATATCAGTTGACCTTGCTAAGGTAGTCACGGTTCAGGACTGGAAGCAGCCTGATTCGGTGGTTACTGAGGTGAGGAGTTTCCTTGGTCTAGCAGGCTACTACCGACGATTCATGAGGGATTTCTTGAAGATAGTCAGACCGTTGTCTCAGTTGACACGGAAGGATCTGAAGTTCGCCTGGAATGAGAAGGCGGAAGCAGCTTTTCAGGAACTGAAGGACAGACTGACGTCCGCCCCTGTGCTAGTATTGCTAGAGTAAGGGGTCAAGTATACTATATACACTGATGTGTCTCGTGTTAGTTTGGGTTGTGTACTTATGCAGAAGGACAAGGTGATTGCATGTCTCGAGATAGTTAAGGAAACACGAGGAGAATTACCCTACACATGACTTGGAATTGACAGCGGTCATATTTGCATTAAAGATCTGGAGACATTACCTCTACGAAGAGGAGTTCGAGCTTTTCTGTGACCACAAGAGCCTTCGCTATATATTCGCTCAGCGGGACTTGAATATGAGGCAGCGATGATGGATGGAGACCTTGAAGGACTTCAAGTTCGAGGTTTCCTACTATCCTGGCAAGGCTAACCTTGTGGCAGACGCATTGAGCCGCAAGAAGGCGATAGTATTTGCGGCTCCACTGATGGTTGAGGAATGGCACATAGTGAAGTTCGTACGGGACTTCGAGCGGAAACTCACAGTGGAGGAGCCATTCGTAAGTGTCGCACACATTCGGGTGGGTCACTTATGGATGATAGGATTATCGAGGCCCAGAAGGGCGATGCACGACTATCTGAGCTTCGAGAGCAAGCTAGCAATGACAAGGACTCCGAGTGGAGAGTTGGCATAGATGGGAGCCTACGATACCGTGGCCGCCTATGCGTCCCAGGCATCTATGACTTAAGACAGGAGATTCTCGAGGTTGCCCACAGATCAAAGCTTGCGATGCATCCTAGTAGCACGAAAATGTATCAGGACATGAAGCGGTCGTATTGATGGGACAATATGAAGGTTCATATAGCGGAGTATGTCTCCCGTTGTCTCACATGCCAGCAGGTCAAGGCTGAACACCGCCGACCACCTGGACTACTTCAGCCCATGTCCATAGTTGAATGGAAGTGGCACTTCATCTCTATGAATTTCATATCGGGCTACCGAAGATGAGGAAGGGACATGATTCCATCTGGGTGATCGTCGACCGGTTGACAAAGTCGGCTCATTTCCTTCCGATCAGAGTTTCGAACTCTGCAGACAAGTTGGCTAGATTGTACATTAAGGAGATAATGTGTCTACATGGAGTTCCCTTAGAGATTATGTCAGACAGAGACATGTGATTCACATCTATCTTCTGGACTAGTATCCAGGAAGTGATGGGAGTGAAGTTAAAATTCAGTACCATGTTTCACCCATAGACCGATGGACAAACGGAGCGGGTGAATCAGATTTTGGAGGACATGTTGCAGGCCTGTGTTTTGGACTTCAAAGACAGTTGGGATGACTGTCTCTCATATGCAGAGTTCACTTACAGTAACAGTTTTCAGGTGAGTATTGGTATGACACCTTACGAGGCCTTATACGGATGCCCTTACCGAGCACCACATTGTTGGGCAGAGGTTAGCGAACGCAGTTTGATTGACCCAGAGTTAGTACAGGCGACCTCAGAGAAAATCGATATTATCAGGCGTCGACTTCTTATAGCGCAGAGCAGACAGAAGAGCCATACCGATACGAGGCGGCGACCGCTTGAGTTCGAAGTTGGAGACCATATATTCCTCCGAGTTTCCCCCATGAAGGGAGTCCTTCGGTTTGGCAAGAAGGGGAAGCTTACGCTACGGTTCATTGGCTCATTCCAGATACTTGACCGAGTGGGCATGGTGGCATATCGCTTGGCTTTGCCCACTCCATTGCGGGTGTGCATAACGTATTTCATGTTTCCATGCTAAAGAAGTACGTTCCTGATCCTTCCCATATCATCTAATGGGAGCAGGTACAATTGAGCGAGGACGCTACGTACGTACTGCGTCCAACACGTATCCTAGATAAGGAGCGGGTGTTGCGTAGCAAGGTCATCCCACTTGTGAAGGTACTATGGACACATCAGGCAGATGAAGAGTCTACTTGGGAAACTAAAGCTGAGGTCAGAAAGAACTACCCTCAGATTTTCGAGGAGTACGAAAAGGTACTAATTTCGAGGATAAAATTTTTCTTTAAGGGGGGTAGATTGTAACATCTCGAAAAATTCCGTACAAAGACCAGAGTACCACCTCAGGCAGAAATCGCTCAAGATCAAATCCTTTAGGAATTAGACAAAGTTAACTAAGTGCTAAACTAGATTAGCTGTGAAATCTGTTTGATCCACTTTAAATACGAACTGCAAGACCCAAAACTTGTAGAATCAGTGACGCTAGGCTACCCTAAAATCTAGGATCAATCTCATTACCCAGTTGCTCTCAGGAGCACATTGAAACTCCGTATCGGATCTGGACCATACGTCAAAAGTCTGATGACTATGACATTATATAATTAGGACCGCCTTGCTGGGCTTGACAACCATGTCGGAAATCAAATCCAAATTGTGTCCCGGGGCTATTCGCTTAAGCCCGGAGTGAAGTGTGTGAGAAAATGTGGTTTTCTTTAGAAATTAAACCTAATTTAAGTAATCTGAGACTTGTCACTTGCAGGCCTGATATAAGCAATTAGACCGTCAGAATCTGACCCAAACTCACCCTCGGATCAGGGGAAATTTCATACACAGGTCAGTGTACTTGTGACCGTGATCGAGTTTCGGTGACCGTTGAACTGAAACTGGTCCGCCACGTGTGATCTGAAAATCCGACTAGAATAAAACCTTAACTTGACCTAGATCCATAGTCTGTAAGCTTAAGTCTAACCTTTGACTCAAGGGGGCTCCAGAAATGCTCCGTTGAGCTAAAACAGATGCCCTTTGGACATAACTTAAGTATACCTTGGCCTTGGGGCCATTTCCATCAGTTTTAGGCCTATATAAGGACCTTAAACCCTCTCTCATGCACACCATACGAATTTGAGAAAACCTTGGAGAGAGAAGAGAGTAAAGAGAGGGAAAGTGAGAGAGAAGTTGGTGTCCTTTCTGGGAATCTATCCCTACTATTCTGCGTGCCGATTCATCACTACCGTATCATTTTTCCGGCGATTCTGATTCTGTTTTCGGGTAAGAAAACCTAACCCTAATCTGTTTTAGGGTTTCAGCTATTGCAAGTAGTGAAATAACTAATCTATTTCATGTAATAGGTTGCCATTGTGCCTTAGACGAAGCGTGGGTGAACGAACTAACTCCGTTACACGTTTATCGGCGTAAGGTGCAGACTATAGACGTATAGGTTATGGTTTTCAAAGCTTTCAATGTCAGATAATGATAGATTCATGATCTGGGTGTTATTTCACATGCAAAATGTGATGTTCATTTTGCGATTCAGTTACGTATGCAAATTATGGCGTTTAGTGTATTCTGTATATTTGTAGAAAATACCGTATACATACAAAGTATGAAAGTGTGTTTGCCATGATTAATTACTGTGTGTACATGCTATATATGTGTAATACTTACTCGGCGAAAGGATTTGCCCTAATACATATTTTTGCTAATATACGTTATGTATGTTAAATAAGTGTAGTCTAAGTGTTTGTAAAAATACTTGTATGAGTAAGTATTTAGATGATAGTGCTTAGAGTAGGTGTTGAGATATGATTCTCAACTACCTTAGTGATGTGTATGATTTCCTTCATGGAAGTTGTTTAAGTTAATTGCTTACTTATGAAATGTATGTGTTTGTATGTAACAACCCGAATCTTCAGGACCCGAGTACACGACTCATGTCCCAAAAACCCGAGTGTTAACCTTAAAGGATTGTCGGATATAATATTTTTTCTTTTATCAGAGTAAGCAAATGAGCGTAGTGTGGACAAGTAAGCATAAAGGAAAATTTTATTATCATTCAAATATACAAGAAGCTGCCCATAATGACTTATACAAACCAATGTCTCTGAAATTAACAAGTACAAAATTTACAAGAATTTAATACATGAAGAATAGCAGAAAACATATAAATATAAATCGCCAGATCACGTAGCTCCTCTAGGCAAGTACAGCTATGCATCCCTGGCGGTCGTACCCCGCTCCTTATCAAGTCTGAACATACATATTTCTGAAGCCACCTGTATTACCTATATGGTTATATATTTGATGGATGAGTGGCCAACTCAGTGTGAATTTTCCTCAAGATTACACACCGCCGCATTAGGTAAGCATAGTTATAAAACATCCAGACAATCAAAAAAGAGTAAATGCAGTCTTTTTAAATGCAGGGATGCGTGAATGCAATCATCACCCCGAGGATGCTCATCCGTGCGGACAGTGGGCTGTCACTCATACAATCATCGAACCTGGAAAACATCAACCAGTCGGAATCATCGAACCTAGGAAATATCAACCAGTCGGAACATGTTATGTATGCATGATTAGCCAAGTTATTATTAGTCAATTTACAACCAGCCAATTTAGATAGGCTCAAAGGTCACTACGGGGAGCACATGGCCCAGCGTAGGCCGACAGCTCGAGCATAGTGTCCCATGACCACCATCCCCGACTCATGAGGCTACCATCTTAGGATATTTAATGGAAACTCATCGACTAGTGGCCAATCATATTACAGTATATGGGGCTTACCATCGCATGGTTGCACGGTATAAAACATTAAACCAATATAGGGAAAATACCAGAACAAAGCCACATAGGGCGATATCAAACAAGCCGCATAGGGTAATTATCAAAATAGGCCTCATAGGGCGAGCATCAAAACCATGCGATAAAAGACCATCCTTGAAAACCATTGGACACAACAACCTTGGATGGTAGGCCCACATCAATGATCCATTTAGACCACCACTCAATAACCACTAAGTCGAAGGTCCATTTTAATCACAACCAGTCGGGTTACATCCCAAGTATGGGTGTACACATATAAGTGGGGGTTTCCCACTAATGTACCAGTTTAAAGTCCATAAACAATATACAAGCATGAGCAAATATACAGGATGAGCATTAAGCAGGTAATATAGCAATTCAATTTCCACCAGCTAACACATGTGATTATAAGAGAGAGGTATCAATTATAATTTTTAATAAAAACTATAACTTAAGCTAATGAGAAGATGGAAAGCTCAAGGGGAAGAATCATCACCTTATACGTGGAACCACCTACTAGTATCGCAAAGTGCTTGCGCCTTTAGAATTGAATCCTAACAAAATTCATGAACTTGTACCATTAGATCCAAGTTCTACATACCACCTAGGATTTAAGATCATTGCCTAGGGTCATCTTTTAGGGTTTTAATGTGGAATTAGGGATCCTAAAGTTCGGTTCTAAGCTTAGATTATTGGATTTGAACACCAACTTATGTAAAATTAATTGTCATCTTAATTTATAACTATAACATAATTATTAATATTGATGATGGAATTAATATTAGCTAATCATGACAATGATAGTCATTATAATGGTAGTAATCAGTATACTCCTATCAATGATACTATCTAAAGATTCTAATAACTAAGGTTGTGGTTTTTATCGGTACTTAGCAAAACTAACCTACTAATGGTTAACCATATTTGATAATTGCAATAATTATGGTAACTCTAATGATGATGATAATTAATAATAGAGTTATAATCGATGATAATAGTTACTATAACACTAATTAATACATCGCAATATTAATTATAATTTCTAGTCAATATCATCAAAATAACGTTAATCGTTACAACAACTAGAAAATAATATTAATAGCAAAGTTACTAATGACGGACCTGATTGGTGAAAGAAAATGAAGATTTTCACCCTGTCGACTCGGTTCGAGTCGAGTTGGCTCGACCCAAGTACACCCATGCACCTCACTCTCTCTCCTTCACTATCTCTCCTCCCACTCTCCCTTTCTCATTTCTCCTTTCTCTCTTCTTTTTCTCCACATGCTAGAAATCCAGCAAGAGTCTGGACCATGCCAAACATAACTCGACTCAGCTGGACTTGGTTCCAGCCGAGTCAACTCAGCCACCAACCCGAACCTCCTTTCTTTCTCCTTCTTCCTCCTATCCTTCCCATTTTGCTACAGGTCCTGCACCTCTAGGCAACTCAGTTCGACCCGACTCGAACGTGTCACGAGTTAGCGTGCTCGTGACTAGATCAGCGGCCCGCACGACAGCGAGTCGTCAGTGGGTTTCTCCTTCAACTCTCTCCTTCTCTAGTTTCTCTTTTCTCTCTTCTCATCCCTTTCTTTCTATCCCATTTGTTCTTCTTTGAAGCTCAGAGCAAGGACTGCCGACGACGACTCGACTCACCTAAACTTGGCTCGGTTCTGCTCTTGTCATGATGACAATGACTTGGTGTGGCTGCCCAACACACGCACCCTCACACCCTACTAGTTCTCTTTTCTTTCTTCTCCCAATTTTCTTTCTCTCTTCCTTTCCTAGTCAGAAGCGTCCCATTGAGGATGCCAGTCTGGACGGACTCAAACTCGGTATGGCAACAGTAGCAGCCGTACCTCCTTGCCTTTTTTCTTTCTCCCTCGTTTCTCTCCCTGTTTTCTCTTCTCTACCCTTCTTTCTTCCTACTTGCATATGACCCAATGGGCCACACCTTGATGGTTTCGGATTCGAAATCCGCTACTTCTCAAACACCAGCAATGGTGCAGGTTCGGCGGGGAAGACAACTCGGCTTCAATAGCAGACTCCCTCCCATGGCTTCTCCCTCTAATCCGACCACATGGGACGGTTCTTACGGACCCTAGGAAGCTTACAGATAAGCTTCTTCAAAGCTTAAAGATGATTTGGGTGGTGGGTTCAGGCATTGAAGGTTACGGTCGATTTTCGGAGGTACGGCTGCTAGGGACGGGGCAGTGAACTATTCATCGTATTTATCCTCTTTTCTTGAAGCCCTAAGCCTCTTAACACCGTTGGATGGATGGTGGATGGTCAGGATTACACCCTACAGTCCGGTTTTCACAAAACAGTGGGAATGAGCTGAAACCGTCCCTGGTTTCACTTGAAACGCCCTAAACAAAATGGATGGATGTGATGCGCTTATGGTGGACGGTTAGGATGGACAGGTGCAGGAGGACGCGGATCGTTGAGCTGGCGTGTAGACAGTTTCCATTTTTGGAAACAAGTGAGTTTGTAGGGTCGTTTTGCAGCGAACTTTGTATGTTCACACGTGTCGGGAAACTTGATACAACAATCAGGTTATGGTCAGCCCCTCTCCCCGAAGCTAATGGACGGATTAAATTTACCAGGTGGGTCATCATGGTGGGCCACGGATGGTCCCAAACGGACGTTGTCCGTCGACTGTGTAAACGGAGAGAGAGAGAGAGAGAGAGAGAGAGAGAGAGAAATCTCTCTTTTTTTGGAAATGGCGGGTCAGCGCCTGCTGACCGTTTTGGCTTTTCTGGTGCACAGCAGGTGTGCACCAGCTGTGTACACGCACCCCACCACATGGGGTCCACCGTGATGTCTGTGATAAATCTACTCTGTCTATTTTTCTTGTTGGTCCCTATTAGGATATTAGGCCGTGGATGAGGCAGATCCTAAGCTTAGGTGGGGCCCACAACCTGATTTGGGCTCTATTCACGGATACTTGGCGATCTGATGGTCGGACGGTCCCGAATTCGAATGCCAATGGTTAAAAGTCCTAAATGGACCATTTGTGAGGCTTTCATCCTGTATTACTAGCTAATTAATATAAAATTTATTACTATAGTACATTTCTTATAGTTACACTAATTAAAACAATTTACACCTATATAAATATAATTTTAATATTAACATACCACTATTTACATGCTATTGGCCACACATTTACTAGTGCATAATTCATGCTACACAATGTCATACTATACATATATACGAATTAGAATTTATACGACACCACATTTAAAACTGCATTGTTAAATAATATACAACTTTATTACAATGTCTAATAATTTATGTATACGTATTTATAAAAGATTTTTAATGCTACACTAATATTTATAATTCAATCGTATGTTGTAAAGTTATTATTCATTATGTTTACTTATCATAATATTATTTTCATAATATTTTACATTCATTCAGTACATACACATCACTTTATTTCAATACATTTTCACACACTATTTAATTGAAAATTAAATTATCAAAATATATCCATAATCCTTTTGATCTGTGCTTGTATAAAATTTATAATATAATAAATAATAAAAATTACTATATTTATTAAATATATTACTGGATGGTTCGATTCGTCTATCGAGGTGATCGAAGTCTTAGCAATGGGTTGCGTTAATGGCATGATGGTTCATTTTTGAAGATTAACGGTTGGATGGCTTGGTACATAGGTGCGGACTATTTTTCAACGGTCAGATTTAAACTAGGATAAACGTAAGTATTTACTTAGGACTAACTTGTATTTATGCTAAGTTTGATTATACAGTAACACCCGAGTACTGGGAAGTATGTGGTGTTACATTGTATTTCCTGTTTATATTGTGCTTTATAACATGCTTGTTAACATGTTTGAATTGCTTGTTAATTCTGCTTTGACTACTATACATGCTTTCTGATTACGGATTGAATGTGATTGGGGCTATGTTATAGTCCAGGCAATTGGTAACAGGTTTGAAGTTGTGGTTGAGATTCATTTGCCACGTAAGACGTGTTTGACAAACCCGAGTCGTGTGTTGGTCGTCGGCAGTGGTTAGGCCACATGAAGTGCTTATGCACTTCATGTTGATCAATACAATGTACGCTCGTGCTAGTCGATCTCGTCAAGTAACCCGATGTGCCGATGTATGTTCACCATGTATAGACGCTACTGCTTAAACCTAAGGTACCAAACTTACCAGTGAAATCCCGTTTAACCTTGGTACCTCGATTTGCTAAGACTCATGAGCCGGACATGGTGGTATGGGACACCGTGGTCGAGCTGTCGGCCTACGCTGGGGCGACGAGCCTCCCCGTAGTGACCAGTGAGCAACCCAGACTCGTGAGCCGAATACAGTGATATGGGACACTGTATTCGAGCTGTCGGCCTACACTGATTGGTGACGAGCCCTTTGTAGTGACCTCAAGTATACTTTGAGTCTGCGTAGAGGTGACGAGCCTTTCCATATCATCTAGAGTATAAACTAGGCCTGCACTGATTTGGTGACGAGCCCTTTGCAGTGACCTAAAACCGTAACATCGTATGAGATTTCCTAGGTCTGACGGCCCTAAAATGGATCATTGTTTGGGAAATAGAATAAGGGAGGTACCTTAGTTTCCTAACCCTACTGTATGAAAAGGACTAATAAGAACTTGGTAATCATATGCATGCACTGCATTACGCGTGCGTTCAGGGGTTGTAGGTCAAGCACTGAGGTAGTGTTGTCATACGTGAACGTGAGATGAAGTCGCTGAGGGAGCGTAGGCGAGGGCATACATCCATACCATTCTTGCATTAACAACAGTACTTAGGAATGTGTGATTTACTACTTTGTCATTTCTGCTTGACTAAATTGATAACATGCTAACCTATGCTTTATTGTTCCACCGAGTTGATCACTCACTCCCACGTTACGGGATGGTGTTTTAAACACCAACCAGACTCTGTCTTGATTTTAAATGATGGCGTGACTCTCGAGGAGGAGCCTGATTATTACAACGATCAGGACGAGTACTCCTACATGCAGTTCTCCAATGGCTTCACTAGGCTATTTGGATTGTCGGGGCTACAGGGTTTATTACAGTTAAACTATTTTTGAGACTTCTGACTTTTGTAATATTACATGTAATATTTCATGTACACAGTGACTCAATGTTATATTCATACTCTGGAGACTAATCGTGATCTTTTGTTTTGTATACGATTAGTTATATCTTTCAGTCTTTCGCTTGCGTTTTATAACTTGCTCTGGAGTATGATTATTATTTTGGTATAATCCCACTCATGATTAATGCACTAACACAGACAACATTGAATCATAAGCATATATGTTGCATAAGTGATGTTTTGGAACTCGGGAGTTGAGTTGCTACTCGACCCCCGATTTTCAAGGCATTACAGTATCTTCGATCAGAAGGAGCAATCCTGCGGACCAAAGTCATTCCCTTGGTGAAGGTGCAGTGGGGCCATCATAGTGTGGATGAGGCATCTTGGGAGCGCGAGGCGGAGATTCAAGAGAGTTATCCCCATCTTTCCGATGTTTAATTGTATGATGTATTGTGCTTTGATTATATATAATGATATATCCCTTTTCCCTTATGAGTTATGCTTAGTTGCGAGATAGTATAAATTTCGAGGATGAAATTTTTTATTAGCTGGGGAGAGCTTAAGGCCCGTATCCTAGTCCGTACTGTTCCATCGACGTCCATGATCCTTCCCGACGAATTCTGGCAACCTGCAACATATAATCGGCGTTTACACGCGACCCTAAGTCATATCTTGTAGATTTGAGTCTTCTTAATCCAATACTTGTACCATTGCGACTGCACCGTCGCTGCGGTTCCAACTCCGCGTCTTACACACCGATTCGATACCCTGGCCAAGAGATGTGGGCCCTCGTTTATTTTAAAGAAACGCCACACATTTGTGAACGTAAGAGAATCTTTACAACCCATCCCATCAATGAATCAATCAATCACTCAAAGTACATAACCCATGCTTTCTTTCTCCCCAAGTCAAGTAACTTACTACATTAACTCTCAAGTCAAGTACACCACTCACATCCATCACCTCTCTCTTACAACCACCCCTTATTTCTCTCTTTCTCAACACACTTTCCAAGCAATACCAAAGTGGTGGACATCCAAGCATTTTCAAGGGAGAAAAGTGTATGTGTGTGGCCCACTTTCCACCCCAAAATCTATCATCCTATCCCTTCATTTCTCATCACCCTCCATCAAAGTGAGACATAAGAAGATTGACGTTCCATCGGACCAAGAAGATCGAATGGTGGGTGTTTCTATAGGCCTAGATTTCATTTTTTATAATGGGCCAAGTGAGGTCTACCGATTGATGGTATGGATCTCACTTTGGACCCTAGGTGTGGCCAATGGTCCACCTTAATTCTCATGATTGTTTCATGATGGGCCATTCTCCATGGACCCCACCATGATGTTTATTTTCCTTGCATGGATAAGGTCATCTAGACCTTGCATTTCGGTGGAGAAAGGATCTCCACCATTGATTTTGATCGATGGGCCCATATGTAATGAGACTCACTTGATGTATATTGTAAATCATGGAAGGGAGGGCCCATAGTGCCGAGGTCCCTCCATCACTCGATCTCTCTCTTTCTCTCTCCCTTTTCTCTTGATTTTAGCCCCTTAATGTATGCAATTCATCCTTGTCATCCACCTTCGTGGGACCCACTTGATGGACATGTTGGATATACACCGTCTAAGTCATGTGGGCCCTACCTTAATGGGGATGGGAAAAACATAAATATTAGATTGATCTAAGTGGGCCACGTCCATGTGGGACACACCTTAAATATGTGTTGTATTCAAACCGTCCAGCGTCCAGGGACGCTAGACATGGCCACACGATGAAGCGTGAATAGATTGTGGGTTGTACTCACATGTAACGCCCTGAAAATTGGGGGTCGAGCATAGGCCTAACTCCTGAGTTCCAACACATCACTTATGCAACATAGATAATGATGGTTAAATATTGTCTATATTAGTGCATTAAACATGAATGGGATTATACCAAATCAGCATATCATACTCCAGAGACAAGTGCATTTCACAAGCGGAAGACTGTAATAGATGTATAAGATATATGAACTGTAGTAAGTCTCCAAAGTGTGATCATGTTACTAGGTTAAATATATACATGTATACTCCCAAAATGTACAAAATGAATATATATGTGTGCTCCAAAATATAATCATAACGAGTGCATTGATATCTAGCCAGCATCCATATAAACCCTGTCGATTAGAACACGATCTACATAGACCCGCCTGATAGCTGTATATAGGAGAACTCCTCATCATCATAAAAGTCCAGCTCTACTTCGTAAGTATCACCATCATCTGTAACTACAACAAGGTCTGGTTGGTGTTTAAAACACCGTCCCAGAATGTGGGAGTGAGTGATCAACTCAGTGGAGCTATAAAGCAAAGGTTAACATGTTATTAATTCAATCAAGCAGTAATGATAAAGCAATACAATCAAACATCCCTAAGTACTCTGGTTAATGCAAACATGATATGAATTAATGATGCTTGCCCTCGCCTGCACTCCCTCTGCGATCTTCCTCTTACAGTCGCGGCATGCACCCCTTTCTCTGTGCTTAACACCAACGCTAAAGGCACATGCAATGTGGTGCATGAGCGTGATTACCAAGTTCTTATTAGACCTTTTCATACAGCAAGATTGGGAAGCTAAGGTACCTCCCTTATATCATTTTCCAAACAATGATCTATTCTAGGGTCGTCAGTCCTAGCTAGTCTCATATGATGTTGCGGTTCCAGGTCGTTACAAAGGGCTCGTCACCTCAATGCAAGCCTAGCTTATACTCTAATTGCTACAGAAAGGCTCGTCGCCTCAGTGCAGTCTCAGAGTATGCTCGAGGTCACTACGAATGGCTCGTCACCTAGTCGTAGGCTGACAGCTCGAATACAGTGTCCCATACCATCGTATTCGGCTCACGAGCTTAGGTTGCTCACTGGTCACTATGGGTGAGCTCGTCACCTTGGCGTAGGTCGATAGTTCAACCACGGTATCCCATACCATCATGTCCGGATCATGAGTCTTAGCGGATCGAGGTACCAAGGTTAACGAGATATCCACTGGTGATTTTGGTACCTTAAGTTCAACAATAGCGTCCATACATGGTGAACATACATTAGGTCAATTGGGTTACTTGACGAGCTCGACTGGTATGAGCGTACATCGAGTTGATCGACATAAAGTGCTTAAGCACTCCATGTGGCCTAACCACTGTCGACAACTAAAGTACGGCTTGGATTCATCAAACACGTCCTGTGTGGTGAAACAACCTCAGGCACTAACTCAGAAATCATTACCAATCACCTGGACTACGTCTGTAACGCCCTGAAAATCGGGGGTCGAGTATGAACTCAACTCCCGAGTTCCAACGCATCACTTATGCAACATACACAATGATGGTTAAATGTTGTCTGAGTTAGCGCAATAAACATGAATGAGATTATACCAAAGCAGTAATTCATACTCCAGATCAGTTGTATAAAAGCAAGCGGAAGACTGAACTGTATAAATATGTATGTAAAGAAACAAAATAATCGATTCATTATCCAGAGTATGAATCCTTCGAGTCACAATATACATGTCCGTGTCTATATAAACAAAATGTCAAAATACTAGGTACAATCTCTATATCCCATCGGGCCCCGTGCACTTAGTCGAAACCGGGCCAAATAATCGCATATATGAGAACTCCTCCTGGTCCTCGTCAGACCGGGTCGGCCTCGCCTAGAATAGCCGGATCGCCTATACCCGAGACAGAGTCCGGTTGGTGTGCGCAACACCGTCCCGTAACGTGGGAGTGAGTAGCTAACTCAAGTGGAACAAGAAGATATAAGTTATCATGTTACCAATACAATCAAGCGAATGATAAAGCAAGAAATCAAACACTCCTAGTTACTCGATTAATGCAAGTATGAATGCGGTTATGATGGATGCCCTCTCCGACGTACTCCCTCAAGCGACACCATCTCACGTTCGCGCATGCTTACATCCCACAAGTTGCTCCACATCTTCCAGGCACATGCGATGCATGATGAGTATGATTACCGAGTTTTTAATTAATTCATTTCAAACAAAGCAGGATTGGGAAACTAAGGTACCTCCTCAGATCATATCCAAACATGATCCAATCTAGGGTCGTCACCCTAGTTAATATCGACGACGATGGTGTGTTTTCTAGGTCACTCGCAGAGGTCGCTGTGGGTCACGTTACGCACAAAGGTTGCACCACTCCCCATCACCCCTTAAACGATTCATCACGATACAACTATACGAAACAGGCCTAGTTCATACTCTATATATCGCGGCGAACCCTAAGGCACGCCGCAACTTCGAGTATGCTCGCGGTCACTACAAAGGGTCGCTGCCAGTATCAGTGCACACAAAGACCGCACCACTCCCCATCACCTTATCGGTGTAGGCCGACAAATACGCGCGAATATAGTGTCCCATACCACCATAATCGGCTCACGAGTAGAGTTGCTCACTTGGTCACTACGGGGAGGCACGTAGCCCCGGCCAGAGGCCGACGGCAAATTTCGACCACGGTGTCCCATACCACCATGCCCGGCTCATGAGTCTTAGCGGATCGAGGTACCATGGTTAACGGGATTTTTCACTGGTAAGTTTGGTACCCTAGGTTCAAGCATTAGCGACCAAACATGGTGAACATACATAAGGCATGCGGTTTACTTAATATGTTCGGCTAGCTCGAGCGCACAACAAGTTGGGCGATATGAGGCGCAGAGCACCTCGTGTGGCCAACCACTATCGCCAACCGAAGCACGACTCGGGTTCACCAACACATCGTGCGTGGCGGAACGAAACCCCAACCACGTCTTCAAGTCTGATACCGGATGCCTGGACTACGAACATAGTCCCAAGCTCAGTCAGTTGTGAAACATGAAGTAAAGCATAGGGCAAAGCATGTATTATAAAGCATGAAGTAAAGTATTTCATAAGGCATGTTGTAAAGCATGTTATCAAGCATGTTACGAAGCATGTTATAAAGCACTATACACATAGGGACACAAATCCTAGAGTTCACAGGTGAGTG
Source organism: Magnolia changhungtana (assembly GCA_030180095.1). NCBI lineage: Eukaryota > Viridiplantae > Streptophyta > Magnoliopsida > Magnoliales > Magnoliaceae > Magnolia > Magnolia changhungtana. Next base: position 7,619,557 of record JASAUF010000552.1, on the reverse strand, counting down.
GTTAGAGTGAACAACCACATGGAGAGTGTCATATATGACTCTAAGGTAGCGGAGAATCCCATCTCAAAGACCTAACTAAGGTTCTAACACTTAAACACTTACACTCGCAAGTGATTTCGCCAACACTTGGAATACACTACTTCAACATACATGACGTATGCTAGAGGAGGGTGTACTAGGGTTGTCCCGTTACCGAGCTAGTATTTTATACATATACAACATATTCATACAAAGAAAATAACATAGCAAACACATCGGCGAATTTTATACGTATAGGGTACTTCTACGTATACCCAATTTCGACATACATAGTGTTTACAAAGGAAGATAGATTTCGGCGATTCTTTTCGCCAAGCTAGTATTTTAATCATGTATTGTATAATCATACATTAAATACATATGACAAACATTATTCCAAAAGAAATACGTATACGGTATTTCTTCAATACGTATTTTCAACATACGACATTTACAAAGGAACATATATTTTAGCGATTCCTTTCGCCAAACTAGCATTTTATTCATATAGCATATAATCATACATTAAATAAACATGTCAAACATTTATCCAAGAAAAATACGTATACGGTATTTATACGTATACCTAGAATATGTGAAATTCCATATTTCACACCGTTAATCAAAACAGAAACTAAGGCACTTTGTACATGTGCAATTGCAAGCAGATCATGAATCTACCATTATCCGACATTGAAAGCGTTGAAAACCGTAACTTATATGCTTAAAGTCCTCACCTTTGCCTTTGGAAACGGAATAAATCAGCAAGGGTGATGGATCTTCCGTTTACGGCCGATTTCTAGCCTAAAGAGTTGAATCGGTTAGTCGGTATACACCCCACTTCGATTCCACCACAAATCGACCTAGGGTTAGGTTTTCTTACCTTCAAATGAGGCGGAAAACACCGGAGAACGCCGAGAATAAGGCGGTGTAGGCCGTGTAGCAATCCGGTGCAAGTGGAGGAAGATCGAACGATCTCCAAGTTCTTCCTCTCTTTTCTCTCTCTCCCTCTAGGGTTTCTCCCTAAATTCGTATGGTCTGTGAGAGGGGCTGCTCTAAGCCCCTTTTATAGCCTCAAACATTACGAGAATAGACTTAGGTTCATGGGGTACCGCTTATATAGGATATTCGGCGCTTTTCCAGCTCAAAAAGGAGTTCTGGTAGGCCTTTTTGAACCAAACGTCGACTTAAACTTATCATCAATGGATGTTCGTGGGATTACATTTTTGACTCATTCGGATGCGTAGATCGCACGTGGCGGACCACTTTCGGTTCGACGGTCGGTGGGCCACGATCGAAATTCCAAGTACATGTAAATGTTCTGAAATTTTTCTTAATCCGAGGGTGTAATTTGGTCCGATTCTCGACGGTCAAAGTTGCTTAATACGACGCGTCAACGAACGATGCCGAGATCACTATTCCGGATATTTATTTCGGCTTGTGAATAGTGTTTTTCACACTACCTCGCTCCGATGCGAAACGAATGGCCGTGGAATATCTGATAAGGCCGATTTTGAGATGATTGTTAAGCCCGGTGGGCGGTCCTAGTTCCTTAACTTCGGGTTAATCGGAATCCCGAGGTGCGATCTAGACCTAATACGAAGTTTCGTTTCATTCCCGAGAGCAGACGGGAATGAGTTTGGTTCTAAACTTTAGGGTAACCTAATACAACGATTCTCAAGTTTTTGGGTCTTGCAGATCGTATTTAAAGCGATCCTAACGGATTTCATATTTAATTGAGTTTAGTACTTAGTTAACTTTGTTAAATTTCTAAAGGATTTAATCCTATGTGATTCCTGGTCGAGGTGGTACTCGACCCAATGTACGGAATTTTTCAGGTCGTTACAATCTACCCCCCTTAAACAAAAAATTTCGTCCTCGAAATTTATACCTGTTCGTACTCCTCGAGAATCTGAGGGTAGTTCTTCCTGACCTCGGCCTCAGTCTCCCAGGTAGCTTCCTCCTCAGAATGATGTGTCCAAAGTACCTTCACAAGTGGGATGACCTTGCTACGCAGTACCTGCTCCTTCCTGTCAAGGATGCGCGTCGGGCGCAACTCATATGTCGCATCCTCGCTCAACTGTACCTGCTCCCATCTGATGATATGCGAAGGATCAGGAACGTACTTCTTCAGCATAGATACATGAAATACGTTATGTACAGAAGCAAGTGGTGTAGGCAAGGCGAGACGATACGCCACATCACCCACTCGATCCAGTATCTGAAATGGACCGATGAACCTCGGTGTGAGCTTCCCCTTCTTCCCAAACCGAAGGACTCCTTCATAGGGGAAACCCGAAGGAACACATGATCACCAACCTCGAACTCCGGCGGTCGCGCCTCGTATCGGCGTAACTCTTCTCGTCGCTCTGCGCCGTGGAGTAATCGACGCCCGATAATGTCTACCTTCTCTCGTAGTCGCCGTACCAACTCGGGGCCAATCGGCTACGCTCTCCAACCTCTCGCCCAACAAGTGCGGTGCTCTACAAGGTCGACCATATAGAGCCTCATATGGCGCCATGCCAATCGTCGCCCGGAAGCCGTTGTTGTAGGCGAACTCGCGTACGGAAGACGGTCGTCCCAACCGTCCTTGAAGTCCAACACACACGCTCGCAACATATCCTCCAGACCGATTCACTCGCTCCGTCCGCCCATCGGTCCGAGGATGAAACGCCGTATCGAACTTCAACTTCACACCCATCGCCTCCCGGATACGAGTCCGGAAGATGGATGTGAATCGCGTGTCTCCGTCCGACACAATCTCCAAAGGAACTCCGTGCGACGGACTATCTCCCGATATACAATCTAGCCACTCATCCGCGAGTTCGTAACTCGATAGGGAGGAAATGGGCCGATTTAGTCAACCGGTCCACAATCACCCAAATGGAATCGTGCCCCTTCCTCGTCTTCGAACCCTGATATGAAGTCCATGGAGATGAAGTCCCACTTCCACTCCGCTATAGGCATGGGAAGCGGTCCCAGAGGTCGGCGATGTTCCTTTTGACCTGCCGGCATGTCGCATCGAGACACATACTCGGAATGTGGGCCTTCATGTTATCCCACCAATACGTCCGTCTCATATCCTGGTACATCTTCGTGCTACCAGGATGCATCGCAAACTTCGAGTTATGGGCAGACTCGAGAAGCTCGCGTCTCAAGTCAGGCACATCTGGAACACATAGGCGGCCACGAAATCGTAGACCCCCATCAGATCCAACTCTCCACTCGGAGTCCACGGCGTCGCTAGCCTGCTCTCGAAGCTCAGACAGCCGTGTATCGCCCGCCTGGGCCTCAACAATCCTGTCATCAATAAGTGGTCGCACCCGAACGTGCGCAACACACTCGAATGGCTCCTCGACAGTGAGTCTCTGCTCGAAGTCCCGCACAAACTCTACCATATCCCACTCGGCTACCATCAGCGGTGCCGCAAATGCAATCGCCTTCTTGCGGCTCAACGCGTCTGCCACAAGGTTCGCCTTGCCAGGATGGTAGGAAACCTCGAACTTAAAGTCCTTCAAGGTCTCCATCCATCGGCGCTGTCTCATATTCAAATCTCGCTGCGTGAATATGTATTTAAGGCTCTTGTGGTCGCAGAAAAGCTCGAACTCCTCACCATAGAGGTAATGTCTCCAGAGCTTCAATGCAAAGATGACAGCCGCCAACTCCAGTCATGTGTAGGGTAATTCTCCTCGTGCTTCCTTAATTGGTCTCGAGGCATACGATATCACCCTATCTTTCTGCATCAACACACAACCCAAACCAACGCGAGACGCGTCAGTATACACCGTGTATTTCACCCCTTGCTCTGGCAATACTAGCACAGGGGCGGACGTCAACTTGTCCTTCAGCTCCTTAAAAGCTGCCTCCGCCTTCTCATTCCAGGCGAACTTCAGGTCCTTTCGAGTCAACTGAGACAAGGGCCTGGCGATCTTCGAGAAATCCCGAATGAAACGTCTATAGTACCCAGCCAGGCCAAGGAAACTCCTCACCTCAGTAACCGATTCAGGCTGCTGCCAATCCTGAACCGCAGCCTACCTTAGCAAGGTCCATCTGCTATCCCATCCTTGGACACTACATGTCCCAGGAACTTGACTTCCTCCTGCCAGAAGTCGCACTTCTTGTATTGCGCAAACAACTGGTTCTTCTTCAGTGTCTCCAATACCGCTCGCAAGTGCTCCTCGTGCTCCTCCCGACTCGTGGAGTATATCAAGATGTCATCGATGAAGACGATGACGAATCGGTAGAGGAAGGGCCGAAATACCCTGGTTCTTCAGATCCATGAACACGGCGGGTGCGTTCGTCGACCGAACGACATCACTAAGAACTCGTAGTGCCCAAAGCACGTCCCGAAGGCCGTCTTCGCACGTCCTCCTCTCTCACACGCAACCGGTGGTAACCTCGACCGGAGATCAATCTTTGAGAAATACTTCGCCCTCTCAACCGATCGAACAGATCGTCAATCTGGGCAAAGGATACTTGTTCTTCACCGTGACTGGTTCAACCTACGGTAATCAATACACAACCGTAGCGACCCGTCCTTCTTCTTCACGAACAACACAGTGCTCCCCAAGGAGACACACTAGGTCGGATAAAACCTCTCTCTACAAGTACATCAATCGTGTCCGCAGCTCCTCCATCTCACATGGAGGCATACGATACGTAGGCAACGAGATGGGCGTCGCACCAGCGTAAGATCTATCGTAAAATCAATCTCACGCCGAGGAGGTAAACCCGGATAGTCTCAAACACGCCCGCGAAGTCTCGAACCACCGGCGTACTATCTACCGTCGGACCATCGGTCGGCACAAGCAAAGCAAAGATAACAATCAACTCGACAGGCCAACCGACTCGCACCGGAACGTGAAAGCCGTACCGTCCAGTCCATAAGCCGTCACGATCCGAGTGTCGCAATCCACCTCCGCCGCCCTCATCCCGGTGAGCCAATCCATGCCAAGGATAACGTCGTAGTGCCACAAATGGAGCAACAATGAGGTCGACGAGCACTGTGCTGCTACCCAAGACTACCGAGCAACCCTCGCACAATCGTGTGACATCCGAACAAGTCCCGGTAGCCGTAGTAAGTCTCATTCCCTTAGTGGGAATCGTATGCAAAGATAGGCGCTTCACCGCCCCACAAGAAATAATAGAAGTAGTGGACCCAAAGGTGTCCACCAATAAAGAGACGGGAGTGTCGTGAATAAAAGCCGTACCCTCGAAAGCCGTCGAGCCGGAACCGACGTCTCGTGCCTCACCACGAGAGTATGAACGCGAGCCTCGCTGTCGCCGCGGTTCTGGTGAGGAGCCAAGGGTCGCTGTGGCGGCCTGAAGTGCGCACAGAGGTCGGAAGGAAGGATGTGCAGGAGCTGTCTGTAGCGGTGGAGCTGATATGGCCTGTGGGCGAGAACGGCCCATCATCTGTGGCGGAGAGAAACCACTGTCCTTCATCCGCGCGAAGCAACTCCCGATAGGATGACCCTGTTTCCCGCAGTACGTGCAGGTCACAATAGGGCGCCTCATCTGAGCCCCTGGCGCTGCGATCCTAGGAGGCGAGTCAACACGAGGCCTCTTGCCTAGGATAGGCCTGCTCTGTATCTCCTGTCGTGGCCTCGCAACCATAGTGCCACGTGATCGGGCCAACCGGTCCACATCCTGCTCTGCCGTCATAGACATGTGAACCAGTGCTGCATATGTAGGTATGGTGAGGCAAGCATATCTTCGACCGTATCTCCTGGCCGCAAGCCCAATGAAAATCGACGCATCCGCATCTGCCGTCCACTAGTATAGTCGGGACAAAGCGGCCCAACTCGGTGAAGCGGTGCTCGTACTCTGTAATGGTCATGCCTCCCTGCCTGAGGCGCAGGAACTCGTCCTCCCGCTCATGTCGGTAAGTCGGCGGGTAGTATTTCTCATGGAACCGGAACTCAAACGCCTCCCAGGTCCATACGTAGTCTGCTGCGACAGACCGCAACACACTGTCCCACCATAAACTCGCCTCCCTCTCAAACATGAAGGCGGCCAGCTCTACCTGCTCTGCCTCTGAGCAATGCAGCATCCGAAGCATCTTCGAGATGCGGTCAAGCCAAAACTCTGCCTCCTCGGGCCTATGAGTGCCCATGAACGAAGGAGGCCTCAAGCGCTGAAACCGCTCGAGTAGACCGCGCGTGCCGACATCTCCAGTAGGAGGCACCACGGGTGGAGGCAGGGGCACATCCTCACACTGAGCAGGAGGCTCAGGGTGCCCCGGCAGGACAAACAGGAGTCGTAGGTGGAGTCGCACTACCACCACGGGACAAGGCCTCAGCGATAGTGGCCATAAGCCGCCGATGCCGCCTCTGCCCAGATCTGCCGCTGCTTCGCTGCTTCTTCCGCATCGCCTGCTGCTTCTTCTGCCGCATCTCTTCTTCTCGCATCTGGCCGCCGATGCATCATCATCATCAGCTGCTCAAACCTATCGGGCCGGCGGAGCGACACAGGAGTCATGCTTCGCGCGTGCACGATGATGGCCGGAATCGCTCACGGACCGGGCGTGTATGGTGGCAACCCGCCGAGGGACCGCAGGGGGCCGATCGGATCCCAACCCACGGTCCGTAGGACCACTACTACTAGAAGGTGTCCGGTCCATGGAGCCGGTCAAAAGGAGATGTGCGGTGCTCGCGTATACTTGTCGCGGCATGCCCTATACAACACAGTGGTACAAAGATTTGTGAGATACAAACATAATACACTCCATAAAGCACTTAAGCATTCCACACATCATCAAACAAAAGAGGCTATATGCTTTTCATTAACTCAAAATTGTCATAATACATGAACTACGAGTTTACATGAATCATGACCGAAATTACATTATAGCCAATACATCCACACATCAAACACTAACATTCTACTACCTAATACATCATCGAACGAAAACACAAACCGCCTATCGCGGAACCAAAGCAAACACAACAAACAACGATATGGATGACTAAGCATCCGAAGTAGGCGGTGGAGGAGGAGCATTCTTATCCTGCGCACAAAGACAGATGGCCTTCACCGTACGGACATCTTCTTGAAATTCTTCTTCATGTAGGCTTCATTCTCTTCAAGTTTAGTTCGAACTTGACCAAGCTCACCAACGAACTCTCGTCCAATCTCGGCCAGAACTTGTCCAACCTCTTCTTGCAGGCGGCTTGCCTCTCCTCAAGACGGGCAAATCGCGCATCAGATACATCTCGATCCACACCCTGCCCCTGAGCCGCAGGGGGTGAACTCTCCTCCGTGTCCTGAGTCTCAGGTTCTTCCTCCTGTATGTCATCACTGCGCTCCTCATCGCTCTCAGCCTGGAGGTCAACACTCTCCTCACCGGCACTATCCGACTCATCTCCAGACTCGTCGAGTCGGGCTTGCCGCTGTTGGGGGCCGATCTTCATATTCCTGAGTGTCGCTTCATTTATGATTCGGACCGGTGCAAGATCCTCCATATTCAATCTGTAGCCTACATCACGAGCCATCCTGCAGATCAGTCGGCCAAATGGGAGCGAAAGATCGTTCCTGGCAGACCGAACAACATTAACTATCTGGGATAGGATGAATGTGGGCAGGCATATGTTTTCCCAGCATCCCATCTTGTACAGAAAGTCCACCATCACCCTAGTACATTCCGTGCGGTTACCCCACCGTGGGTATACATTGTATGTGAAGATGTGATGGAGCAAATGGAAGTCTTCGTACATCTTTGTCGCCGCAATACAACTTCCTCGCTTCCAAGTAACCCTGCGACCACAGAGAAATCGCGTGCGGCGATCCCTTTCCCGCGCACTCCTAGAAAGTCATCACTAGGCTGTACTTGACCAAGCGGGATCTTCGTGATTCGAGCCACTTCGTCCACAGTGATGGTGCGCCTTATGCCCCTCACAGAGACAGTAAACTGAAGAGGCTCTATTGATGCGTCTATGATGTGAGCGTAGAAGGCACGAACCGTGTGCTCACATGCGGGAGACTCGCCTTCAAAAATATGATTCCACCCGATATCCACCAAGTGGTCCATCATCGGGTGTAGGCCAAACATCCTCTCATCCACATGAGCTTCAAACACTACCTTGCGGCCCGCGGCGCCCATATTCCATGCCTATTGGATAAGCATTCTGGCGGGGTGGTCGGGATCCATGTCTCGCTTTGACCTAAACTCCCGCACGGTACTTGTGCCGGCCCCAACATCGATTTTCTTCGAACAGGCTGGCCTACTTGGGCCGGCGTCATCGGCCGCGGTTTTCCTCTTTCCCATGAAAGATAGGATGGAGGAAATGGAGAAAATGGTGGCCACCACACCAAGGAGAGCCATGGAAATTTTCCAAAATGGGAAACAAAGGGCTGACCTCTTTTACCTTCCACAATCAACAACCCAATAGGTGTGGAAGAAGCTCAAGAGGTAGAAAATGAAGAAGGAAACAAAGAAAATAGAATGGGTTAGGAGTTTACCCAATTTTTTTGCTCCAAGGAGGAGTATGAGAGCTTCAACTTGAGGAAATGGGGAAAGGGAGAGGCTAGGGCTGTTGTAGGAGGTAGTGGTGTGTGAGTTATGGAAGAAAATAGAGGGATTGAAGGTTTGGAGGGATGGTTTTTTCAGAAAAATCGAAAATGGAGGTGGGGTGCTTGAAAAAGAGGGGAAATGGGAGAGAAGGAGCTCCAGCCCCTTAAAACCCAATCAAAGGCCAAAATGGCACGTGCCATGGGGTAGGGGGGTCTGGCCGACCAACCCCACGTGTGGAACCACGCCGGAAAAGCAACGGGGGCGCGGTCCGCCGCCGGTGCCGCGGTGGCGCCGCGGTCGGGCTTGGCCGGAGCCGCGCTGCCGCGGTCTGGTCTTGTTCACCAGACTCCCAGGGTGCCAAATGCACCCTGGCTTGGTCCAAATTGTTGTTAGATTTATCGTGGGGGCCCACGGACTCAGTTTGGTGCCCAAAACGGTCAGTTCCGGTACTTTCTAATCCAATCTGATTTTTTTTTTTTGATTTTTAACAACTAACTTTGGGTGGATTGTGACCTGGACACGTCAATAGATGGTCTGGGAGTGACTTGGGTTCCATAAATATGGTCGGGATCGAGTACGCACTCGATCAAACTGTCCGTGTGCAGCGAACTTCGCCGAACGGCGAAATCGGGAGACCCTAAGACTGTTGCTATATTTTTGCGCACCCTCCTAAGTGTAATGCGTCAGCGTACGTAGTGGGGACATAACTCAGGTCCGGTTTAATCAAAATCATGCTCTGATACCAACTTGTAACGCCCTGAAAATCGGGGGTCGAGTATGAACTCAACTCCCGAGTTCCAACGCATCACTTATGCAACATACACAATGATGGTTAAATGTTGTCTGAGTTAGCGCAATAAACATGAATGAGATTATACCAAAGCAGTAATTCATACTCCAGATCAGTTGTATAAAAGCAAGCGGAAGACTGAACTGTATAAATATGTATGTAAAGAAACAAAATAATCGATTCATTATCCAGAGTATGAATCCTTCTGAGTCACAATATACATGTCTGTCTATATAAACAAAATGTCAAAATACTAGGTACAATCTCTATATCCCATCAGTCCCGGCAGCCTAGTCGAAACCGCCAGCGAACTGCATATATGAGAACTCCTCCTGGTCCTCGTCGTAATCGGGCTCCGCCTCTAGAATAGCCGGATCGCCTATACCTGAGACAGAGTCTGGTTGGTGTGCGCAACACCGTCCCGTAACGTGGGAGTGAGTAGCTAACTCAGTGGAACAGTAAGATATAAGTTATCATGTTACCAATACAATCAAGCAGTAATGATAAAGCAGTAAATCAAACACTCCTAGTTACTCTGATTAATGCAAGTATGAATGCAGTTATGATGGATGCCCTCTCCGACGTACTCCCTCAAGCGACACCATCTCACGTTCGCGCATGCTTACATCCCACAGTGCTCCACATCTTCCCGTGGCACATGCGATGCATGATGAGTATGATTACCGAGTTTTTAATTAATTCATTTCAAACACAGCGAGGATTGGGAAACTAAGGTACCTCCTCAGATCATATCCAAACATGATCCAATCTAGGGTCGTCACCCTAGTTAATATCGACGATGGTGTGTTTTCTAGGTCACTTTAGAGGTCGCCAGTGGCATTACGCACAAAGGTTGCACCACTCCCCCCATCACCCCTTAAACGATTCATCACGATACAACTATACGAAAACAGCCTAGTTCATACTCTATATATCGCGGCGAACCCTAAGGCACGCCGCAACTTCGAGTATGCTCGCGGTCACTACAAAGGGTCGCCAGTGGCCGTGCACACAAAGATCGCACCACTCCCCCATCACCTTATCGGTGTAGGCCGACAACGCGAATATAGTGTCCCATACCACCATAATCGGCTCACGAGTAGAGTTGCTCACTTTGGTCACTACGGGGAGGCACGTAGCCCCGGCGTGGCCGACAAACTTTCGACCACGGTGTCCCATACCACCATGCCCGGCTCATGAGTCTTAGCGGATCGAGGTACCATGGTTAACGGATTTTTCACTCGGTAAGTTTGGTACCCTAGGTTCAAGCATTAGCGACCAAACATGGTGAACATACATAAGGCATGCGGTTTACTTAATATGTTCGGCTAGCTCGAGCGCACAACAAGTTGGGCGATATGAGGCGCGAAGCACCTCGTGTGGCCAACCACTATCGCCAACCGAAGCACGACTCGGGTTCACCAACACATCGTGCGTGGCGGAACGAAACCCCAACCACGTCTTCAAGTCGATACTGGGATGCCTGGACTACGAACATAGTCCCAAGCTCAGTCAGTTGTGAAACATGAAGTAAAGCATAGGGCAAAGCATGTATTATAAAGCATGAAGTAAAGTATTTCATAAGGCATGTTGTAAAGCATGTTATCAAGCATGTTACGAAGCATGTTATAAAGCACTATACACATAGGGACACAAATCCTAGAGTTCACAGTGTGAGTGGTTAGAGTGAACAACCACATGGAGAGTGTCATATATGACTCTAAGGTAGCGGAGAATCCCATCTCAAACACCTAACTAAGGTTCTAACACTTAAACACTTACACTCGCAAGTGATTTCGCCAACACTTGGAATACACTACTTCAACATACATGACGTATGCTAGAGGAGGGTGTACTAGGGTTGTCCCGTTACCGAGCTAGTATTTTATACATATACAACATATTCATACAGCAAATAAACATAGCAAACACATCGGCGAATTTTATACGTATAGGGTACTTCTACGTATACCCAATTTCGACATACATAGTGTTTACAAAGGAAGATAGATTTCGGCGATTCTTTTCGCCAAGCTAGTATTTTAATCATGTATTGTATAATCATACATTAAATACATATGACAAACATTATTCCAAAAGAAATACGTATACGGTATTTCTTCAATACGTATTTTCAACATACGGCACATTTACAAAGGAACATATATTTTAGCGATTCCTTTCGCCAAACTAGCATTTTATTCATATAGCATATAATCATACATTAAATAAACATGTCAAACATTTATCCAAGAAAAATACGTATACGGTATTTATACGTATACCTAGAATATGTGAAATTCCATATTTCACACCGTTAATCAAAACAGAAACGGAGGCACTTTGTACATGTGCAATTGCAAGCAGATCATGAATCTACCATTATCGACATTGAAAGCGTTGAAAACCGTAACTTATAAGCTTAAAGTCCTCACCTTTGCCTTTGGAAACGGAATAAATCGAGAAAGGGTGATGGATCTTCCGTTTACTACGCCGATTTCTAGCCTAAAGAGTTGAATCGGTTAGTCGGTATACACCCCACTTCGATTCCACCACAAATCGACCTAGGGTTAGGTTTTCTTACCTTCAAATGAGGCGGAAAACACCGGGAGAACGACGAGAATAAGGCGGTGTAGGCCGTGTAGCAATCCGGTGCAAGTGGAGGAAGATCGAACGATCTCCAAGTTCTTCCCTCTCTTTTCTCTCTCTCCCTCTAGGGTTTCTCCCTAAATTCGTATGGCTGTGAGAGGGGCTGCTCTAAGCCCCTTTTATAGCCTCAAACATTACGAGAATAGACTTAGGTTCATGGGGTACACGCTTATATAGGATATTCGGCGCTTTTCCAGCAAAAGGGAGTTCTGGTAGGCCTTTTTGAACCAAACGTCGACTTAAACTTATCATCAATGGATGTTCGTGGGATTACATTTTTGACTCATTCGGATGCGTAGATCGCACGTGGCGGACCACTTTCAGTTCGACGGTCAGTGGGCCACGATCAAAAATTCCAAGTACATGTAAATGTTCCTGAAATTTTTCTTAATCCGAGGGTGTAATTTGGTCCGATTCGACGGTCAGGTTGCTTATACTGACGCGTCAACGAACGATGCCGATCACTATTCCGGATATTTATTTCGGCTTGTGAATAGTGTTTTTCACACTACCTCGCTCCGATGCGAAACGAATGGCCGTGGAATATCGGATAAGGCCGATTTTGAGATGATTGTTAAGCCCGGTGGGCGGTCCTAGTTCCTTAACTTCGGGTTAATCGGAATCCCGAGGTGCGATCTAGACCTAATCTGAAGTTTCGTTTCATTCCCGAGAGCAGACGGGGAATGAGTTTGGTTCTAAACTTTAGGGTAACCTAATAATAACGATTCTCAAGTTTTGGGTCTTGCAGATCGTATTTAAAGCGATCCTAACGGATTTCATATTTAATTGAGTTTAGTACTTAGTTAACTTTGTTAAATTTCTAAAGGATTTAATCCTATGTGATTCCTGGTCGAGGTGGTACTCGACCCAATGTACGGAATTTTTCAGGTCGTTACAACGTCGTAGCCCCAAACACACTCCAAGCAATTGTATACGCATGTAATAGCCAATGATAGCATGTGACAACTAAAATTAAATATACATCTCATTTGAGCATTTCAACGAACACATAGTGTACATGTTAGCATACATAGACATTTCAACAGTAAATCACATAGTAGTAAGATAAGTTACATAAAGGAAACTCTAACTATGTATAAGGGGATTGAAAATCCTATCTCAGCACCCTCATTAGGTACATCACATCAAGCATCTTCTCATTCAGGCAATTTGCCAAACACTTAGACTACACATATTACATACATGTAATAAATTTGTTAAAATACATATCATAGCAAATCCTTCCACATAGGAGTTGCCACATGTACAACCATCATGTATCCTCAAACATAAATCATGGCAAGCATAAATCATAATTTCATACACATACAAACATTTCAACAGACACATGGAATGCATATGTTTCAACATAGTTCATATATATGTGTAATATACGGGAGACATCGTATCTAAGCATATGTGATAGTAATCAAGTCAATCATAAAATCATTGCTGACATTGAGAACCTTGAAAACCATAACCTAAATGTTTATAGTCCACACCTTTCGCCGATAAACCAATATTGAACTCAGTTTGTATGTCACGTCTTCGTCTACGGCATGACAGCCACCTATAGCATGACATAGGTTAGCTATTTCATCACTTACACTATTTGAAACCCTAAAACAGATTAGGGTTAGGTTTTCTTACCTAAGAACGGAATCGAAAACGCCCGTATAGCGATACCGGGATGGTGGTAAAGCACGTGGAATGGCAAGAATGAATCCCTGCGACCATCACTCACTCTCTCTCACTTCTCCTCACTTTCTTCTTCTCTTTTCTCCTCTTTCTCTCTCTTAGGGTTGCAAATTCGTATGGAATGAGAGAGATAGGGTTTAAAGCCCTTATATAGGCCCAGAACTGATGGGAATGGCCCCAGGGCCATGGTATACGTAGGTTATAGCCAAGAGGTGGTTGTTTCAGTCCAACGGAGCACTTCTGGTGGCCCATTTCCTGCGTGCGGTCGGACTTAAGCTCCCTAACATTGGATTTAGATCGAGTTAAGGTTTCGGTCCAATTGGATTTACAGATCGACCGCGGAGGACCAATTTCAGTTAAACGGTCACCAGTGTTCGATCAGGGCCACAAGTACATTGACATGTGTTGAAAATTTTCCTTAATCCGAGAGTGTAATTGGGTCAGATTCCGACGGTCTCAAAGCTTAGATTTGGCCCGTAAGCGAACGGCTCAAATCACTTAAATCTGAGTTCAGTTTCTAAATGTATTCGCGTTTCTCACACACTTCGCTCCGAGCCCAAGTTGTATGCTTCTGGATACTATCTGAATTTGATTTCCAAGATGGTTGTCAAGCCTAGTAATGCGGTCATAAGTGTATAGTTTCGCGGTAATTGGACTTTCAACATACTGTCCAGGTCCGATACTGAGTTTCAATGTGCTCTCAAGAGCAACTGGGTTTAAAGATTGATCCTAGATTTTAGGGTACGTTTTGAGTCTTACAGATCGTATTTAAAGTGATTAGTGCTAATTTCATGGGTAATTTAGTTCAGCACTTAGTTAATCCTCATCTAATTTCTAAAGGATTTTGTCCTGAGTGATTTCTGCCTGAGGTGGTACTCGGGTCTTTATACGAATTTTTCTGAGACGTTACATCACAACAAAAGAAAAAGAAAAAAAATTAATAAAAGATTAGCTTAGTTTAAGCTTTTGGGGTGGGTTGCTCATGCAGGCCCCACCTTGATGCATTTATCTAATCCACGCTGTCCATCCCATTCCCCTATTCATTTTAGGTGTTCATCCGAAAAATGAGGCTAATCCGATTATCTGGCGGGTCATAGCATAGAAAACAATGGTTTTCACCATTAAAATTCACTATGATCTTTCTACACACCGAAACATGCCAAATATTGGGCTTGTTTTGCTTATCTTGAGCCATAAGAGCCAGTGGACGGGGTGGATTCTCCTGATGCGGGCCCCACCTACGAAAATCCTCAAGAAAACCCAAAAAAAACCTAAATGAGGCAGCAGGCGCTGCTGCTGCTGCCGTCCAGAGGATGCTGCAATAGCGTCCTGCTGCGTTAGGCAGGGTGGGCCCCACCGTGAGGTGTGTTGGACATCAACACCGTGCATTTGGTAGGCCCCCTTAGGGCAGTGGGCCACCCCAAAAATCAGCCGTATGTGGAACTCAAGTGGCCCACACGGCAGGAAACAGTGGGATTGAGCGTCTACCATTGAAACCCTTTTTGGGTGTCACAGAAGTTTTGGATCATTATAAAATTTATTTTTCCTATTCATCTGGGTCTGTGTAACCTTATTAACAGATTGGATGGCAGATAAACGTTATGGTGGGCCCCACGTGGGATCCACTGATGTATGTATTGTATTCCACACGTGTGGACCCCCACCATGAGATATGTACTTTATCTATGCCATCCATCCCTATGAGACCCACCATGATGCGTGTGTTGCATCCAAATCGTCCAACCATTTTAAAAGATAATTTTAAGGCTTAAGACTAGAAATAAGACAGATCTAGGATCAGGTGGACCCACCATCAATGTGGACAGTGACATTCACCGTTCAAACTTCTAAGGGCCATAGTAGTTTCCAATAAAGCCGATATTTATTTTCACTTCATCTATCACTTTGTTAACTTATGAATTGGTTGAATCTCAAATACATTACTGCGGCCCACACCGTGACGTGATCATCCATTGATCAGGTGGACCACACCGCAGAAATAGCGGAGGATTGAACGTATATCATTGAAACCCATTTAGGTCACAGAAGTTCTGGATTAATAAGGAATTTGTTTTTCCTATTAGTCCAGGTCTTTATGACCTTATGATTGGATTGGTTGGCAAATAAACTTTATAGTGGGCCCTGTGGTTTATTTAACCATGAAAATTATTATCTCCGTTGTTATTTGTGGTATGGTCCAAATGATCCTTCAATATGACTCTTTTGGGTATATAGGAGGCTCACCTTGGTATATATATGAGGCCCATATGATTAGGCCCATCTTGATGTATTTGTGGTCGTCCATTGAGGCCCACCTTGATATATATGAGGCCCACATGATGCGGCCCATTTGATTATTTGAGGCCCATGGGTTGAGGCCTAATGGGATGTACACAAGTCCATTGCAATGTGTGATTCTACCATGGTTTATGTAATGATGTTTATAGCGAGCTATGCCTTGGGAGCAATGATGGTTTGATGCCCACATTATAAGTACAATGTTGGTTAAATGTCCGCATTGTAACTCTCCCTAGGGCCCATTGATAGGCACATATTGGTTGTGTGTAGGCCATTTAGGCTCATCTTCGTTGTAAGGATAGTTCATCACATTATAACATGTTTAGTATAATTCCATGACTCATGCCTTACGCATTATATGTATGCTTAATATAAATAGTGACTGATCATAGCATATGCCATTAGGCAGATTATTTATGGGACTCACTCATAGGAATTACCCACATGAGCGCATGGTATGTGTAAGATTGTTGTATGACTAGACAGTGTGATTCATACATCTCGCATTTGTGTGTCATGATCATTATACGCCCTAGCGACATCAGGGCCGTGGATCCACAGGCACATCGTGGATGGCCGTATCGGATACCAGAAATACTTGGTTCTAGCACTATGGGCACTTAGGATGTCCTTGGGTGAAAGTCCTAGAACCTTTTAGGTACCAGAAGATGCTCCAACATCTAGACCAAGTGGATACAAGAGCTAAGGAGTGCCGAATACCAGTAAGTCGCGTCTCCCACTGTGTCGTAGTCGGTTAGAAGGGGGTGTGGCCTTATCCGCCTGAGTGAGGGAATTGTAAGCTAGGATGAGTTTGACCAACTCGCAAATGAGTCTACTATCGACAAGCCGGGTAGGTATTGACATACTACTAGTTAGGCGGATAGTGTAGTATATTATACTTACTGGGCTGTGCGGCTAGGGAGGTAGTAGTCAGTGTGAAGTGTATTAAACTCTAGTGATATTCCAGAGAGAACCGTACTGATATGTGTACTTGATGGGGACTGACATGCTTGTTTTGAATATTGCATATGACATTTGGCTACATAGGCCCCACATCGCATGGTCTTGGTATGACTGATAGCATTCATGCCTCGCATCACACAGGCTTGATACGGCTGATTGTATTCATAGACTTACCCGCATATTTCTGCATTACTCTGACATTGTACACTTAGCGCTTGCATTGCACACACACTTACACCACCCTCTAAGCTTTTGTAAGCTTATGCACGATCGTTGCATGCAGGTGTCGTTGGATCATAGAAGCGCTGAGGCAGGAGCACGTATCAGTATATTTTGGAGCTTTTTGATCACCTTGTATTTCCCTTTCCACATTGTACTTAAAGTTTTTTGATATAGTGAATATGTGGTGATGTTGTTTTGTGACTTGGTTATGTTTGGGGTTATGCTCCATTACAAAAAAAAAAAATCATATTGAAAATCCTCCTTGTAGGATCACAGAATCGGAATCCGGCAAATGGGTGTCAGAAGCCGAGAATGGGGCACTACGGAGGCTGCCGACGCTGGATTCGGTGATCGAAAAATTTGTGAGCCTGTTTTCCGAGTTTGGGATGTGACAGAGGGTCCCCTGTAATAGTCGGGGTCTCCTTTATTTGTTCCTTGTGCAGGTACACAAAGGTCCTGGGAAAGCTAACCGGATTTCTGCATTGACAATAAGAGTACTCTCACTAAAGAAATTTGAGATTAATTGTGTCAGGTGCGCCATATATCTGAAGCATCCATTTGATGAATTCATCATGGACAGTCAACAAACTAAACACAATGAGACAATTCTAACCATCCGACTAGCCGCCGTTGGCATACGAACCGGCTTGAAAATGATTACGATTCTTTAAAGCAATCGATCCTGTAAAATTAAAATTAAGTCTAGCCTCTATGTTAGTGGGCCCCAGCCCTTCTTATTTTGCTAAAGTGATGCTTTTACTTTCTTTTACTTAAGCCCCGTTTGTTAAATCTAAAGTCTAAAGCCTGAATCTGAAATCTGAAGCTGAATCTAAAATCTGAAACCTGAATCTAAAATCTGAAGTCAAAAAACTTGTTTAGTAATTATGGCTGAAGTCTGAAAATTAAGTACTGAATTTGAAACAATATGTTTGTTAACAAATATTTAAAATGTCTGAAATATGTTAATTTGACACATTTGCCCCTATTTCCTGTTTGGAAATATTTTACATTATAAAGAAATTATTTTTTATTAAATGAAAATAGAATTATTCTATTTAATTCAAATAAACTACGGTCTGGTGCTATAAATCCTCTTGTGTGAGTGTAGGCAGCATCAACCAGATCATATTTATCTACATAAAAACAAATGACATTTTAGCAAAATTTCAAGTTATAATTTTACTAAGCTTATATATATATATATATATATATATATATATATATATATATATATATATATATTAGGAAAAAGGTACAATGCGCTCGAGCTGATTTTAACGTCCCATGAGGTTGTGCTGTGTGGGCCCCACCATGATGCGTTTCGAACATGTACCCCATCATTCAGATGCACCATTCCATCGTGAACCTAGGTCTCAAAAATCAAGACAATCCGTGACTTGTGTGGGCCACACCACATACAGAAGTGGAGAGGGGCCGTGCACCATTAAAACATTCATGGGACGTTTTTTGGGCCCACCGAGATGTGGTTTGCAAATTCAGCCCATCCATCATGTGTATCCCACTTGTATGAGGGTTCAGACCAAGTTTCAGCAGCATTCAAAACTCAGGTGGGCCCCACCAAGTGCTTTTATATGTTTTTGGCATGTCTTCACATGATTTTAGATGGTATGCCCACCTGAGTTCCGTATACAACTGATTTTTGGGATATCCCATAATTTAAAGAGGACCCATCAAATGTACGATTTTGATGGTCGACACGCATCACAGTGGGGCCCACACAGCTCGACCTCATGGGACGTTAAAATCAGCTCGAGCACACTGTACCTTTTCCCATATATATATATATATATAATATTACTAGGAGGAGGCAACAGAAATTTCTTTGTTGGATCAAACTCAGCATCCATAAGGACCCTTGAATCATGTGCCACCCCTTCCCATCCAGCTATGACATGTAAAAATCATATTAAAGTCACATATGGCCATAACATTCTGAGCACATTCACCCCTTCCTCTATAAGGTATTT
Source organism: Magnolia changhungtana (assembly GCA_030180095.1). Classification (NCBI taxonomy): domain Eukaryota; kingdom Viridiplantae; phylum Streptophyta; class Magnoliopsida; order Magnoliales; family Magnoliaceae; genus Magnolia; species Magnolia changhungtana. The sequence goes on along the minus strand of JASAUF010000552.1, from coordinate 7,600,419 downwards.
GTTTATCTGTCGGGATACATGAAGGAAACAATGTTGAATGAGCTTTGTCCATTGAAAATATTTTAGGGGCCATAAAAGTTTTGAATCAAGCTGATTTTTGTTTTTTCACTTCATTTGGGCATGTATGACCTAATCTACATATTGGATGTCAAATAAACAGTACAGTGGGCCCTAGGAGGATTTTAATGGCAGATATCCAATCACTATTGTTTTCCTGTGGTGGGGTCCACCTGAGATTTATACCCATCTTATTTTTGGGATAGAGAAAAAAATGATATGTAAAAATGGATGAAATACATCCATCATGGGGCCACATAGCACTGACCATCACCCACCAGGCTAGGGAGTAGCCAATCCGTTTTTGTATCACACACCAGCTATATTGTTGCTGTAGATACGTGTCGTGCGCAAGACGCTCCTCGAGGTCCCAGTTGGGACGCGGATTGCATCCTAGCCCTATCCAGATGGTAATCCATCCGGGTAGGGCTCTTTGGGGCCCACTATAATTTAATTATATTATCAACACCGTTAATCGCTTTTCTCATATCATTTTAAGTTATTATATAAAAATTGAAGCAAATACACAGATCCAGTGGACCACATCAAAGGAAGATGCAGTGATAATGACACCCACCGTTGAAACATTTCTAAGGGCCACCGTGATGTTTTTTCACCACCCAACCTATTAATAAGGTCATGCAGACTTGGATGAAGTGAAAACACAAATTTCATCTTGATTCGATACTTCTCCAGCTTACAGGAAGTTTTTAATGGTGGAAGTTTAATCCCCAATTTGTGGTCCATTTAAGCCCTGAAACTGTCTCAGTTTTTGGGGTTACATTTAAAATAATCATATAAAAACGATTAACGGTGTGGATAAAATACTTACATCACAATAGGCTCCACAGAGCCTTGCCCGGACGGATTACCGTCCGGGCGGGGGTAGGATGCAATCTACGTCGGTCCCAGTTGCAGGAATCAAAGGAGATCAAAGTTACATGGGCCCCACAATAATGTATTTATAATATCTACACCGTTCATAAATTTTTCGAGATTATTTTAGAGCATTTTCTTAAAAAAAAAATGAATCATATCCAAAACTCAAATGGACCACACCAAACATAGCAGCGGGATAATGATTTTCACCGTTAAAAAATTTGCAGGCCCACTGTAACGTTTATTTTGCACCTAATCTATTCATAAGGTCAAAAATATCTGAATAAAGGGGAAAAACAAATTTCATATTGATCTAAAACTTTTGTGACCCCAAAAGGGTTTCAACGGTAGACGTTCAATCCCCTACTACTTTTTGCAGTGTGGTCCAGTTTATCTTTCGATCTATTTTATTTTTTGGGTCAAGTCTTACGACAAGGTTGCAAGATGAATGGACGGTCTGGATATAACAAATACATCACGATGCGACCCATGTAACTTGCTGACGTCAATACACCAGCCAATCCACTTCCAATCCTATCCCTGACCGGGAGACGAATTGGCTACTCCACCTGACACCAACTCGCTGGTGGTTGGTGCTCTGTGGGCCCCACCATGATATACGTGTTTCATCCATTCCGCTCATCCATTTTTACAGATAATTTTAGGGCTTGTTACAAAAAATGATAGGGATATAAATCTTAGGTAGGCTACACCATAGGAAAAAAATAAAATGAAGGGATATCCACCATTAAAATCCTTCTAAGGCCCACTGTACTGTTTATTTGACATCCAATCTGTTGATTAGTTCATAAAGACCTAGATGAAGGGAAACAATATATATCAATCTTATCCAAAACTTTTATGGCCCCTAAAACGTTTTTAATGGTCAATGTTCATTCAACACTGTTTCTTGTAATGTGGTCCACCTGAGATTGATATATAGTTCGTTTTTTTTTAAATACCATAACATGATATATGAAAATAGATGGACGGCATGGATGAAACACATACATCATGGTGGGGTCCACATAGCACCGAGCAGCAGCCATTGGCCGGTGGCAGTGGGAGTAGCCAATTCGTTCCGTCTTCATCTCTCGTCCAGACGCGATTGCGTCTTGCCCCACCCGTCCCTAGCTCCGAACGGGCAGTTCTGTGGGCGAGCCCACCGTGATGTATCTGTACATCCAAACCATTAATCCATTTTCTCAGATTATATTAAGGCATGAACAGAAAAATGATACAGATCCAATGCTCAAGTGGACCACACCAAAAATAGCAGCGGGATAATGATTTTCACCATAAAAAAAATCATGTATACATCCATTGTTGAAACCTTTCTAAGGGCCACTGTGATGTTTTTTTACCATCCAACCTATTCATTAGGTCATGTATACATGGATGAAGTGAAAACACAAATATCAGCTTGATCCGAAACTTCTCGAGCTCTCAAGAAGTTTTTAACGGTGTTCATTCAATCCCTACCTTATGGTCCAATTAATCATCGGACCTGCTTTTTTTATTGGATCACATCTTAAATTATCTGAAAAAGTTAATGGACGGTGTGCATCAAACACATAAATCATGGTGGGGCATAAAGAAGTTTCAAAGGTTAAAGGTTGATTTTGTATTGTGTAGACAATTTAAAAGAAAAAATTTCCATAGGAACTTGAAAAAGGGTACTTTTGGAAGCAAAAATTTTTCGTTTAATAAAAAATCACGGAGCACGTTCCGTGTTCACCATTAAGCCAGACTCCTATCACGGAAAGAATTCAGTGAAAAACCACCCAGCGCTTTCTGTCTTCCGCGTTAATAACGCATTAACAAACACCACTAAACATGAAAAATTTTCCCAATTCCATGTTAAGTGCAAAAATTCAGCGTTAACAAACACGCCTTAATCACATTATTCTATATTTCTTCTATTTTAAGTAACTTGTAAAATTATAATTAAGCAGCTTGATGACCAACGTGAACATGAGTTGGCGTGTGCAGGCTTAAAAAATTATAGAGAGAAGTCTTCAAGTTAGGATTCCAGAATCCTCCAAATCGATTGATTGAGGTCATGGCTACTCGAAACTAGGTCCCACTAAATGAATGGTTTGGATGATTGTCCAGCTCATCAAATGTGCTAATCATGATTACCCTCATTTCCCCTTAGTCAAATCCTAGGAATTGTCAATTTATTTGTTAAGTTGTCCATTTTTTTTTAAAAAAAAGTGAAATGCTATACAACACTATGAAGGAGTATGTGTATCACATAACATGCACACACATGCACTAAACATTTGGTAAGGAATTACCTCGATCTACACCGTCCAAATGGTGGACCATCATCTATTGTTCCTGACCCAAGATTTAAAATTAGCAGTTGATCAGAATCATTGGTTCATTGGCCACAATATGAGTGATTAAAAAGAAACAATATCTATATTGACACAAGTCACAAAAAATGTTTATTACTTGGATGGTTAGGATTGTCTAATCAATGTGATTTTTTGAAAATACCTTATCCACAGTGGTCTTATGAATCAGACGGTTTAGATTGATTTGAAATATGTCCCACACTTTGAAAGAGTAGTGTACTATAAATCCACATTTTTGTAGAAAAAGGACCATGATGCCATGATTGCCAAAAACAATTATATAGAAACAGTGGTAGAACTTCCCGTATCTGGTAGTGGGAATCTCATTTACGAGTACAAAGATTCTTTTGTTGTACTATCGTCCATCCACAGGATCTCATGATGGGACTGAAAATCTTAAAAACATGGACCAACAAATCCACTCCACTTGAACATTTGGGTCCTCTGTCTCATCCCCCCCATTCCGTAGTCTTGTCTGGTCTTGCCTTTGGAATTCTGCCTCAACAATAAAACAGTAGGAAAGCCTCTTGTCCACTACAACTGACTTCTTTTGGCTGGCCTAGGCATAGGAGAGGCTTTGATGGTTGGCAATCCCAAGGCCTGGTGGGGTCCTTAGAGAGAGAGAGAGAGAGAGAGAGGTAATTATCAAAGAGCTTTTGCTGGGGTCCTTCAGTTCTTCTCCCTCTTTTTTGGAGGATATGGATTGAATGGTAGAGAGATTGTGTTGGTTTTGTTTCATTTATAAAAGGCAGAAATGGGTTGTTGAGGAAACGATGATAAAACCCATCAGAATCAACAAGATTCTTCACAAAGTGAGTTCCTTTATGTTCTTTTTCCCTTTTCTGTCTTGTTTTCATATTTTTAATTTTAGTTTTAATTGCTTCTTGGTTATGAAGATTTTGGAATTGGAATGTTTGTGATTTTTTTTTTTTCTTTTTCCGTATTTGTATTTGCAGGCCCTTTCAATGGTTTTGATAGAATTTTGATCCTTTGGTTTTGACAAATGGGCTGGAATAAGTGATTAAAGGAAAGAAAAACTATGTTGGAAAAAGAACTGCAGAGATTGGGCTCTTTTTATGATTTTGGATTCTGCTTTTCTCCAACTATAATGGATTTAGTTTTTGTGAAATGGTTTTTTCCTGTTGTAATTTCCTTTTTCTCGTTAATGATTTTTATTAGTGATTTATCTCCAATTGTGATTGGTGTGGTGTTGTGAGAATTTTCGTGGTGAAAGCTAAAACACCCATCTTTTTTAAAAGAATGGTGTTTGTGATTTTAGTTACTAAAGGATTTTTTTTGGCAATGTTTTTGCAGCTCAGGAAGAGTTGGGTTCAAAATCCAGAGGGAAAAAATTAGGTCTTTGAAGCATCTAATGGAAGCCACTGAATTCCTTCTTTTGTAGTATCTGCAACTGGTGTTGGATGCATTAGTGTTGATTCTATGGAGAAATGAAGAAAACCCGTTATGGGGGATGCAGTTTTTCCTTGCAGTGCCATGTCAGGTCCTCTCTCAGATGCCACCATGGATCTCGATCTCATGGATGATCTCTTGTTAGGCGGATGTTGGTTGGAGACAACTGACTGCTCAGATTTCTTTCAACATACTGCTCGGACTTCTGCTACCCTCCTCAATTCGCTGTGTTTCTTGCCTTCTTCTGACATTAACAATAGCAATTCAAATCCAAATCTGTTGCAAAATATTGATAAGGATGGTACACAAGGATCAGTTCTTGCTGATAATCCACTTTCTACGGAAACCCAAATAGAAAATCTCCTTCCGACTCAGTCTCAGAAGGGAAACGTGACAGAAACTGCCGAGGGCTCGGGCCTGTTGGATTCTTTTCCAGGTGAAGGAGATAGGAATTTGGATGAATTTGTGATGATCAATGCGGGCTCTGAACTGAGCAGAAGGTTGTGGATTCAGCCAAGTTCAGATGCAGGCCCTGCTTCTTCTGTGAAAGAGAGATTAATACAAGCACTTAGTTACATTTGGGAGTCAACGAAAGACAGTGATGTACTCATTCAGATATGGGTTCCGATAAAGAGCCGAGGCCGAAATGTCCTTACAACATACCGTCAACCGTTCTCGCTCAACCCCAGTTGTCAGAGGCTTGTGAATTATCGGACGGTATCGACAAGCTACCAGTTCCCTGCCGAGGAGGACTCAAATGAAGCGGTTGGGTTGCCTGGTCGAGTCTTTCTTGGGAAGTTACCCGAGTGGACGCCGGATGTTCGCTATTTCAGTATTGATGAATACCCACGCGTTGATCATGCTCAGCGGTTCGACGTTCGTGGTACTCTTGCACTTCCTGTTTTTGAACGAGGAAGTCGGGCTTGCTTGGGTGTTGTGGAGGTTGTGATGACAACCCAAAAGACCCATTACCGTCTTGAACTAGAAAATATATGCAATGCTCTCCAGGTCAGATCCCTCTCTCTGCACTCTTGGAATTCAATCTTGTAGTAGAATCCTTTTATGTTGTACATACCATGTAGAGCAATGTAATGTGGTCTACCAAAAACCAGTCCTCTGAAGTTACCTGGACATGTGAGCAAAAAAATCCATGTTTTCTTAGGAGGAATTATATGGACCTGCATCCCAAGGCCTGTGCAGTACACATGTCATTCCAGTTCTGACAAGTTGGGCCATGGTTTGGGAAATTTGTTCACTTGATGCAATCATCCCACATCCCACACATGCACGCTCTGCACGTGTCTACAAGAAAAAGGACCTCCTTCCTTTTTTTAGCCATCATCACTTTCCATTTTTTTCAAATCTCTAAATTAGGAAATCTGCTCTTTCTTGCTTATCTTTATTTTTAGGCAGGGAATAATTTTAAACATTTTCTTATCTAAGTATCTTCTTATTTTAGTCATTTTCTTAATTATAGAATGCTTTGTTACTTAGGTGCTTTCCTATTTCATAGATTTTTAGATTTCATATCTTTTATTACATATTGTAAGGTTGATTATAAATAGGACCTATGTCCTATGGAAGAAGACAAGCTGATTAATATTCTCTTTATGAAATTTTCTTATTCTCACGGTCTTGCATTTGTGATCTCTAGCGTTTGGCTAGAGGATTGTTGGGTCTTTTTCCCGCAATCTCTTTTTCTTATTGATTTATTTGCTTTCCCCTTCGGGTTTGCATCATCATTGGTCTGTTGCATCCAGATGTGGATCCCAAAGATCTCCTTGATGAGGCAATCGTAACCTTTTGATTTCTGGCCTGCAACTAGACAGTTGAGAAGACAAATAAAGCAATGATCCACATTCAACTGACAACATCCTAAGATTGATGGTTACCGTCTATGATACCTAGATGTCAATATGAATATAGAAACAGATACTGGAACAGTGATAGGCCTCTCCATTTCTCAAATGTTTGTGATGTAGATATGAATATGAATACAAAAGCAATTGTATGACTATGTGATGTCATACGGGGGGCGCTACTATTTGCTGACGTGGATGGACGACTTTATTTGGATGAGATCCACCTCGTCCATCTGGTGTGCCACCCCATGTTAGGCCTTGTTCCCGAACATCACACTGACCCAGAACGCAGGTGGACTCTCCATAGGAAACAATGTAAAATCTGCCTAAAACCATGAGTCCTGTGAATGGATTGGATGCCGTATATGAACCATTATGGGTCCCATACACAACTAACAATGTAAAATCTGCCTAAAACTCTAAGTGGTGTTGTCCACCCGAGTTTCATGCTATTTTCTTAGAGTACGTTCATCTTGGTGGGAAGAGTCATGTGAATGGATTGGATGGCATATATGAACCATGATGGGTCCCATACACATCTAACAATGGGCGTCCCATCCCAACTCTTCCTTATGGTGTGGCCTACCTGAGTTTTGGACGATCCTTTTTTGCTTTTCAAGGTGAACATGAGGCAGTGCGCCTGATGGACAGCATGGATCTGATGCACGTTCTCCCCCACATGGTGCTCTGTAAGCTATAGGCACACCCCTTTATGACTACGCATAGTCAGGTTAGCACGATTCATATGATATGGTATCCCATTTGGAACATGCTATTTGAATTTATTTTTTGGGTTTTTTTTATTTGAAATATTTCACACATTTTTTTTTGTTTTATTAGGATATTGTTTTTAATCTTTCTAGCATGCTAAGTTCATACGGAATTGCTAACATTTATGCATATATCATGATCAGGATTAAAGAAATTTTCTGAGTTTGAGAAAGAAGGAACCTAGTACAATAGGATTTGGTTAAAAAGCTTCTTGAAGTATCCTACAGTAACCACTACCAAAATCAGTATCGTGTTTGTTTGACATGGTAGGTTGAGCATATACAAGTGTCTGGGTATCATAGGTCAGCATCTTCCAACCTGGGAGATTTTGGCACATGGTCCAACCATGGTAGGATTCAACAGGCCAATGCTGTGGATTACAAAACCGTGGGCTCCACTATTCAGAATTCAAACCCACATAGACTTTGCAAATCCTTGGACAGTTTTCATACAATTCATCACTTTTTGAAGTACTATTTACTTGTCTTACATTGATTTGGAATATGAGATATGGAAATGGAAATGTTCTTCCATATGAAGAAAACTGGTATTGGTTTTTCTGAAGGATTATTATTGCCGCGACATATGTGACATGAATACTTCCCTTTCTAAGAATTTCCTTGACGGGCACACACTAACAAGAGTGTTGGTAAAAACCCTCACGTCATGTTTTTATTTTTGTGTTTTAGTGTAGTTTGTATACTACTTTTATGGTATTCATGTATTATGATTTGTCCATGTATGATTATCTTTAGGGAATTTTACAAAAAACTACCTAATTAATATGGATTTACATTCCAGTACCTTTTAAAAAAAGGTAATAAAAAAACTACCTCATTAATCAATAAAATTATTATTCTAGTACCTTCCATTACATTCCTTTAATGACCGGTTTGGTGGGGATGTGAGTAAATGGATGGGCTGCTTGTGTGGGACCCACCATGATGTTTATGTAAGATCTACCCTGACTACTAGGTGCATCACATCATGTTGGGCCAAGGGCCCAAAAATCACCCCCTTCTGTGATTCAAGTTGACCACATGATTGAAAAGTATACTGGGGCGATGATCACCCTCCAAACTGTTTCCCTAGGTATGGCCCACCGGAATCACGGATGGGCCTGATTTTTAGCATCAGGCCTACATTTTGTTGTGGCATCAAATAGTTGGAGTGGATTTCATATAATCAACACGGCGGGCCCTGTAAAAATTATGGGTACACTTCTTTCTCCCAATCATTTTCTTTGGCGTCGCCCACCTGAATCACAAGTTAGCCTGATTTTTGGATCTGGGTCTAACTAAGATTATGCATCTAATGGCTAGAGTGGATTTCGCATACACATCACGGTGGGCACTGCTAAAAACCAAGTCTCGATGTCCCTCTTCAACCATATAGAGATTATTTGGAAAAAAAAAAAAGGGAATGGCATGGGACGCCGTTCTTGATTTTTACAGAGCCCACCATGATGTTTATGTAAGATCCACTCCGACCATTAGATATTTAGTGCCATATTAGGCCCAGAGATAAAAAATCAAGTTCGATGTAATTCTAGTGGGTCACACCAAAGGAAACAATTGGGAGACATGACATCCACCCTTGATTTTTCAAGGTTTTCCATGATAATTATATGAAATCCACTCTAACCATTAGATGCCATACGGATCTGGGCATGTGGCTCAAAAATCATACCCATCTGTGATTCATGTGAGCCACACTAATGGATATAGTTTGGAGGGCGAGTGTTTCCCTATACAGTGTTTCGAATAATTTGGTCCACCTGAATCACAAGTGGAATTGATTTCTGGGCCCTTGGCCTAAAATCACAAGTGGTCATGGTGGATTTTACCTAAACATCACGGTGGGGCCCACCCAAGCCACTAACCCATTTGCTCGCACGATGGGCATGAGGGAAGGTAGTGGAATGATAATTATATCGATTAATGATGTAAGTTTTTGAAAAAAGGTACTGGAATGTCAATTCTATATTAATTAGGCAGGTGGTTTATTTTATTTTATTTTATTTTATTATTATTATTTTTTTTTTGTAAAATTCTCGTTTCTACATTAGATGCTATCATGAATTTATATTCATATGGGGTGTGCTCACATGGCACCCATGGCACTTGTACCACCACAACTTGTGTTGCGGTAATATTGGGCTATTGCAGGTGTTGAAAGAGTGTATCTAGCCCTAGTTGAATAGGTATTAGAACATAGTTGACTAAGTTTATTAATGGGGTTGCATAAGGACCCAATCCCGTGAAATAAAGCCCACTAAGGGCTTATACGGTTTACACACACTCTCATCTTCAATCTCTTTTCTTCTTCTTCATTCTCTTCCTGACTGATCTCAAGCTAGGCTTGAGCATGTATTGCACCCTAGCCTTAGTGATGTCCAAAAATCAGACCGATCCAAGACTCAGGTGGGCTACAACATAGGGGGACAATGTGAAATGAAGGACTAAAACCAGTAATTTCACATGGTATAGCCCACCTGAGTTTTGGAATTGTCTGAGTTTTGGTGTGTCCCTTCATCCTGGTGGAGCGTGTCTGATGAATAGTTTGTATAACATAAACATAACACAGTGGGTGCGGGCCCCACAAACCTTCGGGGAGGTTTTATTGGTTGGGTATCCCCTCCCAACTGTGCCCCCTGGCAAGACCCACCTGAGTTTCCATTCAGACTAATTCTTGGCCCCATGGCCTAACATCAAAGGGATGCGGTGGATCTGAGGCACATATCACTTGAGCCCCAAAATAGCCTAGAACCACCACCAATATTGGCAGTACCTGTACTACGTGAGCGTTTTCCTATTTTATATAGTAATGCATTTTTAGCATGTAACTGTCAAGATATGTTAACCTGTCAGGTTTTCTATGGTCCCCATTTCTGATACCTCGTGTCTGTTTCTGATTCCAACACGCATATCCAACATAGGCATTCCCTTTGCCGGTCATAGGCCAATCATGGAAGCTTTAGTATGAGAATTCACCTTTCCTTTTACCCTTCCACTGAACAAAACTGTTGCTTGCAGGCCGTTAATCTTACGAGTTCTGAAGTTTTGAGCGTTCCCCGTCCAAAGGTAAACCAATAGTCCTACAAATTACAACATTTGCTATCCGGATTTCCTTCTTTAAATAATGAATAAGATGATCCCTTCCTATCAGGTGAGCAACAATTCCTACCAAGTTGCATTACCGGAGATTTTAGAGGTTTTGAGAGCAGTCTGTGAGACACATAGATTGCCGTTAGCTCAGACATGGGTCCCATGCATGCAACAAGGCAAGAAAGGCAGCTGGCATTCGGATGAAAACTATGCTGATTGCATTTCCACCATCGAAGCTGCTTGCCACGTGACCGACCCTTGTATCTGGGGCTTCCACGAGGCGTGCTCCGACCACCACCTGTTTAGGGGTCAAGGAGTGGCTGGGAAAGCATTCACTACAAATCAACCGTGTTTCTCGACCGACATAACCACTTTCAGCAAGATGGAATACCCTCTCTCTCACTATGCTAGGATGTTTGGGTTGCGGGCTGCAGTTGCGATTCGCCTGAGGAGTATTTACACCGGAATTGCTGACTATGTCTTGGAGTTATTCTTACCCGTCAATTGTGTAGACAGCGAAGCACAGAAGGGGATGCTTAATTCATTGTCGATCACTATACAACAAGTTTGCCGGAGTTTACGGGTTGTCACAGACAAGGAACTTCAGGATGAATCTATTTTGCCCATTAATGAAGTAATTCCTTCAGGTAGGATGTCGTCAAAGCATTTAATCAATGAGGACGGAAGACTGAATAGAAAACCTTCAATTGAAGAATCATCTCAGACTGCCAATTTCACACAGGCCCAACTGAAAGGCAAGAGCACCATGGTTCCAACTTCTGTTCCGTTGGTATTTCAAAAGCAGGAGTCTGAAGGATTTATGGTTGCAGCTCATTGGGATCAGGTAATACCTGCTGGGAAACTATTCTCGGAGTTCAAGCAGCATCACCAAAATTCGTCCAACAGTAATGTCGACAGGGATTCTTCTCTTGGCGAGCATGGCATTTCGAATGCTGGAAAAGCAACAGAAAAGAGACGAACAAGAACAGAGAAGACTATCAGCCTGCAAGTTCTTCGACAGTACTTTGCTGGGAGCCTTAAAGATGCTGCGAAGAGTGTTGGAGGTAAGTGGCATTGTCAATTTGTCATACTCCGCCATTATCATTTTTCATCCCTTTGCATATGGCTATTTCCACTGCTGGTAACATAGTTGCATAAGATGGCTGTTATATATCTGTTGCAGTTTCTCCTATTTGTTTGGTGCAATGGTGATAGGAAAAGGTCAGAGTCGTAGGTTTGTCCTTGTACCGTTCTTTGTCCCATGTTGCATGGATTCTTGTAAATAGATAAACTGCTTGCATCAGTCACTTTGGCATTCCGACACTAGATTCTGACATGGCACTTCTGGCTCTTTTCCTTTCAGTTTCATGTAAATATTACACGGTATAAATTTACATTTCGCGTTAGTTTTGTGTTTCACACTTTTCAGCATAAATTTATGTGGAAAATATGAGATCATATTTATATGACCAAATATACACCAAGGGTTGGCATTGAGTCTGTATCTTTTTGCACTAGTTATGGACGAGTTAACAAGGCATTTACAGGAAGAGGTCCCATGGTATATGTTGTTTGTGGATGACATAGTTTTGATTGACGAGATGAGGAAGCGCGTAAACACTAAGCTAGAACTTTAGAGGGATGCTTTAGATCTAAAGGTTTTAAAATTAGTTGAACCAAGCAGAATATATGTGTAACAGCCCGAATTTTCACGGCCAGAGTTTGTACTTGTGTCTGAGGAAACCGGGTGTTAATAATGAATAAACTGGATGCTCTGAAATCGCACCCTATTTTATTTTATTTTATTTTTATTTATTTAATCACATCCAGATACATTCATGAAGGTAACATTCACAAGAGGAAAATTAACTGTATTGATTATATATCATTAGAGTAAAAGGAATAATCAAGGCCTCATGATGAGAGGTTTATTACAACATCGGATTTCATAGCGGAAGTATAAAAACTAAGTAAAAAGCTGTTTTCATATTCTTTCAGTGTGATCTCCGTTAAGGAAGTAGTTCTCTAAGTCTTTAATCTGTATGTCACCTGCATCAACTGTACGGTTGGGAGAGGGTCAATGCCCTACTCATAGTGAAGGTCATCCTTTAAGATTAACAATAATTCAGGAGATTCATAATAGGTAATGAAGAATGTTCTGATATGTCCCGTAGTCCACTAATACGAGGATATCATAATGTGCGATCAATCTACATGAGATGCATGCCTAGCATAGTGAGTGCGGCTCATCATACATAGTGATCGTCACAATGTAGAATATAATTCATAGAAAACCCGGCTTGACTCGCATCCCATAACTACGGATATTTGCCGGCATGGCCAACGCTAGCGTGGATTTATGCGAGCATCTCAAGGCAACACAACACGCGGTTGGGGGATTTACGTAACACGATGTGTTCATGGAGCGACTAATTGCGACATCCAATCCCGAAAAGTTGATGTAATACGTATACCGATTTACATACATCGATTGTGCACCACGCCAACCAACCCACGGAATTACGTGCCGACCAAGAGGGCCGCTACCCGTAACGCATTACGTCCATGGTAAGATAATCGATTCACTAGTTGTGATACCTCATAACACATCACTTGCACTTATAGAGAATATAACTGAATCATGAAGAAGATAAACTGAATCATGGAGGTTCTGGAATAACAAAACACATGCCCATGCCTTTAAAGATAGACGGCACAAGGCCAATATAATAAAGAGAAGAGTGACAATGGTCAACTCAGCAGAAGTGGCAATGGCCAACATAACAAGAGGAGAGTGACAATGGTCAATTCAAAAAGAAGAGTGGCAGAACCAACTCAAATAAAGAGACGAGTGGCATAACCAACTCAAATATAAAGACGAGTGGCAGAGCCAACTCAATAATGGATAAGGCAGGGGCAAGGCTTGTACCCATGGCCTCACATAAATTCAAAGAAATTCTCTTGTATTTGACATCATGTCATAATCCTAAAAGGGCCAATAATCAATTGATGGGATAATTCCCAATGGACATAAACATGTAATACATGATAATTCATATCGTAAAAGGCACGAAGAGGCCATAATTGATGGTGAAACATATAATAACATGGAAGATTCAAATTGATGTATGAAAGGAATACATGTAAAGGCAATAATAAATTCATGAAAGCATGTATAAAAGCCAAGATAAAATAATATGAAGACAGATAAAATACAGGAAGGCATGTAAAAGCATGATAGATAAATCAAATTAAGTTACTGTAAGCTTAAAGGATAAAACCCTCACCTTTTTAAAGTTGAATCATCTTCATCTGTTAACTAAGAACTTGTACACATGTTGTGGACTTCGGCTTCATCCACAGGTTACACGGTTTATCTAGTTAAGGATTAAATTAGGGTATTGTCCATCATCTTTATCTAAGTTAGCATATTTGATCTATTAACTAGGAAAGCTTATCATACGGTGTTGCATGGATAGGAAACTTTGCCTCGTACCTGAACCCATCTGGGGTAGCCACTCAGTGAGTCTCAGCCGAGTTAACTCGGTTTGACTCGTCGTGGTACACTTCGCCGCACAAGCTCTCTCTTTCCCCTCTTTTCTTTCTTCCTCCTTCTCTTTCTCTTTCTTTCTCTTTTCTTTTCCTTTCCTTTCCTTCCTTCTTTTTCTTCTCTTTTCTTTTCTTCTTCTTTTCTTTTCTTTCTTTCTTTCTTTGCTGGATGGTTGTAGTACCAGCGGACAGAGCCTCTCTCTGCTATTGTTTGGCTGAAGTGTCTCTCTTGTTCCCGTTCTTTCTCCTCTGGATGTTGATTAGGAGCTTACTTATAGGGATGGGGACCTTCTAGGCCCTTCCGTAAAACTTGTTTATGCACGGGAAGGAAGGAAGTAACACTTACGCACTCTGTTTCATGCACAGCAGCGTAACAGAATCAGCAGACAATGATTTTGCAATCACAATTTTGTTATAACCTTCGATTTGATTGACTCTTTGTAGGGATTTTCTTTGATGGAGGCCATCAGATGGACGTTTAGATGGTCAGGATTGAGTTGGGGCAACATCTAACGTCACACGTTCACTCAGGAAGGATGGCCCTGTTTAATCGGGGAAGATGATCAAAGCTTTAATGGCGGATTTGAGTCGTTGCAAATTTCTTCGAACCAACTGCGATGGACGTCTTAGATTTATCTTGTAGATCTTGTGGACCACAAAAATCCAACGTCCAACAAGCTTCTATAGGTGGTTTATGCGAAAGAAGCTTCCGCATACGCAGCTCGTTCCCGGAAAGAACGGCGGAGATGTCGTATTCATCTCATCCTTCTCGACTCCTTTTCTTGTGAGGAAGGAATTCATGGATTGAACGGCCTAGATCACTTAGAGGATCTGAAAAAGATTTGAAACAGGAAGATTTCCCATGTGAAAACTCCTATCGGGTTGTTACAGCGTCCGGTCGTTTGTGAGTCTTCCGGTTCGGTTGTACACAACAGGTGGGGTCCGCTATGATGATATTTGGGGAGATCCACTCTGTTCATTTGTTTTGTCGGGAGATGTTAGGCCATGAGAAAAAAATCTGAATTGAATCCTGGTTTTGAGTGGGTCACACCACAAATCGACATAGTAACACATTCCCTATTGCCGTGAACATGAATGTGTGCATGAGTAGATGGAAAGGATAGGGTTTTGGTCGAAAATCCTTCTTACACGCGATGGCCGGCTCAGATCATCCGAATGGATGATGCTGGTGGGCCACCACTCGTCCCAGCGGACGAAATAGCGAGGAGTTCGGTTTCTCTGTTGCTGCGGGAGACGACCCGGATTTTCTTGGAATCTGTGACGGTTGGTGGGCCCACTTGTGGCAGCCCTTTGGTAGATCCACACCGTTCATTTGTTCTGTGTGAGGGTGCTAGGTCGTGGCTGAAGTTTGGGGTCGATCAGACGATCGGATGGTCCACATCGAAGGCGGGAAGATGGGATGAGTCCCCTTTATGTTTATGTTTCACCGCCCACTGGAGGACGTTCCGCATGGTTGTTGGGAATTAGTGGGGTCCACTTACGATGGTCTTCCAGGGAATCTAAGCCTTCCACCATCTTCTGCACGTCGTGGTAGCCCATGACCCCAAGTTTGAGTCCGATCCGATCTTCAGGTGGGCCACACTATTTGCTAATGCATGGGGTGGTATTCACCGTATAACTCAATCTTTCTTAGTACGTGGTTTACCATGCACTTGTATTTACAAATTTGCCATTTTACTTTTTGGTAACTTCTATCGTCCGTTTCTCCCTATTTCACTGTCCAAAAGGAGTGAAATTTTACCGACAGCCCTCATTTCTCGATATCTCTCAACCGGTTAAATTTGGGCCCCGATCCATCAAGGATGACGAAGATGCTCCCTTAATGGCTAACACACTCCGAAATTCAAAATAACATTTGTACACCTCTGATTGATAAGTTGTCAGGTGGTTTGGACCTAGACCCTGAGATCTTCATGATGATCGGTTTACCATGATGTTCGCGTGACCCGTTTGGTGGATCCAAACATGACGGATAGTCAGATGACTCACTAAAAATAATGAAGCTTGATGATTAGCATTCTGACATTGTATATAGGTGGATGTACGGTCAGTTCCGTAAGTGGATAAAGTGGGTTTTTGGAGTAATTAGGGGTAGAGCATATGTATATTCAGATTAAAGTGTCTTATTCACGTGTGTGAGTTTCTCAGATCATAGTTTTGATGGTGAGTTAAGCATATTCATAGATGACGAACAAGATGAACAGATCAGAATTTTGATCTGATAAGTACACGAACGGATGTAGAGGTCAAGTAGTTAATTTACTATGATCTAGGGGCTTAAACTTGATGTGTACGGTTAATTTATGATAATTAGGCCTGGTATAAAATTTCGTGTTAAACAGATAGTGGGAAACATGTGATTTAGAATTCAGGGGTCTAGGTTAATGGCATTTTCGTAATTATCGTTGATCTGTGAGTTTTGTGAAATCCAACGGTTCTACAGGCTTGTATGCACTTTTCCAAGTATATCCTATAAATGAACTTTCATCTATATTGTTACGGATAGTTGGCTATTCGCTAATTTACTTGAGGAAAGTACGTGAGTCCAGTCTCATGATGGATGGTCTAGTCATTAAAATCAACGGTCGGATGGCTTAGTCCATGGTTGGAGATCGTTCTCAATGTTCTAATTCATATTTGGGATTCGATGTAAGGTTTAGGTGTAACTAGGTTGGTGTCACACACATGTTATTTTTTTGGTAACGCTTGAGAACTTTCAATACTCGGGTATTGAAAAGTTCGGGGTGTTACAATATGAAATGCAATTTTAGTAACAATAGGAGTGGAAATGAGAAATTAGTTGAGATTACTGCTGGAGTACCCTAGAATGACCATTTTTTATATCTTGGGTCGATAATTCACGAGGGTGGAGAGTTGAGAAGGATGCTACTCATAGAATTGAAGATGTGTAGAAGAAGTGGAGATGTGTGTTTGGAATTTTATGCGATCTCTGCATTCCAATCAAGCTGAAGGGGAAATTTTAAGATAGCTATAAGACCAACCAGGCCTTATGGGATAGAATGTTGGTGGTTAAGGAAATACATGTTTTCATTGGATGAGTGTAGCTGAAATGAGGATGTTGAGGTTGCAAGGCAAGGAAGGATAGAATTAGATATGAATACATTCTATGGAATTTAAGAGTAACACCAATAGGCTATAAGGTGACGAAAAGTAGACTTAGATGGTTTGGTCATGTGTAATGGAAACCCAAGATATGTTCCAATTAGGAGTGAGTTGCTTCAAGTTGAAGGCTCTAAAAGGGCAAGGGGAAGGTCCAAAAGGACGTGGGTGGAGATAGTAAGAAAAGACTTGATGACTATGGTTTAAGGATATGGTCCTTGATAGAGTGGTAGAAAAGACTTGATGACTATGGTTTAAGGATATGGTTCTTGATAGAGTGGAATGATGGAACAGGATTTGTGTAGCCGACCCCAATTAGTTGGGATATGGCTTAGATGTAGGGGTATTAAAAAACAGAATGGTGGGCATCATTACGCGTTACGGGACCGTAATGCCTGTTACAAGAAAAAATGGCTTGTAACGGCTGTTACGAGCTTATATAACTTAAAAAAGAAAAAAGGTAGCAACAGCCATTGCAACCCATATCATTACGGTTGCTGCAGGCCATATCGTAACAGTAAAGGTAGCGGCTGTTACGGCCGCTGTTACTGTTATTGAATACCATGTTTATATGACCAATATGGCTTAAACATATTAGCTTTTTAAAACTGATTAATATATGCTGTTGGATTCTCCCATCCTAATCCTATGGGTTTTGACAATTTCGAGATTCCATCCTCGTTTGCAGTTAGACAACCGTGCCTACATTCATGCAGCTTAGAATGTCTCTCTACAAGTCTAAGAAATCCTACGAAATATTGATTCCAAAAGCCAATTGCTTGCTAACTAGTATATGATACCTTTATTCAAAATTCGTGCCATTTATCCACGATGGGATGTGATATTGAGTTTAAAATACCAGTGATATTCAAATAATTTTATTTGGGTTTTGTTGGGTCGGACAATTTTCTTTCTTCTAGCTCTTGGTTTCTTTTCTCTTCTATTCCTTTTTTACGCACAAGAGATGCTAGACATTGTGCTTGTGGAGTTTTATGCTCTCATTGCTGGTCCCCACATAAAGGAGGGTTGCATCAGGTTGGCAACCAATGTCATACTTATGCCAAAACTTCCGACATGAATCCAAATAATGGGATAAGGTTCATATAGCTGACCCTAATTAGTTGGATAAGGCGTAGATGATGATGATGATGAAGGGATGTTGGACATAATGTCAAGTACGAAGCTGCATACTTTTATTATCCGGAAAGGATGAATAATATTTGGATTTCATTATCATCATTCTTTCTCAATTGAACTGGGTGTTTCATTTTACATAGTTCATAGTCTGCGCATAGCCTGGTTGAATGTTGGTTATGGTTCCTTGATGCCCTTCTAAATTTGATAAGAACACCAAGCTAGTTAATTACTTGGGGTTAGAGTTAGGGGTGACAATTCGTTGGGTTGACCCATGGGTCAATTAGCTTGACCCTCTTCTCAGTTGGGTTCGAGCCAAGTTGGGTCGAGTTGCAGGTTGGGCTTGGGCTAGAAAAGTAGCCCACGTAGATTAATGGGTCGGGCTTGGGTTTAGACCAACCCAATATGACCTACCCATATATTGAATTCATGGGCCGGGCCAAATGAGCCGACCCGACCCTTGAATAAAGGTATACTAATATACGCATGTGATTGCTCTTCTGCGAGTGTGTAGATGAGATGTAACATACACTTGCCATGAAAAAACCCTTCTCCCATAAGCATTTAATAGTGGGCTGCATACACATGAAAACTCCAAGAATAGTGAAGAAGCCTAATATGAGAGATTGACGTTAGTATATGATTTTGATTTGGCAAATCGATTGAACCCAATCTGATCCCAATTAAATAGGTCAGGTCGGGTCACTGGGTAGTGGGTAGCTAGTCGAGTTAGGACCAGATTTCTTGACCTATTTATTAAATAGGTCAGGCTTGGGCTGACCCCCACTTGGACTGAACCCAACCCATTGCCAGGCCTACTCAAGAGTCCTTGAACTCTCATAGTCGAAGATGGGCTTGCACTTGAATCCATTTCTTTTATCCATTGTGGTTATAACCATTAATCATGTTTTACACCACAAGAACGCGTTTACACTTTCACATCTGGTTTCATTTTTGTTCCATATTTACCTACAATTATTGTGGAATTGTGGGTACCAAATCTTTACTATAAAATAGTGGAAAAAGAGATGGAATAGAGAAGAAGAAAGAAGAGGAGCATGGGCTGAAGTTAGTTTGCCCCCTCTTTCTTTTATATTATAAAAGTTTCATAATAACAGAAATGCCATTAATAACAAAAGTAAAAATCCCATCTATATGCGAGACCAAAATAACCCATCTAAGTGGTCTTATGTAGGCCCATATCACATTCATTAACACTCTCTCTCAAACTGAAGCATATATATTATCCATGCTAAGCTTAGTGTGTGCGTGTCTATATATATATATATATATATATATATATATATAGCCTAAGTGGAATGAAAAGCCTTGGTGAAAAGATTAGCGAGTGGGTCTTAAGATTGAACATATGGCGTAGTGATTTTGCCACTGGAAACTTTTTCACATATGAAAGAAGTGACAGTCGACTTTGATGTGTTTAGTTCGTTCATGATAGACCGAATTGTTTGCTATGTGCAAAGTATCCTGCTTATCACAAAATAATTGCATAGGTAGGTCCACTGTAAATCTCATTTTTTTGCAATAATTTCTTGATCCACATCAACTCATAGGAGGTATGATCCATTTCTATGCACTTTGCTTCAACACTTAATCGGGCCACTACACCACCCTGCTTCTTGCACTTCCATGTGTTCAGATTTCATCCTACAAATGTACATTATCCAATAGTGGATCATCTATTTGCTAAGCAACCTGCCCAGTCTACATCTGCATATCCTGTGACCTGAATATGACCATTCTGTTTATATAAAATTCATTGACCTTGTGCTCTTTTAAGGTCATGCAAAATTCAAATAATTGCTTCCATGTGAGGTACTCTTGGAGAACTCATAAACTGACTTATCACACTTATTGCATATGATATGTTTGGTTGAGTAATAGTAAGTAAATAGGTTTTCCAATCAATCTTCTGTACCTCCCTGGATCATCCATTAAATCTCCTTGATCACTCATGAGCTTGCGATTTGGATCCATCGGAGTGTCGACTAGCTTAGTCCCAAGAAGACCCATCTCCATGAGTAAATCCAAAACATATTTCCGTTATGATGGATTAACTCCGTTAGATCTCGCTGCATCATACCAATGAAGTGTCGAAGATGACCCAGATCTTTTGTAAGAAAATGTTGTTGAAGATACTTCTTTAGTTCTTCAATACCCTTGTTATCACTTCCAAGAACAAGAATATTATCCATATATACGACAAGCACAATGAGACTTGAGATACATTTCCGTACAAAAACGAATGATCAACATGACTTCGAACAAAGCTATAGTTTAATACAACCTTGCTGAACTTTTCAAACCATGCACGTGGAGACTATTTTAACATATAAATTGCCTTTCACAATTTATACACTTAGTCAGACTCTCCCTGAGCAACAAATCCGGGAGGTTACCACATATAAACTTCCTCTGTAAGATCACCATGAAGGAAAGCATTTTTTTTTTTTTTTAAATTTTACATCAAGTTGGAAAAGGGGTTAGGCATGATTAACCACTACAAATAATATAACCCAAATGGAATTCAACTTGGCCATAGGAGAGAAGGTTTCACTGTAATCAACACCAAATGTTTAAGTATACCCCTTAGCGACTAAGCAAGCCTTCAATCGTTAAACCGTACATCAGGATGAAACGTGATTATGTAAACCCATGTGTAACCTATAACACGTTTACCAGTGAGAAGAGTGGTAATCCTAAGTGTCATTTCGATGAAGTGCATCCATTTGTTCCTCCATAACCTACTTCAACCCCTTATTTTACAGAGCTTCCTCGTGTGACTTAAGAACAAAGTGAGAAGGCAAGGACATGGAAAAGTTGCAGAAATTTGGAGATAAGCAATAAAAGGAAACATATTTAGGGATATGATGATCGGTACACATACGCTTACCTTTTCTTAAGGCAATAGAAATATCAAATGTATCTGAAGAACTCATTAGACCACAAGTCTCTAAAGAAGATATGTAGGACAGTACGTCATGATCAGTTGTACCATTTGTCTATTTTCATCATGAGTAGACTTTCAACTGAGGCGTAATGGGAGTGGAAGAGGCAATAAATGATGGAACTTGGATGTCTTTGTTGACTACAAGGGGTATGGGAATAGGTTTTGTATTAAGATATTTGTTATCTTTTGAAAAGAACATGGTAGACTAAAAATAGGTAATATCTGTCCATATATATTGTCTTTGAAGTGATGGTCTATAACAATAATAACCCATCTCTGGGCAAGAATATCCAAGAAAAATATATTTAACTGCTCGACGATCAAACCTGTTACCTACGCTTACCTTTTCTTAAGGCAATAGGAATACTAGATGTATTTGGAGAACTCATTAGACCAAAAGTCTCTAAAGAAGATATGTTGGACGACACGTCATGATTGGTTATACCATTTGTCTGTTTTTATCGTGAGCAAACTTTCAACTAAAGCATAGTGGGAGTGGAAGAGGTAGTAGATAATGGAACTTGGATGTCTTTGTTGACTGCAATGGGTATGGGAACATGTTTTGTATTAAGAGATTTGCTATCTTTGGAAAATAATAGGGAAGACTAAAAATAGGCAATATCTGGCCATGCATATCATCTTCGAAGTGATGGTCTATAACAATAATAACCCATCTGTGTGTAAGAATATCTAAGAAAAATACATTCAACCACTCGAGGATCAAACCTGTCACAGACAAATTTCAACTGATGGACAAAACAAATACATCCAAAAACTTTAGAATGTAGAGGGAAAAAATGGAGTATCTTGGAATAAAACTTGATGAGGTGATTGACTGCATTTGATTTATCAAAAAATAATTAAAAATGCTATGAGTACTGCATTACTCCAAAAACTCTTACGAACATTCATATGAATTAAGAGAGAACGAGTTATCTCAAGGAAGTGATGATTTTTGTGTGTTGTAATCCTGTTTTGTTGTTGGGCATGTGCGCATGATGTTTGGTATAGGATTTTTATTTCAGAAAAATACTGACTAAAAGCTTGGAACATGTACTCCTTGGCATTATTAGACCAAAATATAGATACTTTCGAATTAAACTAATTTTGCACTTCCATGTGGAACGTCTTAAAAATAAAAATTAATTCAAATATTTTTTTAATATTAAATTA
The DNA here is from genome assembly GCA_030180095.1 of Magnolia changhungtana. Taxonomy (NCBI): domain Eukaryota; kingdom Viridiplantae; phylum Streptophyta; class Magnoliopsida; order Magnoliales; family Magnoliaceae; genus Magnolia; species Magnolia changhungtana. Next base: position 7,578,005 of record JASAUF010000552.1, on the reverse strand, counting down.
AGCCATATTATTCTCGATTAATCATCATTAAATGTAATAAAATACTTAAACCCATACCTATTAGATTTCTTAATTGGACTCCAAACATTTAAATGAACTAAAGAAAAGAACCGAATGATGCTTCTTAACACATGGTAAAAAAAAAAGAGTAGCACAGTAATGTTTACTCTACTCACACACATCATATTCCCAATATGACATCAAAGATAAGGAATAATATTCTTAAGAATCTTTAATGATGGATAATCGAGACTATAGTGCCACTGATAAGCTGAGATGTCTTTTGTGTTATTGTGCCCACAACATGACGATCAAGATAGTGCAACTCATCATGCTTATGTCCTCCACCAATCTTCCTCTATGTCTTTAGGTCTTGGAAAACATAATGTGAAGGATAGAAAGTAGTGCAATAGTTAAGAGATTTGGTAATTTGCCAACGGACGGAAAGTTTATAGGAAATTTTGGAACGAATAAAATAGGATAATGAAAGAGAGGGACTTGTACGAAGGGTACTTATGCCACATACTTTAGATTGGTGTCGTCTGCCAGCGTGATAGAAGAGCCTGTTAATGAGCCATCAGTAGACGAAAACAAGTAGCTGCAAAGGTAGTAGGAATAGACTAATTCTGTAGATTGCTCAATAACTTGGAATAGTCTTCTTCAGTTAGAGTAATCATCTCACTAGTCATACGTGTTTGAGTAGTAGATGTAAAATTAGCTAGATGAGGCATACTGTTATTTTTAGTGTGGGAAGCTTGATTAGCCCATGCAGACTTTCCATGGAGGTCCTAACATTTTTTTAATAGAATGATTAGAAAGCCCACAATGCGTGCACTTCTTAGGTTTCTGACCTTTGCCACGACCACCTCTTCCACCATGGTCACCATTGCAGCCCCATCCAGAGAGCGATGCCAGACCCGAGCTGTCGTTGGCTCCAGTCGTAGAGTCCAAAGATACACGCTTGAGGTGTGCATGCACCTTGTTTAAAGACGTCACATTTTTCCACCCAAAATCTGTGTATGAATCAGTTCATAGTCACCTTTAATCCATATAAGAACTTGGCTACTTGAAAGTCTTCACATGGCTGACATAGTATCTCGAAATCAATAGTTAGAGGCTAATACACATTCAACTCTTCCTAAGTTTCTTTGAGTTTGGAATGGTATTCACCCAACAATTTATCTCCTCATCGAAGTTCAAATATTTGAGTTGGGACGTGGTACACCGCACGTCCCAACCATTGGCATCCAATAATCATCAGGCTCAATCAGAGATGAGGAAGCTTCCTCCGGTCCCCACCACTCTAGATCCAGTTTCTCAGCATTCTAAACCAAGCGCAGAAGCCCTTCCAGGCCAACCTGCTAGCGAGGAAACCTTGGACTCGCAGCGCCCAGCAAGTGTTTGTCAAAATGCCTCACCCACCTTTCCATCAAGTGCGGACCACCAACCCATCTCCGCAGATCATCCCTCCAATTTCCAATTACACAGCCCCACTTTACACTATCTGCATTCTACCATCTCCACCAATCCATTAATCAACAGTCCCACATCTCCACCACAACCCCGATCCCATAATTCAAATCAAACCTAACATCACGAACCATCTTTCAATTCTCCTCGAGCAGCTCTGAATACCGACCCCATCTGTAGGCCATCATTAAATCTTCCAACTCCCAGTATTGCCCAATCAGGCCAACACTCCACCCCTGCTTCCCATCCCATTTCCCACAACCACATTCTAACTATAAATGCACCAGATCCATGCCTCTTTCAAACTTCCTTCCATGGCCGGCAGACTCGGCAGCCAGACCCTGTAACTTATATCAGCCCTCCTCACCCAATATCCCAGCTACCCCAGCCCACGCATTCCACCAGTCCAATCCCAAATAATGTAGCTACTTACGCTCCCCGTTTTGAAGAGGTATCAGGTCAAATTCTCCTGACCAGAGAAAATCGATATGCTAGCATTGAGAGATGGAAGTGGACAGAGGAAGACTCGACAACATTAGGTAGGACTTATCTCACCGATGACGATGAAATCCTATCTCTCTATAGCTCAGACTCTCTATCAGACTCTACAGGGCCATCAGATCCTCCTATTTCTACATCAGCGGATCTTGATTTGTGGGTAGACATCAGGGCCCAGCAGGACCTTGCCTCTTTCTTTACTCAACCACTATCCCCATCATCCATCCCAGCCTATCACCTCTGCTCAAAACACGCCCGTATCAACAGAAAGACTCCATCCAGGAAGAACCTAAGTTTAGCGTGGCTTAGGAGAAGGGCCGTGATAGAAGGATGGGTATCTGATGCCTAGCCTTCTATCTTGGAACGTGCGCGGGGTTGGAAATAAGCCAACTCTCAGGTATCTGAAACGAATGATACAGTCCAATAGGATTGATATTCTGTTGCTGCAAGAGCCAAAAATCAGTCCTAATAAGAGAAGCCCAGTGGCTGCTCCTTGGGATTTCAGCATACAATCGAGGAAGAGTCAGTAGAAGGCAAGATATGGATACTGTACAACCATCCTTATTCTATTCAATCAGTTTCAACTTCCAAGCAAAGCATCACAGTTCAAGTATCTTCAGTGGAGAGCAACACATCGTTTATCATCACCACCATCTATGCCGCCTGTAACAGACGAGATAGAGAATCTCTTTGGGAAGACATTGTCTCAATATCTAGATCCTGGACTGAGCCATGGCTTCTATGTGGGGATTTCAACTCAACCATCAAACCTGAAGAAAGAATTGGGAGCAGTTCTACAATCACGAGGAGCATGGATGACTTTAGGCTAGCCATCAGCAATGCTGGTCTATTAGACGCAGGTTATGTATGATCAAAATTCACATGGTGCAACAATAGATCCGGGCTTAACAGACGCTGGGCTATGTTGGACAGGATGTTGTTCAACACGGCTTGGTTACAAGAATATCCTGATAGCAGAGTGGAACACTTACCTCGGCTATTCTCGGATCATTCCCCTCTTCTCCTCTCAATAGATCCACAAACAGCTGCAGGGCCCATCCCATTCAGATATCAAAATATGTGGACCCTTCATGAGGACTTCCTCAATGCGGTTGCTGATTCATGGGCACATATGGAGCAGGCCACCCCCATGTTTAATCTTTTTCTTAAGTTGAAGAGACTTAAAGCTACCCTCAAAACCTGGAACAAAACTATATTTGGGAATGTTTTTCAATCGGTCAAATGCGCTGAAGATGAGGTGAATGGGGCTGAATTTAATCTTATCCATTCTAAATCTGACGAAGACAGGGCTAAGCTGAATCTTGCTCAGGCTGAACTTAAGAAGGCCCTCCTCCAAGAAGAGATATATTGGAAACAGAAATCCAGAGTTTCATGGCTGAATGCTGGATATGGGAACACCAGATTTTTTCATGCTTCCATGATTGACAGAAGGAGGAGAGCATCCATCTCTTCTATCTGGCTTCCCTCAGGTTCCATTCTTCACTCAGAATCAGACATTGGAGCTGAAGCTACCAGGTATTTCTCCAACCTCCTCTTCTGAGAGCCACACGTCCCCCCCAAACCTGCTCTCCTGCATCCCCCATCTCATATCCAACCATATGAACTCCATGTTAATGAATCCTCCATCCCTTAAGGAGGTTACAGCTATTGTTTTTGCTATCCCTGCTGATAGCGCTCCTGGCCCAGATGGATTTTCTGGAGGATTCTACACCTCATGTTGGGACATTATCAAAAATGATATTTTGCTAGCTGTGACCGATTTCTTATAGGGAGGCAACATCCCAAGATCTTTCTGTTGTACTTCCATTTTCCTCATTCCAAAGAAACCAAATGCTACCAGTTTTTCTGATTACAGGCCCATAAGCCTCTGTAACTGCATCCAGAAGATATTTTCCAAGATTATTGCTTCAAGGCTGTCAAGCATCCTTCCAACTATCATCTCCATTGAACAAAGTGCCTTCAGGAAAGATAGATCGATCATGGAAAGCATATCTATAGCCTCAGAAATGGCCTTCGACATTGACAGGAAATCTGTCGGGGCAACCTCATCTTCAAATTGGACATGGAAAAGGCCAACGATAGAATGGAATGGAGTTTCATTACTGACGTTCTTTGAGCAGTCAGATTCAGCCTTGAATGGATTAAATTAACTCAAACAATGCTGGGAAGGTTGCTGGTTTACAACGCTCATCAAATGAAGACATTTCTTCTTCTTCCAATCTTCAAGGGGCCTACACCAAGGAGATCCTCTCTCCTTTGCTTTATTCATCATCCCAGTGGAGGTCTTAAGCAGAGGACTTAGCCATCTCTTACTCTCTGGATCATGCCTTCCCTACGATCTCCCTAGAAACAACAATACTGTTTCTCATCTGTTATTTGCTGATGATGCGATTATATTTCTGAATGGCAGGATATCTTCAATTCGTTCCCTTCTTTCCTTCGTTCAGTCCTACGAGAGAGGATCGGGCCAGAGGGTTAACGTGTCGAAAAGCTGCTTCCTTCTCCCCAAGAAGGCCCCTTTTGGGAGAGCGAGGAAGATTTCTCAGCTCACCGGCTTCAAACAATCCAATTTTCCTCTAACTTAACTAGGAGCTCCGTTAGTTAAAGGGAAAGTCAGATATCAGCATATCCTACCTCTCATTCACAAGATTGAGCAACAAATAGCGGGATGGAAGGCCAAGCTACTCAATCAGGCTGCTAAGCTAGTGCTTATCAAACATGTTCTAGGTGGTATCCCTGTGCATATCCTCTCAGCCCTTAACATCCCTACAAAGGCTTGCCAACAAATCGAAAAGATGCTTGCCTCCTTTTGGGGAACATCAGAAACTGGTAACCGTCGGCACTGGGTTAGATGGAGGGATCTATGTTATCCTCTCAGCGAAGGCGGTCTAGGCATTAGAAGATTGGTGGATATCATGAAAGCTTTTCGGTGCAAAATGGCATGGAGGCTTCTTGAAGGGAAATCTCTATGAGCCAGTCTATTCCATTCGAAGTACCTCTTAAAATTCATCAATGGTAGAAGTATAAGCAATATTGGAGGCTCAAGTATATGGATTCAAGTTAGAAGCTTGCTCATTTTCTGCATTCTTAACTCGAGATGGATGATTGGAGAAGGAAATGTCAAATTCTGGACTCAAAACTGGACTGGTAAGGGGCTGCTAATTGAAGCTGCTCTCTGTCCCATTCCAGGCCCTTCCATAGATGCCTTGGTTAAGGACTTCTGGAGTCCCTCTAGAGGATGGAACCTTTCGTCAATTGAAGCCATTCTCCCCGCTGCCTCAACCAGATCTATCATAGAAAGTGGAGTCTTCCTCTCGGATAGACGTGATCATCTGATTTGGAATCTCTCTCCCTCAGGCAAGTTCTCTTCAAAATCTGCTTGGAACGCCATCCGAGCCTCCTGCCCCATTCAACCCTGGACTCCCTGGGCCTGGAACAAGTTTCTTCCTCCAAAGATTGGTATATTTCTGTGGAAAGTCATGCACAGAGCGGTCCCTGTAGATGCTGCGGTTCAGAACATCGGAATCAACCTGGCGTCTAGATGCGAATGTTGTATAAATCAAAACCATTCTCATGATGCATTTTCTGTTGATAGCCATCGGCTGCAATCAGTCCCTACTCCTCGCGATCAGGCCAATGCCTCTGTTTCTAACCCATATCATGCCCAAGCAGCAGCTCATATCAGCAGCTCTACCTCTTCCTCTCAGCCTACCCAACTCCCTCCTATCAACCAAGCCTCAGCTAATCCATTTTCTATCCCATCTCCCTCATTCCAGCAGAATTCTGTCATCCTGGAGCCTATTCCTACAGCCAATACACAGCAAATCAGACCACCCCTTGTCAGTTACACCCACCACCAAAACAGATCCACAACCACCCCTATCAGCTTATCAGCCCCCCATCCATCTATAATTAACCCACAGATTCTTGTGCATCAACCTGCCAACGCCCGCTCGTCCCATAGCATTGAAAACCTGGACCATCTTCTTTCCAATGGCCTGATAGCTTCCCAAGTTTGGCACTTCTTCGCCCACCTGTTGAAGATCAACTTCACTGAGGGGCAGTCTATATCACTCCGAATTCAGCAGTGGACAATGGCTGAAAGAAAATCATCCTCTTGGAAGCTCATTCGAGGGTTCATTCCCCCTCTCATTGTATGGAAACTATGGCTTGGTAGGAATGCATCCAGATTTGACAGTCGGCCCTTCTCAACTGCAACTACGATTGCCAAAGTCTCATTGTGGATCAGAGAATTACTATGTCATCTGCCTCTCTTGAATATTTCCTCCGCTCAAGAGATGCACCTCGGCCATCATTTGGGTTTGAATGCGAATAATCCCTCTATCGCTGATAGGACTCAAATCATTACTTGGCGCAAACCCCCATCTGGTTGGGTTAAGTTGAATGTGGATGGATCTACTAGGGGTAACCCGGGTGAGGGGGTGGAGGCGGTATATGCAGAGACCATCTTGACAACTTCATTTTTGCCTTCCATAACAGATATGGTTCTGTTTCCACTTTCCAATATAGTTGCCGAGGCCCGTGCGATGGTTGATGGGTTGAATCTTTGCAACGACAGAGGCCTGAATCAAATCATAGCTGAGTCAGACTCCCGAGTGATTGTTGACGCCGTGAGCAATCCTATCAATGCCTCCTCTTGGAACATTTGGTATCACTTGGGATCAATCAAGGTGCTATGCTAGGCCCTTAACATTAGCTTCGTACATACGCTTAGAGAAGGAAACTCGGTGGCCGACGGGCTCGCCAAGCTGGCCAGCATGGGGGCTCCGAATGCCGTCTTCCTTCAGCCGGCTGACCTTCCGAGATCCATTAGAGGCTCTATGAATCTGGATGGATCTGGTCTGGGCCAGATAAGGCTCTCTAGGCCCAAAATTGGGATCGACTGATCTGTTTCTTTACAGTCTCTGCCTTCGAGTCGCGCTGGGGGCGGATTCTGCCAATTTCGGGACCATGGCCTCGGTCGCTAGTGCCATTTCAAGCAGTCCATTCCATTTTATGCTTCTCTTCCCTATAGATTTTGTTTTTCATTCCTATTTCCATATGATAGGTGTGGCCCGCCTTCACCGGGGCCCACCTGAATCGCCAACTGTACATTTTCCTCTCATTAATATATAGCAGGTAAATCCTTTTAAAAAAAAGTTCAAATATTTCTTCATAAAACTGATAAATACAAGAAATGTTTTCATTAGATGAATACATCTCTCATAAAGCATCCTACACTTCCTTAATCACATCCAGAAATTGCACTCATGAAGTGTTCCAAACTATTCCATAACTTGGTCATAATTTGGGAGTTTTCCTGAATCCATTAGTTATAAGTATTGGATTCTTCATCAGGTTTCTCTGTGGCTAAATATCTCAATTTTCCCTTGGCCGTGAGGAAAAAACTTGAACTGATTAAGGCTGTATATAGTTTGTCCCATTTAACCTAATAGAGGTTATTTGGACCCCAAAATATTAGACGTGTTTATTAATCCATATTTCAGGCTACTTTTCATCTCTATAATAGACAAAAGAAGAGTACTTCTGACGCAGGACAGCCCTAATTATGATGCATGCTCATGAACATAATCAAACAACGGAAATAAAAGGAATAAATGATTTAAAATTCTAGCAGTAATCATTATAACTGAGAAAATCATAAAGGAAACATGCAATGGAGCGGACCATCATCACAACCATGGAGTATGGCATTCAATTATTACTTAGGTTGGATCCGGCGAGGGATGAGACCTCCCGATCTTGTATGGTCACACTCAATGAAGATCACTAGTCCGAAGAACCAAGAAGTTTCTCGGATTAGGGATTTGAGAATTTGGGGGTTTAGGGTTTAGATCGGTTCTCAAGATTTTGATCGAAGAAGGATTAGCCAAAACCGGAAAATAGAAAGAAGAAAATAATTACCTTGAAGAAGTTGGAGGGGCACAAGAAAAAATTAGAAGAGGAAGATCAAGGGAAGAGAAGAAGCACCATTAGAGAGAAGAGAGGAAGGAGGCAACCAAAGGGTTTGCTTTTCATTAATCAATAGTTAAAATTCGAGTTTAGGGCTTTAGCCCACTTAAATAAGCAAATAAAGATATAAAATTACTAAAATACCCCTAGAATAAGCAAATAAAGACATAAAATTACTAAAAGACCCCTAACTAAGCAAAAACGCGCAAATAACATAAGTACGGAAAAGTTCGGACGTTCGGTCTTTTTTCTCCAATCTTCCTTCACATGTGTCTTCCCTGAGTGGGGTCTTCTATATGTCCAATCACATGTGAAAGGTCTTCAGCTCCTCAATAGTCACCTATCCACAAGGATGACACTTGTGGTTGGCGCTTTCTTCATTGGTACACCTTGAATGCGCTTGTGTCCGCATCAATTCCCCTCGGGTGAGAAAAACTCGACTCCGATGACTTGAAACTTTTGTAGCGCTCTAATAGATCTAGATCAATACCCTGCAATGCGTCACCCGATAGCCACGTAGATTCAGACGATGGTTTGTTCTTTCACTTGACAAGATACCTTTGGAAACCTCCATTTCTCGTGGATACTATCTCGTCATTCAAGATTTCTTCAATTTCTTCTTTATGGGAAATGGGTGGGGGGGGGGGGGGGGGTGGAAGGGGTTGGGTAGCAAACTAAGAAAAAGGCCATGAAAGGGACGATGTATCAACAATGGGAGTATGGGCACGGACTAGATCTTCCACATTAAAAGTTGGATTAATGCTCATTTCAGGTGGAAGGTCAATCTGATACGCGTTGGACCCAACCTTTTGTAATATCTTAAATGGTCCAGCACTACGCGCTTGTAATTTTTTAGCAGATCCTTGAGAGAATCGCTCTGGCCTTATTCGCACCATTACAGTCTCCTTCTTGAAATTCTTGCACTCTACGATGAGAATCAGCTGAAACTTTATAATTATCATTGCTCTTATTTAACCGTTGTCTAATATGTGTATGCAAATCATGAATATGGCGTGCAAATACATCGGCTGACTTAGAAGACCTTTGGGTAACAGACATAGGTAAGAGATCTATGGGCATTCTAAGTTTATAACCACTTACAATTTCAAAAGGACTCAACCCTGTAGATTTATTAACTGACCCATTATAAGCAAGTTCAGCAGTTGGTAAAATTAGGTCCCAAGTCTTAACATATTCACCCACTAGACAACGTAGAAGATTTCCAAGGCTGCGATTTACCACTTCAGTTTGACCATCTGTTTGTGGGTAGTAAGCAGTGGAAAATTGCAAACAAGTTCCCATAATGTGCCACAGTGTCTTCCAAAAATAGCTAATAAATCGAACATCACGATCAGACACTATGGTTTTAGGTAACCCATGAAGACGCACCACACCATCAAAAAAGAGATGAGCAACATGAGACGCATCTGACGTCTTCGAACATGGGAGGAAATGCGTCATTTTAGAAAAACGGTCTACAATGACAAAAACGGAATCGTGCTTTTTTATAGTCTTGGGAAGCCCAAGCACGAAGTCCATACTAATGTCCTGCCACAGAGCATGTGGCACTGGCAATGGCGTGTACAGCCCGGTATTTTGCTTTCTATACTTTGCCAGTTGACATGTTCGACACTGCCCTAAAACTTTGGCTACGTCTCGCTTGAGACTTGGCCAATAAAAACGATCTTCCACGAGGGCAATGGTCTTATCATGACCAAAATGGCCAGCTATCCTTCCTGAATGAAGCTCCCAGATGAGGAATTCACGAAGGGACATACGGGGAATACAAAGTCTGTCTCCCTTGAAAAGGAAGTCATCTTTAAGAACATATTCACCCATAATATGCTGGTCACTAGCGAGCAACGCGTAAGTACCCCCAAAATCAGGACATATGGGGTATTCATCTTTCAGTTGCTCAAATCCGACTACCTCTACACTCAAGGAGTTGAGCAACGCCACTCTCCTACTAAGGGCATCCGCTGGTTTGTTTTCAACCCCAGCCTTGTGTTTCAAAACAAACGAATATTTCTGAAGAAATGCTACCCACTTGGCATGCCTTGGGTTTAGTTTCTTCTGAGAATGCAAATATCTCAAAGCCTCATGGTCAGAAAACAAACGAATTCTTGCGGTAGGAGATAGTGTCGCCAATGTCTCAGGGATTGCACTACCGCATAAAATTCTTTGTCGTAAGTGGAGTATTTTTGTTTTGCCTCATTCAGTTTCTCATTGCAATAGGCCACTGGGTGTCCTTCTTGACTCACTACTCCACCTATACCGACACCAGATGCATCACACGCTACTTCAAAGACTTTAGAAAAGTCAGGTAGACGCATGACAGGAGCTTTCACCATCTTGCCCTCAATTTCTTTAAAAGCCTTGACTGCGGCTTTAGACCACACGAACTCTCCCTTTTTCATTCACTTGGTAATGGGAGCCATGATCGTGCTAAAACCCCTAATGAACCGACGATAAAAAGTTGCTAGGCCGTGAAAGCTTCACACCTCATGAATGTTCCTTGGTTTTGGCCACTCAACTATGGCCCTGACTTTTTCAGGGTCTGCGCGCATCCCTTAAATGACACTATAAATCCTAAGAACACAACTTGGCTAGACATGAATGCACATTTCTTAAGATTACCGTACAACTTTTCCTTCCTAAGGACACTACAGACCTTCTTTAAATGTTCAAGGTGTAATTCCTTAGTGGTACTATAAATAAGAATATCGTCAAAGTACACCACTAGGAATTTTTCCATGAACGGCCTCAAAGCTTGTGTCATCACTCGCACGAAAGTACTGGATGCGTTAGTCAAGCTGAAGGGCATGACCAAACACTCATACAGCCCATCTTTCGTCTTAAACGTCGTCTTCCACTCATTTCCTGGGCGTATACGGATTTGGTGATATCCACTCTTGAGGTCTATCTTAGAGAATATAGTGGACCTGGCCATCATGTCAAGCATATCATCAAGTCTAGGTATAGGGAACCTATACTTGACAGTAATTTTGTTTATGACACGGCTATCCACACACATGTGCCACGAGTTGTCTTTCTTTGGTGTCAACAATGCAGGCACGACACACGGGCTCATACTCTCTTGGATGAAACCCTTTTGCAGAAGCTCATCAACTTGCTTCTTCAACTCTGCATGCTCTGCAGGGTTCATCCTGTAGTGAGGAAGGTTCGGTAAAGTAGACCCTGGGACAAGATCAATAGCATGCTGTATGTCCCTCATAAGTGACAACTCATTCGGTAAGTCTTCAGGAAATACATCACTGTATTCCTTCAAGGCCGAGGTCACCTCACGGGGCAACTCTGATGGAACTTCAGGTGTAATCTCTCTAGCCACAAGGGCATACACCATAGAATCCTCCTTAGCCTCTTTTTCAAACTATCTTGCGCTGATTATATGTAGAGACTTAGGTTTAGATTTCCCCATTCCTCTAGGCTCACTTGCCTTCTCATCCTTCTTCTTCCCTAGTGTATTCTCAGGTGGCATGGGATTAAGTTTGATCTTTCTATCGTTATACATAAAAGTACACGCATTCGAACAGCCAAAGATCATGACATTATTATCGAATAGCCACGGTCTACCTAGGATAACATGTCCCACATCCGTAGGTAAAACATCACACCACAGGGACTCTTTGTATGACCCAAACTCGATGGGGACTAGACATTGCTGGGTGACAGGTAATGATGTCTTGTCAACCCAAGAAACTTTATACGGGTCTGGATGAGGTGTGGATTTCAGTTTTAAGCGATTTAAGGTGTTAGTGGAAATCACATTCTGACAACTTCCACTGTCCACTATCACCTTACAATTCTTTTCACCACACTTGGCAATAGTGTAGAAGATAGTGCTTCGACGCCAGTCAGCACTACTTCTAGACTGAGCTAGCACACGCCTGACTATTGCAAGCGTTGCTTTTCCATCCACTTCTTCTTCATCAGTAAGTCCTCCTTCAGGGTGATACTCTTCAACTTCATAATCACCCTGGTCATCTCCACCCTCGTGGGACTCACCTATAACTAAGGCTCTCCTACGGCTCTTCGTAGGACACTGATTAGACATGTGGCCAAGATTGCTACACTCATAGCACCTCACTTGGCTCATGTTACTAGGACCAGCACCAAGAATCCCTTTGCCCTTGTCCTCTTTAGGCCTAGGCGGAATGTCGCCTGTGCCCTAGGTTGACAACCAATATTAGGTCTAGTTCCCTGGGAACTAGATCTAGCACTGGAGTCTCGGGACTCAAAACGACGAACGACAGGAGCCTTCAGATATTGTTCTAACTCCTGCACGACTTGATATGCTTCATCCAAGTCCGTTAAGGGCCGAGTCATAAGTTTGCGCTGAAGATCCGCACGAAAGCCCGTCTTGAAACGCGAGAGCGTTACTAGAGAGTTTTCTCGGATATCACATCGCATCACATATTCTTCAAATTTAGCGATGTAGTAAGCGGCAGACATTGACCATTGGCGTAAGGATTGCCATTAGTCAAGGAGCTTCTGACGGTATAAGAAAGGAAGGTACTTCTCCTTCAACTTCTCTTTCATCTCATACCAATGTGTGATAGGGGCTCTACCAACTCTCTCTATCCTACGCTCGGTGTTGGTTTAGAAGAGCTTGGCTTAACTCACAAGCTTCATCTTAGCAAACCGCATTTGACGGTTTTCCGACATGCCATACCACTCAAAGTAGTTGTCTATGTCAGCAACCCAGTCAAGGAATGCCTTAGGATCCAAGCGCCCATCAAAACTCGGGGCCTCAACTCTCACACTCTTCATCGCACGCTCATCTGGATCATAGCGGTTTTGATGATCACATGTGGCTCGTGCCTCTCGCACCACACCACGACCGTTACCACGATCTCTATCCTCACTACCACCACGTGTGGCAGCACGTTCTTCAATGATTCCTCCCACTTGGGAGTGCGCATCATCCCCTACAGCGGGGTTTTCCTTTTGGGACGCCTCTAGTTACTCGACCTTAGTCATGGTAGTGGTAATTTGGTTTTCAAGGCGGGCAAACTCACGCCTTTGACTCGCTTCTAAGGTGATTATCTTTTGTATCAATTGAGCAAGTTGCTCAGATAACTGCTCGTTATTCATGGTAGGTTACCTTTTCTCGTGGGCATACAATGAAGACTTGAACCAAACTCTACCCAACTAGACTACTAGGTGTTATGACTTTCAAGATGAATGCGATGAATGCAAAACTACTATGAACTGACACAATTAAGTTGAAACAGGAAACAACTCAAATCTGAAAATTTTCCAGATTAGGAACTTTCTAAAATTGGAAAGTTTTTAAAATTAAAAACTTTCTAAATCTGGAACTTTACTAAATTAAAACCCTAATTTGATAACTCGATCTAAACAAAAACCATGCAAGCCTATTTTCTGATACCAAATTTGACGTAGGACAGCCTTAATTATGATGTATGCTCATGAATATAATTAAATAGCGGAAATAAAAGGAATAAATGATCTAAAATTCTAGCAGTAATCATCATAACTAAGAAAATCATAAAGGAAACATGGAATGGAGCGGACCATCATCACAACCATGGAGTATGGCATTCAATTATTACTTAGGTTGAATCCAGTGAGGGATGAGACCTCCCGATCTTGCATGGTCACACCCAATCGATCAATGAAGATCACTAGTCTGAAGAACCAAGAAGTTTCTCGGATTAGAGATTTGAGAATTTGAGGGTTTAGGGTTTAGATCGGTTCTCAAGATTTTGATTGAAGAAGGATTAGCCAAAACTGGAAAATAGAAAGAAAAAAATAATTACCTTGAAGAAGTTGGAGGGGCACAAGAAGAAATTAGAAGAGGAAGATCAAGGGAAGAGAAGAAGCATCATTAGAGAGAAGAGATGAAGGAGGCAACCAAAGGGTTTGCTTTTCATTAATCAATAATTAAAATTCGAGGCCCACTTAAATAAGCAAATAAAGACATAAAATTACTAAAATATCCTTAGAATAAGCAAATAAAGACATAAAATTACTAAAAGACCCCTAACTAAGCAAAAACGCGCAAATAACATAAGTACGGGAAAGTTTGGGCCCTCGGTCTTCTTTCTCCAATCTTCCTTCACATATGTCTTCCCTGAGTGGGGTCTTCTTTATGTCTAATCACATGTGAAAGGTCTTCAGCTCCTCAATAGTCGCCTATCCACAAGGACGACACTTGAGGTTGGCGCTTTCTTCATTAGTACACCTTGAATGCGCTTGTGTCCGCATCAACTTCATAAGCACAAACACGGGCTGACCTAACACACTCGATGAGCACCACATTTGAATGCTTCACATGGTACACACGCCACCTTAGACAAAAAAAATAATAATAATAAATAAATCAATACACACGTTCAATACTTCCAACCGGCCAGAAAGAAATATACTTACGGACAGAACATACAACACGAGCAAACAACCCACATGTTTGCAATGATCACACGTGAGATGATATCATTCAAAAAGCCAATGTCTTCATTCCCCCACTCATATACAAACCATAACAAAAAACCAAACACACAAAAGAAACGAAAAAAAGAAAGCATAGGTTTCTTAAGAAATTTTCAACACAAGCCAAGGGCCTGCTTACATTTTCCAATTACAACGATAAATGGTTGTAAATGGGTAATGATTATTTACTCTTGTAATGGTGTGGTGGCATCACTTACATTTGACTGCAATGATGATTTTGCTACATTTTTTGTTTCACCTAGAAATCACTGTAAAATGGGTAGATTTATAGTGTGAAAATGGAATGATTACAATTTACTTTACCTACTTCTGTTACAAGTGCATTTGACTCTTGATTAATGAGTGATAATTCCCGTTTAAACAAATACCTGGAAATGATAATGATGGCCCATTACTTTGCATTTCAGAGGAAAGTGGAAAACCAAACAAGCCCTAAGGGACACCAAGGGTAAAAGTTAAGAAGAAATAAGAAATTTGAAGAAGAATAAGGATCAAAAGCAACGTAGCTCTAAAACCATGTAAAATAGGGGAAAGAGAGATGGGATAGAGAAGAGAAGAGAATGGGCTGAAGTTAGAGGCCACCCCCTCCCCCCCCCCCCAGGTTTCATAGTTATAGAAATGCCCACTAACAACAAAAGAAAAAAATCCTCTCTGTCCTAGACCAAAATAACCCATTTAAGTGGTCTTATGTAGGCCTATATCACATTCATTAACACTCACCTTTCAAAATAAATGGACCCATGCACCACAATGTGTACGGTGTCCTAGTATGCTTGGTTTGTAAAGATGGGGCCCATGATCCGGTGATTGACCGTCAATATGATGGGCCCATTGTGAATGGAACATGCCCCAAAGATCCCTCAGATTGGAAGATCCTAGTTAGAGCTGGGCATCGGACCGTGTTGGATCGGATTGGGTCCAACTCGATCCGATCCGAAATCTATCGGAACTGATCCGAACTCGATCCGATCCGGGACCGGGTCCGGGACACCTGGCTCGAACCGATCCGATGTATGGTTGACCTGACCCAAACCGAGTCCAACTCGGTGAGGGAAACCGAGTCGGATCGGGTTGGGTACGATTCGGATCGGGTTAGATTTATGGGTCAAACTATGAGGTATGTGTTATATCCAAACTGTCCATCCATTCGTAGAGTTCGTCTTAAGGCTTGAGCCGAAAAATAAGACAGATCTAAAGATCAGTTGGCCCACACTGCAAAAAACAGTGGGGATTGAACATTTACCATTGAAATCTTTTTGGAGATCATAGAAGTTTCGGATTAATATGAAATTTGTTTTTCCTCTTTATCCACGTATTTTTAACCCTAATAACAGATTAGATGGAAAATAAACGTTATGGTGGGGCCTACAAATTTTTTAATGGTGAAAATCATTATTCTCGCTGCTCTTTGTGGTGTGGTCCAGTCGATCTTTGGATATATATATATATATATATATATATATATATATATATATATATATATATATATATATATATATATATATATATAATGCTCCGAAATGATCTCGAAATATGAATGAACGTTGTGGATATAATAAATACATAACTGTGGGCCATGTAACTTTGATCTCATTTGAGCCGTTCGTACAACTCGGAGCTCGAGGCCTGTCACCGCTCTTCTTTGCAGGAAACGTATCTAAACCAGCGTGCTGGGCACAAAATGGATACAGGCTACGGCCTGTGACACGAATTAGATACTGAGAGGTTGAGTTCACATTCTGTGGGCCCCACTATGATGTATGTGTTATATCCACACAGTTCATCCATTTTTAGATATCATTTTAGGGTACGAACCAAAGAATGAGGTAAATAATAATCTATAGTGGACCACACTAAAGAAAACAGTGGGGAGAGTGATTTTCACCGTTGAAACTATCCTAGGGTCCATCGTAATGTTATTTGAAATCCAATCTATTAAAAAGTTAAAAGAAAACATGGAAAAAAAAAAAAAAAAAAAACACGAAATAAGGAAAACACAAATATCAGCTTGATTTAAAACTTTTGTGGCCTTTAGAAATTTTCAATGGTGGGCATTATTGTCCCACTATTTTCTGTGCTGGAGTCCACTGGACCTTTGGATTTAACTGGTTCTTTGGATATTGCCCTAAAACGATCTCTCCAAATGAATGGAAGGTGTGGATACAAAACATACAGCATGGTGGGGCCCACGGAACTTGTTAACGTAACTTCAATAGCTAGTCTCACTACTCAACATGTCACTGACGTGCTGTGCACGCAAGTGGTTGACGTGCACAGCACGTCTCTTAGTAAACTTTGTTGGGGCCTACTGTGAATGCATGTGGTTTATCCATGTCGTCCATTCGTTTTTTCAAATCATTTTAGTGGTTGAACCCAAAATTGATGCATATCCAAAGCTCAAGTGGACCATACCACAAGAAAAAGTAGAAGTATTGATTTCCACCGTTGAATCACTCCAAATCGGATCGGATCCATTCGGTTCGGATCAGTCCGAATTCACCATGGTCCACAGGAAAAAGTAGAAGTATTGATTTCCACCGTTGAATCACTCCAAATCGGATCGGATCCATTCGGTTCGGATCAGTCCGAATTCACCATGGTCCGACCTCGATCCGGTGAACGGTCGGATCCAACTAATCTAAGTCGAACCGCACCGATCCAAGCCTTCGGTTCGGTTCGGATCAGGTCGGATCAGGTAGGATCGGGTCGGATCCACCAGATCGGACCAGAACTGCCCAGCTCTAATCCTAGTCATCCAATATATCCATTCTTGTATAGGTTGCATTTTTTCCTCGGCCAACCATCCAATCAGTAAGATTTTTTGGGCATCCAATAGTGATGTTGCCTATGAGATCAATGGTTTGAATCACCAATCCATGGACACTGTTGTACATACAGGTACATCAGGACGCTGCAAGTCCTCATATATCAGGACCTTACAAGTTTTCATAACTTTTATGCATTCAATTGCTTGGTAGATTCACTTCATGCATCTCAAGTCAATTACTCTATTATCTGTAGAAATATTTTACCAAGTTCTAATACATCTATAGATCTTGTATTTCATGGTTGGGACAAGGTCTTTATATCCGACTCTCAGTGGGTGTCTTCTAAAATGATTTCTTAGAGGACATCACTTTCTCCGTCCAATGTATCATTCAACTGTAATTGGTTTGTTCCCCCCATTTTGTTCTTGTTCATGATTATTGTGTGCTTCTTCTCTTTTTCTTTTGACTTGTATAGTGATTTATGTCATCCCCAATTATCACATGCATACTTTAATGTGATAAGTAGTAGTTACACTCTTCTTTTTCTTTTTCTTTTTTCTCTTATGAACTTTCGTAAGTATTCTAGAAACTCAAGCAACATTCTAAAATGGTTACGTATGCCATGGAATTCTTGACTGACATCTCGGCATGTGTTCATGAACTGTGTTGGACGTAACATCTTTTGTTCTTGTAAATAAGGTGTCCTTGTTAATAGCTATTTTTACTCCTATGGGGCTGCTTGGACGTAACTCAGAATGCAGACATCAGCATCTTTGCATCCCCGCATCTGCATTCCAGGAAAGTGGGGATGTTTCGAGCATTGTCCGAAATTTGGATGGCAGGATGCATGAAAGACTCCCATTGGAAAGAAACCGCCCCAGATTGGGGTTCATTCTCATTTTGGGTGGCAAATTGCGGCTAGATCCAAACTGGCACTGTATCCATTGCCGGTACTCAATCCATGATCTTAGTTTTTTTAACTGGAATGCAGTTGAGTTGCTAATGCACTTTTCCACCGTTGCAGTGTGCCCCACTACTTTGAAAAGGATATGCAGGCAACATGGAATCACTCGTTGGCCTTCTCGAAAGATCAAGAAAGTTGGCCACTCTTTGAGGAAACTGCAAGTGGTAATCAACTCGGTCCAGGGTGCCAAGGGAGCTATCCAAATCAGTTCCCTGTATGCTAATTTCCCACAAGCTTATGGGTCTGATTTGACTTCACCAAATGCATCAGGAAGTAGTACATTTTCCATACTAAAGCAAACTAATCATCAGAAATCCTCAAACACATCACAACCCGAAGTCATATTCAGCACCGGTGCTGCTCCAGAGAAATCACCATCATCATCATCATGCAGTCAGAGCTCCAGCTCAAGTCTCTGTTGTTCTACTATGGCACAGCATCACTCTCATGTGGCCCACATTGTACTTAGTGAAGATGCTTCCATGACAGAAAGCCAAAGTATTCTCCTGAAGAAGGCCTATAGTGAAGCTAAGCTGCATGAGTTGGGTAAAGAGGAACCAAGACCTCTGGCTCGGTCCCACAGTCACAAGTCCCTTATTGATCATACGTCTCTGAAAAAGCTCTCTCCTTTGTCTAAAAGCAGCCGTGTGCCTCAAGACAGCAATTTACTTAGACTGAAAGTCACATTCGAGGAAGAGAAGGTCAGGTTCAGCATGCAACCTTCTTGGGGCTTTTTAGATCTGCGACAAGAGGTTGTGAAGCGGTTTAATATAGATGATGCAAGTATGATCAATCTGAAGTACTTGGATGATGACTCCGAGTGGGTGCTGTTAACATGCGATGATGATCTGCAGGAGTGCAAGGACATTTACAAATCATCTCGCGTTCATTCTATCAAACTTTCAGTCCACCTTGTTGCACATATGGCAACCAGAAATTCTTTGGGCAGCAGTGGGCCATTGTGAATGTTATGAAACCTCTCGTTTCATTATCATCAGACTGCAGTCCACAACCGTATGTACCCATGAATGTATGTACATCAGTACTGTATGGATCGTTGAACCTACACTGTCAAGCAAACAACATAAATGTGATGGTTGGTCATGGCTGTTGCAGGTCAGGGAATGACGATTGTGTTGTATCGGGTATCTAGACTCACATATGACCCCATAAGGCCCACTAATGATAGTGTGATCCAGACATGGAATTCTTTTGTTCATGAGGACGTTATTGTATCACAGCACCAGCAAGTTGGCTGACTGCAGAAATGGATTTGGGAAGGTGGTTGGTTTCTAATGGAGCTTTGAGACATCAAGTCCTTTGCAACCATGGGTCACAGATACTTTTGATGTTACTAACACTGCAATGTAATATAAATATTGTGGGTATAATGGACATGGCTTTCAATCAAGTGTTGAAGCTTTTGGGTAGACGGGCACACTTTATGGCTTTCAATCAAGTGTTGAAACTCTTGGAAATCTTGGTAAGACAGCATTCTTCAGACTGCTATAACAGTAGAGTGCCTCTCAATGTCAATATAAACAAGGCATTATTATTTGAGGGAAAAAAACAAAAACAAGTGACTATTGTACTAATTCTCTTTCATCCTTGCTTTTGAGTTCGTGGGGCATGAAAACTATTGGATTTCGCCATTTAAGATCAAGGTGCGTGCAAGAGAAAAGGAACCAGTTGTGTGAAAGCCCCTGCCAAGCTTAAATTGTTTCATTATATTTATCTTTCTGATCTTCTCTGTAAATCATTTTTTTTTTTTTTTTTGGTTTTGTTTTTATAATAATAATATTAATTATTATTTTTTGAGGGTAGGGAAGCTATGGTTGAGGAGATTGAAGCTCAATGCCTCTATCAAGGACTCAACCCTGAATTGCATCTCGTAGGGACAATAGTCCTGTCATTACACTTGGCTTGGCAGTTGCAGAACTTGGAACTAATGATAAAGGTCAGTTTGTAGAGTATGATCTTTTAAATAGCTATTCACTTCTACTGTGGAGCATTCAGAACTTTGTGAAGCTGCACTATGACTAGCATGCATGCTAAATCAGATGATTCAGACCTATTGAAACTAGTGCATGGTTGGAGTCTAGAAAAGTAAAGTTATATTTATTTCTTGTCATTGTTGTATATTTTCCCCTTTCCTTTTGGTATTATATTATTCCTTCGGTTGTATGTGTTCATGAGGGTTCATGTATCGAAGGAGAATGTTCGGATGCACATGCATGTGAGAATGTGCATTCTAGTGCATGCCAATAAAACTAATGTCTGATTGGGCCACTTTCCAAATTTTGTTCTTCTGGACCTAGACAATGGTGTGTGTTTTCTGCAATTTACTTAGCATATTGTCAACTCATCCATCTTACATGTGGTATGTCCTTGAGGTTGAAATTGAGAAAAACTCTCTTGAAGCTTATAAAGGATTTCTAATACAGGAGCATTTTCATACCGGGCTCGAGTAAGGTGGCCTATGGGATGCAGGGGCACACTCGGGGTGGGTGGCCTGTGTGAAGCGGGCCCTACCCGTGTGAGGCGGAACCCATGTGATTTGGGGCCCACTAGTGGGGTTCGGTCGAGGACCTAACCCATGGGATGTGGGGGTCCTGGGCTATGAGATAAAGGGATTGATTTACCACGCTCTATCGGTTCAAGCTTTTAGAGCAAGTAGTTAGTTGTCCTGCATCAATTTCCCAAGTAGTGCCAGTCGAGCACCGATACTTCTGTAACAGCTCCATAACCCCTTCTACCATGTCCAATCATGATAATATGAGGTTCATGTTTAATCAACCCTTCTTCATTGACAGGTATCTATTCTACAATTGGCATACCATTATCCCAACCTTTTCTCTTTGAGACATGATACATGAAAACGGGATGTATCATTGTCCCTTTTAGTTGTTCCAGCTTGTACGCCACGGCCATATCTTCTGTTTGATCTTGTACTGTCTACAGAATTTGTGTGCTCTCTCTCTCTCTCTCTCTCTCTCTCTCTCTCTCTCTCTCTCTCTCTCTCTCTTGCTGCATAGCCACTCTCTCTCTCTCTTGCTGCATAGCCACTAACGACTGTCTGTATGATTGGAGCCTGAGGAAGACCATATCACCCACCTCAAAATCTCTCAGTCGTGTGTTTAACTGCTTGTTGCTTCATCCTATTCCGCGTTATCTTTGAATTCTCTTTCAGAGTTGTCAGCAGCTTATTTAGATCATACAGCCGAATGCCATATACTGCTTCAATGGTGTCATTTCTGTAGATGTGACAAGTGGTGTTGTACCACCACTCAACCAAGGGTATCCTCTTAACCCACTGCTTAGGTTGATCATTTACATAACAATTCAGCTGTCTCTAGTTACTTCTCACAATTTAGTCCATCTCTCTTACTGAGGATGATAATCCATGTTCGTCTTGAGTCTCTTGCCTTGCTAATTCCAAATGTCCCGTCAAAAATGACTAGTAAATATGGGGTCTTTGTTGCTTATTGACGGAAATGGGTATGTATGACCTTAGATTGACCATAGGTTAGGTCATATTGATTGCATACTTAATTTGAGTCATTATATAATTTTATTGGCTTTATCTTGACTAGTCCTAGCTATTGTTCGACTAGTCCAGGCACTGGCTCGACCAGTCCAAGAATTGTTGAGGATTTTCGGAATTTCTGGTGAAGGTTCGACCAGTCGAGTATCCTGCTCGATCGGTCGTGGAGATTGGTTCCACCAGTCGAGTAGGGCTCGATTCGAACTCTAGCAACGCGATTTTTATTCACTCGACCAGTCAATCGCTCTTCTCGACCAGTCCAGCTGGCCACTCGACCAGTCGAGAAAATGTTCTTTTCCGATCGCGCCAGAAAATTTGAAAATTGGTTTTGCCTCGACCAGTTGAGCCAAATCTTAGACTAGTCGAGAAATCCGTTTTTTAGCCTATAGATTGAAGACATTTCTCAGAGATTTCAATTCATTCCATTCCAAATCAAACAATCACTCTGAGAGATAAGTCCCTACTACTGTGAAGCTATTGGTTAGTAATTTTAGATTCTTTTATAGCTTTTCTATTTGATTTTATTGATCTTCCTATTCAAATCTATTTTATTAAAAGGGAACTCTGCTTTACGCTTTGAGATTTAAAATCAAATTCAAGCTAGCCCTAGGTTGATTTAATTTAAAATTCATCTAAACCTAGAACCCTTCCACTTGTGAGATTGAACATTGAACATCTACATCTACAAAGAATCGATTCTATCGGGATACATTGAAGAAGAATTTTCAGATAAGTATTATTTCAATTTTCTGTATTTTTGGTTTGTGAGATTCAACCAGGAAAATCTCTATTTATAGTTTTGACTGAGATAGCTAGAAAATCTCAGTGCGTGGGGTTTTTAATTGTGTTAGCCTATTGAAAAACAATTGTGAAGGTTTTAAGGTCAACTTTGGAAAATCTTATTTCATAGTGAATGCCAGTATCCCGTGGGTATGGATATTAGGAGTAGAGTAGTTGTGTGGCTGTTTGCGAACAGTTGGTGTACACACACGAACCACTATAATTCTTGGAGTTTGGATGATGATGATGGTACATGTGTTGTGGTGAATGTTGTAATTTACTAGTGAATGTTGTAATAACTTAGTTTATTTCCTTTACCTCTTTATTGGTTTGAGTTTTTTATACTTACCAATGTTCTAGTAAGGTTGTCCTGCCATAACCAAAGGTTTTTGGTGTTAGGTTGTTTTTACAACCAAGTTTGTATCAACCTCTCAAGACTAGTGCATTTAAGGTTGCAATTTACTTGTGCTATCTTATTATTTATTTGTGTCATCTACCTTCACTTTTCACATTTTTTTTATTTGGCATAGTCCTATTCCCCCCCTCTAGGACTTAGAGCTCGCCCTTTTCAAGTGGTATCGGATCCTAATAGTTCATTTCTTTGGATTCATTTCCTGAGTTAAGCGATCTCGTGCTCTTAATATGTCAAATTTTGATAGCATATTTGTTTCTAGGCCAACACCTTTTGATGGCTCCAACTATGTTTATTGGAAAGCCAGAATGAGGATTTTTCCAAAATTCATGGATGAAAGTGTGTGACAAACCAACAATGACTAGGTGGCACCCACCTACGGTTGAAGTTCTAGGCACTGATGAAACTAAGTCCTTAAAAGAATCACTTTATTTTTCATGGACTACTCTTCAGAAAAATGAAAGCAGTGCAAATGTTAAAGCTTTAAATGCAATCACTTGTGCACTATCACCAGATGAGTTTAAAAGAATTATATCTTGTGATACTGCAAAACAAGTATGGGATATCTTAAAAATGACACACGAGGGAACAACTATTGTCAAAAAGTCATAACTATTGTCAAAAAGTCATAAGTGCAAATCCTCACAACTAAGTTTGAAGAAATTCGTATGGAAGAAAATGAAACATTCATGGACTTATATACGAAATTGAATAACATAATCAACTCAATGTTGGGTCTTGGAGATAGCATCCCAGAAAGTAAAGTTTGTGCAAAAATATTGCGATCACTTCTTGAGAGATTCAATTCTAAGGTCACTGCCATTCAGGAATTCCGAGATACTGATAATATGAGGGTGGGAGAACTTGTTGGTTCACTTCAAACCTACGAGTTGAATTTCAAGGCTCCAAAAGCTAAGTCTATAGCCCTTAAATCTTCGAAACATATTTCTCAAGATAATAATATTTTTTATTGTGAAAATTCAGAAGATGATTGGCTTTATTAGCGAAAAAGTTTTATAAAATTTTTAAGAGTAAAAAGAAAGTTGATTTTAAAAAACCCTCTGAAAATTTTCAGAAGAAGAGTAAATCTAAAACTTGAAAATCTCTAAAAGATAGCTAATGTTTCAACTACCATGAATATAAGCATTTGGAAAATAGGTGTCCAAAAAGGGACAAGCCAAAGAGAAAAGGCATGTTGGCCACATAGGATGAATCATCTAGCTCTAAAGCTTCTTCTAAGTCAGATGATTTAGAACTTGAATCTACAAATGAAGTCAAGGCCTTAATACTCTAGCCAAAGTCACTTCCACAAATAGTTGTGATTCAACTTATGATGAAAATCTGAGGAGTGACCCTGAAAACGATGAAGATTTACAAAATGGCTATAATGTTCTATACAAGGAAAGTTATAAGATAGTTGTCAGACTTAAATTACAAAAAGAGAAATTTCTAAAATTAAAAGAGGATTTTGAAAATTTACTTTTAGAAAAGTCACATATTTCTGATTGTTTGAAAAATCTAAATATGACTTGGATTTTAAATCATTTGAACTTGAAAAATTAAAATCAGAAAATGAGCAATTAAAACTTGAAGTCTCTTCTCTCTTGAGTTTAAAGAACACTTGGAAGTATGCTCAAGGAGACCCTAAACTTGAAAGATTGTTAACCGCATCTAGAAAATGTGGTGATAGATCGAGTCTGGGCTATGATAAATTCATACCTCTTAAAAATAAGAATACAACTCCTATATTTGTTAAAGGAGAGTCCTCCAACTCAAAAGGGAAAGGCTTAAATCAAAACAGTTTTAAAAACTCTAAAACTTTTCAAACTCCCAAATTTAATACCAACCATATTAGCCATAGAAATCAGAATTATAACCCCTTAGCTGAGAAAATTGTGGACTTACTCAAGGAGCTTCTAAAATCTAACTCGAATGTGAGATTTGATAATGTCTATAAGAGAAGAAAAACCAACAATATTCCAAAACTCAAAATGACTATGAAATGGGTTCCTAAGGTTACTTGTTTGGTTGCCTACACTGCCTTCATAGCTTTAAGTCAATCAAAGTGGTACCTGTATAGTGGTTGCTCTACACACATTACAGGTGACAGGTTTGTTCACCAACTACAAAGAAATAACTGACGGGTCAGTCACATTTGGTGATGGAAGCAACTGTAAAATAATTGGCCAAGGTACGATTCAACTTTTCAATCTTCCTCGTTTAATTTATAGAAGGTTTAAAGCATAATCTTTTAAGTATTTCTCAAATCTGCGATAATAAACATAGCATTAAATTCACTAATCAAAGTTGCGAGATATCTAATGAGAAATGTTGTGTGATATTAAATCGTCGAAGAACATCTGTGAATTGCTATATTGTAAGTGATACTAGCTCGTCTAAATTATCGTGTTACATGGTCCAAACAAATGAGACTGAATTATGGCATAAATGTCTTGCACATATAAACTACCGGAATTTATACAGATTGAGCAAGGTTGATCTAATAAGAGGTCTACTCAAACTGAAGAAAATGGACAAAATTTGTGGCGAATGTCAAATCGGGAAACAAACAAGGAGTAGTCACAAGAAAGTGAACTCCTGTGCCACATTTAAACCCCTCGAATTCCTCCATATGGATTTTGTTAGACCAACTAGAACGGAGAGTCGAGGTGGAAAGAAATATATTCTGGTAATTGTGGATGATTTTACCAGATTCACATGGGTTGCTTTCATAAGAGAGAAGTTTGAAACTCTCGATGAAGTGAAAATGATACTTAAGCATATCCAAACTGAAAAAGAAACAAATCTCTCTAAAATTCGAAGTGACCATGGATCGGAGTTTGATAATAGCAATTTTGAGAAGTTCTGTACCGATCACGGAATATCGACACCTCAACAAGATGGGGTTATTGAAAGGAAGAACCGTGTACTTGGAAGAAATGACTAATATAATGTTGAATAGTATGAAGTTACCTAAAAATCTTTGGGTTGAAGCTGTTAACACTGCATGTTATATAATAAACCGTGTTTATACTAGAAAATCAAATGATAAAACTGCATATTAACTGTGGTTCAATAAGAAGCCCACAGTCAAATACTTTCAAGTTTTTGGAAGTAAGTATTGTATTTTGCGTGACTGCGAAAATTTAGGGAAGTTCGACACTAAAAGTGACGATGAGATTTTCTTAGGGTATGCTCTAAATAGTTGAGCGTATCAAGTTCTCAACAAGAGAACCGATGTTATTCAGGAGTCTATTAATGTGGTTATAGATGATCACCTGAATACACCTATCTCTAGTTCAGAAGATGAAGTCACTATATTTGATAAACCTGACTCTTCATTCAGTCAAAACAATGCTGAACTACGATCAGTGAAAGACCATCCAACTGATCAAATACTAGGTAACCCTCTCACTGGTGTGCGTACTCGTAAACAATTATAGAACATATGTAATTATATGTGTTTTACTTCCTAAATTGAGCCGACCAATGTGAAAGAGGCACTTACTGATGAAAACTGGATAACAGCCATGCAAGATGAATTAAATTAATTCGTAAGAAATGATGTATGATATCTAGTTCCTAGACCAAAAGATAAATATATCATAGGAACTAAGTGAATCTTTAAAAATAAATCTGATGAGTTAGGGAATATTATAAGAAACAAGGTAAGACTGGTTGTACAGGGGTACACTCAGATAGAAGGCATTGATTATGATGAAACCTTTGCCCCAGTAGCTCGTCTTGAATCCATCAGATTATTCATATCCATTGCTTGTTTCAAAAAGTTTAAAATTTATCAGATGGATGTCAAGAGTGCTTTATTGAATGGTGATTTACATGAAGAGGTGTATGTTGAACAACCTAAAGGGTTTGAAGATCCTAAACTCTCTGATCATGTGTATCGCCTGAAAAAGGCACTCTATGGTCTATGGTTTAAAACAAGCTCTCAAGGCATGGTACGAGAAATTGACTAAGTTTTTACTAAGTCATAACTTTGTGACAGGGAGTGTTGATAAGAAACTGTTTGTAAAGAAACACAATGATCACATACTTATAGTGCAGATATATATTGATGATATTATCTATGGTTCTACATGTTCTAACCTGTCTACTGAGTTTGCAGAGTTGATGAAATCTAAGTTCGAAATGAGCATGGTAGGAGAACTAAATTACTTCCTTGGATTACAAGTGAAACAGCTTAAAGATAAAATTTTCATTTCTCAGACCAAGTATGCCCTAAACGTGGTTAAGAAGTTTGGATTTAAGAATGGTAAAAACTTCGATACTCCTATGAGTACAACTCTTAAGCTAGGACCCTTGCTTCAGGTAAGGGTTCAAGTACCCATAGGTGGTGAAATTCCACCAGCGTGAGTGTGTGGGGTGTGTGTAAAAAAAAAAAAAAAAAAAAAAAAAAAAAAAAAAAAACACTCTTAAGCTTTCTAAAGATGCTTCAGGTAAAAGTGTAGATTGCAAGTTGTATCGTAGTATGATTGGAAGTTTATTACATTTAATTGTAAGCCGACCTGATATAGCATTTAGTGTATGTATTTGTGTTATATATCAATCAGACCCTAAGGAATCTCACCTAATTGCTGTTAAGATAATTATCAGATATGTCGCAAGTTCGGTTAATTTAGGTTTATGGTATCCGCATGATACTAATGTTCAATTAGCCGGTTACTCGGATGCTGACTGGGCTGGGAATATAAATGATCGAAAGTCCACTAGCAGTGGATGTTTTTATGTTGGGAACTGTTTGGTTTCCTAGCATAGCAAGAAGCAAAGTTCTGTATCTTTATTCACAGCTGAGGCTGAATATATTACAGCCGGAAATGCTTGCACTCAACTTATATGGATGAAAAGAATGTTACTTGACTATGGTATTGCCTAAGATACTATGATTTTATATTGTGATAACTCGAGCGCAATAAATATATCTAAGAATCCCATCCAATATTCTCGTACCAAACATATTGATATACGGTATCATTATATTCGGGAATTAGTTGAAGATAAAATTATTTTGTTAGATTATGTGCAATCTGAAAGTTAACTTACAGACATATTTACTAAACCTCTGGACATAAACAGGTTTTCTAAATTAAAGATTGATATTGGCATGTGTAATTCTAACTGAGATTATCATGTTTAAATTGCTTTATTTTTGTACATTTTTATGTATTTTATTTCTGCATTTAAATTGAAAATTATGTAATTTTTTTGTGCTTGCACGACCGGTTGAGCACCATACTCGACCAGTCGTGGTACTAACGGTCGAGCACTATACTTGACCAGTTGTGGTGTGCGGGCGGAATCCCCTTTTATGTGGAAAAAGTCACTTTTTCACCATTTTTCTCATCTTGCTCAAGTGTTCCTTCCACGACTTGTCGAACCCATCTTCGATTCTTGTAAGTGCTTCATTTTTTTAAATTTCCTTTTAGATTTAGGTTCCTAAAGTCTTATCTTGCTTGGATCTTGTTTTTATTTCATCGATTATAATGGTTTATTAGGTCTTTTTGAGAAAATCTTGTTGGATTTAATTTCCTAGCTTTCTTTGGTAGATTTTCTTGATTCATTGTGATAATAGAACGTCGCACTAAGAAAACCCGACCTTCTACTTCTTGTGAATCATTTATTAGGGTGAGAACCCTACGGGCTCCCAGTGATGATCCGAATTATGTGCATGACTTCTGTTAATGGAATGTCATTATTGAACGGCCTGTTAATACAAATCATATCACTCAATTCCAGATTATTCCTCTCCTTGTTGCTGAACGATGGAAAAATATTTTGAAATGAGGTGGACCTGCATACCGGTCCATTGCGCAGGCCATGTTTGCATGCATCATAGATGTCTCTCTAGATGACCTAACCTTCACTATAGCCTTTAGAGGAGGCACATTTAAAATTGATAAATTTATGGTTGCTGATCAATTAGATGTAAGTGTGAATGATGAAGGTATTCCTATAATGGTCTTAGCTGAGAGAATTTCTGAGTCAGAAAAATGCCTTTTGACTCGTAAGTTATGCAATATGGATACGGAATGGGTTTCTGGGAATGAACTCCGGGCCAATCAAATGTTGCTCAGATAAAGAGTGCTTCATCGTATTTTTATTGCTAATGTGTATCCCAGATCAGGAAACAAGGTTGAATTAACTTCTTTTATGGTCTGTATCCTTCATTCTGTAGTGTCTGGTACTCCTATTTGTCTTCCTTCCTTGATATGTTATATGATCATTCAGTTTAGACTTCATCCGGATCACAGTGATATTCATTTTGCTTATCTGATGACCGCACTTGCCTTACATTGCAATGTGGTCATGCCACCCGGTGAAGCACCTATCACTCTTCTCCCATTCAACAATTCAAACATCAACAAGATGAATTTGAAGCTAGCTCTTGGACAAATGGATGGGGAAGCTGAGGAAGCTGGAGAAGGAGATGAATTGCCCACTGACACTAATATGGATGATTTGTTTGATGAACTAGAAGAAAATGATCCTGAGGTTAATCCTGACTTTTCAGCCTTCTGATTTTGATGAGCACCTTTTTGCTTTGGAAGAAAAGGTGGATGGTTTGCATGTATCCCATGAGTCACAATTTAAATATATGCGAAAATATCTTCGTCTCATTAATAGGAGATTACATCAAATTGACCCATCTATTCCTCCACCTTCTTCATCTGGTTCTGATTAGCTTTTACGTGGGTATGTACTAAATATTAAAACTTTCTTTTGCTTGGTTGTTACTTGAACTTGTTATTTTGATGATACTCTACGGACATATTATGTTTATTTGAGCTTGATTGTTTTGTTTACAACTCCTAATGTTAACTATTTTTCTTACTTCTCTATTTTATTTTTTTCTCAATATATATATATATATATATATATATATATATATATATATATATATATATATATATATATATATATATATATATATATATATTCTTCCTTTGTCATTTTGTGACAAAAAGGGGGAGAAATGGTGGTGTGATAAATATTTTTTTTTCCTATTTTTTTATGATTGGTGAATGTGGTTGGTTGTAGAGAAATATGGAAGTGCATATATGTATTTGATTAATACAGGTACTCTACAATCATCCTTGCTCGGATTGAGGGGGAGTAATAGATTGAGGGGGAGTAATATCATTGTCTCTTAATGCTATCATTGTCTTGCGATGTTTATAATCTGGTGCATGATTCTTTAGTTGGTTTTGTCACAAATTTGACAAAGGGAGAGATTGTAAGTGTTGTGTTATAAGTGCACCATATTTTATCAAATTTTGATGTGCCAAACCACTCTAGAATTACTGACTCATTTTGATAGATGGAAAGTTCACCTTCATTTGAAGTTGTGTATCAAGCTGTCTACATCAACATCTAGATAGTAGTAGTGTGCATCCCTCAAGCTCAAGTAATCTACTCAAGTTAAAGTTCATATACTCATACCTCAAGTTGGAACTCAAGTACTCGAACTTAGGCTCAAGTCACAAGGACACAAGCTCAAGCTCATGTTCATGTATACAAGGATAAGCTTCATGTATTTCAAGATAAACTATCAACCGAAGCGGACGATGTTTCAATGTTCTATATTCACCTATAAGGTATGTATGACCCTAGATTGACCATAGGTTAGGTCATATTGATTGCATACTTAATTTGGGTCATTATATAATTTTATAGGCTTTTTATCGACTATTCCTAGTTATTGTTTGACTAATCCAGGCACTGGCTCGACTAGTCCAGGGATTTGCTTGACCAGTCCAAGAATTGTTGAGGATTTTTGGGAATTTCTGGTAAAGGTTCGACCAGTCAAGCATCCTGCTCAACCGGTCGTGGAGACTGGTTCGACCAGTTGAGTAGGGCTCAACTCGAACTATAGCAACATAATTTTTATTCACTCGACCAGTCGAGCGCTCTTCTCGATCAGTCGAGCAAGTCACTCGACTAGTTGAGAAATTGTTTTTTTCTGATCGCGCCAGAAAATTTGAAAATTGGTTTTGCCTCGACCAGTCGAGCCGAATCTTAGACCAGTCGAGAAACCCATTTTTCAGCCTATAAATTGAGGACATTTTTCAGAGATTTCAATTCATTCCATTCGAAATCAAACAATCACTCTGAGAGATAAATCCCCACTATTGTGAGGCTATTGGTTAGTAATTTTATATTATTTTATAGCTTTTCTATTTGATTTTATTGATCTCATTATTCAAATCTATTTTATTAAAAGAGAACTCTGCTTTACCTCTTGAGATCTAAAATCAAATTCAAGCTAGCCCTAAGTTGGTTTAATTTAAAATTCATCTACACCTAGAACCCTTCCACTTGTGAGATTGAACATTGAACATCTACATCTACAAGGAATCGGTTCTACCGGGCTACATTGAAGAAGAATCTTCAGATAAGTATTATTTCAATTTTCTGTATTTTTGGTTTGTGAGATTCAACCAGGAAAATTTCTATTTGTGGTTTTGACTGAGATAGCCAAAAAATCTCAGTGCGTAGGGTTTTTAATTGCGATAGCCCATTGAAAAACAATTGTGAAGGTTTTAAGGTGAACCTTGGAAAACCTTATTTCATAGTGAATGCTAGTATCCCGTGGGTGTGGATATTGGGAGTAGAGTAGTTGTGTGACTGTTTGCAAACAGTTGGTGTACACACACGAACCACTATAATTCTTGGAGTTTGAATGATGATGATGATACATGTGTTGTGGTGAATGTTGTAATTTACTTTATGCACTTGTGGTGAATGTTGTAATAACTTAGTTTATTTCATTTGCCTCTTTATTGGTTTAAGTTTTTTATATTTACCAACGTTCTAATAAGGTTGTCCCGCCATAAGGCTTTGATTTTTGGTGTTAGGTTGTCCTTACAACCAAGTTTGTATCAACTTCTCAAGACTAGTGCATTTGAGGTTGCAATTTACTTGTGCTATCTTATCATTTATTTGTGCTATTTGCCTTTACTTTCCGTATTTTTTTAATTTGGCATTGTCCTATTCACCCCCCTTCCTTCTAGGACTTAGAGCTCGCCATTTTCATAAGTATTGTCAGGCCTGTGTCCTAGTGGCCATTTCGTTTCTTAAGGCCCCACGGTCCTCCCGATCGAATTCTGATGACCTGCGATGCGTAAGTAGCATTTGCGTGCGACCCTGAGTCGCATGATGTAAATCCGAGTCAGCATGACCCGAGACCTATGCCATTGCGGCCTCGTCGTCGTTGCAGTTCCAACGCCGCATCTCATGCGTCAATCCGAGTTGTAGATCAAAAATTGTAGGCAGCGCATCGTTGGGACCATTGATTATGATGTGGGGCCCACCTTGTGCTCGTGTACATTTTCCTAGGCGAACCCACCCTAGGTTCATCGTTTCCCATGAGAGCTACCTATAGCCTTAGCCCATCTAGACTAGGTTGATGACATCATATGAGCATGCCTTACGTGTAATAAATACAAGCATGCCTTTCTTCTCTTCCATGGGCTCTTACAAAGTCATCATTACACATCTCTCCGTCTCATCTCTCTCCCTCTCTCTATCTCCCCTAGCAAGAGATGCCATGAACGTCCCAAGCTAGAGAGAGAAACTCATTAAAAATTCAGCCACATTCCACCTTAGATCCTCACCAATCCAACCCTTGGATCATGATCTCCACCGTTATAAGAGCCTCTTAGGTGCATTGGAGCATAAGGGAGGAAGAAGAAAGTTAGGTGGGTGCTCCTCCTCCTCCTCTCTCTCTCTCTCTCTCTCTCTCTCTCTCTCTCTCTCCTTCTCATTTTTTTTATTTTTATTTTTTTTCTCTTTTTCCCTGGTTTGATGTCCCACCATGGATGTATATGTAAGATCCACGCTGTCCACAAACGGGACAGCCTTGCTGGACCGTCCAAGGCCACATTGCTGCCGTTTTAGGCAGGCTTGGATGGTGGGGAAAACACCAACATTGGATTGATCTCCAGCCGTGTGGACCCCACATGGACCCACTGTGATGTATGGGTTTTTTCTACACCGTCCACTCCTCTCCCTGATCGCCCAGACCATGGGATAGGCGGCCCATTTCCAGCTGTCCTACTGCTGTCCAGCAGCAGACGTTAATGGAGAGGGAAGCACAAATATCATCTTGATTCAAAATCGTTGGATTGGTGGGCCACACTGACGTGGACCCCACCTTGCTGGAAGTGTAGAGCATGCACACAGTCCTGTTCCAGAGCCAGATGGGCAGATCCAACGGTCCAAAGTCAGGAAGATTCACCTGCTGCCGGACTGACGTCCCGCAGCTGTTGGATCTACTGCGTGACTGTGGTTTTAATCCACTTTGTCCATCCATCGTGTGGTCCATCACGTATTTATGTGCTAAATCCTAAGCCGTCCATTTGCACATCCAGATCCAGCCATCAGGTGAGCCGCACCACAGCAGCAGTAGCAGGACCGTCCACCTGCTGACTGACTCCCTGTTTGAAGGAAAACCATAAATATCAGCTTGATCGTTTTATGGGGTGGCCCACCTGCGTGGACCCTGCTATGAAGTGTATACCGTGTCCACGCTGTCCATGTGGAGAGATCATTTCAAGCTTGGTCTGGCCAGATCCAGCAATGCAGACCGTCCAGCCCGCTAGCCCTGTTTAAAGGGAAAGACGCAAATATCAGCTCGTATCCGGAGCTGTGGGCCACGCGTGTGGATCCACTTGATTTCCCACGTGTGACTCCACCGTCCAGCAGTCAGGACGGTGGGTCTGGCAGCCGTGTGATATCCACACCGTCCGTCTATGGACGTCCAGAGGCTGGGCGTTTGGAGATTAAAATACTTATACATATATAAAATATTATATAATTAAATATTATATTATATTATATGGGGTGGCCCACACCACGTGGGACCCACCTGAAATGTGCGTTGCACCCATGAAGCCCACCGTCCAGCAAGGGACGGTGGGGCCTGATGTGATGTATGTGAAATCCTGACCGTCCAGGTTAAGTAGAGCCCACCTTGATGTATATGTTTAATATCCCCACCGTCCATCTGGACGGGTGGTGTGCGACCCACTGATGTAAAGTGTTTTATCCACGCCGTCCACACCTGGAAGTGGAACCGACACTTGATGTATGTGGATGATCAGGCCGTCCATTTGGACAGCCACGGAGACCATGGTGTGTGCATTTCTGGATGTCAAATAGGATAGTTTGCATGTGTGCTTGATGTATTCCCTTTTCCCTTATAATTATTCATGATCATTGAGCTGGTGGTTTTTGATAGCATGGCCCACCTGGATTGGACCCACTCTGATGTATGCATGAGGTATATCTCTCCTTTTTCTGTTTCTATCTACGATATACTGTAAGTTTTCTTTTTGTTGCCTTGTTAGGATGCATATGGCCTTTGAACATATACCTGATTTTTTTTTGGAATTTTGGGCCATCCTTAGGCATCCGTGGTGGGCCCCATGTTCAGATATGTGCTGGCCACCACCTGGAATTTATGGCCCATCCTAATACCTGGAAAACTGGTGTTTAAAAGTAGGCCCGAGGACGATTGTCTAGAAATTTCTGTGCAGGAATTTCAGCGGGTCATGTTCAGCCTTATGCCAAAAATCGTGTATGTGAATCCGTCGAGGCTCACTATGGGGGATGTTTCTTTTACGTGTCAGATTATTAGTATGCCCTATGACTTTGTCTAGAATGGACCCCAAGTGTTTGAAATCTGGGCGTAAAGATGGGACAAATCCACTTCTGAAATGCACGTCTAATTTTCTAAGTTTTGGACCAACTTTGGGCATATGTACTGGACCCCACATTCAAGATACAAGTGGAACACCACTTGAAACTTTCAAAATATACCATTGAACAGAGAGATAATATTTTAATTGGATCAAAGAAGACCCCACATGGTTGGGGAGTGGATCTCAAAATGGTGCTAGGCATAGTTGTGAAGGAAATTTTGCGCAGAAAATTTAAATGCGTTTGGCCTTGTGCCAAATATCGTATGTGTACATCCAGCAGACTGAACCTTTTGGGTTTTGAAGTAAAAACATAGGGTTACTTAGGGCACCTGATGGCATTCCAAAGGGCGGCCCCACCTAATCGTTGGACACGCCCAAAATGGCCAAAAGTCATTTCTGCACAGATTTTCTGCACCTCTCCCAAGCACCATTGTTTGGGCCTTCACAGAAACTTATGCATACATGATCAAGGAGGGCTGCCTCACGGGTTTTGGTACTCATACATAAAACTATAATATAAAAATTTTCCTTCATCATAAGCAGACCCCACATAGCTTTAAATCTGTTTGATAGAAATTTTATATGGGGTCCACCACCTTCCCAAAGAACTTAATAGAGTATCTAAATCATGTACGTGAACCCTCAGGTTGTGGTGTGCCCAAAATCTTGAGTGAACCTTTTTGCTTGTGGGTTGTATCTTTACCTAGTAAGGCTCACCTTGTGTATGTCTTAAAAGGACTGATGCTAAATCTTGCGATTTGAGTGGTAGACATCTCATGCTATCCATCCATTTACCAGTTTGTGTATGGGTTGTGGACCCCATTATGAGTTAGATTCCATATTCCAATTGGCCTGTACCATGTTGAATGTACCATATTCGTGTCGGCCACCTTTGGTGAGGCCACTTATGATGTGCAAGGCCCCCATTTGTTATATGGTTGGTTGCCCATTATACAGTTGTGAGGCCCACCTTGATGTGTGTATTGGAAGCACATTGTTTATCAGTTCTGTAGCCACGGGCTGCCCCATGAGGGCCTGTTATGATGTATGTGTTGCACATGTTGCCCATCTATTTTGTTGGATTTTATAGACCGCCCCATAAGGACCCAATATGATATATGTGACTGAATCCTTGACGCCCACCCAACTTGCCTAGTTTTGGGCTGAATTGTAAAGCACACATTGGTGGATGTTGGTTACACCTTGGCTATTTAATTGGGGCTTATGAGTTACCCATGAAGTCCAACATAATACATGAGTAGGATGTTCTCCATGGCCATGATGTGTTTGGGCCATGGGCTGCCCCTCATGAAGCCCTTTGATGTATTTAGGCCTTGGGCCATTACTTGGAGCCCAACATGGAGTGTAGAATATTGTAGAAAATTCCCATTTATTTTTCCAGCTTTTGTGTGGGCCATGGGCTATTTTATGAAAACTTTGTATGAAACCCATGGGATGTGGCCCAAATGTGATGCATATGAGGCCCTTGAGCGAGGCGCAACATGATATGTTTATGGCCCTTGAGTGAGGCCTGATATGATGTATTTATGACCCTTGTTGAGGCCCAATGCGATATATATAAGAGACCCATGTGATGAGGCCATTGTAATGCGTAAGACCACTATAATTATGTTTGCCCAATCACTCTCTTGGTTAGTATAAGCCTTGGGTCCACATCATGAGATAGATTCTATGGGCCATGCCTTAGGACATTGAGGGTTAAATGCCTACATTGTAAGAGCAATGGTGATTAAATGTCCATCTTGTGACCCTCCCTAAGGCCCATTGATTAGGACCGTTCTCATTCCCTCCTTAGCGGGCTAGCTTAAATGAGTGGGCCCCCACTATTATTAGTATGATCCATCCCACCTTATTGGGCTATCCCAATTCTTTGGGTCCCTATTGATGCTAGTAGAAATACCCAAACTTGGAAGCCGTTTGTTAGGCCCATGAGTAGGCCATATAGATCTACCCTTGTTATGAGGCCACTACATCATCACTGTAGATGGTAGGATCGGTGGTATCGGATTTGGTATATCCACCGTTGAGGACCAATCCTTACGTTACGGATTAGATCTCCTGTCCTTTTAGGGACCCCGCCATATATAGGTCGATTATTGATTCCGACCATGTTAGTATACGCACTGGGTATGTGTTAACATAGCATTATGTTCGCATGAGGCTCCATGAAATTAGGCCCATTGCTTGTGTGAGGCCCATTGTGACTAGATGAGGCCCAATGTGACGTGAGAGATCCATTGCGATTGTGTGATCGATCATTGTTAAGTTCAATAATCATGTATAGCTTCCTGTTACATGCCATACGCATTATATGTATGCGTGTTATGAGGAGTGATCATAGCACATTCTATTAGACGGATTATTGCACGACTGGATGATATGACGTATATATCTCAACACTTTGTGATATGACCACTGTACGCCCTAGCGACATCAGGGCCGTGGCCTCCACAGACATGTCGTGGACGGCCAGTTGGGACACTGGAAATGTTATCGAGCATTTAGGGCACTTAGGATGTCCTTGGGTGAAAGCCCCTAAACTTTCATGGTACCAGGAGACGCCTCAACGTCGAGACTGAGTGAAAAACATGAGCGCTCGAGTGCCTTGTACCATTAGGCTGCGACTCCCACTTTAGCCTGGTTGGTTGAAATGGTGTATGGCCTTACACACCGGAGTGAAGGGGGCGTATGCTAGACTAAGTTTGACCAGCTCGTAAATGGGTCCGCTACCATCGAGTCTTATTAGTGATTGGTAGTCCATAGGCGGGTAAGCTGCGCGGCCTGGAAGGCGACAACCAGCATGTAGTGCATTTGACCCCAGTGATTTCCCAGAGAATAAGTGTACTGATGTGTGGACTTGATATAGGGATTGATATGATCCCATTGCATATTGCATATGACATTTGGCTATATAGGCCTTGCATCGCATCATAGCCTTGGTATGACCCATAACATTCATGTATTGCGTCATATAACTCTCGTATGACATGGCAGCATTGTACTAAATCCTGGTGATGATCCCAGAGATGTACGGTTTTAGATATTGTGATGACTCGTCACTGTTACACACGTGAGCGGGTACACGTGGGCGGAAGCTGATATGGGTGGGGCCTAAGGGCCTGGGCGAGCTACCAGTGGTTGACAGGTTACTGTGCTAGTAGGCTACTATGCACACAGTGAGGTGGAACCTTGTCCCACATCGGACACTGTGGCGGTCACATGTAGGCTTGCTAGTAGGAGTTGCATACTTAGCTCTTGATCCATTTATTCATTTATTCACTATACACTTGGGCTAATGATGCGTAACCAAATCATTACGTGTATCTTCGCAATGGCTAGGATTTCGGTGGGCGCGTGACCAACCTAAGATCAGGAGTTTACTACATTGAGTCCAGTTATCCAAATTTAGGTATGAGACTGGTTTGGATAGAAGTCCTTTGTGATGGACCCCCCATCGCTTGCGATGTTATGCGTTATCCTATCGATTTCACACTACAGCTTGGTCATCCGCATCGTATACTCTGATATCATATGATTCATCCTCAACACATAGCATTTGGTTTACTATGTTTCTGCATAGTCTAGATGAGGCCGATGGTATTTGTGGCTCATTAGGTATTGCATATTGTATTGTATTCTTGGTGAGTAATATTTGGCTTACCATATTTCTACATTTACATAGATGATCTACATTACTTTCTCAGTTTATGGCATTGGTTTATTACGTATTTGTACTACATATCTTGGATATTGTTGTAATATTTCTACAGACTTGTTAGTATTTTTGCTTACTCTGATATCTGTGTGCTTGACACTTATCTTGCGCACACACTCACACCACCCTCTAAGCTTTTTATAAGCTTATGCACGATAGATGCGTGCAGGCAACACTTGGACAGGCGTAGCTGAGCAGGAGTAGGAGCGTACTACCAAGCTTTGTGGAGATTTTGATATATGCATGTATTGTCTTTCAACATTGTGATTAACGATTTATTATTAGTGGATATATGATGATGATGTTGCCATTATGAATTGGGTACACTCGTGGTTATGCCAAAAAAAAAAATTGCTTACAAATCCTCCTTGTAGGATCCCATGATCGGAATCTGATGTATAGGCGCTGGGAGCTGAGAATGGGGTACTACGGAGGCTGTCGGCGTCAGATTCGGCGATCGGGAACTCTGTGAGCCCGGTTTCCGAGTTCGGGGCGTGACAAGTGTCATGCTCCAAATTTGGAACCCAGGCCCTAATACTTCCCGAGTTTCGAACTCGGGTTACGGCAGCTACCTCACTATTTATCAAACTTGACGATGGGTTAATGAACTTCCCAAATAACAAATCCGATTCATAGCAGATATATATATATATATATATATATATATATATATATATATATTTCTAATTATGTGGGCTGAAACTACTGAAACTAAGAATCTAAACAGGAACATCATCACATCCATGAAGTTAACGAATACATCCAAGAGGTAGACCCCTTCCTTCTAAAGAAGGGTCGCCTAATATAATTACATAGACCATTCCATCATTATACACAAAATAGTACATTTGGCTCAATAGTAACGAATGAGACTATATCAAAACTTCGGCAGATCTTGCCTGCAACCTGCGACTGAATGCAACCTGAAATTTTTTGGGTATTTCGGTATGAGCAAAACCCGGCTCAATGAGTTTATGGCATGCCGAGAGTAAAACACGGGTTGTTAGGGTGCTCTCATGAAAGCATACAAAACAACCATCAACATGTTATCATAAACAAGCATGTAATCACAAATAAGCATGCTATCACATATGAACATGTTATTATAGGTAAGCTTAATATTACGGATAGGCATGTTATCAAGGATAAACATGTTATCACAACTAAGTATATTGTCTTAGATGGATGCATTGCCACAACTAAACATATCATTATAGATGTGCAAGTTACCATGAGTAAAATTGTTACCATAAATGAGCAAATAATCATGGTTCAATAGATTTTCGTAGATGAGCATATCATCATTACTAAGCATGAGATAAAACATGTGACCAGGAGTCATGACAGCAGTAAGCCATCATATAATAGTTAAGCTTTACATGTTTTATCATACCACACATTCTCATGAGTAAGCGTTGCATAGAGTAACCAATGTAGGATGTTGGATGGATAACGATGTCAATAAAGGCATTCAATCAACTATGCACATTATACCAAGTAAAGAATAAGGCTAGCACATGTGAGGTCAAGAAGGTAGTGTGCAATCCAACACGGGGAACTTCTATCCAAATCAGTCACATACCTAACTTGAATAGAAAATTTCAATGTGATAAACTCTTGATCTCAGGTTAGTCCCATACCTAACCGAAATCTTAGCCGTGCGAAGGGGCATACTCTAAACCGCCTATCATAATCTCACCCGAACCTCAATCAACCTACACCATACAACCCAACATCTATAGAGTACACAACTAGAGCATGGTGATAATGCAATGCCATGTAAAGTTGAGAGGGCAGGATGCAATGCAAGTGATGCAAATGCAAAGGGATGCTGAGTGTATGCAAGCATGCAAGTCCTACTTAGTAAGTCCACACCTCAGTACAGTTATCATCACTGAAAATCATCGGGGTCTAGTTCAATTTGACACTAGCATGCCACCCATCATGCATATGACCTAGTGAGTGGAAGAGACCTCACTATCAATATAAAACAATGCTAACTTGAATATAAAATCAATGCTACCTCTAATATAAAATAAGTGTTGCGTTAATATCAAGAAAGTGTCATATCAATGTAAAGAAAATGTTATTAGCAAACATCATTGTAACCCTCGCACTAATCACTAATGTTAAGCCACAAAAATCATCAAGCGTCATACCAACATTTTACACATTCCACATCATATTGGGCCCACTGGCTACACACACGTAAACCAAGGAAAGGACCAACTTATACGGCTTATACAATCCAAATTAGGCCTCACTAGGTCTGGTCCAATTGACTAGAGTTAGTGTGCAAAGCATGCAGTCCACTAGACAATGGGCCTACCTAACAACCTAAGGAAGGTACCATGATGGGCTTCCTAGTCCCAAGTGTTTCTCTTAGTATGGAGCCCAATTGGGCCTTACATTTGCTTCATTTAAATGAGCCCAAAGCCTCTTATGACATAGGAGAAACAAATGGACAGCAAGGTTGTCCATCACATGCTCCACAAGATAAATAATAATAATAATAATAATGTGTAAAGCACGCTGTCCAGTAGGCAATGGGCCTACCTAACAACCTAAGGAAGGTACCATGACGGGCTTCCTAGTCCCAAGTGTTTCTCTTAGTATTGAGCCCAATTGGGCCTTACATTTGCTTCATTTAGATGGGCCCAAAGCCTCTTATGATATAGGAGAAACAAATGGACAACAAGGTTGTCCACCACATGCTCCACAAGATAAATAATAATAATAATAATAATAATAATAATAATAATAATAATAATAATAAGTTTACACAATATACTAAGTGGGCCTCATTTGGCAAGGGTGCAGCTCATACAAGGTAGCTCACTTGGGCTTTAATGTTACTTCATTTGGGTGGGCCCAAGGACACTCATAACCCAAGAGAGATATGTGGGTAGCAGGGTTGTCTACCACTCAAATCACCAAATTAAATAACACTCTGCAACAATGATGAGGTAGGCCTTACTAGATTGAGATATGACCCACACACAAAAGGCTCATTTAGGATTTTGGGCTCACCATCACCTAAGAATTTATTTCCAGTACCTAGACAGTCCATCAGATGCCTTAGAAAGGAGGTGGACCCCACAGATGTGGCCCCACATGAATTTTAGATTAGACAAATTTTCAGCATAGAATGGTTTTTGGACCATTTATTTTAGTATGTTTTGTGATCACATGGGGCCCAAAAAGGGAATTTGGTAGCCTTATATATGGGCTTCAAAATTCACATGGTAGCCCTCCTTAATCATGCATATACAATTTTTGGTGAATGTTCAAACTTGGGTGCTTAGAAGAGTTGCGCAGAAAATAGTTCAGAAATGGTTTTTGGCCATTTTTGGATGCATCCCACGATCACATGGGGTTGCCTTCCAGTGTACTGTCAGGTGTCCTTGGTAGAAATGTGTATGGCCTTCAAAAGCCATAAGGTATGGCTTACTAAGGCCGTGTTTGTTAATGCTGAATTTTTGCACTTAACACGGAATGGGGAAAATTTTCCGTGTTTAGTTGTGTTTGTTAATGCGTTATTAATGTGGAAGACGGAAAGCGCTAAGTGGTTTTTCACTGAATTCTTTCCATGATAGGAGTCTAGCTTAATGGTGAACGCAGAATGCTCTCCGTGATTTTTCATTAAACAAAAATTTTTTGCTTCCAAAAGTACCCTTTTTCAAGTTACTACCGAAATTTTTTTCTTGCACAATATACAATCAACCTTTAACTTGTGAGACTTCTTTATGCCCCACCATGATTTATGTGTTTGATCCACACCGTCCATTAACTTTTTCAGATAATTTAAGGTGTGATCCAATAAAAAAAGCAGGTCCAATGATTAATTGGACCATAAGGTAGGGATTGAACGTCCACCGTTAGAAACTTCTCGAGAGCTAGAGAAGTTTCAGATCAAGCTGATATTTGTGTTTTTACATCATCCACGTCTACATGACCTAATGAATAGGTTGGATGGTAAAACAAACATCATAGTGGCCCATGTAACTTTGATCTCTTTGAACTGTTAGTACAACGGACCCAGATTGCGTACTACCCCTGCCCGTCCCTTGCTCTGGATGGGTAGTTCTGTGGGCAGGCCCACCGTGATGCATTTGTACATCTAAATCCTCTATCCCTTTTCTCATATTATTTTAAGCCATCAAAACAAAAATGAGTCAGATCCAACGATCAAATGGACCACATCACAGATGACTCTTCCATTTAATGCAACTGGTGCATTTTAATGCAACCAAGATTATTATTTGGTGTGGTCCACTTAAGCGTTGGATTTGCCTCATTTTTGTGTTCATTCCTTAAAATAATCTGAGAAAAGGGAGTGACGGTTTGGATGTACATATACATCATGGTGGGCCTGCCCACAAAACTGTCGTTCAGAGCCAGGGACGGGCGGGGGTAGTACCCAAACCGCGTCCTCGTAAACCATGTCTTGGACGCAAGACGGGAATGAACTAGCTACTCCCACTGCCACCGGCCAGTGCTGATGGTCGGTGCTCTGTGGGCCCTACCATGATGTATGTGTTTCATCCATGCCATCCATATATTTTCTCAGATCATTTCATGGTATGAGACAAAAAATTAGGTATATAAAAAATCTCAAGTGGGCCACATTACAGGAAATAATGTTGAATAGCGTTGACCATTAAAAACTTTTTGGGGACCATAAAAGTTTTGGATCAAGCTAATCTTTATTTTTTTCCCTTCATATGGGCCTGTATGAACTAATAAAAAGATTGGATGTCAAATAAATAGTACAGTAGGCCTTAGGAGGATTTTAATGATGCATATCCAATCATTATTGTTTTCCTATGGTGTGGTCCACTTGAGATTTATATCCCTCTAATTTTTGGGCTGAATAACTAAAATGATCTGTAAAAATGGATGAACGGAATGGATGAAACACATACATCATGGAGGGGCTAACAGAGCACCGACCACAGTGACTGGGGGAGTAGCCAATCCGTTTTCAACTTGGACTGGACGCAGATCTCCTGCGAGAAGACGCGGATTGCGTACTGACAGCATCACTAGCGAGGTGGCTACTGGCAGTGCTCCGTGGGGCCCATAATGATGTATGTG
Organism: Magnolia changhungtana; assembly: GCA_030180095.1. Taxonomy (NCBI): domain Eukaryota; kingdom Viridiplantae; phylum Streptophyta; class Magnoliopsida; order Magnoliales; family Magnoliaceae; genus Magnolia; species Magnolia changhungtana. The sequence goes on along the minus strand of JASAUF010000552.1, from coordinate 7,534,524 downwards.
TCCTTTCCATTTCATTCATCTATTTTTTCAGACTATTTTATTACATAAGACCGTAAATTATACTGATCAAAATCTCATATGTACCACACCGCAGGAAAGATTGGTGATTGAACACTTACCATTAAAAACTTCTTAAAGGCCACAAAAGTTTTAGATTAAGCTTATATATATATTTTTCTCTTCTACCAGGTGTGCGTGACCTAACCAACAGGTTGGATGACAAATAAACATTATAGTGAGCCCTAGAAATTTTTTAATGGTGAGCATTCAATCTCCACTGCTTTCTTGTGGTGTGGTCCAGTGGAGATATTAATATCTCTCATTTTTCGTATAATGCTCTACAGTGATATTTAAAAACATTATTGGCTTTGATGCAAACAACGGGCCCAATTTGAATGAAATGATTGAAATAGGAGTTGACCAACGCATGTTACGCTTCTAATTCACAGCTATAAAACCTTGAAATTGGTACAGTTCTTCATCTATGGCTCACTAGAGATGTTTTGTCTTGATTTGGTGATTCATGTCTGTAGCGGAGTGCACTGGTCGAGTACTTGTTGCACTGGGTCAGGGCATAGTTCAAGTCTAGCCCATGAGCTTAGGACTCAAGTCCACATGAAGGAATCAATCGATTTTCCGTGTGGTATACCGGGCGCGGATTGGATGGACGTGGATTTCCTGCGAAAGCCGTTCGCAAGAAGTTCCAGCGCAAGGATGCTGGGTGGGGCCCACCACCATGTTTTTAGGAAATATACTCCGTTCATTTGTTTTGCAAGCTAATTTTAGTACAAGCGACAAAAAAGAGGTGGATCCAAGACTCGAATGGGCCACACGAGAGGAAATAGTAGCTATATAACGCTGACGATCATTGAGCTCTGAGTTATACTAATGGTTTAAAGGAGATCAAAGTTGGCGGGAAATCTGCATCAGGTGTAAAACATTTCCAAACAGGAGATAGGGGCAAATGTGTCAAATTAACATATTTCAGACATTTCAGATGTTTGTTAACAAACAGATTGTTTCAAATTCAGTAGTTAATTTTCAGACTTCAGCCATAATTATCAAACAAGTTTTTGACTTGATTTCGATTCGGGCTTGATTTGATTGACTTGATTTCAGATTCAGGCTTTAGACTTCAGATTTAGCAAACGGGGCCTAAGTCTAAGATGGATTTTTCGTCTAAAGTTAAGATATTTAAATAGTCTTTGGAGTCTGTTTCTTAAGATTCAAAACTGGTGCTACAACAGCCACAACATTCATGTTCTGAACTCTGAAATCTGATTCTCCTTTTCTAAAGTTTCTTTGCTAAAGTTTTGGAGTTTTTAAGTTTAAATTCTTTCGTCTATTACATTGCGAATAAGTATCCTTTTTCAAGTTCATTTATTTTATTTTATTTTTAAAATTTTTCTCTAAACATTTGTTTGCATATGACCCTTTTGTTTGCATTTAAAGAAAGTAGGAGTTTTCTTTCTTTGGACTTAGGTTTAGATGTTTTATTCCTTTTCTTTTCTTTAGGGGTTTTGTAAAACCTTTTTTTTTTCCCCTTAAAGTGCTCTTATTAACCTTATGTTTGTCATCCAAAAAAAAAAACCTTAGGTTTGTTTTTGGAATAATGGATGTATACCTGAATTAATAACAAAAATTCCTACTTCATTTTTTGCTTATTAGCTTCTTGTGAGGGCAAAGCCACTGTATTTGAAATATTTTTCCATAAGAGACATTGTCATAATTTATAATTCTAGATTCGTTTCTAACGGATTTCTTCCTCTTTTAACAAATAAAGGTGTTAATGCTGCTATAAATTTCTCTTTCCAAAACTCATGGTGAGCTGTTTGGAGAGTGAAGACTTTAGATAGAAATAGATCTTAATAGCATCTAAAATCTGTAAGAGTCAGACATGTAAGGTTTATTAACTGCTCTTTAATGTTCCCATACGTGTCCTTGGATCTCCCTATGAAATGATAAATTAAATTTGTACATAGTGTATAGATGAAATCTCCGATATATTGACCTTGATTATCTTAAGATCAGTTGGCTATCTGGGTCTCTTTTCACAACATTTTCTACATTATCCTTTTGAGATTGGGAAAGAGAGTGATCCCACCATCCTCTTAACTTCCCTGAAAAAGACAAGGTTACCATCTTGACTATAGCCTTGTAATAAGGATTGCTTCGTGTTTTACAACAAGCAATATCATACATAAGTATATTGCTGCAAAGAGTAAGGATCTGATATTCTGAATAACCATCTAGTTTCCATTCTTTCAACGCTGAACCATCGAAGCTTATTCTTGTAGTCAAGGGCATTTCTTTGAACTAGAGTTCAGCTGGAGTTGGTCTCTTATAATAACTTTTTCTGAAGAATATTATTGAACTTATTACTTTCTAACGACTCATTTTTAAACGAGTTCTTTTTCAATTCAAGCATTGACTAACCTAAAGGATTCTTTTATCTTTTGCTTATATTATTTTAATAGTAGATAACCTTGACGTAATTTATTCAACTATATAATCAGTTAGTTTCATTGGTTCTAGGGATAATATAATCACATACGGTTAGGAATGTGTAATAACCATAGGTTTCAGTTTGGTTTAAAATCTCTTTCCCTTAGAGACTTTTTGAATCTTCCTTATTTAAAAGTCTCTATCCTATTACTTTGATTACCTATAGTCAGTAAGTAGATATTTGTAAAATTATTTTGTTCTACTAATTGGGCTATATGATTAGCATTAGTAAAACCTTCCTGCTACTTTATCGGAGAACGATTCTTTATAGGACTGGCCTTTGTCTCATCTTTAGAGAATTTAAGAGGTTTATAGGGAGGATGTATTGCTTCGAGGCTTTTATTTCTTCAACTATCCATGTTTTAAAGATTTTTTCTGAACATTTACTTATGTTTGACCGAATGTTTGTTCAAACAAAAAAAAAAAAAAAAAAAAAATTGTTTCTTTTTTCTTTATTCATTTGTGCATATTAAAGACTTCTAATTAGATCATTTTCTTCCTTAGTATGGCTTTTAAGGAATTCAGATCCTTTAGGGTTTGAGTTGAACTCTTTTCTCAATAATTCTTTATTTATTTCAAACTCTTCTCATTCTGGAACATTTAGATCAAAATCATATTCAATGGGTTCAAGGGAAGACTCATACGTGGGTTGATATCTAGGGTAAGCTACCCCTGTTGGTCTCAAAGTAGCCCTTAACTTTTCTTCTTCTGTCATTGGGACAAATGAATAGGAAGCCCTTAATAAAGAGGCTACAAATGTCTTTATTAAAAAAATTCTGAAGGATGAAAATTTTCTCTCTTGGAGGATGTTCTATAATTCTTTCAACATTGGTATTTTCTAGATTTTTTATTGGAATTTTCAGACATTAGGATCCAAACTTCTGGAAACTTAACACCTTCCCATTTGATTTTCTTTGGGATTATTACATTGTTTTGTAAACATCTGAAACAAAATGGTTTTATTGTTTTCAATGTTCGTATTAGAGTTTGGACTCAAGTCATTTATTATCTTATAATATACTTTATAAATTAGATTGAGATTTTGGATTATGGATCTTGAGTTTCCGGATCCATATTAAATCCTTGTGTATGAATATTTAAAGTTTGCACTTTGAGAACTCCTATATCCGTTAAAGAAATAGGAAAATCTAAAAACCAGTTCAAAAATATCAGACCATCATGTAGGTTAGACTTGACAAGTCCTAGAAAGGAGTCTTTAAATCGATGTCATAGTCTCCTTCACATATTAACGCTACAACATTTAATCATCTTTTTGTTAGGGGTTTAATAACAATTCGAATTAGTGTAATATATAAATAATTATGTTTTTAGCATGTTATGTATTTTTTTTTATTAAACAATTGAAAATTTTCTTGTTAAGAGATTATAGATACAATTTTCTCCTCAGCTTGATTGAATAGTCTAATTTTAATTGAAATGAACCCTTTTTATAAATTTTTGTTATTAACAGAGTAGATATTTTTTAATTTTGAATTGTTCTCTCTATATTTGCAGAACTTATTTCTTCAAAATTTTACAGACATAGCTATATCTAACTTGGATGAAGAACTCGAAGAGAATGAAAGAAGATTAAGAGCTAGCACCAGATAAAGATTTCAAGATATCCATCTGTATTAAGTAGCTTTTAGTAGCACGTCAGTGTCATACACCAAAAACCCTAAGAACATATCTCTGACAACAAACATGCATAGAAGTTGCCGGACAAGAGGCCTCAAACCCATAAGTATAAATTCATATATACAAATAGATGTTAATGCAATGATTTATGCACCATGTTTGTCGATCATACGAGTCCTTGTGTCATGTAGTCGGTTGAGCCCTTGGAAGCTGAAGATCAAAGACACAAGTAAAGGTACATCATCAAGGGGCAAATAACAGGTAAACATGGTGCCTTAATGACCTTGACCCTTGACCTAAAATAACTTGAACCTCTAGATAATCTTAAACCTAATAGGTAAATATTTTATTGTTCATCCTTTAAGTCATAGGATCCTAAATTGACCATTCTTAGATTGACTTTAGAGGTCCCATATTACTGAGAAAACTACACAAATTCAACAACATTTGGTCCCACCGAACCTACCGAAAATGGCTAAAATAGGACAATAGGATGGAGTAGAATTTCGAGTAATTTGGCTGCAACCAGGTCCCACTTTCGGTCTTACAGAAGGCTAGGGCTGTACACAAGCCAAGCTAGCTCAAAAAGCTCACTCGGCTTGACTTGATCTAGCTCCGCTTACATGGCTTGAATGACGACTCGAGGTGAGCCAAGCTTCATATGACCCAGCTCGATTTGAAAACGAGCTGAGTTTGATTATAGTGGATCTTGACTCGACTCGACTCGACTCGAATATACATTTTATATATATATATATATATATACATATACATACATACATACATATATATATATAATATTTTAAAAGTTAAAACTTAAACCCTATCCTACCCCTCCGTCCATTTCTTACCATTTTCCTTCCTTACCCAACCTGTCGTGCCCATGCTCCACAGTCTCTTTGTAAGGCCCGTATCCTAGACCGTAATGTTCCTTAGACTTTCGTGATCCTCCCCGTCGAATTTCGGTAATCCGCGATTTGTGGTCGACATTTGCCCGTGACCCTAAGTTGCATCCCATAGATCTGAGTCGACTCGACCTGAGACTTATACCCTAACGACCGTGCCGTCGCCGCGGTTCCAACGTTGCGTCTTGCGCATCGATGCGATACCCAGGCCAGAAGTTGTGGGCCCATGTTTAATTGGAGGAAAACGCCGCGTATTGAAAATTCCAAGAGAATCTCTACCATCCATCACATCAATCAATTAATCAAGTACTAGTCAAGTACATATCCCACCACAACACATGCTTTCTTTCTCCCCAAGACAAGCAACCCTCCCCAAAGTCAACCCTCATGTCACTCACACCCATCACCTCTCTTTTACAACCACCCTCTCTCTCTCTCTCATTCTCTACCCATTCCCCAAGCAATCTAAAGAGAGAGTGGACGTCTAAGCATTTTTCAAGGAGAACGCAAGTGTGTGGCCCACTTCCTACCCAAATCTCCCATCTCCACCTTTCAATCTTCATCATCATCCATCAAAGTTGAAGGGTTCATAGTGGCGGAGCCCCTCCCCTCCATCGTGCGTCTCTCTCTCTCTCTCTCTCTCTCTCTCTCTCTCTCTTTCCCATCTTGTGGTCCACCATGAGACCTTGCTGCCTGCCCATTGGGACAGGCCCTAGATGAAGGAAAATACAAATATCAGATTGATCTCATGCGTGTGGCCCACTGGACGTGGGACCACCATGATTTCAGTGTTTCATCCATTCGTCCAGCGGCCTGGACTGACCGTCCAGTGGACGAGCCTGGATGCAGGGAGAAAATATATATCAACTTTATCCAACATGTGGGCCATGCTGACGTGGACCCCACCTTGATGCATGATGCATCCAGGTCATCCATCCATGGGACCCACCATAATATATGTATTTTATCCCACCGTCCATCTGGACGGTGGGGACCAAAGCCACACAGCTGATGTATTGACGTCAGCAAGCTCTGTGGGTCCCACCAGATATATAACTGCTGTATTGATGTCAGCAAGTTCTGTGGGCCTGATCATGAGGTATGTGTTATGTCCAAACCGTCCATCTCTATGGCCGACGTGATATATGGGTTTTATCTGCACTGTCCGTGCAGTGGACCCCACCATAATTTAAGTATTTTATTCACACCGTCCAGCGGTCTGGACGGTGGAAACCACCATGATGTAATGTATCATCTACACTGTCCATCTGTGGGGCCCACTCGTGATGTACGTGCTCCACCCATGCTGTCCACACGTGGACAGTGGGTCCTACATGATGTAGGTGTTGTATTCACACCATCCGTCCATCTTCTGGACTTGGGGCGCCCACCGTGGGCTGCCTTATAAGGCCCACCATGGTGAGTGTCATATGCACACTGTTCATCCATTTTCTTAGGGTCGTGAGCCCCATTGCCTTATGCAGTCCACCGTGATGTGTGTGTTGTGTACACACTGTCCACCTAATTTTCAGGACCACAGGCTGCCCCATCAGGCCCATTGTTGTATGTGAGGCCCACCTGTTGTTTATGAGGCCCATGGGATGTGGCCCATTGTGATGTATATGCGGCCAATGTATAAGGCCCATTGTGATGTATATGCAACCCATGCATGAGGCCCATTGCGATGTATATGCGGCCCGTGTATGAGGCCCATTGCGATGTATATGCGGCCCGTGTATGAGGCCCATTGTGATGTATATGCGGCCCATGTATCAAAATGCGATTTGGAATTCAAAAACTCCCTAATTGTTGATTTGAAATCTGAAATTGAAAATCTCAAAAATGAAGTATCTTCTCTCCTAAGTCTAAAGGACACATGGAAATATGCCCAAGGTGATCTAAAGTTAGAAAAACTTTTATCCGAATCAAGAAAATGTGGCGATCTATCCGGGTTGGGCTATGATAAAAATTTATCGCTTAAATAAAAGTGTACTCCTATGTTTGTGAAAGGAGAGTCCTCAAACTCAAAAGGGAAAAGTACTTATCAAGGTTTTCTAGAAATTCAAAAACTCTTCAAAAACCTAGAAGCAACCATGTCAACTTTAATCAGAAACGAAATCCACTAGCTGAAAAGATAGTAGATTTACTCAAGGAGCTCCTAAAATCTAACTCTATAGGTTATTCTTATAACTATAAACAAAAGAAGACCAACTATGTTCCTAAACCCAAAACAGTTATGAAATGGGTTCCTAAAGTCACCTGCTTGGTTGCTCACACTTCTTTCAAAGCAACAAGTCATTCAAAGTGGTACCTAGACAGTGGATGCTTCAGGTATATGACAGGTGACAAAGCTTTATTCACGGATCTAAAAGATATGACTGATGGTTCAGTCACATTTAATGATGGTAGCAACTGCAAGATTATAGGCCAAGGTACGGTTCAACTTTTTAATCTTCTTGTGTTTAAAAATATTTTATATGTTGAAGGCTTAAAACATAACTTGCTTAACATATCTCAAATATGTGATAATAATCATAGTGTTCGGTTCTCTAATCAAAGCCGTGAGATACTAAATAATAAGGGTTCTGTAATATTAACTGGACGTAGAACGTCTGAAAATTGCTATATCATTAACGAATCCAGCTCATCTAATCAAACATGTTACATGGTCCATACAGACGAGACTGATCTATGGCACGAACATCTTGGACATGTACATTATCGAAATTTATATAGATTGAGCAAACAAGAACTTATAAGAGGTTTACCCAAACTTCAGAAATTAGATAAAATATGTGGTGAGTGCCAGATAGGCAAACAAACAAGGAACTCACACAAAAAGGTGAATTCAAATACCACATCAAGACCACTCGAACTTCTCCACATGGATCTAATTGGACCTACCAGAACGGAAATTCGTGGTGGGAAAAAGTATATCGTGGTAATAGTTAATGACTTTACCAGATTTACTTGCATAGCCTTCTTAAGGGATAAATCCGAAACTCTTGAAGAAGTAAGAAAAGTTCTCAAAAGGATTCAAATTGAAAAATTTTCTCAAATCAGTAAGATTCGTAGTGATCATGGATCTGAATTTGAGAATAATAATTTAGAGAAGTTTTGTACCGACCAAGGAATATTACATGAATTCTCTGCTCCCAAAACTCCACAACAAAATGGAATTGTGGAAAGAAATAATAGGGTACTTCAAGAAATGGCTAATGTCATGTTGAATAGCATGAAGCTTTCTAAAAATCTTTGGGCTGAAGCTGTCAACACAGCTTGCTATATTATTAACCGAGTCTACACTAGCAAAGATAATAATAAAACGACTTGCGAATTATGGTTCAGTAAAAAGCCTACTGTCAAATACTTTCGAGTTTTTGGCAGCAAGTACTATATTTTACGAGATCGTGAAAATTTGGGAAAATTCGATACAAAGAGTGATGAAGGAATTTTTCTTGGATATTCCTTAAACAGTCGTGCTTATAGAGTTCTGAACAAAAGAACTGGTGTGATTCAAGAGTCCATCAATGTTGTCATTGATGATCACTCAAATATGCCAATCCCTAATTCAGATAATGATGAAGTTCTAATCATTGATAAACCCGATACTTCATCAAATCAGACTGACTCTGAGTTAAGGACTATTAAAGATCATCCATCCACTCAAATTCTTGGAAACCCTCTCACCGGTGTTCGCACCCGTAGACAACTTGAGGATATATGTAATTATGTATGTTTTACATCCCAAATAGAACTATCAATGTAAAAGAAGCTCTTGCTGATGAGAACTGATTGTTGCAATGCAAGAAGAACTTAACCAATTCGTAAGAAATAATGTTTGGTATCTCGTACCAAGACCTAAAGATAAACACATCATTGGAACAAAATGGATTTTTAAAAATAAGTCTGACGAGTGTGGAAACATAATTAGAAATAAGGCCAGACTAGTGGTACAAGGTTATACTCAAATTGAAGGAATTGATTTTGATGAAACTTTTGCACCAGTAGCACGTCTTGAATCTATCAGACTATTTATATCCATTGCATGTTTTAGAAAGATAAAGATATATCAAATGGATGTGAAAAGTGCTTTTCTAAATGGCGATTTACATGAAGAAGTCTATGTTGAACAGCCAATGGGTTTTGAAGATCCCAAAAATACTGATCATGTGTATCGGCTTAAAAAGACACTTTATGGATTAAAACAAGCACCTAGGAACTAACAAAATTTCTTTTAAGTTATAATTTTCAAATGGGATCTGTTGATAAAACTCTGTTTGTTAAAAAACATAATGATCATATCTTAATGGTACAGATTTATGTTGATGATATCATTTATGGATCAACTTGTACTAACTTGACTACTGAGTTTACAGATTTGATGAAATCACAGTTCGAAATGAGCATGGTTGGGGAATTGACTTATTTCCTTGGATTGCAAGTAAAGCAACAACCTGAAGGAATATTCATTTCTCAATCCAAGTATGCTTTGAATCTAATCAAGAGATTTAGATTTGAGAATGGCAAGAATTTCGATACTCCCATGAGTACTACCCTGAAACTTTCAAAAGACTCTAATGGTAAAAATGTTGATTCAAAACTTTATCGGAGTATGATTGATAGTTTGTTATATTTAACTGCTAGTAGACCTGATATTTCTCTAAGTGTTGGTATTTGCGTAAGATATCAATCTGATTCAAAAGAATCTCACTTAATTGCTGTCAAGCGGATTATTAGATATGTCGCAAGTACTATAAATCTCAATCTCTGGTATCCTCATGAGACTAGTGTCCAATTAGCTGGGTACTCAGATGCTGACTGGGCTGGTAATCTAGATGATAGAAAATCAACCAGTGGTGGTTACTTTTACATTGGAAATTGTTTAGTTTCCTGGTTTAGTAAGAAACAAAATTCTATATCACTTTCAACAGCTGAAGCTGAGTATATCGCAGCTGGTAATGCATGTACACAACTTATTTGGATGCAACAAATTCTAAGTGATTATGGAATTAAACAGGATTCTATGTTATTACATTGTGATAATTCCAGTACGATAAATATTTCAAAAAATCCTATTCAACATTCTCGTACTAAACACATTGACATTAGATTTCATTATATTTGGGAATTGGTAGAAGAAAAAGTTATATCTCTGGAATATATTCCTACCGAAGATCAATGGTGATATTTTCACAAAACCTCTTGATAAAAGCAGGTTCAAAAATATAAAATTTGATCTTGGCATGTGCATTTTAAAATGATTATTTATGCCTACTTGTATCATAGTGTATATATTTGCTAGGTTGAATTCCAATCTTTGAATAAATTGCAAGAAATATTAATTTCTGGATTTTCTTCGACCTGTCATGAGTATACTCGACCAGTCGACCTTCGACCGATCGTAGATACCCACGACCAGTCGTAGATCTCAGGAACACTTAAAATTTGGAGATTTTGCTTTCTTCCTCATTTCGTTTTTCTTCTCTAAAGAGTTGTGCTTTGACTTGTCGAACCCACTGTTATTGTTCTTCAAGGTTAGTGTTTCATTTACGTTTTTCTTGCAAATTTGTGTCTAGATTGCTTTCGTTTCTAACTTGAAGCTTTCTATTTTGGATTTCATTGAGATTTGAGGTTTGGATTTTAAAAAATCTGTTTTGTGTAAACCCACTTCTCAATCCCTTGCAACTTCTTATTTCCTTGTTATTATTTTGTGTTGCATATGGCTTCTAGAGATAGAAAAACTACTTCCCGTGGTCCTTCTTCTTCCTCCAGATAGACCAAGTGTCATCTTCTTGTTCCCAATAATGATCCATCTTATGTTACGGACATTAGATCACGCAATATTATTGTTGAACATCCTGTTAATATTAATCATATTGCACCATTTGACATCCTTCCTATGCTTGAAGCTATAGGTTGGGTTAACTTATTACATTGGGGTGGGCTTGCATACCGGTCCATTGCCCAATCCATGTTTACATATATTAGTGACTTTTCACAGGATAATTTAACTTTTAAAATATCTACTAGTGAAGGGCCATTTGACATTGATCGTCATTTAATTTCAGCCCTCATGGACATTCTTGTGAATGATGAGGGTATTCCTATTCATAACTTGACTGATAAACCCTCAGTTTCTGAAAAACGCATGCTCACTAGAGACTTGTGCAACATGAATGTTCATTGAACTCGTAAAGGGAATGCGCTTCCCGCAAGGTATTTGTTACCCAAATACAGAATTCTCCACAGAATCTTTGTGTCTAATCTGTATCCTCGTTCGGGTAACAAAACTGACTTGACTTCGTTTATGGTTCGTGTTATTCATGTTGTTTCCGGTGGTACTCAGATTTGTTTACCATCCTTAATCTGTCATTTCATTCTTCAGTTTAGACTCCATCCTAGTCATAGTAACATTCCTTTTGGTTATTTAATAACTGTATTGGCTACACATATGTTAGTCGATATGCTGGTTAATGAGGCACCTATCCATCATCTGATTTTCAACAATTCTAATCTCAATAAGATGAAGCTGGAATTACTTCCTAAATAAGGTGGTGATGGTGGTGGTGGTCATAAAGAAGCTGGTGATGACATTAATATGGATGACATTTTTTAGAAACTAGATTCTGATTCAACAAATGATCCAGATTTTGAACCATCTGATTTTAATGCACGTCTGAGTGCATTGGAGGGTAAAGTTGAGAATATAAATGAAAAGATGGAAAACATGTCGGTTGCTCATGATTTACAATTCAAGTACATGCGCAAATATCTTAGGCGATTGAACAAAGGCATGCACCAACTTGATCCCTCTATTCCTGCTCCGTCATCTGGTTCTAGTTCTGATTAGTTTATATGGATTTTCTGGTCTGTAATAATCTTAAAACTTAGCACTAAATTGACTGATTTGGAATTGGATACTATTGTCTGATTAGTTTTATGCTGATTTTAAGTTGAATACTATCTGTTTTGCTGCTATAATCTCATGTTTATTTAGTTCTGCTTTTTTTATTTCCTTTGTCATATTGTGACAAAAAGGGGGAGAATGGTTTGTTCTTAATGATGATAATGGTTTATTCTTAATGATGTGATTGTGAGAGGAGTAGCACTGGTTATGTTACTCAGGGGGAGTAAGTGATGTTGATTCTTCGATGTTGATTTGATTATGAGAGGAGTAGTTGAATGTCGACTATTGAATATTAATTTGCAGGTAAGCCAGTTGATATTAACTGGTTTATGTTTCTTTAACCAGTTGTTCTACTTTATGTTTATCTTGGTTATGTGTTTTGTCACTAATTTGACAAAGGGGGAGATTGTAAGTGTTATAGTCTATATCCCTGCCGATTGTCAAATTTGTGATACCAAAATCACTGTTATATAACTTGCATAAGTGAAGCTCTCTCAAAGATCAACATTCTTGAACAAGTAAAGCTCACAACAAGCAAAGATCACAAGTACAAAGATCAACCTTGACTGCAAGTATTGCTCACAAGACAAGACTCAAGAATGCAAGACTTCAAGAAGAGTACAAGGCAATTCATAAAGAACTCAAGAGACTTTCAAGGCCGAGCTACGTCAAGATTTCAAGATTAAACTACATCAGATTGAACTACATCAAGACATCAAGGCTTAAACTTCAAGGTCACTTGTTCCTAATGTTTTCAATGTCCTTACTTCATGATTGGGGTTTGATTGACCATAGGTTGACCTTAGAAGTAGGCCATTTTAGATACATAAGTCATATGTATATGTCACTTGAGTTTGGGCAGTTCGAGGACTTGTCCTAGGCTTTCTTTGACTAGTCCTAGCTTTGCTTCGACCAGTCCAAGAAATTCCTCGATCAGTCGTGAGTTTGTTACAAAATTCGGATATTTTCAGTTAGCCTTCAACCAGTCCAGGAAATTCTTCGACCAGTCGAAGGAACAGTGTCGACTGCATCGTCGACCAGTCGAACGTCTTCGATTCAAAGTCCAGCGATTATTTACAGGGTCTTCGACCAGTCAAAGGAGACCTTTGACCAGTCAAAAGTGACCTACGACCAGTCGAAGGAGACCTTCGACCAGTCGTAGAACCGTCAAAGCTTATCGTGCCTGATTTTTTCAAATCTGTTACTTCTTCGACTAGTCGAAAAGCTCCCTAGACCAGTCGAAGACGCGATCTACTCACCTATAAATTGAGCACGAATCTCAGAAGAATGAGTGAATTAATTAATCCATTCAAGCCAATCTTCGTCAAACTTCTAAGAGATAATTCTGTGCTCCATCTAAGCTAAGTGTGCTTATTTTATATTCTCTTTCTTTAGCTTTATTTAATTGATTTTGTTTCTGCTATTCCAATCTAATTTGATAAGAGGAATTGTTATTCCCTTTCTTTGGAATCAAAATCAATTAAGGCAAGCCCTAGTTGGTTTAATTTAAAATCTATTAGAACTAGAACCATTGTAATTGAGTACTGGACATTGAACTTGGACATTCAATCATTTACTCTGATTTGGTTCTACCGGGCTGCTACAACGAAGGAGATAATCAGGTATTTTATATTTAATTATAAATTCCTTTCTATTTTGGTTTCTTTCAAGATTTGCCAGAAAAATCTTATTGTATTGGTTATCTGAGGAGAGCCAGGAAAACTCAGAAGTGGGGTTTTTTTTAATTGTGTAAGCCCACAGACAAAGACACAATTGTAAAGGTTTTAGGTGAACCTGTGAAAACTTATTTTGTTAGTGAATGCTAATATCCCCTGTGTGAGGATATTAGGAGTGGAGTAACATTCTGTGTGGCTGTTGTTTAACAGTTGGTGAACACACAGGCGAACCACTATAATCCCTTGTGTTGTGATTGAATGATTTACATTTCTAATCTTTAATTATTTATTTGTGGGATGTATGTATGGTGGTGAATGTTGTAATCATTTAATTCAAGCATTGTGGGAATTTTGTAATAATTTAGAATTTACTTTATACTATTCCTTTATCTGCTTGAAATTCAATTTCCTTTAAAAGTTGTTCCAGCAAGGTTGCCCTGCCATTTTTATGGTGTATGGCTGTCCCTAGAACATTACATTTGTGATTACAATTTATTTCAGTTTGTACTTAATTCTGTATTCCTCTTTGGTTTGAGATTTGATACAAAGATCTTTCTAGAAATAAGGTTGTCCTACCATAAACTCTGGTTTTTGGTGAAAGGTTGTCCTTAGAACAACATTTGTATCAACCTCTCAAGATCAGATTTTTGAGGTTGTTTTACTTTCTTGCATTGTGATTTATTTTGGCTATCATATTCTTTTTAATTCCGCTGTTATAAGTTTTATTTGGCATAGTCCTATTCAGCCCCCCTCTAGGACATAGCCTTTTCAGAATTGGATACCAAAAATATTTGGTTCTAACACTGTGGGCTCATAGGATGTCCTTGGGTGAGAGTCTCAGAACCCTTTTGGTACCAGGAGATGCTCTAACGTCTAGACTGAGTGGATACATGAGTGCACGAGTGCCGACTACCAGTAGGCTGCGTCTCCCACTGTGTTGTGGTCGGTTGGAAGGGAGTGTGGCCTTATCGGCCCAAGTGAGAGGGTTGTAAGCTAGGCTGAGTTTGACTAGCTTGCAAATGGGTCCGCTATCGATGAGCCAAGTATGTATTGGTAGACTACTGGTCAGGCAGATAGTGTGTCTCTTCTACTCGTTGGGCTATGCCACTAGGGAGGCGACAGTCAATGTGGAGTGTACTAGACCCCAGTGATATTGTCACGCCCCAAACTTAGAAACCGGGCTCACAAAATTCTCGATCGTCGAATCCGGTGCCAACAGCCTCCATAAAACCCCATTCTCGGCTCCCAGCGCCCATTCGCCAGGTTCCGATCCTGGGATGCTACGAGGAGGATTTTCAACATCAGTTTAATTCGTAATAAGCATAACCAAAGGCATAACTCACAAACAACAACCAAAACCTCCATCACATTTTCACTATGATCAAAAACTTTATAAGTACAATGAGCATAAAGGGAAATATAATGAGGATAGACAAAAAGCTCCAAGATGATCTGTTCTGTGCTCCTGCCTCAGCGCTGATGCTTCCCAACGTCACCTGCACGCAACGGTCGTGCATAAGCTTATAGAAAGCTTAGAGGATGGTGAAAGTGTGTGCGCAAGGTAGTAATGGAGTTATGCAGTATCAGAGTAATGCGGAACATATTGGTGAATCCATGAATATCGTTAGCTGTACCAAGGCTATGTGATACAAGGCGATGTCAGCCATACCATGGCCACGCGATGTAAATCATGAATGATGTCGGCCATACCAAAGCCATACAATGCAAGATGCAACTCAAGCATGCGAATCCTCATCTAAGTCCACATATCAATACGGCTCCAATCTGGAATATCACCGGGGTCTAGTACACTCTAAACCAGATTGCCGCCTGATCGCGCGCAATAAGGTAAGTGGACGAGATCTCACTATTCACCTGCCAATATCAGGCTCGGCTCGTCGATAGCATACTCATTCCTTGAGTTGGTCAACCTCAGCCTAGCTTTATCCCCTCCTCTCGGGCGGGTAAGGCTGCACCCCCTTCCAACCGACCACGACATAGTGGAAAGCGCAGCTGTCTGGTAATCGGCACTCGGCGCTCATGCACCCACTCGGTCTAGACGTTGGAGCAACCTCTTGGTACCATAAGGGTTTAGGGACTTTCATCCAGGGATATCTATAGCACCCCATGTAGAATAAGATTTTCGGTATCCAATCCTACCAACTACGATACGCCTGTGAAGGCTACGACCCTGATGTCGATAGGGCGTACGGTAATCATGTCACACAATGCGAAATGCATGAATCACACTATCCAGTCATGCAGCAATCCTGCGCGTATCGTGTACTCATGTGGGGCAACATCGCCTAACCGGGAGCCCCTAGATAATCTACCCGAAGGCATATGTTATGATCAGTCACTCCTCATATTAAGCATACATATGATGCGTATGATTATGAATCATGGAACTATACTAAACATGTTATATGGTGATGGATGCTGTTCATAACGAAGATGAGCCTAGACGGTTTATAAGTATGGCCTAACAATGGGCCCTAGGGAGAATTATAATGCGGACGTTTAACCAACATTATTCTTACAATGTGGACGTCAAACCAACATTGCTCCCAAGGCACAACTGTCATAAACATCATTACATAGAGCATGTCGGGATCACAAATTGCAATGGACCTTAGGTACATCCCATTGGGCCTTAAATACACCCAATGGGCTATATCACATGGGCCTTATATTCATCAAGTGGGCCATATCAATGGGCCACACCAATGGGCCTTATGTGCATTGCAATGGGCCATAACCCGTGGGCCTTAGAATGCATCAAAATGGGCCTCGTAACATAGGCCTTATATATATATATATATATATATCAAAGTGGGCCTCAAACATGGGCTACCACAGATAAATCAAGATGGGCCTCATCCACATACCAAGGTGGGGTCCACTTGAACTATGGATCTGGCTCATTCTTTAACTCATGCCATAAAATGAGCTTTTAAAATGGATGGACAGATTGGATGCAACCCATGCATCATGGTGGGGCCCATGAAAGCCCACCATCAGGTATATAATATAATATAATATATGTATATATATAATATATATACAATAATATATATATATATACACACACATGCACAACCCCACACGTACACACACGCATACACACACGCATGCACTCACATACACCCACCGTCCCCTGGATGGTGGGGATAGAATAAATACACCACTGTGGGCTCCACCGTCCAGGTGGACGGTGGAAATAAAACATATATATCATTGTGGGTCCCACGTGGGGCCCACTATAATGTTTATAAGCCATCTGACCCGTTGATAAGGTCCCACGGACCTGGCCGAATAGGAAAAACAAATTTCATCTTAATCCAAAACTTCTGTGGACCCAAAAAGGGTTTCAATGGCAGACCTTTAATCACAGCTGTTTCCTATGCTGTGGGCCACCTGAGCACTGGACTGGCCTGATTTTTGGAGGGGGCCCACTCCAGGGAGCGGCCCACCTAATGAACGGGTTGGATGACACATAAACATCATGGTGGGGCCCACGGCTAGAGCCGTGGGTTGCTGCCCATCCGCCTGTCAGGGGGCGCGGTGCCGCCATCGCTTTTCGATAGTAGCAGTGCCTACTGCTGCAGTACTTTCTCTGTTTTTTTTGTTTATCAGTGGTTTTTCACATTGGGGCCTACATCTAGAAGATCTAACCCATCCTTTGGATTCCACAGCTCATAACTGGTAATATGAGCCCAATATTGAAAGTATTTAAGTGTATAGAGACATCAGGGAAAGTTTCAATGGTGGAAAACACTGTTTTCCCTGTTATGGCCCACAGAATAATCAGAATGGCCTCATTTTTTGGCTCAACGCCTAAAATGAACCGAGGGATAGCATGGATGGCGTGGATTTTCTGTACACATCGAGGTGGGGCTGGTACATGGCCCACCCAAAAGCCAAAAAGGGCCAGCGCTATTGTGAGTACACCTCACTGTCGGTTCACACTTCAGTGAACACATCCAGCATCCCAGGGACACTGGACGGACCGTGTTCACAAAAACAAAAAAACAAGGTGGGTCCCACACCAACGTGGCCCATTTGATTTGGATGGATTTGATATTTGTGTTTCTTATCCTCTAGGCCCACTGGATGACCTAGATAAAATGGATGAATGGCACCGATTAAACGGCATGATCAAGGTGAGCCACACCGTTTGGGATGGGTGGACAGGATGGATGATATCATGCATCAAGATGGGCCATAAGACATTATACACAAGAGAGAGAGAGAGAGAGAGAGAACAGATGGGATGGAGGGGCCCCGCCACTATGGGCCCCTCTTTGATACAAAGCCTACATCAAGGTAGGTCCCACCATAAGTGGCCCTTAAATCACAAGACAAATAAAATAAGTGGAGATCCAAGATCACCCACCACTTTTTTCTTGCTCCCTTGGCTTCCTTTGCTCCTTAACTTCGATTCCAACAAAGGAGATGAGGTTTGGATGGTTGAGATGGAAGATGAGAGGGTGGAAAGTGGGCCACATACAAAGTTCTCTCTTGGGGAGGTTTGGGAGAGCTTGGACGTATGGTACTCTCTCTTGCTTGGGAGAGTGGTTTGAGAATGAGAGAGAGAGAGAGAGAGAGTTGAAAAGAGAGGGAGAGAGAGTGGTGATGGATGTGTATGAACCTTTTTTATTTTTGTGGCAAATGGTGTAAGAAAGGTATGGGTGCTGTAAGAAACTTTTGACTTTGGGGGTTGCTTGGAGAAGGATGAGAGGTGATGTGTACTTGACATGATGAGATTGATTGATGGATGATTAATGTGACAAGTCATAGAGATTCTTTCAGAATTCGCACGCACGGCATTTTCCTCGCATCGAACGCTGTCCCACATCTCCTGACCAGGGTATCGAATCGGCGCTCGAGTCGTAGCATCGGAACCGTGGCGACGGCGCAGTCGTGAGGGTACAAGTCTCAGCGGGTTGACGGCATGTGGATCAGGGTCGCGCGTAAATACTGGTTAAGAGTCAAAGGTTGCCGAAATTTGACCGGGAAGACCGCGGAAGCTTATGGAACGGTACGGTCTAGGATACGGGTCTTATAGCTTTCCCCTCCTAATAAAAATTTCATCCTCAAAATTTATATGATCATCGCAATTAGTCATAACTTATGAGGGAGAAGAAACATAACATCACTATATAAAATCAGAGGTACATACAAAATACCACACATGATCAATCATAAAAAATGTGGGGATAACGCTCTCGAATCTCGGCCTCACGCTCCCAGGAAGCCTCCTCAACAGAATGGTGACCCCATTGAACCTTCACCAATGGAATGACCTTGGTCCAGAGGACCTGCTCCTTCTGATCAAGGATACGGACTGGCTGCTCGATGTAAGAAGCATCCTCACGAACCTCCAGTGGCTGCCAGTCAATAACAGGAACTATGTCTGACCCACACATCCTCAACATAGAGACATGAAAAACGTTGTGGACGCTAGACAACTGAGATGGCAAGGCAAGCCGATAGGCCACGACGCCAACACGCCCAGTGATCTCAAAAGGTCCTATGAATCTCGGGTTCGCTCCAAATCGAACTACACCATTCATAGGCGAGACCTTGAGATACATATGTTCCCTTACATCAAACTCCAAGGGACTACGCCGACGATCAGCAAAACTCTTCTGTCGGCTCTAAGCTGTGCGCATCATGTGCCTGATGATATCGATAGTCTTTGACGTCTCCTGCACAAGCTCGGGACCTAGGAGACGGCGCTCTCCAGCCTCTTTCCATTAACTCGGTGATCTGCATGGTCTGCCATATAGTGTGTAACGCCCCAAACTTTTTAATACTCGAGTATTGAAAGTTCTCGAGCGTTACCTGAAATTTTACTTAAATATGCATGTGTACAATACCAATTCGACAATCCTAGCCTTACATCCTCGCCGTGGCACAAACCTAACCATTAGGAATAACCCTCATGCATAGATTAAGCCATCTAAGCGGTTGATTTTCAGGAAGGACCATCCATCGCATGATTTGACGAAGTACCTTCCCACGAAGGGCACGACGAATAACTCCCTATCCATAGTGATTTAGATATACATTCATTCATAAGAATTTCTTAGAAACGTGCCCATAACTATGTGGACCCATTGGATTTCCCAAGACTCACAGATCAGTAATAATTACGGAAATGCCATTGACCTGTACCCCTGAATTCTAATTCACATAGTTCTCATGATCCGTTTTATGTGAAATTTTATACCAGGCCTAATTATCATAAATTAACCGTACACTTCAAGCTTAAGTCCTTAGATCATAGTAAATTAACTACTTGACCTCTACATCCGTTCGTGTACTTATCAGATCAAAATTCTGATCCGTTCATCTTGTTCGCCATCTATGAATATGCTTAACTCACCATCAAAACTATCATCTGAGAAACTCACACATGTGAATAAGACACTTTAATCTGACTATACATATGCTCTACCCCTAATTACTCCAGAAACCCACTTTATGTCCATTCACTTACGGAACTGACCGTACATCCACCTATATACAATGTCTGAATGCTAATCATCAAGCTTCCTTATTTTTAGTGAGTCATTTGACTATCCATCATGTTTGGATCCGCCAAACGGGCCACGCGAACATTATGGTAAATCGGTCATCTTGAAGATCTCAGTTTATAGGCCCAAACCACCCGGTAACTTACCAATTAGGTGTGTACAAACATTATCTTGGAATCTTGAAGTGTGTTAGCCATTAAAAGAGTATCATGGTCATCCTTAGGAGATCGGAGCCCATACTAGACCAATAGAAAGAGGAGGTAAAATAAATTATGCTCGTCAAATTTCAAGATATTTGGACGGTACAACCCAATGCAACAGGCAGCAGAAGACGGTTAGAAAACTAATGGAAAAGTTGTAAATAATAAAGGTATGATGCATGGCAAGTTATGTGAGATTTTTCAACGGTGAACACCCTCCTGACTCGTTGGTGAATCTTGTGGCCCACCTTAAGATCTGATCTATTTCAGATTTGGGGCCATGGGTCAACACAATCTGGTTAAAGCGGTGAAGGGAATGGATCCCCTGAAGTCATCACAAGTGGACCCCACTAAATTCCCAACAAGCATGCGGAACGTTCGCCGGTGGGCGGTGAAAACGTTAAAACAAAGGGACTCATCCCATCTTCCCGTCTTTGATGTGGACCATCCGATTGTCCGATCGACCCCAAACTTCAGCCACGACCTAGCACCCTCACACAGAACAAATGAACGGTGTGGATCTCAAACGGCTGCCACAAGTGGGCCCACCAACCATCATAGACTCTAACAAAATCCGGGTCGTCTCCCGCAGCAACAGTGAAACCGCACTCTTCGTCCGCTGGGACGATTGGTGGCCCACCACGGGTGATCTGCAGGGAGATCCAAACCGTTCATGAGGTTGGCCATCCAAGACCGACCTAAGCCACGTCAGTTGACACACGTGGGTGCGCATGCGAGCAAATAGCAGCCGTTCTCCTTTCGGTGACGAAAACGGTAGCTGCGTAAGGTCTTTGGATGTTCTTCTTGCTACGTAAACGAATCTACGCGGAGAAGCTTCTGGGCGTCAGGCAGGCTATAAATAGGACCCGCCGTCCCACAAGGAAAGAAAAACAAGAAAGAGAAACGAGAAAGCGAGAGAGAGAGAGAGATCCGCCGGTTGTCGTCAGACCCGCTGCCTTCCAGCGGAGGAAGAAGGAAAGAAGAAGAAAGAAAGAAAGAAAGGAAAGAAAAGAAAAGAAGAAGCAAAGAAAAGAGAAGAAAAGGAGGCCGTCCAGCAAGGAAGGAAGGAAAGAAAAGAAAAGAGAAGAAAAGAGAAAGAGGAAGAAAGGGTAGAGTCCGACTGAGTCGACTCAGGGTGACTCAGTGAGTCAACTCGCGGATTTGGGCTGACTCAACAGGTAAAATTTAGTATTACTAATCAAGATTTCGGGAAAACGCTCATCATTAATAACCCCATACTAGGTTAAGGCCTAATATCATTATCCTTCTATGCCTAAACCTAAATTCTAGGCAAAAATCCTAACCTTTTGAATTGTTTTTAGAATTTAATCCCTTGACATAAAAACAAGAACAAGTGAGCGCGATTCGACATCAAAGGTGAGGGTTTTATCCTTTAAGCTTACAGTAACTTAAGTTGATTTATCTATCATGCTTTTACATGTCTTTCTGTATTTTATCTGTCTTCATATTATTTTATCTTGGCTTTTATACATGCTTTCATGAATTTATTATTGGCTTTACATGTATTCCTTTCATACATCAATTTGAATCTTCCATATTATTATATGTTTCACCATCAATTATGGCTTTTTCGTGCCTTTCACGATATGAATTATCATGTATTCTATGTTTATTTGTCCATTGGGAATTATCTCATCAATTGATTATTGGCCCTTTTGGGATTATAACATGATGTCAAATACAAGAGAATTTCTCTGAATTTATGTGAGGCCATGGGTACAAGCCTTGCCCTTGCCTTATCCATTATTGAGTTGGATCTGCCACTCGTCCTTATATTTGAGTTGGTTATGCCACTCGTTGTTTTATTTTGGTTAGCTCTGCCACTCTCTTTTTGTTGAGTTGACCCTTGTCACTCTTCTCTTGTTATATTGGCCATTGCCACTTTTGCTGAGTTGACCATTGTCACTCTTCTCTTATTATATTGGTCTTGTGCCATCTATCTTTAAAGGCATGGGCATGTGTTTTGTTATTCCAGAACCTTCATGATTCAGTTTATATTCTTCATGATTCAGCTATATTCTCTATAAGTGCAAGTGATGTGTTATGAGGTATCACAACTAGTGAATCAATTATCTTACCATGGACGTAATGCGTTACGGGTAGCGGCCCTCTTGGTCGGCACGTAATTCTGTGGGTTGGGTGGCGTGGTGCACAATCGATGTATGTAAATCGGCATACGTGTTACATCAACTTTTCGGGATTGGATGTCGCAATTAGTCGCTCCATGAACACATCTTGTTACGTAAATCCCCCAACCGCGTGTTGTGTTGCCTTGATATGTTCGCATAAATTCACGCTAGCGTTGACCATGCCGGCGAATATCCGTAGTTATGGGATGCGGGTCGAGCCGGATTTCCTATGAATTATATTCCACATTGTGACAATCACTATGTATGATGAGACGCACTCACTATGCTAGGCATGCATCTCATGTAGATTGTTTGCGCATTATGATATCCTCGTATTAGTGGACTACGGGACATATCCGAACATTTTTCATTACTTATTATGAATCTCTTGAGTTATTGTTAATCTTAAAGGATGACCTTTACTATGAGTAGGGCATTGACCCTCTCCCAACCGTACAGTTGATGCAGGTGACGTACGGAGTGAAGACTTAGAGAACTACTTCCCTATAGAAGATTACGCTGAAAGAATGTGAAGATAAATTATTTACTTAGTTTTATACTTCCGCTATGAACTCTGATGTTGTAATAAACCTCTCATTATGAGGCCTTGGTTATTCCTTTTTACTCTAATGATATATAATCAATACAGTTAATTTCTCTCTTGTGAATGTTACCTTCATGAACGTATCTGGATGTGATTAAATAAACCAAACGAAAAAAAATAGGGTGCGATTTCAGAGCATCCAATTTATTCATTATTAACACCCGGTTTCCTCGGGCACAAGTACAAACTCTGGCCGTGAAAATTTCAGGCTGTTACAGTTGGTATCAGAGCCCAAGAATGAGATTAACTAGACATGAGGGAGTGGACCACCATAAACTTTTAAGACCTATAAATAGATACATACACTCAACAGATTTCTAAAGGAGATGAAGAATAAGAAACCACAATTAGGTCCCCCCAATTGGAAAAGTTAAGTTAGACATGAATTTAGAAATTATGAATCTAGGTCCCCATCAACCTTCTTATAAAAATTTCAAATCCATTGTCGACTAGTTGGTTAGGATACCCGGCTTTCATCCAGTTGGTCCGGGTTCGAAATCCAGTAACTAAACCATACTCAGGTGAGGCTTGCGCGAGTTAATTCAAATAACAGAGCTTCGGGGGGTCGAGATTTTTGTTTAAGGGGGGTAGGCAGTAGCGTCCCAAAAAATAAAAAATAAAAAATAAAAAATAAAAAAATTCATATGGCCAACTATACGTGCACTTAGAACCTACACATATCTAGCTTACGAATAGTATATGGAAAACCTAGATGTAATGAATCACAAGAATGATAAAAGTAAGATTAGGTAGTGCATCCGATAATCAAGTACACAGTGAAAGCTTAATAAGACCATGTAAAATTATACTTTATGAGAATATAGGATTCGTGATATTTCCTGCGAGTTTAGAATAACCGAGGTTATGGACTGATGGAACTATACTTGCGTGAAAATTACGAGGTTTGACTCAAATTCTAAATCCTAGAAAATCTCAAAAGGGTTCTGATGCTCTGATCAAGCAATGGATCGAGATTCGACGGGATTACGAGTTGATACCAGTAAATCCTCTGTAATGCGCAGACAAAGGACCTGTGTATCGGGCTCGAACCTACTACAACCATTTATCCATATCACCTAGAACACAGGATATTAGGAATCCTTAGAGACATAAGATGACTTTTAAATTAAAAGTACTAAATTTTGGGGGCGAAATTATGTTTAAGGGGGGTAGATTGTAATGCCTCGAACTTTTCAATACTCGAGTATTGAAAGTTCTTGAGCGTTACCCGAAATTTTACTTATATGTGCATGTGTACGATACCAATTCGACAATCCTAGCCTTACATCCTCGCCCTGGCACAAACCTAACCATTAGGAATGACCCTCATGCATAGATTAAGCCATCTAAGCGGTTGATTTTCAGGAAGGACCATCCATCGCATGATTTGACGAAGTACCTTCCCACGAAGGGCACGACGAATAACTCCCTATCCGTAGTGATTTAGATATACATTCATTCATAAGAATTTCTTAGAAATGTGCCCATAACTATGTGGACCCATTGGATTTCCCAAGACTCACAGATCAGTAATAATTACGGAAATGCCATTGACCTGTACCCCTGAATTCTAATTCACATAGTTCTCATGATCCGTTTTATGTGAAATTTTATACCAGGCCTAATTATCATAAATTAACCGTACACATCAAGTTTAAGCCCTTAGATCATAGTAAATTAACTACTTGACCTCTACATCCGTTCGTGTACTTATCAGATCAAAATTCTGATCCGTTCATCTTGTTCGCCATCTATGAATATGCTTAACTCACCATCAAAACTATCATCTGAGAAACTCACACATGTGAATAAGACACTTTAATCTGACTATACATATGCTCTACCCCTAATTACTCCAGAAACCCACTTTATGTCCATTCACTTACGGAACTGACCGTACATCCACCTATATACAATGTCTGAATGCTAATCATCAAGCTTCCTTATTTTTAGTGAGTCATTTGACTATCCATCATGTTTGGATCCGCCAAACGGGCCACGCGAACATTATGGTAAATCGGTCATCTTGAAGATCTCAGTTTATAGGCCCAAACCACCCGGTAACTTACCAATTAGGTGTGTACAAACATTATCTTGGAATCTTGAAGTGTGTTAGCCATTAAAAGAGTATCATGGTCATCCTTAGGAGATCGGAGCCCATACTGGGCCAATAGAAAGAGGAGGTAAAATAAATTATGCTCGTCAAATTTCAAGATATTTGGACGGTACAACCCAATGCAACAGGCAGCAGAAGACGGTTAGAAAATTAATGGCAAAGTTGTAAATAACAAAGGTATGATGCATGGCAACTTACGTGAGATTTTTCAACGGTGAACACCCTCCTGACTCGTTGGTGAATCTTGTGGCCCACCTTAAGATCTGATCTATTTCAGATTTGGGGCCATGGGTCAACACAATCTGGTTAAAGCGGTGAAGGGAATGGATCCCCCGGAAGTCATCACAAGTGGACCCCACTAAATTCCCAACAAGCATGCGGAACGTCCGCCGGTGGGCGGTGAAAACGTTAAAACAAAGGGACTCATCCCATCTTCCCGTCTTTGATGTGGACCATCCGATCGTCCGATCGACCCCAAACTTCAACCACGACCTAGCACCCTCTCACAGAACAAATGAACTGTGTGGATCTGCCAAAGGGCTACCACAAATGGGCCCACCAACCATCACAGACTCTAACAAAATCCGGGTCGTCTCCCGCAGCAACAGTGAAACCGCACTCTTCATCCGCTGGGACGATTGGTGGCCCACCACGGGTGATCTGCAGGGAGATCCAAACCGTTCATGAGGTTGGCCATCCAAGACCGACCTAAGCCACATCAGTTGACACACGTGGGTGCGCATGCGAGCAAATAGCAGCCGTTCTCCTTTCGGTGACGAAAACGGTAGCTGCGTAAGGTCTTTGGATGTTCTTCTTGCTGCGTAAACGAAGCTACGCGGAGAAGATTCTGGGCGTCAGGCAGGCTATAAATAGGACCCGCCGTCCCACAAGGAAAGAAAAATAAGAAAGAGAAACAAGAAAGCGAGAGAGAGAGAGATCCGCCGGTTGTCGTCAGACCCGCTGCCTTCCAGCGAAGGAAGAAGGAAAGAAGAAGAAAGAAAGAAAGAAAGGAAAGAAAAGAAAAGAAGAAGCAAAGAAAAGAGATGAAAAGGAGGCCGTCCAGCAAGGAAGGAAGGAAAGAAAAGAAAAGAGAAGAAAAGAGAAAGAGGAAGAAAGGGTAGAGTCCGACTGAGTCGACTCAGGGTGACTCAGTGAGTCAACTCGCGGATTTGGGCTGACTCAACAGGTAAAATTTAGTATTACTAATCAAGATTTCGGGAAAACGCTCATCTATTAATAACCCCATACTAGGTTAAGGCCTAATATCATTATCCTTCTAAGCCTAAACCTAAATTCTAGACAAAAATCCTAACCTTTTGAATTGTTTTTAGAATTTAATCCTTGACATAAAAACAAGAACAAGTGAGCGCGATCCGACATCAAAGGTGAGGGTTTTATCCTTTAAGCTTACAGTAACTTAAGTTGATTTATCTATCATGCTTTTGCATGTCTTTCTGTATTTTATCTGTCTTCATATTATTTTATCTTGGCTTTTATACATGCTTTCATGAATTTATTATTGGCTTTACATGTATTCCTTTCATACATCAATTTGAATCTTCCATATTATTATATGTTTCACCATCAATTATGGCTTTTTCGTGCCTTTCACGATATGAATTATCATGTATTCCATGTTTATATGTCCATTGGGAATTATCTCATCAATTGATTATTGGCCCTTTTGGGATTATGACATGATGTCAAATACAAGAGAATTTCTCTGAATTTATGTGAGGCCATGGGTACAAGCATTGCCCTTGCCTTATCCATTATTGAGTTGGATCTGCCACTCGTCCTTATATTTGAGTTGGTTATGCCACTCGTCGTTTTATTTTGATTGGCTCTGCCACTCTCTTTTTGTTGAGTTGACCCTTGTCACTCTTCTCTTGTTATGTTGGCCATTGCCACTTTTGCTGAGTTGACCATTGTCACTCTTCTCTTATTATATTGGTCTTGTGCCATCTATCTTTAAAGGTATGGGCATATGTTTTGTTATTCCAGAACCTTCATGATTCAGTTTATATTCTTCATGATTCAGCTATATTCTCTATAAGTGCAAGTGATGTGTTATGAGGTATCACAACTAGTGAATCAATTATCTTACCATGGACGTAATGCGTTATGGGTAGCGGCCCTCTTGGTCGGCACGTAATTCCGTGGGTTGGTTGGCGTGGTGCACAATCGATGTATGTAAATCGGCATACGTGTTACATCAACTTTTCGAGATTGGATGTCGCAATTAGTCGCTCCATGAACACATCGTGTTACAAAAATCCCCCAACCGCGTGTTGTGTTACCTTGAGATGTTCGTATAAATCCACGCTAGCGTTGGCCATGCCGGCGAATATCCGTAGTTATGGGATGCGGGTCGAGCCGGATTTCCTATGAATTATATTCCACATTGTGACGATCACTATGTATGATGAGCCGCACTCACTATGCTAGGCATGCATCTCATGTAGATTGTTTGCGCATTATGATATCCTCGTATTAGTGGACTACGGGACATATCCGAACATTTTTCATTACTTATTATGAATCTCCTGAATTATTGTTAATCTTAATGGATGACCTTTACTATGAGTAGGGCATTGACCCTCTCCCAACCGTACATGCTTGATGCAGGTGACGTGCACGGTGAAGACTTAGAGAACTACTTCCCTATAGAAGATTACGCTGAAAGAATGTGAAGATAAATTATTTACTTAGTTTTATACTTCCGCTATGAACTCTGATGTTGTAATAAACCTCTCATTATGAGGCCTTGGTTATTCCTTTTTACTCTAATGATATATAATCAATACAGTTAATTTTTCTCTTGTGAATGTTACCTTCATGAACGTATCTGGATGTGATTAAATAAACGAAACGAAAAAAAAAATAGGGTGCTATGTCAGAGCATCCAGTTTATTCATTATTAACACCCGGTTTCCTCGAGCATGAGTACAAACTCTGGCCGTGAAAATTTTGGGCTGTTACAGTTGGTATCAGAGCCCAAGAATGAGATTAACTAGGCCTGAGGGAGTGGACCACCATAAACTTTTAAGACCTATAAATAGATACATACACTCAACAGATTTCTAAAGGAGATGAAGAATAAGAAACCACAATTAGGTCCCCCCAATTGGAAAAGTTAAGTTAGACATGAATTTAGAAATTATGAATCTAGGTCCCCATCAACCTTCTATAAAAATTTCAAATCCATTGTCGACTAGTTGGTTAGGATACCCGGCTTTCATCCAGTTGGTCCAGGTTCGAAATCCAGTAACTAAACCATACTCAGGTGAGGCTTGCGCGAGTTAATTCAAATAACAGAGCTTCGAGGGGTCGAGATTTTTGTTTAAGGGGGGTAGGCAGTAGCGTCCCAAAAAATTAAAAAAATAAAAATAAAAATAAAATTCATATGGCCAACTATACGTGCACTTAGAACCTACACATATCTAGCTTACGAATAGTATATGGAAAACCTAGATGTAATGAATCACAAGAATGATAAAAGTAAGATTAGGTAGTGCATCCGATAATCAAGTACACAGTGAAAGCTTAATAAGACCATGTAAAATTATACTTTACGAGAATATAGGATTCGTGATATTTCCTGCGAGTTTAGAATAACCGAGGTTATGGACTGATGGAACCATACTTGCGTGAAAATTACGAGGTTTGACTCAAATTCTAAATCCTAGAAAATCTCAAAAGGGTTCTGATGCTCTGATCAAGCAATGGATCGAGATTCGACGGGATTACGAGTTGATACCAGTAAATCCTCTGTAATGCGCAGACAAAGGACCTATGTATCGGGCTCGAACCTACTACAACCATTTATCCATATCACCTAGAACACAGGATATTAGGAATCCTTAGAGACATGAAAGATGACTTTTAGATTAAAAGTACTAAATTTCGGGGGCAAAATTATGTTTAAGGGGGGTAGATTGTAACGCCCCGAACTTTTCAATACTCGAGTATTGAAAGTTCTCGAGCGTTACCTGAAATTTTACTTATATGTGCATGTGTACGATACCAATTCGACAATCCTAGCCTTACATCCTCGCCCTGGCACAAACCTAACCATTAGGAATGACCCTCATGCATAGATTAAGCCATCTAAGCGGTTGATTTCCAGGAAGGACCATCCATCGCATGATTTGACGAAGTACCTTCCCACGAAGGGCACGACGAATAACTCCCTATCCGTAGTGATTTAGATATACATTCATTCATAAGAATTTCTTAGAAACGTGCCCATAACTATGTGGACCCATTGGATTTCCCAAGACTCACAGATCAGTAATAATTACGGAAATGCCATTGACCTGTACCCCTGAATTGTAATTCACATAGTTCTCATGATCCGTTTTATGTGAAATTTTATACCATGCCTAATTATCATAAATTAACCGTACACATCAAGTTTAAGCCCTTAGATCATAGTAAATTAACTACTTGACCTCTACATCCGTTCGTGTACTTATCAGATCAAAATTCTGATCCGTTCATCTTGTTCGCCATCTATGAATATGCTTAACTCACCATCAAAACTATCATCTGAGAAACTCACACATGTGAATAAGACACTTTAATCTGACTATACATATGCTCTACCCCTAATTACTCCAGAAACCTACTTTATGTCCATTCACTTACGGAACTGACCGTACATCCACCTATATACAATGTCTGAATGCTAATCATCAAGCTTCCTTATTTTTAGTGAGTCATTTGACTATCCATCATGTTTGGATCCGCCAAACGGGCCACGCGAACATTATGGTAAATCGGTCATCTTGAAGATCTCAGTTTATAGGCCCAAACCACCCGGTAACTTACCAATTAGGTGTGTACAAACATTATCTTGGAATCTTGAAGTGTGTTAGCCATTAAAAGAGTATCATGGTCATCCTTAGGAGATCGGAGCCCATACTGGACCAATAGAAAGAGGAGGTAAAATAAATTATGCTTGTCAAATTTCAAGATATTTGGACGATACAACCCAATGCAACAGGCAGCAGAAGACGGTTAGAAAACTAATGGCAAAGTTGTAAATAACAAAGGTATGATGCATGGCAACTTACGTGAGATTTTTCAACGGTGAACACCCTCCTGACTCGTTGGTGAATCTTGTGGCCCACCTTAAGATCTGATCTATTTCAGATTTGGGGCCATGGGTCAACACAATCTGGTTAAAGCGGTGAAGGGAATGGATCCCCCGGAAGTCATCACAAGTGGACCCCACTAAATTCCCAACAAGCATGCGGAACGTCCGCCGGTGGGCGGTGAAAACGTTAAAACAAAGGGACTCATCCCATCTTCCCGTCTTTGATGTGGACCATCCGATCGTCCGATCGACCCCAAACTTCAACCACGACCTAGCACCCTCACACAGAACAAATGAACTGTGTGGATCTGCCAAAGGGCTACCACAAATGGGCCCACCAACCATCACAGACTCTAACAAAATCCGGGTCGTCTCCCGCAGCAACAGTGAAACCGCACTCTTCATCCGCTGGGACGATTGGTGGCCCACCACGGGTGATCTGCAGGGAGATCCAAACCGTTCATGAGGTTGGCCATCCAAGACCGACCTAAGCCACGTTAGTTGACACACGTGGGTGCGCATGCGAGCAAATAGCAGCCGTTCTCCTTTCGGTGACGAAAACGGTAGCTGCGTAAGGTCTTTGGATGTTCTTCTTGCTGCGTAAACGAAGCTACACGGAGAAGCTTCTGGGCGTCAGGCAGGCTATAAATAGGACCCGCCATCCCATAAGGAAAGAAAAACAAGAAAGAGAAACGAGAAAGCGAGAGAGAGAGAGATCCGCCGGTTGTCGTCAGACCCGCTGCCTTCCAGCAGAGGAAGAAGGAAAGAAGAAGAAAGAAAGAAAGAAAGGAAAGAAAAGAAAAGAAGAAGCAAAGAAAAGAGAAGAAAAGGAGGCCGTCCAAAGAAGGAAGGAAGGAAAGAAAAGAAAAGAGAAGAAAAGAGAAAGAGGAAGAAAGGGTAGAGTCCGACTGAGTCGACTCAGGGTGACTCAGTGAGTCAACTCGCGGATTTGGGCTGACTCAACAGGTAAAATTTAGTATTACTAATCAAGATTTCGGGAAAACGCTCATCTATTAATAACCCCATACTAGGTTAAGGCCTAATATCATTATCCTTCTAAGCCTAAACCTAAATTCTAGACAAAAATCCTAACCTTTTGAATTGTTTTTAGAATTTAATCCCTTGACATAAAAACAAGAACAAGTGAGCGCGATCCGACATCAAAGGTGAGGGTTTTATCCTTTAAGCTTACAGTAACTTAAGTTGATTTATCTATCATGCTTTTGCATGTCTTTCTGTATTTTATCTGTCTTCATATTATTTTATCTTGGCTTTTATACATGCTTTCATGAATTTATTATTGGCTTTACATGTATTCCTTTCATACATCAATTTGAATCTTCCATATTATTATATGTTTCACCATCAATTATGGCTTTTTCGTGCCTTTCACGATATGAATTATCATGTATTCCATGTTTATATGTCCATTGGGAATTATCTCATCAATTGATTATTGGCCCTTTTGGGATTATGACATGATGTCAAATACAAGAGAATTTCTCTGAATTTATGTGAGGCCATAGGTTCAAGCCTTGCCCTTGCCTTATCCATTATTGAGTTGGATCTGCCACTCGTCCTTATATTTGAGTTGGTTATGCCACTCGTCGTTTTATTTTGGTTGGCTCTGCCACTCTCTTTTTGTTGAGTTGACCCTTGTCACTCTTCTCTTGTTATGTTGGCCATTGCCACTTTTTCTGAGTTGACCATTGTCACTCTTCTCTTATTATATTGGTCTTGTGCCATCTATCTTTAAAGGCATGGGCATGTGTTTTGTTATTCCAGAACCTTCATGATTCAGTTTATATTCTTCATGATTCAGCTATATTCTCTATAAGTGCAAGTGATGTGTTATGAGGTATCACAACTAGTGAATCAATTATCTTACCATGGACGTAATGCGTTACGGGTAGCGGCCCTCTTGGTCGGCACGTAATTCCGTGGGTTGGTTGGCATGGTGCACAATCGATGTATGTAAATCGGCATAAGTGTTACATCAACTTTTCGGGATTGGATGTCGCAATTAGTCGCTCCATGAACACATCGTGTTACGTAAATCCCCCAACCTCGTGTTGTGTTGCCTTGATATGTTCGCATAAATCCACGCTAGCGTTGGCCATGCCGGCGAATATCCGTAGTTATGGGATGCGGGTCGAGCCGGATTTCCTATGAATTATATTCCACATTGTGACGATCACTATGTATGATGAGCCGCACTCACTATGCTAGGCATGCATCTCATGTAGATTGTTTGCGCATTATGATATCCTCGTATTAGTGGACTACGGGACATATCCGAACATTTTTCATTACTTATTATGAATCTCCTGAATTATTGTTAATCTTAAAGGATGACCTTTACTATGAGTAGGGCATTGACCCTCTCCCAATCGTACAGTTGATGCAGGTGACGTATGGAGTGAAGACTTAGAGAACTACTTCCCTATAGAAGATTACGCTGAAAGAATGTGAAGATAAATTATTTACTTAGTTTTATACTTCCGCTATGAACTCTGATGTTGTAATAAACCTCTCATTATGAGGCCTTGGTTATTCATTTTTACTCTAATGATATATAATCAATATCGTTAATTTTTCTCTTGTGAATGTTACCTTCATGAACGTATCTGGATGTGATTAAATAAACCAAACGAAAAAAAATAGGGTGCGATTTCAGAGCATCCAGTTTATTCATTATTAACACCCGGTTTCCTCAGGCACGAGTACAAACTCTGGCCGTGAAAATTTCGGGCTGTTACATAGTGCCTCAAAAGGAGCCATGTCACTGGTCTCCTGATAGCTGTTGTTGTATGCGAACTCAACCAATTGCAGATGCTCATCCCAGTTACCCCCGAAATCAATCGCACAGGCTCGAAGCATATCCTCAAAGATCTGGTTGACCCTCTCGGTCTGGCCATCGGTCTGCGGATGGTATGTAGTGCTAAGCTGCAAATCAGTCCCCATCGCTCTCTAGAAGCTCCCCCAAAACTGAGACATGAACCTCGAATCTCGGTCAGAAACGATCGAGACTGGAACGCCATGTAGTCTCACAACCTCCTCGATAAATAACATCGTAAGCTAGTCCATAGACCAAGTCGCACGCATCACGAGAAAATGTGCCGACTTCGTCAGACGATCCACAACAACCCAAATGGCGTCATGACCGTGCTAAGTCTTCGGCAAGCCTATAATGAAATCTGTCGACACGTGCTCCCACTTCCACATCGGGACGCTCAACGACAGCAATAGACTAGGGGGTCTCTAATGATCGTCCTTGACACGCTGGCATGTGTCACATTCGGCCACAAAACTGGCAATCTGGTGCTTCATCCCCGCCCAAAAATACTGTCGGCTCATGTCACGGTACATCTTCGTCGAGCCAGGGTGGATAGAAAATCGCGATCGATGTGCCTCGCTCATAAGATCTCTGTGTAACTCAAGAATATCTGGGACACATAATCAGCCTCTGAAGCGAAATCCACCATCTGTACCAATCTGTCAATCTGCCTAACTCTCAGATGTTGCTTCCGCCATATAATTTTGCAACGACTCATCAGCCTACTGAGCCTCGATCACCCTTGCGACAAGAGAGAGTTGAATCAACAAGCTCGATAACTGCATGATAAAAGACTGCAAGCCGAACTTAAAATTATACTCTGTGATATCCTCATGCATCCTCCACTCTCGGATCATCGTATGCGCCACCAGGCCTCGTGGCTAACAGCTAAGGGCATTTGCCACCACGTTCGCCTTACCCGAGTGGTAGTGAAGATCGAAATCGTAGTCTTTTAGGAGCTCCATCCAGCACCTCTGCCTCATATTCAACTCAGATTGCGAGAAGAGGTACTTCAAGCTCTTGTGGTCAGAGAAGAGCTCAAACCTGACCCCATGGAGATAGTGTCTCCACACCTTCAGTGCGAAGATAACTACAGCCAGCTCTAAATCATGCGTGGGGTAGTTCAGCTCATGGATCTTGAGCTGGCGAGACGCGAAGGCTACTGGTCTCCCATGCTGCATAAGGACAGCACCCAAACCAATATGCGAGGCATTAGTAAATACAATAAATCCGTCACTCCCAAAGGGAAGAGTGAGGACAGGAGAGGATGTCATACGGTCCTTTAACTCCATAAATGCTCGCTCGCAGGCGTAACTCCAAATAAACTCTGTCCCCTTCCGAATCAACCTGGTCAGCGGGGCTGCAATACGAGAGAAGCCCTCAATGAAACGCCGGTAATAGCCCGCCAAACCAAGGAAACTGTGGATCTCTGACAAAGTCATGGGTTGGCCCCACTGACGCACTGCCTCAACCTTCGAGGGGTCCATTGCGACGCCCTCTCTCGTCACCACGTGACCGAGGAACTTCACCTCCTCCTGCTAGAACTCACACTTCTCTAGCTTTGCATACAGCTGGTGTGCGCGGAGGGTCTGCAACGTAACCTCCAGATGCTGCTCGTGCTCCTCACGGGTCCTCGAATAGATCAGAATGCCGTCGATGAAGACTACAACAAACTGATTGAGATAAGGGCAGAAGACCTCGTTCATCAACTGCATGAAGACTGCGGGTACATTGGTCAATCCGAAGGACATGACCTGGAACTCAAAATGACCGTAGCGCGTCCTGAATGCTGTCTTGGGAATGTCCTCCTCTCGAACCCGAATCTGATGATAACCGAAACTCAGGTCAATCTTTGAAAAGAACTATGTACCCTGCAGCTGATCAAACAAATCATCAATCCTCAGGAGCGGGTACTTGTTCTTGATCGTGACTTTGTTGAGCTCGCGGTAGTCTACGCAGAGTCTCAACCAGCTATCCTTCTTCTTCACAAAGAGTACCGGCACTCCCCACGGCAAACTGCTCGGACGGATAAACCCCAACTCGCGCAACTCGTCCAACTGCTTTTGCAGTTCCCGCAATTCCAACGGTGCCATACGATACGGGGCCTTCGAGATAGGCACGGTACCGGGTACAAGATCAATCTGAAACTTGGTGAGTCGGTGAGGCGGTAATCCCAGAATCTCCTGGAATACATTGGGAAAGTCGCAAACAACAGGCAACTGGTCGATGCTCTCCGCTATGGGCTCCTTTATGGCACACGATAGCATACAAGACAACGGATCTCCTCTGGGCTCTGCAATGAACTGGAATTGCGGCACGCCGGGCATACAGAATGTGACTGTCCTCGCGGAGCAGTCCAAGATGGCGTGGTACTCGGCAAGCCAATCCATGCCCAAGATAACATCGAAGTCTGATATCAGCAGCATGTACAAGTCGGTGAGCAAGAAAATCTCTCCCACTAGCACGAGACAAGACGAACAAAAGCAGCCTAATACTATAGTCTTCCCCAAAGGCGTCGATACAGTTAACCCCACTCGAGCAGACTCTGTCAGTAATCCAGTCGAATGGCAGAATTCCTCGGACATAAACGAGTACGAAGCACAGGAATCAAATAAAACTCGATCAATGCATGCAGAGACTGGAAGTATACTCTCAATGACTCCTCCAGATGACTGAGGATCTAGCTGGGACGCGTAGAATCTAGCCTGAGCAGGCTGGGGAGGTGCTTGTCCCCTCTGAGCGTGCTGCTACTGGGGTCGCTGAGGCGGTCGAAACTGCTGCCTCTGCTACTGCGGCCTCGGAGGCTAGTGCTAATGCTGCTGCTGAGGTGGCCTCAGTGGTGGGGGTTGTTGTCGCTACTGCTGTGGGGGTCTCTACTACTGTTGTGGACCTCTCGGCTGCTGCTACTGCTGTGGGGGCCTCTGCTGCTGCTGTTGGGGATGGGGACACTCCCACATACGGTGCCCCGTCGCACCGCACCCAAAACATGTGCCGGTAAACTGCCTCGGAGGTGGTGCTAGAAGTGGTGCTGGTGTTTGGAAGGCTGGGCGACCTATGTACCTCTGCTACTATGGTCAACGCTGCTGCGAGTCACCAGAAGGAGCGTGCCTCTTTCGGTCTCTCCTCTCACCACGATCAGACTGAGAATCAGCCCACTCAGCCTAAAAAATTTATGCCTTCTGAACCACTCCCTCGAAAGTCGGGAGCTCGTGCCCAATAACACGGCCTCAAAGACTGTAACACAAAGCGTCCTCGAAGCGGCGGGCTCTCCGCAACTCATCATCTAGACAGTGCTACGAAACAGGCCGCATACTGAGCCACAGTCATATCACCCTGCACCAAGGCCTCAAACTCTAACGCTCGCTGTCGTCGGATGTGATCAGGAAAATACTGTCGGTCAAACTGATCTACAAAATCCTCCCATGTCCACATAAAATCGGTGCCTGCTGCTAGGGAGATTGATGTCCACCAATGCTCAGCCTCTCCATGGAGAAGAAATACTGCTAATCGGACTCACCGCTCGATCGTGCATCCCATCATATCAAATATCTTCTCCACATCGGCGCACCATCTCTCAGCTACCGTCGGGTCTGGCTCGCCCTAGAAACGTGGGGGATCGAGTCATCGAAAATCTCGAAGAAGGGAACTCGCACGATCCTGCTTTGCCTGGGCTGGAGAAATGACGGGGTGTCTGCCCTATCCCTGAAGTGCGACCGTCACAGCCTGTAGTATCTGTTGTAACTGGAAGGCGCTCAGGATACGGTCGGATCCGCACCGGTTTCTGGTGGGGGAGCTGCATCCATAGGCTAGGCAGTAGAAATCTCTGATGGTGGAGTGGGGATCGTAGGTGGTAGGGTGGGAGCCGTAGGTGGTGGAGCGGGAGTCTTGGGTGGCGGAGCGGGAGTCGATCGGGTCACTTTCTGGCACGACATGTCCTACAAGAAAGAGCGAAGGCGCCTATCAACTTGGAAACTCTCGAAGGCATGCACGTTAAGGGTCGGTAATAAAAGATCGCTAAGCTATCTGAACTAAAGACTCAATCATTCTAACTCATAGCAGACATGTAATGTTATTCTTGGTTATTCTCGAGTTATGCTCTGATACCAACTTCTGTCACGCCCCAAACTCAGAAACTGGGGCTCACAGAATTCTTGATCGTCGAATCTGGTGTCGACAGCCTCCGTAGAACCCCATTCTCGGCTCTCAGCTCCCATTCGCCAGGTTCCGATCTTGGGATGCTACGAGGAGGATTTTTAACATCAGTTTGATTCGTAATAAGTATAACCAAATGCATAACCCACAAACAACAACCAAAAACTCCATCACATTTCCACTATGATCAAAAACTTTACAAGTACAATGAGCATAAAGGAAAATACAATGACGATAGATAAAAAGCTCCAAGATGATCTGCTCTGTGCTCCTGCCTCAGCGCTGCTGCATCCCAACGTCACCTGCATGCAACGGTCATGCATAAGCTTATAGAAAGCTTAGAGGGTGGTGAAAGTGTGTGCATAAGGTAGTAATGTAGTTATGAAGTATCAGAGTAATGCGGAACATGCTGGTGAATCCATGAATACCGTTAGCTGTACCAAGGTAATGCAATACAAGGTATGAATGATGTCGGCCATACCATGGCCACGCGATGTAAATCATGAATGATGTCAGTCATACCAAAGCCATGCAATGCGAGATGCAACTCAAGCATGCGAATCCTCATCTAAGTCCACATATCAATATGGCTCCAATCTGGAATATCACCGGGGTCTAGTACACTCTAAACCAGATTGCCACCCCATCGCGCGTAATAAAGTAAGTGGAAGAGACCTCACTATCCACCTGCCAATATCGAGCTCAGCTCGTCGATAGCAAACCCATTCCTCAAGCTGATCAAACTCAGCTTAGCTTTGCCCCTTCCTCTTGGGCAAGTAAGGCCACACCCCCTTCCAACCGACCATGACACAGTGAAAAGCGCAGCCGTCTAGTAATCGGCACTCGGTGCTCATGCACTCACTCGGTCTAAACGTTAGAGTAACCTCTTGGTACCATAAGGGTTTAGGGACTTTCACCCAGGGATATCTATAGCACCCTATGTAGAACAAGATTTTCGATATCCAATCCTACCAACTACGATACGCCTGTGGAGGCTACGACCCTGATGTCGCTAGGGCGTATGGTAATCATGTCACACAATGAGAAATGCATGAATCATACTATCCAGTCATGTAGCAATCCTGCGCGTATCGTGCGCTCATGTGGGCCAACACCGCCTAACCGGGAGCCCCTAGATAATCTGCCCGAAGGCATATGCTATGATCAGTCACTCCTCATATCAAGCATACATATGATGCGTATGACCATAAATCATGGAACTATACTAAACATGTTATATGGTGATGGATGTTGTTCATAACGAAGATGGGCCTAGACGGTTTACAAGTATGGCCTAACGATGGGCCCTAGGGAAAATTATAATGCGGACGTTTAACCAACATTATTCTTACAATGTGGACGTCAAACCAACATTGCTCCCAAGGCACGGCTGTCATAAACATCATTACATAGACCATGTTGGGATCACACATTATAATGGACCTTAGGTACATCCCATTGGGCCTTACATACACCCAATGGGTCATATTACATGGGCCTTATATTCATCAAGTGGGCCACATCAATGGGCCTTATGTACATTGCAATGGGCCATAACCAGTGGGCCTTAGAATGCATCAAAATGGGCCTCGTAACATGGGCCTTATATATATATATATATATATATATATATATATATCAAAGTGGGCCTTAACCATGGGCTACCACAAATAAATCAAGATGGGCCTCATCCACATACTAAGGTGGGGTCCACTTGAACTATGGATCTAGCTCATTCTTTAACTCATGCCATAAAATGAGCTTTTAAAATGGATTGACAGATTGGATGCAACCCATGCATCATGGTGGGGCCCATGAAAGCCCACCATCAGGTATATAATATAGTATAATATAGTATAATATAATATAATATAATATATGTATATATTTAATATATATACAATAATATATATATATACACACACATGCATAACCCCACACGTACACACACACACGCATACACCCGCATACACCCACCATCCCCTGGACGGTGGGGATAGAATAAATACAACACTGTGGGCTCCACCGTCCAGGCGGACGGTGGAAATAAAACATATATATCATTGTGTGTCCCACGTGGGGCCCACTGTAATGTTTATAAGCCATCTGACCAGTTGATAAGGTCCCACGGACCTGGCCGAATAGGAAAAACAAATTTCATCTTCATCCAAAACTTCTGTGGACCTAAAAAGGGTTTCAATGGCAGACCTTTAATCGCCGCTGTTTCCTATGCTGTGGGCCACCTGAGTACTGGACTGGCCTGATTTTTGGAGGGGGCCCACTCCAGGGAGGGGCCCACCTAATGAACGGGTTAGATGACACATAAACATCATGGTGGGGCCCACGGCTGGAGCCGTGGGTTGCCAGCCCGTCCGTCCTTCGTCCGCAGGTGCGCAGGCAGTGCCTGCTACCTTCTGACAGTAGCAGTGCCTGCTGCTGCTGCACTTTCTCTTTTTTTTGTTTATCAGTGGTTTTTCACATGTGGGGTCCACATCTAGAAGATCCAACCCATCCTTTGGATTCCACGGCTCATGACAGGCAATATGAGCCCAATATTGAAGGTATTTGCGTGTATAGAGACATCAGGGAAAGTTTCAAGGGTGGAAAACACTGTTTTCCCTGTTATGGCCCACAGAATAATCAGACTGGCCTCATTTTTTCGGCTCAACGCCTAAAATGAACCGAGGGATAGGATGGACGGCGTGGATTTTCTGTATACATCGAGGAGGGGCCGGTACAAATGGCCCACCCAAAAGCCAAAAAGGGTTAGCACTATTGTGAGTACACCTCACTGTCGGTTCACACTTCAGTGAACACATCCAGCGTCCTAGGGATGCTGGATGGACCATGTTCACAAAAAAAATAAGGTGGGTCCCACACCAACGTGGCCCACTTGATTTGGATGGATTTGATATTTGTGTTTCTTATCCTCTAGGCCCACTGGATGACCTAGATAAAATGGATGAATGGCACCGATTAAACGACATGATCAAGGTGGGCCACACCGTTTGGGATGGGTGGACAGGATGGATGATATCATGCATCAAGATGGGCCACAAGACATTATACACAAGAGAGAGAAGAGAGAGAGAGAGAGAGAGAGAGAGAGAGAGAGAACGGAAGGGATGGAGGGGCCCCGCCACTATGGGTCCCTCTTTGATGCAAAGCCTACATCAAGGTGGGTCCCACCACAAGTGGCCCTTAAATCACAAGATAAATAAAATAAGTGGAGATCCAAGATCACCCACCGCTTTCTTCTTACTCCCTTGGCTTCCTTTGCTCCTTAACTTCGATTCCAACGGAGGAGATGAGGTTTGGATGGTTGAGATGGAAGATGAGAGGGTGAAAAGTGGGCCACATACAAAGTTCTCTCATGGGGAGGTTTGGGAGAGCTTGGACGTATGGTACTCTCTCTTGCTTGGGAGAGTGGTTTGAGAATGAGAGAGAGAGAGAGAGAGAGAGTTGAAGAGAGAGAGAGAGAGATGGGTGATGGATTTGTAAGAACCTTTTTGACTTTTGTGGCAAATGGTGTAAGAAAGGTATGGGTGGTGTAAGAAACTTTTGACTTTAGTGGTTGGTTGGGGAAGGGTGAGAGGTGATGTGTACTTGATATGATGGGATTGATTGATGGATGATTGATGTGACAAGTCGTAGAGATTCTCTCGAAATTTTCATGCGTGGCATTTTCCTCGCACCGAATGCTGGCCCACATCCCCTGACTAGGGTATCAGATCGGTGCTCGAGTCACGGCATCAGAACCGCGGGGACGGCACGGTCGCGAGGGTACAAGTCTCGGTTTGAGTCAATTCGGGTTGACGGCATGTGGATCAGGATCTCGTGCAAATACCGGTTAAGGGTCGAAGGTTACTAGAATTCAACCGGAAAGACTGCGGAAGCCTATGGAATGGTACGGTCTAGGATACGGGTTTTACAGATATCCCAGAGGAAAACTGTACTGATACATGT
The DNA here is from genome assembly GCA_030180095.1 of Magnolia changhungtana. Classification (NCBI taxonomy): domain Eukaryota; kingdom Viridiplantae; phylum Streptophyta; class Magnoliopsida; order Magnoliales; family Magnoliaceae; genus Magnolia; species Magnolia changhungtana. The sequence goes on along the minus strand of JASAUF010000552.1, from coordinate 7,493,223 downwards.
GCTTGATATGAAGACTACATGCATGCTTTGTATTTTACATATGACATTTGGCTATGTAAGTCTTGCATCGCATATCCCTAGTGTGGCTGATAACATTCATGAACTTGTCAGTATTTCCGTTTACTTTGATATTGTATGCTTGGTACATGCTTTGTGCACATAATCACACACCCTCTAAGCTTTTTGTAAGCGTATACACGACTGTTGCGTACAGGTGATGTTAGATCGCAGCAACGCTGAGGCAGGAGCATGTGGCAGGTCAACTTGGAGCTTTTGACTATCTTTGTATTTACCTTTCCACATTGTACTCAAAGTTTTTGATATATTGGATATATGGTGATGTTGTTTTGTGACTTAGTTATACTTATGGTTATGCTTTTTTACAAATAAAAAATAAAAAAAAATTGTGGGCTGAAAATCCTCCTTATAGGATCCCAGGATCGGAAAGGAGCCGAAAATGGGGTACTACGGAGGCTGTCGGCGCCGGACTCGGCGATTGGGAATTCTGTGAACCCAGTTTCTGAGTTTGGGGAGTGACACACACACTCTCTCTCTCTCTCTCTCTCTCTCTCTCTCTCTCTCTCTCTCTCTCTCTCTCTCTCTCTCTCTCTCTCTACTTGCACGTGTTCTCACTCTCAACATCAACAACAAGGTACCTTTATGGCTTTATCTAACATTATATATATATATTATTAATTGAATATTTGATTTGGGAGTTAAGTCACATGCTGGTTGGGTTAGTTGGGTTGGGTGGTTGGGTTTAGTTGGGTTGGGAGCAGACTTGACTCGACTCAACTCAATCCATGAGCTCTCCTCGAGCTCGACTCGAAACTTTGGCAAAAAATCTAAGCTCCAATGGTAAGCTTAAGGTTGAGCTCAAGCTCGAGCTTGAACTCGAGGAGAGCAAGGACGAGTTAAGCCAAGCTTGGCCCACCTCGACTCAACTCAACTTGATATACAACCCTACTGAAGACCACCTTCGGTGCGACTGAAAGTGCCCAAGTCTATCTAGTGGCTCTTCTTTCTAAATTCGATGCAACTGAACCTAAATATGGTGAGATGGAAGATTAATCGTTTTCTACCCATTTTATGACCGTTAGAACTTGATTTCTTTATAAGTGAGATCCAGTCTTTAGGCATTTTAGAGGGTTTTTCGTGTAAATAAAGCTTAGGTGATCCCCAATCATATCATACATCTTAAGCCTCATATTCTCTGAGATTTGATTCATCTTCTTGAGCTTTACCATTTTAATGATGATTCCAAGCTCAATGTTGAATATGAACTCAATCTCCACAATTTTCTAGAGATTAGACCCAACCCCATTGGATTATCCTTTGTCTAAACACTCTAAGAGACCATTCTATTAGAATTCCTTAGGCTTTATAGCTTTTCATTAATTGTAGGAGATTCTACCCAACCTCCCATCACCTTGGTCACCACATCGAAGCAACACATGCAATGTGTTTAATTTTGGAGCTGAAGCTTTGGTAAAGCATCGACATCATGATGGAGGAAACAAAGGGGAGCTGATTGTGGCATGAGAGAGCATTGATCAGGAAACCCAAGATGACACTACAAAAGTGGCTCAATCCGACAAGTAAGATGTCATTTGTAAGAGTCCATGTACTCTCCTTGTGTAGGATTAAGTGTATGAGTTTGAATTGCCAAACTTAACTAGGTTCTTATGTAAGGCCTAAATCAAAGTCTTTGTGTAGACCACCGAACACGAGTGTGTACGTGTTAGTCTCCGAGTGAGCTCCTGGCGGGAGTAAACGTAGGTCTTTGGATTAGTACTGAGGTTGTTGGTTAGCCGATTAAAAACCAACTAAAGTCTCTTATGGGAGCGTACGTCAGTAGGTTCTTGTATAGGATTAAGGTTCATGGCGAGCCTATAAAAAACTACAGAAAGTCTCTTTAGGAGTTGGTCCTTGTGTAGGATTGTAAAGATTAAAGGTGAACCTGATTTAAAACCTCCGATAGTGAAATCCGATACACTTATGAGTTGAATGTGTCTGCTAAGAGTGCATTAGGAAAATCGAAGCACTATACATGCTTGTGTTTAGGGTTGTATTTGAGCACTTGTGTAATTATGCTTATGTGATGAATATTTAATTATATGAATGCTAGGAGTTGATAGGTAGCACATCCCACATACATGTACGCTATCATGTTTATAGACTAGTTTCTTATTGTCACATCCTTTGTAGTCTATATGATTGGACCTGAAGCTTTAGAGTTAATTATCTTGCTTAGTTTAAATTACATATTAGTTTAAGAAGGTAATTGTCTTTAAAATGTATAATTTTTATTTGGTCATAATTATCCCTCCTCTAAGACAGCCATTATTCCTTGGCTCTGCCAAGCATCCGCATATAGTCGTGGTATCCCATTCTACACAATTTCAATAGATAATATTCAAGAACTTTTACTTGTAATTACTCTGATAACAAAATGGATAAAAGATTGCTTTAAGCTAACAAAACTATAGTCATTTTATTATGCCCTGAAATCAAGCACCTGGGTATATTCAACCTTGATTCCATATATAAATGCATGACTAATATGTTGTATATTTACATTCCATAATTCATACATACATCATAACATGATTCACATTCATAGAATATAACCATCCTAAAACTAAACAAATAAGCATCAATTAAAGAAAAATAGAACATTCTAGTCTCAACCATTAAAATCATCACCAAACTTATGTATTAACACATCCAATCACCACCATAATGTAAACTCTTACTAAAAATCTATTACAACGAATTTAAAAATTATTATAAAAAAAACTAAATATAAAAGCAACTCTCTTTAAGTTGTTAATGAAATTTAAAATTCCAAAAGGATAAGCTACGAAGCATAGTGAATAATCTTAACATAAGTTTTGAAAAGTAACCATAAATAATTAAGATAAAACATATTTATTTCAAAACAAAAAATTCTTTATGCAAAGCTAGAAAAGTAACATTAATAAACAATGTTTTTCAATATAAATTCATTAGGAAAAAGATATGAATGGATGGAAGCAACATATGCAATAGTCCACATTAATCAGTACAGTTTAACCTTTTGAACACCAAGGCCAGTTTACACCAATTGGCCAACACCCTCACCAATGCAACACCTAACTTGACGATGATAACCTTTTTCATGACATGCATACTGTAACGCCCTGAAAATCGGGGGTCGAGCAAAACTCAGCTCCCGAGTTCCAACGCATCACTTATGCAACATAGATAATGATGATTATGATGAGAGCATTGAAACATGAATGGGATTATACCAAAACAACATATCATACTCCAGAGACAAGTGAAATTGCAAGCAGAAGACTGTGATAGATATATAAAAATATATAAATTGTGGTAAGTCTCCAGAGTGTGATAATGTTACCAGGTTAAATAATTATATGTCCAATTCCAAAATATACAAAAGGTGTAACGTCATCTAGTCAACATCCCATAAATCCCCATCGATCAGGACACGACTCACATGAACCCGCCCGAAAACTGCATGTAGGAGAATGTCTCCTCATCATCCTCGAAGTCAGGCTTCGCCTCAGGAGTCGCGTCATCATCTGTAATCAAGACGAGTCTGGTTAGTGTTTAAAACACCGTCCCGTAACGTGGGAGTGAGTGATCAACTCAGTAGAACTATACAGCAAAGGTTAACATGTTATCAATTCAGTCAAGTAGTAATGATAAAGCAGTAAAATCAAACATCCTTGAATACTCTTATTAATGCAAGAATGATATGAATAATGATGCATGCCCCCACCTACACTCCCTCATGCGACACCATGTTACGGTCGCAGCATGCTTTCTTCCCTCTGTGCTTTTCAACCCGGGGCACATGCAGTGCGATGTTATGAGCGTGATTACCAAGTTTTTATTAGTCCTTTTCATACAGCAGTATTGGGAAACTAAGGTACCTCCCTTATATCAATTTCCAAACAATGATCCATCTAGGGTTGTCAATCCTAGTTAATCACATACGATAGGCAAGTTTAGGTACTACCACCAATATCCTACCAATAGGCAGTCTATTTTTTAAGGCTCGTCGCCAACCTGACTGGGGACCACAGCCAGGTTGTGCCGGGGTAGGCCTATTTTGTACTCGAGGTCACTCCACCAATGCCCTACCAACTGGCAGTCTATTTTAGAAAGCTCGTCACTAACCCGACTGGGGACCACAGCCAAGCTGTGCCAATGGAGGCCGATAGTTTGAATACAGTATCCCATACCATCGTATTCGGCTCACTGGTCACTACGGGGAGGCTCGTCGCCCCAGCGTAGGCCGACAGCTCGACCACGGTGTCCCATACCACCATGTCCGGCTCATGAGTCTTAGCGGATCGAGGTACTAAGATTAACGGAGTTTTCACTAGTGAGTTTGGTACCTTATGTTCAAGCAGTAGCGTCCAAACATGGTGAATACACAATAGGCCAATTGGGTTACTTGACAAGCTTGACTGGTACGAGCGTACACTGAAGTAGCCGACAAGGTACCACTGTCGAAAACCATCATACGATTCGGATTCATCGAACATGTCTTATGTGGCGAAACTAGTTCAACCACTTAACCAAGAATCGTTACCGATTGCCTGGACTATGTAGTAGTCTCAATCACACTTCAAACAATAGCATTCACAAGTGAAAATCAATGACAGCATGTGACAACCAAATCTAAATATAAATTTCATTGAGCATTGCAACATATACATGCTACACACATAACCACACATAGGCATTTCATCCATAAATCGCAAAGTAGTAAGATAGATCACATAAAGGAAACTGTAACCATAGATAAGGGAATTGAGAATCTCATCTCAACACCCTCATTACATACATTTAAATGAGCATTTTCTCATTCAGGTATTTTATCAAACACTTAGGCTACATATTTCAACATACATGTATTAGACTAGTTATCACGTATATCCTAGCAATCCCTTTTACAAAGGAGTTGCTACATACACAACCAACATATATTCATAGTTAATAATCATGGCAAGAACAGATTCAAATTCCATATTCATTTAGACAGTTTCACAAACACTTAGACTACACACTACAACATACGTAACGTATGTTGGCGATAATAGGAATTAGGACAAATCCTTTCACTAAGGAGTTGTCACACGCATAACGGCCATATATTCACGACGAATAATCATGGCAAGCACGAATCCAAAATCGATACGTATTCAGTTATTTCAACAAGTACATAGAATACACTATACTATACATATTGCATACGTAATCATAAAGCAAAATAAACGTCACGTTTGGCATGTAAAATAGCACCCACATCAGTAATAAATCATTAACCGACATTAAAAGCCTTGAAAACCATAACCTAAATGTATATAGTCCGTACCTTACGCCAGTAGACACGTAACGAACTCTGTTCGTTCACTCACACTCCGTCTACGGCCCGACGGTAACCTATTTCATGACATATGTTAGCTATTTCATTACTTTAACGAATTGAAACCCTAGAACAACTTAGGGTTAGGTTTTCTTACCTAATAACGGGATCGATATCACCGGTAGAACGATCGGGATCGAATCCCAGGAAGAAGCGCCTACTCTCTCTCTCTCTCTCTCTTTCCTCTCTTCTCTCTCCTAGGGTTTCCCAAATTCTATGGGATGAGAGAGTGAGGGCTTAAGGTCCTTATATAGGCCTAAAACTGATGGAAATGGCCCCAGGGCCAAGGTATACTTAGGTTATAGCCAAAAGAGGCTTGTTCCGATCCAACGGAGCACTTCTGGAAGCCCCCTTCTTATGTGCGGTCGGACTTAAGCTCCCTGACCATGGATCTAGGTCGAGTTAAGTTTTTAGTTCGATCGAATTTACAGATCGATCGTGGCAGACCAGTTTCAGTTCAACGGTCACCAGTACTCGATCAAGGCCACAAGTGTACTGACATATGTGGGAAATTTCTCCTGATCCGAGGGTGTATTTGGGTCAGATTCTGATGATCTAAATCTTTATATTTGGCTTGTAAGCGACAAGTCTCAGATTACTTTTATTTCTAAAGATATCCACATTTCTCACACATATCACTCTGGGCTCAAGTTAATAGCTTCGGAATACTATCTGGACTTGATTTTCGAGATGGTTGTCAAGTCCAGCAAGGCAGTCATATTCGTTTAGTTTCGCGGTAATCAAACTTTCGACGTGCTGTCCAGGTCCGATATGGAGTTTCGGTGTGCTCCCGAGAGAAACTGGGTAATGAGATTGATCCTGGATTTCAGGGTAATATAGCGTCGATGATTCTGCAAGTTTTGGGTCTTGCAGTTCGTATTTAAAGTGGTTCAAGCGAATTTCACAGCTAATCTAGTTTAACACTTAGTTAATTTCATCTAATTTCTAAAGGATTTGGTTTTGAGTGATTTCTGCTTGAGGTGGTACTCGGGTCTTTGTACAGATTTTTCTGGGACGTTATAATCTACCCCCTTTAAAGAACAATTTCGTCCCCGAAATTGCCTAAGGGTAATACGTAAAGGTTTACATACGTGTTAGGGTATATAACAACTATACAGGCCTAGCTCATATGGGTCTACCTCCCTTAAAAGTTTCTACCTTTGAGGTTTGAAGATAAATGTCCAAGTCATTATTATCATGTTAAGTGTTTGATAAAGTTTACCTAAGGGTGATATGTTCTACCCTTTATGATTGGGCTAATACGGAAAGTCAGTTGTGGTAGGCTTGAACCCGATACGTCAATTGCCCGCTTGACCAAGGTAGACAACACTTCGTATCCCTTCCTAATCCTGATGGATCCTGGTCTTCTTCTCGGTCAACGCGGTGAGTCCTTTGGTAATCACCCAAGATTGAGAATTGAGCTAAGCCGCGAATGCCTCGTACGGATATGGTTTTGAAATTTCGAAATCTGATCATCCTAAGTATTTAAGGAGTATTATAATTTGCTAGGAGGTTCAAGCCTCATGTCTATAAGGTTGTCATTTGGATCTTGTTCAACGAGAGTTCTTATTTAACATATGTTTAACTTGGTGGATAATAAGTTTTTTCCTGGTGCTCATAGTCAAAAGACTATACTAGAAGGGTTTTCAATCTCCTAATATTATAGTTGTATTTCAATCATACGGCTAAAGGGTTATGAGCAGATTTGCACTTTGGTTTCATTAACTTTGGGAGGTAGGGAAGAGTCGAGAGTCGTAAAATATTGCAGAAGTTTGGAATGCTAACAACATAAGGCCGCGGGAAAGAAAAGAAAAGCGACATCTCCTCAACGCGGTATGAACCTTGAATTTACAAGGGAGATAAGAAACTTATAACCTTACTGTGGTCTACCTCTAACATGATCTTACAGAGTATTAAACTATGAAACTTAATCCTACTCGAGGATTTTAATTTAATTGTACAAAAATAATAAAAAAAATTATATATATATCTCTACGTATAATCAAATTTAATCACAGGATAATTCCTAGTATGAATATAAAAATTCCTGAAAGATATAACCAACCTATTAGCAACTTGAAGTTGTAGAAATTTTCCGTTTTAACTTTTCTATTATTTACAACATATTTGTCCTCTCTAGTTACCATATTATTTTTATAATGAGGATAGTAATCCATTGTTAGGCTTATTCTTTCATACGAATTGGTTTAATAGACCCAGTGTTTGCCAATAGGAATACAGGTGTACCTTGAATGTGAGCAGTGACCTCAAAGGTCAAAGGCGCTGCAGTTGTTGACTCAAGTGCTTCAACTGCAAGTGCATGCACATGGGCTTGTTGAGGATGGTTTGGTTGCGCTGTCATAAGTCTTTGAGGCGGCCTATTCTGAGGTATAGGTGGTCGATAAAATGGCTGCACTGGTGATGCAGATCGTAGAGGTGGAGTCGCTACATCACGTGGTGGCCGACGGTCGATCTTCTGAGGTGGTGTGACACCGTTGTCTTTCATCTTGGTGAAACATAAGGGATCAGTGTGTCCACCTTTATCGCAATATGTACACCAACGTTTTGCTCACCTTTACTGGGTCAATAGAGCCATGAGCCTGGGAGGCAAGTCTACATGTGGCCTCTTACCTAGGACTGGCCGATCCTGTGATTCGGGCTGAGGCCTCGGGCCTATTGGTATACATGTTTGAGAAACCGTCTCCATCTTGCTCAGCTCTTAGAGATATGTTGACTAGCACGGCGTAATTAGAAATGCTAGCGCAACACGTCTGAGTGCGGATATCGGGCCGTAACCCATTTGAAAAATGCCGCATTTTCATCGCTTCATTAGTTAGTATCAAAGGAGCGTATCTAGCTAGCTCCGTGAACCTGTTCTCGTACTCTGCCACTGTCATGCCTCCCTGTTTGAGGTGCAAGAATTTATTCTTCTTCTCGTGCCGGTACGTAAGAGGATAGTACTTCTCATGGAAGCGGGTCTCAAATGCTGGCCACGTCCATACATAATCAACTGCAACGGTCTGCAGGACACTATCCCACCATAAGTTGGCCTTCTTTTCAAACATAAAAGTGACCAACTCGACTTGCTCCAGCTCTGTACAGTGTAGCATCCTCAGCATCTTGGAGATGCAGTCAAGCTAATATTCGGCCTCCTTGGGTCTGTGAGAACCCGCAAAGGTAGGAGGCCGCAAGCGCTGGAATCGTTCGAGGAGGCCACTAGTACCCAAGTTCCCCGTAGGGTATACAGCAGGTGCAAGTAAAGTCACTCCCTCATCCTGAGCAGAAGGCCCTACAGTCTCCATAGGGTGTACAGATGGTGCAAGTGGAGTCGCACTCCCACCCTGACCTAGGGCCCTTGCAAGAGTGGCCAAGAGCTGCTACTGTTGTTGCTGGTGCTGCACCTGCTGCTGCTGGTTCTGCACTTGCTGCTGGTGCATCATCATCAACAACTACTCCAACATATCTGTAGGTGGGGCCGACTGAGGCACATGCTGCATTGAAGAAGATGCATGGTTTTGCTCATGAACCAGTGGTGTGTAAGGTGGCGGCCCAACTAGAAGACCAGTAGAAGGCTGAGACGCAGGCATAGTCTCACGAACTGGGTCCGAACCAGGGTTCGTATGACCATCACTTTGGGGAGGTGCCTGATCCATCGAATCAATAAATGTGAGGCGTGCCGTGCCCCGCGTGACCATGGGTGGCACACCCTATATTCAACATAGGGTGTAACTCAGGTTAGATTCAGCATACTCACAAACTTATTCACGCAGCATTCATACACGGGTTAAAGAAACTTCATGCATTTCATTTACCAAAATTGTCATAATACATGAAACACAGTGTTACATGAATCATGACAGAAGATGCATGTGAGCTAATACAACCAAGACTTCAAACATTTAAAACATGCTACCAACTACTACACTATTAGGCCTATCAACATGAATACACAAAGATCCTATCATAGCAACAAAACAAACACACAGGGTGACGACATGGATGACTAGGCATCTGAGTCTGGCGACGGAGGAGGGGCACCCTTATCCTTCAGGTAGCACAGGATGGACTTCAAAGTGCGAGTCACTTTCTTAAACTTGTGTTTTACGAGGGCCCGAAGATCGACGATATCCTGTCATAGGACAATCTGACCCTCCTCAAGGCGGGTTAAGAGGGCCTCCCTATCAGCCCGATCAAGGTCATGCTCCTGTGCCGTAAGAGGAGAGCTCTTATCCGTATCCTGGGCCTCTTCTTCTTCCTCGTCCTGCTCTTCTTCTATTTTAGCTCCACCTTCTTTCTCACTCTCTTCCTCTTCGCTCTCTATCTCTTCCTCACTCTCATCAAGCCGAGCTTGTCGTCGCCATGGCCCGATGTCCATTTGATTGAGAGTAGTTTCATTGATATTATGGATCGGCACCGGCCTTTTCGCCCCAAGTCTGTAGCCAAACTCATGTGCAATCTTGCATATGAGTCGGCCGAAGGGGAGTAAATCAGTCCTTCTATTGGAGTGTGCGGTAAGAACTATCTATCATAAAACATACATAGGCACGCATAACTTCTCTCCCTACCCCACGCGTGCACTCACTGCTGTTGCTCCACCTGGGGTAGATGTTGAATGTGAAGATGTGGTGAAGTAGACAGAAATCGTCAGTTGTATTAGTCGCTAGAAGGCTATTATTGGGCTGCCACTGAACCAGTCGGCCACAAAGGAACTGTGTGCGGCGATCCCTTTCACGTGCACTCCTCAGATTCTGCTCACTTGCATGTACCTCGCCAAGGGGCACATTCATAAGCCGAGATATTAAACCAACATCAATTGTGGCCTCCCAATCTCTTCCAAAGGGGATTTTGAACTGCAAGGGCTCCAGCATAGGCTCTCGAATGTGGGCATAGAAAGCTCGAACAAAGCCCACATTTGCTCGGTACTCGCCCTCAAATAGCGGACCCCACCTGGCCTCTTCCAGGCGCTTGAATAACAGGTATTCACCAAATAGCCGCTCATTCACATGAGCTTCAAAAAGGACCCTACGGCCCTCATAGACTCCATGCGACAGCTCCACCAACAGAGCCCTTCCGACGGGAGCCTAGGGATCGAGATCCCGCTTAGTCTGAAACTCCCGATTGATGCTTGTACTTGCGGAGGCACCTCTCGATCTCCTTGAACGAGTGAGGCGACTGGGCCCGGCTTCATCCACGGCACCCTTTCTCTTTCCCATGAGAGAAAAAATGGTAGAAACTGAAAAAATGACCGTAATAAGCTCGAATAGGGCCATGGAAAAGCGAAGAAAAGGGAGGAAAGGGTTGGGGTCTTTAGGTCTCCACGGATTTGAGCCTCTAAGGGGTGTGTAAAGGCCCAAATGAAAGAGGTTAAAGAAGGAAAATGAAGAAATGGGATGGGTTAGTGGGTTTACATGAATTTGAGACTCAAATGGGGGGTTTAAGAGCTTAAATGAGAGGAAATGAGAGGCTTGGGAGGTGGGTATTGCTGGAAACGGTGGGGGTATGTGTGTTTTGAAGGAAAATGATGAAATGGGTAAATGGAGGGGAGATTTGAGAGAAAAACACGAATTTTTGAAGAAAAATGAGAGCTTGGAGGGGTAGATTATAAAGAGAGGGCGTGTTAGGAGGGGTTAAAACTAACCCACCCTACATCAGTGGGCCATACAACGCCCTAGGAGCGTCGGTCTGAGCTGGCCCGTTTGGCTGCTAAGCCTCACCAAACCGGCGAGGTCCTCGTCGGTCCCTGGACTTGCTCAGTTAAGCCCCTGACTCTGTTTTGAGTCGTTTCGTGTCATTTCAAGTAGGTTCTGGTGTTTATTTGTATTTACCGATTGTTGAAGGCTGGTATGGGGTACATTGTGATCTAAACATGTCGATTGACGATCTAGGGGTGATCCAGGGTCATCTCATACGATCACGAAGTTGTACGGACTCGATCTCAACGATCATTTTCGGTGAATTTTGCCAATTGGCGAAACTGGGAAACCTAAGCTTGTTTCTACATTTTCTCGCACCCACCTAAGCTAAATGCGTTAGCGTACATCGTGTGACAATAACCTAGGTCCAGTTTAATCCAAATCATGCTCTGATACCATATTGTAACACCCCGAAAATTGGGGGTCGAGCAAAGTTCAGCTCCTGAATTCCAACGCATCACTTATGCAACATAAATAATGATGATTATGATGAGAGCATTAAAACATGAATGAGATTATACCAAAACAGCATATCATACTCCAGAGACAAGTGAAATTGCAAGTGGAAGACTGTAATAGATATATAAAAATATATAAACTGTGGTAAGTCTCCAGAGTGTGATAATGTTACCAGGTTAAATAATTACATGTCCAATTCCAAAATATACAAAAGGTGTAACGTCATCTAGTCAACATACAAGAAATCCACGTCGATCAGGACACGGCTCACATGAACCCGCCCGAAAACTGCATGTAGGAGAATGTCTCCTTGTCATCCTCAAAGTCAGGCTTCGCCTCAGGAGTCGCGTCATCATTTGCAATCAAGACAGAGTCTGGTTGGTGTTTAAAACACCGTCCCATAACGTGGGAGTGAGTGATCAACTCAGTGGAACTATACAGTAAAGGTTAACATGTTATCAATTCAGTCAAGCAGTAATGATAAAGCAGTAAAATCAAACATCCTTGAATACTCTTATTAATGCAAGAATGATATGAATAATGATGCATGCCCTCGCCTACACTTCCTCGTACGACACCATGTTACGGTCGTGGCATGCTTTCTTCCCTCTGTGCTCTTCAACCCGGGGCACATGCAGTGCGATGTTATGAGCGTGATTACCAAGTTTTTATTAGTCCTTTTCATACAGCAGGATTAGGAAACTAAGGTACCTCCCTTATATAAATTCTCAAATAATGATCCATCTAGGGTCGTCAATCCTAGTTAATCACATACGATAGGCAAGTTCAGGTCACTACCACCAACACCCTACCAACAGGCAGTCTATTTTCGAAGGCTCGTCGCTAACTCGACTGGAGACCACCGCCAGGCTATGCTGGGGTAGGCCTATTTTGTACTCGAGGTCACTCCACCAACGCCCTACCAACTGGCAGTCTATTTTCAAAGGCTCGTCGCCAACCTGACTGGGGACTATAGCCAGGCTGTGCTAATGGAGGCCGACAGTTTAAATACAGTGTCTCATACCACCGTATTTGGCTCACGAGTTTGGGTTGCTCACTGGTCACTATGGGGAGGCTCATCGCCCCAGCGTAGGCCGACAGCTCGACCACGGTATCCCATACCACCATGTCCGGCTCATGAGTCTTAGCGGATCGAGGTACCAAGGTTAACAGAGTTTTCACTGGTGAGTTTGGTACCTTAGGTTCAAGCAGTAGCATCCAAACATGGTGAACACACAATAGGCCAATCTGGTTACTTGACAAGCTCGACTGGTACGAGCGTAAGCTGAAGTAGCCGACAAGGTACCACTGTCAACCACCATCGTACGACTCGGATTCATCGAACATGTCTTATGTGGCGAAACTAGTTCAACCACTTAACCAGGAATCGTTACCGATTGCTTGGACTACGAAGTAGTCCCAATCACACTTCAAACAATAGCATTCACAAGTGAAAATCAATGATAGCATGTGATAACCAAATCTAAATATAAATTTCATTGAGCATTGCAACATATACATGCTACACATAGGCATTTCATTCATAAATCGCAAAGTAGTAAGATAGATCACATAAAGAAAACTGTAACCATAGATAAGAGAATTGAGAATCTCATCTCAACACCCTCATTACATACATTTAAATGAGCATTTTCTCATTCAGGTATTTTATCAAACACTTAGGCTACATATTTCAACATACATGTATTAGACTAGTTATCACGTATATCCTAGCAATCCCTTTTACAAAGGAGTTGCTACATACACAACCAACATATATTCATAGTTAATAATCATGGCAAGCACAGATTCAAATTCCATATTCATTCAGACAGTTTCACAAACACTTAGACTAAACACTACAACATACCTAACGTATGTTGGTGATAATAGAAATTAGGACAAATCCTTTCACCAAGGAGTTGTCACACGCATAACGGCCATATATTCACGACGAGTAATCATGGCAAGCACGAATCCAAAATCCATATGTATTCAGTTATTTCAACAAGTACATAGAATACATTATACTATACATATTGCATACGTAATCATAAAGTGAAATAGACGTCACGTTTGACATGTGAAATAACACCCACGTCAGTAATAAATCATTACGAATCCAAAATCCATACGTATTCAATTATTTCAACAAGTACATAGAATACACTATACTATACATATTGCATACGTAATCATAAAGCGAAATAGACGTCACGTTTGGCATGTGAAATAGCACCCACGTCAGTAATAAATCATTAACCGACATTAAAAGCCTTGAAAACCATAACCTAAATGTATATAGTCTGCACCTTATGCCGGTAGACATGTAATGAACTCAGTTCGTTCACTCACGCTCCGTCTACGGCCCGACGGTAACTTATTTCATGACATAGGTTAGATATTTCATTACTTTAACTAATTAAAACCCTAGAACAGCTTAGGGTTAAGTTTTCTTACCTAAGAACGGGATCGGTATCGCCGGTAGAGCGATACAGAAGTGATGGTAAGGCACGTGGAGTAGTGGGATCGAATCCCAGGAAGAAGCGCTTACTCTCTCTCTCTCTCTTTCTCTCTCTTTCCTCTCTTCTCTCTCCTTGGGTTTCCCAAATTCGTATAGGATGAGAGAGTGACGGCTTAAGGTCCTTATATAGGCCTAAAATTGATGAAAATGGTCCCAGGGCCAAGGTATACTTAGGTTATAGCCAAAGGAGGCATATTTCGATCCAACGGAGCACTTCTGGAAGCCACCTTCCTATGTGTGGTCAGACTTAAGCTCCCTTACCATGGATCTAGGTTGAGTTAAGTTTTTAGTCCGATCGGATTTACATATGACCGTGGCGGACCAGTTTCAGTTCAATGGTCACCGGTACTCGATCAGGGCCACAAGTGTACTGACATGTGTGAAAAATTTCTCCTGATCTGAGGGTGTATTTGGGTCAGATTCTGACAGTCTGAATCCTTATATTTGGCCTGTAAGCGACAAGTCTCAGATTAATTTTATTTCTAAAGATATCCACATTTCTCACACACTTCACTCCGGGCTCAAGAGAATAGCTTCAGAATACTATCTGGACTTGATTTCTGAGGAGGTTGTCAAGCCCAGCAAGGCGGTCATATTCGTTTAGTTTCGCGTAATCAGACTTTCGACGAACGGTCCAGGTCCGATACGGAGTTTCGGTGTGCTCCCAAGAGCAACTAGGTAATGAGATTGATCCTAGATTTCAGGGTAATGTAGCGTCGATGATTCTGCAACTTTTGGGTCTTGCAGTTCGTATTTAAAGTGGTTCAAGTGAATTTCACAACTAATCTAGTTTAACACTTAGTTAATTTCGTCTAATTTCTAAAGGATTTGGTTTTGAGTGATTTCTGCCTGAGGTGGTACTTGGGTCTTTGTACGAATTTTTTCGGAACGTTACACATACCCATTTAAAAGGAACTTGGCATAAGAATTGAAACCTTTTGTTTGACATGTTCACCCATCCAAAGAGCACTTGTCCTGACAATGGAAATTTTTTTGCTAGGAATGCTCATCCATCCAAATGGCATCTGGTGAGGGACTCATTCATATGTTACCTAGTCAAACTATTACCCTACTGCCCAAAGGGTTTATAGTCGAGATTCCGAGAGGTACCAATTGGGCTTCTGGGACTCTCAGCCTAAGGATCTAAACTGCCCCACTTATTTACACTTTATGAATTTTCAACCCAAGGAACTTGCTCACTCCACTTATCTTTTCGGTGCTCCAAAGATAATTCCAATGATGGATGATTCCAATAATACATAAATCAAATATTTCTAAAACATCCCACAATCACTTTTCTTTGGTTGGTTCGTCCACGGAGGGTGAGTCAAGGCTTAAGATCAAAGGCGTAGTCGACGGACAACATGTGAATATTCTTGTACTGCTTGTTGGTCCAGGAATCCAACTTTCTAATCAACATATATGATCCAAGCATGATCAAAGTCCCATATAGATAGTAAATATACAACATGATGTATCAAATATGAAAATTTGAAAACTTTGATACACATTTAATAAATCTGAAATTCGAGGATTTCATGTGTAAATTTAGAATTTTTAAAGTTTTGAATTATTTTTAAAAAAATCCATAATTTTAGCATTAAAACCTGAAACATTAAAAAAATTATTAAATAAAGAAAAGGAAATAACCAACATAAACCCAAAACTAAAGATTTCATAGAAGCTTGATGATAAAAGAAAAATAATTAATCCAACAAATGGTAAAAAGGAAATAAATAATACATGAAATATTAAAAAAATTCCATGTTTGAGTATACTCACCTCTCTCTCTCTCTCTCTCTCTCTCTCTCTCTCTCTCTCTCTCTCTCTCTCTCTCTCTCTCTCTCTCATCTTTGCACTTCTTCTTCTTCTTCTTCTTCTTCTTCTTCTCTCTCTCTCTCTCTCTCTCTCTCTCTCTCTCTCTCTCTCTCTCTCTCTCTCTCTCCCTTTATAATTATATATTTTTTACTCTTTCGCACCTCTCAAGCTCTCACCCTCAAAGTCTCTTTATCTCACAACCTAACCCTAGGTAGAGGTGGGCAGGACTTGACTCGACTCGTCAGATCCGACTTGACCCGAACCGAATGTCAGGGTCAAGTTCGGATCAAGTAGACTCACCTAGATTTGAAGCCCAATTGAGTCGAGTTCTGGTCACGTAGCAGCTCGATCTAAAATTCAATATGAAACCCGATCCGAACTAGAATCGGGTACTATAAAGTCATATATATATATATATATATATATATATATATATACCTTTACCCTTCATTTACCCAAACCCTAACCCTACCCGAGCCAGCGTCGCACCGAACTCAATTGGAATCCAAGCCAATCAGTAGCCCAAAACCCTATCTTCACTAGTCATCCTCATCCATTCATCAGGTAGGTTAATTTTATAAGTTTTTTTATGTATTTTTTTTAGCTCCATTCATCGGGAGCAGGCTGCCAATGGCTGGCCCTGGCTCGGGACCTCGGGTGCAGCCATGTAGGCCGCTGGTGGCCCGCCCTAGCTCGGGACCTCGGTCGTGGCCCGCCTTGGATCGGGACAGATGCTGATTAGCTACTGAACAGGACGATGGGTCCCGTCCTAGCTCGCTGGTGGACCGAACTTCATGGTGGGTCCTGCCCCGGCTCGCTTGTGGTCCAGCCGATCTCGGGACCTCACTGGCTCAGTTGTAACTAGTGGCCCACCCTGGCTCGGCCTGGCTGGTGAACCGGCCTTCATGGTGGGTCCCACCCTGGTTCGCTTATTGTCCAGCCGATCTTGAGACCTCGCTTGCTTGACCGCAGCATCCCGCCCTGGCTCGCTTGTCGTTTGGCCGAGCTAACCCTAACCCTAAACCCTAAACCCCTAACCCTAAGCCCAAATCGTAACCCTAAACCCTACCCTAACCCTAACCCTAAACCCTACCCTAACCCTAAACCTAAATCTTAACCCAAACCCTAACCTAAACCCTAAACCTTAAACCTAACCCTAACTCTAGACCCTAAACCTTAAACTTTAAACCTAAATCCTAACCCAAACCCTAACCTAAACCTAAACCCTAAACCCTAAACCTTAAACCTAACCCTAACCTTAAACTAAATCCCTAAACCCTAATTCCTAAATTACAAAAGTGTTTAATTTATTTGAAATTTTGAATTAAACAATTAGTAGTTAATTTTTTGGAATTACCATTCACATTACTTTTTGGTATTACCATTTACATTGCTTATTGCTTATTGCTTACTAGTTAGCTTAAGCTTAATATGTATTACATTGCTTTTTTGGCTTAGCTTATTATTGTGACTTGTGAGTTGTGATTGTGAGTTCTAGTTGACCATTTGAGAATTTCTATGTGGCCATACATAGATATAATGTATTTTTGGTGGCATAGAAATCGCTCAAATTGTCCAATTTTGGATAGTTCAAGGTTAGATGGATATTATGCTTTCATATAACCTATTTACATGCCTGATCTGTAGTCCATCTCCTCATTTCTCTCTAGATATGTTTCTTACTCTTCATTTCTAATGTCAAATATATTTACATTGTTTAGATATTTGGCATCGGAATGTAATGGAAGATCAACTTATCTGGAGAGTGTTCACAACCCCAAGCGTAGGGTCGCGATGTAGTAATAACTCGGTAAGACCGAGGTCGAATCCACAGGGACTAAACTTGTACGTATTCTGAAAATAACTAGATCTAGAAAAAGATAGAAATTGAAATCTAAATAATTGAGAGTAATGGTGAATAATGTTAATTAAAACTTATAAATTTAAAGGTGGGAACTAAGGTGCCAAGGATCTACTTGTAGCTATCAAGATGCTACCTTGCTTGATTCAATAAACACAAATAGAATTGGAGTCCTATCCTATCCTATCCAATTGAAAAATAAAGCAATTTAAATCAAATTTGAACTTTTCATTGACCTAATTCTCAATGGAGGAGAATTGTGAAGTTTGGAAGGGATTCCATCATCCTACCATGCCGAGGAGATGATGGTGAATAATGAGATTTACCAATCTCACTATCTCAAAACAGGAAAAGAATATATCTAAAGCTATCATAGCATCTATTATAATTTGAGTCACAATAAATCATAGAAAAATGAAAATATTACCTTAATATCAAACTAAAAATCAATGAAGTTCAATAAGAATAAGAAGCAAAACAAAATAAACATCCAAAATGCTACAGCTTCACCTCTTAGCCCTAGTTAAGAGGTTTATCCAACCATAGACATTATTGAAACCAAATCTCTTAAATAAAGTATGAAAAATAAACTAGGGAAGAAGAAAAACTCTTTGGCGGCTTCCCCACCCTTGTGTATGCTCCTTGAGACATTTCCAAACACTGGAAGATGCTTTGGAGCATCCTAGGGAGTCTTATTTATAATTATGGAACTCCAACTTTCGCACCTAGTTGAAAAAATCTAGGAATTGCCTCAACTTTACGTACTCCGCGCAGTTTCTCAAAACAGACTTCACTCTGTGCAGTTTTCAAAAATAGGCTTCACTCTACGCAGTTTTCTAAAATGGACTCAGAGTTTCAGAATATGCTTTTTCAGGATAATTTTAGAAATATGTTTGTTTTCAGGATAATTTCAGGATTCATTTTCTTCACTTCAAATCTTTGATTATTTTCATTCCTCACTTAGTTTTCTTGGATCTTTGGCATGTAAATTTTTTATTAATGACTTCTAAATCTTCATTTAGTAATCATTTGAGTATAAATCTTCCTTTCGACATTAATTTTACCTTAAGCTTTCGAAATCACCTTGCACATGAAAACATGAATAATTAAATCGATTAAGCACTATCATGTTTATAAAATCAAGGTATAAATAAGGAGAATATGTAATATCTCACACTCAACAGAGAGGCATGGGGAGATGCTGCCGGATTTTCGGCATGGGCATTTAAATGGGAATATGAAAGTATTATAATCTATCCAACCTTGGATGAGTAACTAATTTATCTTATTCTTGGACTTGTAAGTTAGATAATTAATTGCCCATTTGAGGATTTCTATGTGGCCATACATAGATATAACGTATTTTTGGTGGCATAAAAATCACTCAAATTGTCCCATTTTGGACAGTTCAAGGTTAGATGGATAGTATGCTTTTATGTAACATATTTAAATGTTCATGCTTGATCTGCAATCCATATCCTCATTTCTCTCTAGATATATTTCTTCCTTTTCATTTATAATGTCAAATATCGTTACATTATTTAGATATTTAGTATCAGAATGTAATGGAAGATTAACTTATCTGGAGAGGCATGGGGAGATGCTGCCAGATTTTCGGTATAGGCGTTTAAATGGGAATATAAACGTATTACAATCTATCCAACCTTGGATAGGTAACTAATTTAGTTTATTGTTGTGACTTGTGAGTTAGATAATTAGTTGTCCATCTGAGAATTTCTATGTAGTTATACATAGATATAGTGTATTTTTGGTGGCATAGAAATCAGTCAAATTGTCCCATTTTGGACAGTT
Organism: Magnolia changhungtana; assembly: GCA_030180095.1. Classification (NCBI taxonomy): domain Eukaryota; kingdom Viridiplantae; phylum Streptophyta; class Magnoliopsida; order Magnoliales; family Magnoliaceae; genus Magnolia; species Magnolia changhungtana. The sequence goes on along the minus strand of JASAUF010000552.1, from coordinate 7,473,613 downwards.
CAAAGTAAGATGGATAGTATACTTTCATATAACCTATTTAAATGTTTATGCCTGATCTGTGGTTCATCTCTTCATTTCTCCCTGGTATATTTTTTCCTTTTCATTTCTAATATTAAATATCTTCACATAGTTTAGATATTTGACATCGGAATGTAATGGAAGATCAACTTATCTAGAGAGGCATGGGGAGATGCTGCTGGATTTTCGGTGTGGGTGCTTAAATGGGAATATGAAAGTATTACAATCTATCCAACCTTGGATGAGTAACTAATTTGAGATTTAGTAGAACTCTTTTAGCATTAGATTGCTAATGCTAATATGATTTAGTATCTTTCAACTATTAGATGGCTAGTGAGGGTCTTTCCAATACCCGAGGCGGTTTGTCAGTTACATCACTGATGATCCTGGAAGATAAAGGATTAGGTCTAGAAGATGAAGAGTTGTCCATTGATATTAGTACCTCACAGTCACGTATTACGGGAAAAACGAAAAGAAGATCGATAGTATGAAAAGATTTTGAAGAAGTAACTATAAAGAACGGCATCGTGAAGATGCAATATAAGTACTACAAGACTCAATATGCTAAGCAAGCAAATGGGTCGACCACAACTCTGAGGAAATACATTCTGAAGTGTCATAAGAAAGTGAGAACTCAGACCTCAGGGTAATAAACACTTTCATTTACCCAATCTTTAGGGGGTCCATCGCAAGGTACATTGTCCATCTATAAGTATAACGAAGACTAGGTGAATGAGTTGACGGCCAAATTTATTATTGTCAATGAAAGACCATTTCCTATTGTAGATAGTCCTGCTTTTGTCGAATTAGCCAGATGCCTTAACCCCAAATACGAAAAGGTCTTCCGTACAATAATAAAGAGAGTGTGTATGAAGATGTATGAAAGCGAGAAGATTAAGTTGAAATGACAGTTGGAATCGATTTCCTGAATTAACCTAACATTAGATTTGTGGACGACATCCGATCAACGAAAGGGGTATATATCACTAACTGCTCACTACATTGATGCCAAATGGAGGCTTTGCAAGAGAATTATAAACTTTCGTTATCCTGCGCCTCCTCACACTGGATTGATGATTTCAGACTGCATGTACAAATGTCTTGTGGAGTAGGGAATTGAGAAGAATATCTCATCAATAACTTTAGACAATGCCTTTGTAAATGATAGCGTGATAACGAATTTGCGGAACCAGTTTAGGGCCACCGGTGACTTGTATTTTGGTGGAAAGATATTTCATGTTAGGTTTTTGCCCACATCCTAAACTTGATTGTACAAGATGACCTTAAAATAATTGAGCCAACGATTGAGAACAAAAGAGAGAGTGTGAAGTACATATGAGGGTCACCTTCATGATTATATACATGAAATGCAATCGTGAAGCAGTTGAATTTGTCATCTCAAAGAACGATGAAGCTGGATGTCATGACACATTAGAATTTAACTTTTGAAATATTGGATTCATCGATAGATTTTATCGATGTATTCTCTCCCTATGCAGAGCGTGATAGAGTGGTTAGCTTCTTAAGATAATTGGTCAAGAGCTGAATCAGTTGGCAAATTCCTTTTGGTTTTTTATGACACAACGAAGAAATTTTCAGGAAGTGAGTATCCAACAGCAAATATATTTCTCCCAGAACATTGGAAGGTAAAAGATGTCTTGCATAGAAACTGTAGTGAACCAGACTTTTTACAATTAATGATTGTTGGAACTTAAATATTGCATATTTAACCCTTCAATTACATTAGTTTTTTTTGCATTTAATTGATAATTTGATTTAATTATATACTTTTTTGTCATGCAAGGTGATTCGGGAGCTTATGATGAATATGCACTTAAAATGATGGATTTAGAACTCAGAAGAATATAATAAAGAATTGAAGGTTTGGAAGTCATTAATGAAGAATTCACATGCCACAGTTCCAAGGAAACCAACTAAGGAATGAAGATAATTGAAGATTTGAAGTGAAGAAAAGGAATTCAGAAAATTGTCCTGAAAAAAGATATTCTAAAATTCCGGGCCCAGAAAAACATAATTATGAAAAAGTGACAAATTAGACGTCCATCGAAGGTGCAATCGAAGCTAGTACGATTCAATCGAGAATTTCAGGATTTTTTAAGCCAAACTCATTGGACAGTTCTAGACAAGTTTCGATGGCATCGAAGATACAATCAAAGATTCAATCAAAGGCTCTTCGATGACATCGAAGGAGTACGTAGATTTTACACGGAGTGGGTATATTTGAGGCAGTTTCTAGATTTTTCCAACACGGTGCGTAAGTTGGAGTTCCACAACTATAAATAGGACTCCCTATGATGCTCCAAAGCATCTTCTAGGGTTTGGAAAGGGAGAGGAGACCGAGGTGTAGTGACGAAGACGTTCTTCTTCTTCAATTTCTTCATGGGTTCTAGTAGATTTGTTTACTTTTCTTATGTTTTTGAGTTAGCTATGACTAGCAAATCTCTTAGCTAAGGCTAAGAGGTGAAGCTTGTAGCATGTTAGGATGTTTATCTTGCTTTGATTCATGTTTATGTTGAACTTTATTGATTCATAGTTTGAATTTAAGGAATATTTTCAGTTTTCTATGATTTATTGTGACTCAAATTACAATAGATGATGTGATAGCTTTAAATATCTTTTTTTCCTATTTTGAGGTCGTGAGATTGGTAAATCTCGTTATTCACCATCGTCTCTTGGGCATGGTAGGGTGATGGACTCCCTTCCAATTATCACAATTCTCCTCTATTGAGAATTAGGTCAATGAAAAGTTCAAATTTGATTTAAATTTCTTTATCTTCCAATTGGATAAGATAGGACTTCAATTCCAATTGTGTCCCTTGAATCAAGCAAGGTAGGATCTTGATAGCTACAACTGGATCATTGGCGCTCTTGCTTCCTTTTGATATTCAATAAATTCGTCACAATTACTCTCTTTTATTCAGATTTTAGATTTAGATCTTCTTCTAGTTTTGGTTCTAGTTCGTTTCAGAATATGTACAAGTTTAGTCCCTGTGGATTCGACCTCGGTCTCACCGAGATTATTACTACATCGTGACCCTACAGTTGGAGTTGTGAACAAGCTTTTAGCGTCGTTTCCGGGATTACGACTGCATTTTTTCTGAGATTAATTAGTTTTGGAAATAGGTTAAGATTATGGTTAATTTTTTTGCTTTGTTTTTAAGTTAGGATTTTTTATTTTTAACTAAAATTATTTTCTTTTTTGTAAGATCCTAACATAGCAAATCATATTCAGTAATTTTGTTTCAACCCTCTCTTACCTTTTCTAGATCCCTAATTGTCTTAGTTTTTCTAGTTTTCTTTTTTAGGTTTAGCTGTTTAGTTACTTGAGGGCTGTGAGTGTTTCATACCCAAGTGGGTTCGTGACAACACTCGACATCTCTTAAGTGAAGGAGGATTAGTTAAGGGTTGTCTATCCATTACAGGATTAGATACCACCTGAGATCATCTGAGTCAGTAGAAGTGATGGCTGTAAATCAACCTCAACCTCCAGTTGAGGAAATTCAAGATGAAAATGAGGTACATAATGCACCCCCAGCTCGTACTCTAGGAGATTATTTACAACCGGCAGGGGTGAGTACACCTTCCTGTATGATATTTACATTAAATGTAGGAACTGTGGATGTTAAACCGGGGGTAATTCAACTCCTCCCTAAGTTTCATGGACTAAAATCTGAAAGTCCATACCTGCATATGAAGGATCATATCTACACTACACTTCTCAAATGTGTTTGAGGACACGGTAAGACTGAAATTGTTTCCTTTCTCTTTGAAAGAAAAGGCTAAGTCGTGGTTACATTCCTTAAAACCATGGTCCATTGGCACATGGGCTGAGATAATAAGGGAGTTCCTTAAAAAGTTCTTCCCATATCATAAAACGAATACCTTAAAGAAAGCAATCATGAATTTTGCGCAGAAAGAAGATGAGACCTTCCAATGTTAGGAGCAATTTAAGGATCTCATAAATTCATGTCCACAACATGGCTATGAAACATGGAGGATAACGAGCTTTTTCTATGAAGGATTGACCTCATTCATGCACTAATTTATAGAGATGATGTGTAATGGGGAATTCATGAACAAGGAAGCCGATGATGCATAGGATTTTTTGATAAACTTGCTGAGAATGCGTAATCATGGGATACCTCCTCCAGAACCACTACTTCTAAGCCTACTCAATCAAAGGAAAGGGGAGGAATTTATGTCTTAAAAGAGGAAGATAACATATATGCAAGATTAGCCAAACTTATAAGAAAAGTCAAGGCCATAGAACTTAAGAAGGTAGAACCCTAAAAGGCTACAAAAGTTGTTTGTGGTATTTGTGCTTGTAACGTACATACAACTGAAAATTGCTCAACAATTCTTATTTTTCAAGAAATATTGAATGAGCAATCGAATTCCGTAAACAACTACCAAAGACCTTTCAGTGGACCCACCTCAAACACACATAACTTAAGCTGGAGGAACCATCCAAATTTCAGTTGGACAAACTACTACTCCTCAAGGAATCCTTAACCAATTTCTGAATAAAAGGAAACCTTAAGAGGATCCGGTCTTAAAACATATTCAAAATTAAGAACTTTTTAACCAGGGTATGTTACAAGCCTTTCAAGACCTTACAAAGGCCATACAAGGGCTTGAGATAAAAAAATATATTTGAGGAGAAAGGGATCCTTTCGGCCCAACCTCTCCTCAATCTAATACCGCAATATGAAATAAGTGACCCAAGCTCTTCAAATCAGATGGAGTAGGCTAAGTCTATCACCACTCTTAGGAGTGGAAAAATTATTAACAAAACTATTCCAGCGAGGGATAAAAAGCCTAAAGACCCTGAAGAAAATGAGAATGATAAACCTAGTAATGCCCCACATGAGAAAGAATCGGAAAAAGTGAGTAAGCCGATTGCGTCATTCCCTCAGCGGTTGATTACACAAAAACCTCTATCTAATTCTCAGGATATTCTAGAGGTGTTTAAGCAAGTGAAGGTCAATATTGCTCTACTGGATGTCGTTAAACAAATCTCTTCATATGCCAAATTTCTAAAAGATCTATGTACTACCAAAAGAAGACAAAATATACAAAAGAAAATTTTTTTGACAGAAAAAGTGAGTGCTATCTTCAAGCAAGATATGCCACAAAAATATAAAGATCCTGGTAGCCCAACTATCACTTGTATAATTGAGAATCACAAAATTGAGCATACACTTCTTGACTTGGGGGCGAGTGTAAACCTGATCCCTTACTCGGTTTACGAACAATTGAGTCTAGGTGAATTAAAATTCACCCGGACCACATTACAACTTGTCGATGACTCAGTTCGTGCACCGAGAGAGATGATTGAGGATGTGTTGGTCTAGGTTAATAAATTCTACTATCCAGTAGACTTTATTGTCTTGGATACTCAACCCATCGTAAATATGAGCACTCAAATTCCCGTCATTCTTGGTCTCCCATTCTTTGCTACATTAAATGCAATCATTAATTGTAGGAATGGAATTATGAATTTATCTTTCGAAAATATGACGTTAGAGCTCAAAATCTTTTTCAACATGAGCAAATAGTCAAAGGATGTTGATGGTATCCATGACAATAACTTGATAGATTCTTTCGTGGAAGATAGAGTACTCCTGACTCTATAATCTGACACTCTAGAGACATGCTTGGCCCACTCCCCTGATTTGGATGGTGACACGATTAAGGAGATGGATGTCATACTTGATGCTTTGCTGGTACTTGAAATTAACCAGTGGAGGTCACAATTTGAGAAATTACCCCAAACCAATGTAGTGCCTCTACCATCTAGCCTTAAGGCACTGAAGCTGGACCCAAAACCATTGCTTGATGATCTTAAATATGTCTACTTATGTCAAGATGAGAAATACCCGGTGGTAATTTCTTCTCAACTTGAGCAAGAACAAGAGAGTATGCTTATTTATACTCTCATTGAGCATAAAGGAGCTCTAGGAGAGTTGATTGTAGATCTCAAGGGAATTGATCCTTTGATTTGTAGTCACTGCATTCATCTTGAAGATAATGCAAAAAGCTCCTGACAAACATAATGTCGATTAAATCCAAATATGAAAGAGGTGGTTAAGGGAGAAGTGCTTAAGTTGTTAGATGTAGGTATTATATACCCTATATCCGATAGTCAATGGGTGAGTCTGACTCAGGTGGTTCATAAGAAGTCCGGAATCACCATCATAGCCATTACCGACAATGAACTCGTGCCAACCAGAGTCACTATTGGTTGGAGAATATGCATTGACTATAGAAAATTGAATACTGTCATGAGGAAGGACCACTTTCCTTTACCCTACATTGATCAAATTTTGGAAAGGCTAGCTGGTCACTCTTATTAATACTTCTTTGACGAGTATTCGGGCTACAATCAAATAGAAATAACCCTTGAAGATCAGGAGAAGACAACGTTCACATGTCCCTATGGCACCTTTGCTTATTGAAGGATGTCATTCAGACTGTGTAATGTCCTCGCTACCTTTCAACGATGCATGTTAAGTATATTTTCTGACATGGTGGGATAATATTTAGAGGTCTTCATAAACGACTTCTCTGTTTTTGGTCCATCTTTTAGCGAGTGTCTGAAAAATCTAAAAAATGTGCCGCAGGGATGTGAGCAAAAAATTTTGTTCTAAATTGGGAGAAGTATCATTTCATGGTTCCAAAGGAAATTGTTCTTGGACACATAATTTCGTCCAAGAGAATTGAGGTAGACAAGGCTAAAATTGATCTTATCTCTAATCTACCTCCACCCAAGAGCATACGTGACGTGCGATCCTTCTTAGGATACGCAGAATTTTACAGACAATTCATAAAGGACTTTAGTTACCTCTCTCATCCTTTATGTAATCTACTTCAAAAGGATGCACCATACGAGTGGACTAAACAATACTAAGAAGCTTTCACTAAGCTCAAGGGCATATTGACTACCGCACCTATCATACAGCCAACCGATTGGAGCATCCCTTTTGAGATTATGTGTGATGCATTTGACTATGCTAATGAGGCGGTGTTAGGCTAGAGAAAAGAAATGAAGCCCTACGTTATTCACTATGCAAGTAGAACTCTAAATTCTACCTAAGTGAACTACTCTACTACGGAAAAGGAACTCTTAACCGTAGTGTTCGCTTTGGACAAATTTAGGTCCTATCTAATCGGATCCAAGATCATCATCTACACAGACCATGCGGCACTAAAGTATCTTCTTTTTAAGACGTATGCCAAGCCTCACCTGATAAGATGGATCTTTCTACTCCAAGAATTTGATTTAGAAATAAGAGATAAAAAGGAAGTAGAGAATGTAATAGTTTACCATCTTTTGAGACTTGATCTCCGCGATTCCCTTAAGACAACACCTATAAACAAAATGTTTCCTGATAAATAACTATTTAAACTCTCTCAATTACCTTAGTTTGTTGACATTGCGAATTATCTTAGCACAGGTTTTATGCCAACATATTAGACTGCGCAAGATAAGAAAAAATTTCTCACTAAAGTACATAAGTTTTTTTGAGATGATTCTTATCTGTTTAAATATTGCCCTGACCGAATTCTAAGGAGATGTGTACCAAATAGTGAATCTCAAAGTGTCATCTCCTTTTGTCATTCTCAGGCCTGTGGTGGTCACTTTTTTGCTAAAAAGACAACCGCCAAAATTCAAAAGTGCGGCTTTTACTGGCCCGCTATGTTCAAAGATACCCATGAGTTTTGTAAAGCTTATAAGTGTTGTCAGAAATTGGGAGGATTGTCCCATCGAAATATGATGCTACTAAACCCAATTCTAATCATTGAAGCATTTGATTGATGGGACATTTATTTCATGGGTTCATTCCCCTAATCCTTTAGAAATATTTACATATTGTTGGCAGTAGACTATGTCACTAAGTGGCTCAAAGCGATCCTATGCTGGAATAATGATCATAAAATGGTCATTCGATTCTTAAAAGAAAATATCATTTCCCGGTTCAGAACGCCTCGAGCCATCATTAGTGATGGAGGTTCACACTTTTGTAATAGGTCATTTACGAACTTAATGAAGAAATATGGCATCTCTCATAAAGTGAGCACTTTATACCACCTGCAGACAAGCGGGAAAGCTGAGATTTTCAACAAGGAAATTAAACGAATTCTAGAAAAAAAATGGTTAATCCTGACTGTAAGGATTGGTCAATCCGCTTGACCCATGCTTTATGGGCTTACCGTACAGCATATAAGACCCCCATTGGAATATATCCCTTTAGACTCGTCTATGGCTAGGCCATCAAAAATCTGAACTTTAATTTGGACAATGCTGGCTCGCTGCGTAAGCTTCAACTAAATGAACTTGAGGAAATCTGGAATGACGCATATGAGAACTCGAGAATTTACAAGGACAGGATGAAGGTATTCCATGACAGGAACATCCATTGAAAATCATTCACACTTGGTCAAAAAGTCCTTCTGTACAATTCTTGGTTACTTCTTTTTTCGAAAAAACCTCGATCTCATTGGACCGGCCCTTTCACTGTTACGAACGTTTATCCTCATGGGGTCGTCGAGATAAAAAATCTGACAAACGGCAACATTTTCAAAGTGAATGGACATCGTCTAAAGCCATTTGTTGAGAAGTTTGATTCAAAGGATATGTCCATGCCTCTAATTAATCTTATGTATCAGGATTGACCTCCTAGTCTGATGGAGATGTAATTAGGTTTATTGCTTTCATAGGATTTAGGATTAGGATAGTTTAATTTCAGTTTGTTTAGTCTTCATGCTAACCCGTCTTCGCATTGAGAACTTTGGAAAAGCTTCAATTCTTCTTCTTTAAGTATTATCCTCCTATCACTTCTCATTTCTTTTCATTGTCTCTTGTGCATTACATGCTTATATCTTTTACATTGAGGATAGTGTAGGTTTTAGGTTGGGGGTGTGGATTAGGTAAACTAAGCAATATTTTCTTAGTCTTTGAGCAAATTTTTTGAAAATTTTCAATTTCTCAAATTAAAAACCTATTTAGAAAATAATAGGTTGTGTAATTAAGAATGCCTCGAGTATGATGATAAGATGGATATCGAACTTTGAATTGTTGGAGTTTGATCAACCGAGTAGACTATCGTCTAAGTTCTTACATTTAATTGATTAAGAGGAAGTTTGAATATCATGTTAATCTAAGTCACAAGCCACATTCAAATTGCTTTCAGTGAATTATGTTAGAATTTCTGATTGTTAGTATGTGAATCATTGATAAATGTTGAGAATTAAGTCCGGAGAATTTTATCCACCTTAAAAAGATGAAAAGAACTAGTTAAAAATCAGTGAGATTGACAAAAATGTCATGTATGATGAAAAAGACTGAAAAAGAATGAATAATTTGAAAAGAATATAGATGTAAAGTCTGAAAAAAAAAAATGAATAAAAGTGAACGTCAATATAAAATCAAAAACTGAAAAAAGAAGGAAAACGGGGTAAATTCAGAATTAAAACTTGATTATTCAATTAATCTTAAGGTGATGAGTATGGCTAACACTATGAAATGATAGTATTTTTTTATGGAAAGAAAGTTGGAAATCACCGAGCATGTTGGAAAAACTTAATATATGAATATGCTCTTAAGTGATTAATGAATAACCTATTTGATTGATTACTCGCTTGATTCAACTTTAGGTTTCAAATTTTCATTCTCGCTTCTTTGGATTATACTCATTACTACTTGTTTACACAAAAGATTATTTTCTGAAAGAGGATTGCAATTGAAGAATTTAAGATTATGTCACGCATGTTTTGCTCGGGACTAGTAAAATGTTAGTTGGGTGTGTGTTGAGACTCAAATATTGCATATTTAACCCTTCAATTACATTAGTTTTCCTAGCATTTAATTGATAATTTGATTTAATTATATATATTTTTGTTATGTGAGGTGATTCGGGTGCTTATGATGAATATGCGCTTAAAAGGATGGATTTAGAGCTTAAAAGAAGATAATGAAGAATTGAAGATTTAGAAGTCATTAATGAAGAATCCATATACCAAAGATCCAAAAAAAGCAAGTGAGGAATGAAGAGAATCGAAGATTTGAAGTAAAGAAAAGGAATACTGAAAAAAGGTATTCTAAAATTCCGGAGGCAGAAAAACATAGTTCTGAAAAAGTGTCAGATTAGACATTCATCGAAGGCACTTCAATGGCATCGAAGGTGCAATCGAAGCTAGTTCGATTCAATCGAGAATTTCAGGATTTTTCAAGCCAAACTCGTTGGACAATTCTAGACAAGTTTCGATGGCATCGAAGATTCAATCAAAGGCTCTTCTATGGCATCGAAGGAGTATGCAGATTTTATGCGAAGTACGTAAATTTGAGGTGATTTCTAGATTTTTTCAACTTGGTGCGTAAGTTGGAGTTCCACGACTATAAATAGGACTCCCTACGATGTTCCAAAGCATCTTTTAGGGTTTGGAAAGGGAAAGGAGGCCTAGGTGGAGCGCCAACGGCGTTCTTCTACTTCAATTTCTTCATGGGTTCTAGTAGATTTTTCTGCTTTTCTTATATTTTTGAGTTAGCTATGACTAGCTAATCTCTTAGATAAGGCTAAGAGGTGAAGCTTGTAGTGTGTTGGGATGTTTATCTTGTTTTGATTCTTGTTTATATTGAACTTCATTGATTTATAGTTTGAATTTAAGGAATATTTTCAGTTTTCTATTATTTATTGTGACTCAAATTACAATAGATGTTGCGATAGCTTTGGATATCTTCTTTTCTTCTTTTGAGGTCGTGAGAATAGTAAATCCTGTTGTTCACCATCGCCTCCTGGGCATGGTAGGGTGACGGAATCCCTTCCAATTATCACAATTCTCCTCCATTGAGAATTAGGTCAATGAAAAGTTCAAATTTGATTTAAATTTCTTTATCTTCCAATTGAATAGGATAAGACTCCAATTCTAATTGTGTTCCTTGAATCAAGCAAGGTAGCATCTTTATAGCTACAAGTGGATCCTTGGCACTTTAGTTCCCTTTTGATATTTGATAAATCCTTCACAATTACTCCATTTTATTCAGATTTTAGATTTAGATCTTCTTTTAGTTTTAGTTCTAGTTCTTTTGAGAATACGTACAAGTTTAGTCCCTGTGGATTCGACCTCGGTCTCACCGAGATTATTACTACATTATGACCCTACACTTTGGGTTGTGAATAATAACCATAGGTATACAGTTAAAGTTTGATAAGTATTGGTCTAAGTGTAGTTTGGTAATGGCTGTTGCAGTCGTTCTTGATCCTCGATACAAGATGATCATGGTTGTATTCATATGTAATAAGTTGTATGGTGAGAAGACTGCCCCTGAGGTCGATCAGATTCATGATGCAGTCAATGATTTGTACAATTTCTATGTGTGCACCACAAAAGACAAAACTCCTCAAGTGGGTTCTAGTTCTGTTTTTGATGAAACGCAAGAAGAAACGATCAATGATTTCATGTCTTTCGTGCCACAACATGAGACTTAAATGTAGACACCCCAATCGGAACTTGAAAACTATCTCACGGAGTCACTTGTAAAATACAAAGGCAATGAATTTGATGTTTTGAACTGGTGGAAGACGAAATCTCATGATTCACAATATCTTGTGCTCTCGTTAATGGCACGAGACATATTATCAATTTCAAATTCAATTGTGGCTTCAGAATCTGCTTTTAATATGAGGAGTAGGGTCGTGAATAAGTATCGAAGCTCACTTATACCAGAATTGGTTGAAGCGCTAATTTGTTCACAGGATTGATTGCGTCTTGTCTAGGAGAAAGGGAACTCTGTTGATGAGGAGTTCGAGGAAAAGGAGAGTGACAAGTAAGATGAGACAGTACTTGATGATAAGACACTGCCTTCTATTTCTTTTGCATTTGCTTACACCAGAATTGGTTGAAGCACTCATTTATACACAGGATTTACTACATCCGATTTGGGGGAAAGGGAACTTTGTTGATGAGGAGTTTGAGGAAGAGGAGAGTGATAAGCATGATGAGACAGTACATGCAGGATAAGACATTGCCTTCTATTTCTCTTACATTTACTTACAAGTTACAACATGATATTTGTAATTATTTTTTAATGGCTTAAATTGTAATATTTTATCGATGGATGGATATTTCTCTCTTTTCATTTGTACTATTTAATTAGTTAATGTAGCTTAAATCTCATATTATATGCTTGGCTAATTGCGTTCATTCATCATTATAACTTTTTTTTTAAATGTTGCCTTAACCTAATTAGATATTTTTCTTTTAAAATATACACCTATAGATATGTCATCGGAAGATGATGCATCGGCAGATATTTAGGATTATCAAGTCCAAGTCTACTCCCAAGATGGAAAAATAAAGTTACAATGCAAGTTGTGGGGAAAATAATTTGTAAACAAAATAAATCGACTAAAATTACATTTGACTTGTCAGGGAGAAGACGCTACACCATGTAGCAAAGCTCCCCAGAAAGTTCAGGATTTATTTCAAGTCATTTTCGACTCAAATATAAAGACTTTCTATATCACTCCCCCTACAATTACAACCAATACAACCAGCCACAAAATATATAGAAATGGGCCTATTATAAATGAAGAATGGTTTAGCAAATGAACTGCCTCCAAGCCCTCCACAATTAGTATAAAAGAAGAACAATAAAGAATTTTAAGGGAACAAGAAGAAAAAGATTATAAAGATGCCGTAAAAGAAAGCTTGAAAATAACATCCAAACCAGACAACAACATCCACCCATTCCGAGACAACATGATGCTGAAGCAGGCACAAGTAAATCATCAGAATTTCTTAAATGTCTCGTAGTGTTTTATAAGCGATTGGGAATCCCATATAAATTGAATCATAAAAAGTGCCTTAAAAAACTTGTTCAATCTATGAATGAGGACGATGGGAAGACATCTCCACCATCCGATTCAACAGAGGTAAATGATCATCCTTTGGACACCTCCAGCTCAGAGTCAACCCAGAGTTCGAGTGCAGTCGAAGCTGTAAAAAGATAACCAAATGATGATTCTAGCGACGAAGGTGGAGGTGGAGGAGGGTTTACTATTATGGACAAGGTTCATTTGGTTACACGCTACAAAGGCATTCATCATAAAAAGGTTATTGAATGTAGGAAAGTTTTATTTATCTATATGTGGATGTTAGGTTTATTTACTTTTGATTATGGACAGAGTTTATTTACTTTGTTCGTTTTATGGACATAGTTTATTTACTTTGGAAGTTGGATATCCGTGATATTTTAACAGTTGAATGACCTAGTTAAATGGTCCAACGTATTGATATCATGCGTCTCACCATGGATGAGGCTTCATGAAATCTCTCAATTTAAAGATTTTATCTTGGATCTCCCAAATAATAGTTGAATGACCCATTGCATGCCAAGTTTGCAGATGTGTGATGGTTTTAGTTAAAGCTCTCTATATTTGTACGTGTACTATTATCAATTTCCAAGTGCCCAATCCAACCTCAATAAGAGTATAGGGCCCGACTTGGAAATCTGGCCCAACGTTTCTAACCCTAACCCCACCTAAATTCTTTTTTTCTCAACCCACCATAAAAACCCAACAGTCCAACACTATTTTGTGATTATTCCTAATTGGAGTTGTCATGTGCGACCACATATGTGCATATCCATATGCAGATCGCATCTGCGATCATGACATATGTGATCTGGCACATATGCAAAAATATGCGATCGTATATGCGATGTATGGACTCTCTCTCTCTCTCTCTCTCGCTCTCTCTCTCTCTCTCTCCCCCCCCCCCATTCTCTCTCTTGGAAGTTGAAAGATCAAGATTCAAGAACTTGTTATTTCATTCATTGTTTAATTGATTTTATTTCTCTCAAATATATTTTAAATATGTAAAATTAGTTATTTATTAACTTAGGAAAGTTACCCTTCATTTCTTCTTCTTATTTTTTACAATTTTTTGAAAATTTTTCATATTTTTTTATTTTTAAAATTAAAAAAAAAAAATTTTAACAAAAGACTTGATCCGAATTGTACCCAACTTGATCCGACTCGGTTTCCCTAACCGAGTCGAACTCGGTTCGAGTCAGGCCAACCAGGAATCGATTTGGATCGAGTCAACCCAGCTGGACTCGGTCTCGACTCGGCTTGAGTTCGGGTCAAGTAGATGGCAAAACCGGATCGAGTTGAGTTGGACCTAACTCGGTCCGACTCGACTCGATGCCCACCTCTAACCCTAGGTATCACCCAGGTAAGAGCTTAGTGGGTGTTACCCCTACCGTGGGGCCCACATTGATGATTTTTTGTATATCCACACCATCCATCCATTTTTTCCATCCCATTTTAGGATGGGATATCAAAAACTATACAGATCCAAATCTCTGGTGGACCACACAACAGGAAACAGTGGTGATTGAGTGCCTCACCATTAAAAATTCCAAAGGGCCCACCGAAAGGTTTATTTGCAATCCAAAACTTTTGTGGTCTATAAAAAGTTTTTGATGGTTATTCATCACTGTTTCTAATTGTATGGTCCACCTGAGATTTGGATCTTCTTATGATTTGGGATCACGTCCTAAAATAAGATGGAAAACAGATGGACGGCATGGATATACAACAAAAACATCAAGGTGGGCCCCACACGGTTAGGGTAATACCCCCTAAGCAAGTTAGTGCTGTCAACGGGTGGGCCTGGGGCTGTCTCGGCCCAGATTTTGAGCTATTTCGGGCTGGACGTATTCAAAATGTTGATTTTAGTGGGCCCGATCCGGGCCCATTGACACCCTTCTAAGCAGTTACCCGGGTAACAGCTAGATATTCCAGCCACCAACACCTGCACCCCCTTTTATGCAGGCACGCGAGTGCTCACCACCTCACCCATTTCTCCCTTGTTAAAAACCGGACAATTGGATGGATGGATCTACACTTGGATGAACCGATGAATTGGTTGGATGGTTAGATATGCAAGGATGGATGGATAGATAGATAGATGTACATATGGTTTGGTAGATGCGTGGACGGTTTAGATACACGAATCAATAGACAGAATCTGGGCATTATCCATGGTTGTAAATTGGATAGATTTAGGGTGTGTATTAAGGGTCAATGTTGGACTGATTTATCAAGTGAATCAACAGTCCAAATTGAATGGCTTCGGCACACGATTTAATGATCCAAATTGGGCAGATTTAGCAACGGTTATGATTGGGCTGATTTGGTATATGGATCAACGATCAAAATTGAATAGTTTTTATGCATAAATCAACGGTCAATGTTGGACTGGTTAAACACTCAATTCGACAGTCATAATTGGACTGATGTGGTACACAATTTAACGGTCACTATTGAACAGATTTGTTATACAATGCAACGTTTAAAATTAGGTAGACCTAATAGATCAACTGTCATACTTCGAACAAATTTAATATACAAAACAATGTCTAAGATAATTAGGTAGTTTTAATGCACAGATCAACGATCACCTTTGTATAAATTGAATATATTATCAATGATCACAATCATATAGGTCTAATGCACAACTCAATGGTTATCTATATAGATTGATAGATACATAGTTGGTCATATATATATATATATATATATATATATATATATATATATATATATATATATATATATATATATATATATACAAGAATCTAAAGTTATTACATTCTATCTTCTTTAAAAAGAATTTTGTCCACCAGATTCGAGCACGCCTATCATGTGAATGAATGAGGATACTCATTTATTATTTCTAACGTGTTAAGTGTGTTGTGGGTAAAATTGGAATGGATAAATTTGGAAGTAAGGGCAACAACGCGGATGAGGAAGCTGAGAAGAGATTGGCCTAGGACACACCGACCTCAATTCTCGTGAACGACCCAGGTGCAAGGAGTGGTACCCTTGGTCGCCTGGTCAATCCCTTCCGTATCGCGACCAAGGGAACATGAATGTTGACCGAACTCAACCTCGACCTCTACTACCGACCAAGCAACGACCACAGGCACTTAGCTCAGCTGCCGAGCTGATGCCTTGCATTGACAACTTCACCTCCCGACCTCGATCATTCGTTCCAGAGTTATCGACCTCAACCAGTGACTTGGAAGTCGATCTCGGCTATTAACCACGATCTTCAGATACCGACTACTGGAGGTTGCTTCGCATTTAGAAAGAATATCCACCCCGAGATCCTTGTCGAAAATCTCGCCTAGGAGAGATCCCTTGCACGATACGCACCTACGTGGTAAACTGATTATCATATACGGAGGAGGCCTTGAGAAGGTATAAATAAGAACTCTACCTACAGAAAAAGGTATGTATAAAAACCCTAATCCAACTATACCCATGGTACTTATTCTAACTTAGGCATCAAAGGGTCCTTGTCTACAACCAGGGCCCCCATTGTCAATTGGTTTTCTAGGTACACGACGGTCTAACAAGAGACTGATGGGTTTTTTTTTACCCGTCGTCGACCGGTCGTGAGCCCTGATCAACCGGTCGAAGGCTAGTTTCGACCAGTTGTAGGAGTCGAGCCGTGGTACGACTCAAAGTCTAGCGACTTTGGGCTATTTTTCTCCAGAGCGCTCTACCGGTTGTGCGAGGTGCTCAACCGGTCGTGGGTGGCTCTCGACCAGTCGAAGGTTCTTCACGACCAGTCGTAGTTACGCAGATTCGTTTCGCGATTTTGCGCGGATTTCGTGTTGCAAGTCCTTTCGCAACTGGGATGCGGAAAGGAGTTTCCTAAAACCTTAAATAAGAGGTACCTAGGGCTTTCTAGGTACAACAAGAGGGTTTCCTAAAGCTTTACAAGGGATTTGCTAAAGGGTTTAGGGCTATCAAAGGTGAGAGAAAGGGAGAAAGAGAGAGAGGAAGCTTGTGGAATGGAGGTTATGCTCATATAGGAGATCTATTGTGCTCTTGATATCTCAGCGCTTCTACGTCCTCGTAATCGGTGAGATCTCTCCGTTTTCTTTGTTTCTCTTATTGTTTATCCACTCCTGCGTGAGTGAAGAAGGTTGTAACATTCTACTTCATAGTGGATTGTTGATCTGGATGAGGTCCCGTGGTTTTTACCTCTTTGAGGTTTTTCCACGTAAAAATCTCTTGTGTGGTGTGTGATTGATGCATTGATTATTTTCATTGTTTTATTATCCATAATTCTGATTTGTTCTGGAGGGCTAGATCCTAAAGTTTTGTGCAAGGCCCCCAATAAAGTGGTATCAGAGCCAAGTTCAATGAACGGGTAGGATCAGTTTTGAATTATAGAAGGTGGCTCATCAAGGATGATCAGCCTCAATGGTTCTAACTGGACCATATGGAAAGCTAAGATGGAGCACTTGCTTTATTGCAAGGACCTATATTCTCCAATTTTAGGCATATTAACAAAATCTAAGGATATGACAGATGACGATTGGAAGAAGATGGACCAAAAGGCGGTGGGGTTTATTAGACAATGGCTGGATGATTCCGTATTCCACCATGTGTTTACAGAAACCTCAACTGCTAGCCTATGGCTGAAATTAGAAGGGTTATATGAGAGGAAGACCGTCAGTAATAAAATTTTTCTGATAAGGCGACTTGTGAACCTCAAATTCAAGGATGGTGGTTCTATGGCCGAGCACATGAATGAGGTCAGCAATATAGTGAATCAACTCTCCTCTATGAAGATGGTCCCGGATGATGAATTGCAGGCTTTACTTTTGCTTAGTTCATTGCCTGACAGTTGGGAGACATTAGTGGTGTCTCTAAGTAACTCCGTGCCAGACGAAAAGATATTCATGGAACAGGTAACTAGCTGTCTCTTCAATGAAGAGACAAGGAAGAAGTCTTAGGGGTCTACTCAGCAAGAGGCCCTTGTGACATAGGAACGGGGGAGAGGAAAGAACAGGAAGGGCGGGAAGGCCCAAGATAAATCAAGAGGCAAGTCGAGTAACAGAAAGGATGTTGATTGCTGGAATTGTAGCAAGAAGGGCCACTACAAGCATGAATGTCGTGGTAAGAAGAACGACAAGAAAAGAAAAGGGAAGGAAGATGAATCAGATTCCACTGCGGTCGCTTCAGATGGCAACATTGTAGTTATTCTTTCTGTAGATCATGATGTATGTCTCACGGCTACGAGTCAGGACACCGACTGGGTGATAGACTCGGGAGCTTCTTTTCATGCAACTCCACGCAAGGACTTCTTCACAAGCTACAAGTCAGGTGACTATGGGACTATGAAGATGAGAAATTCTGGTGTATCAAAAATCGTGGGAGTCGGTGATATTTGTGTGAAGACTGATGTGGGCTGCACATTGGTTCTCAGGGATGTGAGGCATATCTCAGACCTTCACCTCAACTTGATGTCGATGAAAAGGTTGGATGATGATGGATATGAAAGCCAGTTTGCTAGTGGGCGCTAAAAGCTCATCAAGGGTTCGTTGATCACAGCTAGAAGAAAGAAGTGTTGCACCCTTTAAAAGGTAAGTGTCAGTATGTGCAAGGGTGGGTTGAACGCAACGGAAGATTCAGCTATTGACATGTGGCACAGGCGTCTAGGCCACATGAGTGAAAAAAGGCTTCAGCTACTAGCGAGGAAGCGGCTCCTTCCAGACATCAAGTACACCTCTCAAAACCTATCTTGATTGTTTATCAGGGAAACATCATAAAGTTTTATTTATTAAATTTGCTTTTTATGTTAATAAAGTGTATGCATTAGATTTGGTTTATTCTGATGTTTGTGGTCCTATGAGGACAAAAACCTTGGGTGGGGCATTGTATTTTGTCACTTTTATAGATGATGCATCTAAGAGGGTTTAGGTTTATGCTTTGAAATCCAAGGACGAGGTCTTTGATGTGTTTAAATTGTTTCATGCCATGGTCGGAAGAGAGACAGGTAGACCATTGAAGTGCATCCGCACTGACAATGGTGGTGAATACATTGGCGACTTTCATGAGTATTATAAGTCCCTGGGTATACGACATGAAGAGGCGATTCCCAAGACCCCCCCAGCATAATGGTGTAGTTGAGCGAATGAATCGCACCATTGTTGAGAGAATCAGATGCATGTTATCCCATGCGAAATTGCCCAAGACGTTCTGGGGAGAAGCAATGCACACGGCGGTGTATTTGATAAACAGGTCTCCGTTAGCCCCATTAAATGGAGAAGTACCTGAGAAGGTCTGGACTGGACAGGATCCATCGTATAGTCATCTTAGGGTGTTTGGATGCAGGGCATCCATTCACGTACCAAAGGACGAGAGGTCCAAACTCGATATGAAGATCAGGTAGTGTGTGTTCTTAGGGTATGGTGATGAAAAATTTGGCTGCAGATTGTGAGATCTGATCGAGATGAAGCTCATAAGGAGCAAAGATGTGGTTTTCTTTGAAGATCAGTGTATAGAAGACATTGGTAAGCCAGAGAAGAACCAGCCTAGTTCAGGTGAGCTAGAGGACATGGATCTGGTTACTCATCCCGTGGTGCCTGATGACAAGAGAGTACAACAAGGTGCAGAGGACGAGGGAGTTCCTTCAGAAGATGGACCAAGGGAGCAACCCCCACTTGATACACCTGTTGAGCCACAAGTGAAGAGGTCATTTACGGACAGACAACCGTCCAAGAGGTACTCGCCACATGAGTACATTATGCTGACTGATGGGGGAGAGCTAGAAGATTATTTTGAGGCCCTAGCCAACGAGCATAAGGGGGAGTGGTTGAATACTATGCAAGAGGAGATAAAATCCTTACATAAGAACCACACCTATGATATGGTGAAACTGCCTAAGGGCAAAAAAGCTCTGAGCAACAAGTAGATGTTCAGAAAGAAGATTGAGCAGAAGAATTCACAGACGAGGTTTAAGGTCAGACTTGTGGTGAATGGGTTTGGTCAGAGGAAAGGCATAGACTTCGAGGAGATATTCTCACCAGTGGTGAAGATGACATCCATATGGGTGTTGCTTGGGTTAGCGGCTAGCATGGATCTGGAGTAGAGCAATTAGATGTTAAAACTGCTTTCCTCCATGGTGACCTGGAAGAAGAGATCTACATGCGCCAATCAGAGGGGTTCGAAGTCAAGGGCAAAGAGTATATGGTGTGTAGGCTGAGGAAGAGCTTGTATGGGCTGAAACAAGCTCCACGACAATGGTACAAGAAGTTCGATTCATTCATATTATAGTATGGGTATGACATAATGGAGTCGGACCACTGTGTGTTCACGCGCAAGTTCTCAGATGGTGATTTCTTAGTTCTGCTATTATTGTTGATGACATGCTCATCATGGGAAAAGACATCAAGAAGATCGACAGACTGAAATAGGAGTTGGGAAAGTCTTTTGCGATGAAAGACTTGGGCCCGGCTAGACAGATCATAGGAATAGAGATAACCCGTGACAGAAGCAGCAGGAAGCTTTGGCTGTCACAAGAGCGGTATATTGAGAAAGTCCTAGAGCGGTTCAATATAAATGCAACGAAGCCGGTCAGTACTCCACTAGATGGTCACTTCAAATTGAGTGACAGGCAGTGTCTCAAGAAGAAGTCAGAGGTGGAAGAGATGAAGAAGATAACCTACGCGTCAGCTGTAGGAAGTTTGATGTATGCTATGGTGTGTACACGCCCAGACATAGCATATGTGGTTGGTGTTGTAAGCCGGTATCTTATCAATCCTGGAAAAGAGCATTGGGCAGTGGTGAAATGGATACTGTGGTATCTAAGAGGCTCATCCACGTTGAGCCTATGCTATGGTGACGGTAAACCTGTGTTAGAGGGCTACACAGATGTAGATATGGCAGATGACATAGACTCCAGGAAGTCTACATCAGGGTTCATGTTCACATTTGCAGGGGGAGCAGTTTTCTGGCAAAGCAAGCTACAGAAGGTCGTAGCGTTGTCGACGACAGAAGCAGAGTACATTGCAGTCACAAAGGCATGTAAAGAGATGCTTTGGATGAAGAGGTTCCTACAGGAACTTAGCCTAAAGCAGGAGGAGCATGTGGTCTATTGCGATAGTCAGAGTGTTATATACTTGAGCGAGAATCCAAGTCAGCATTCCAAGTCAAAGCACATAGAGATTCGGTATCACTGGATCAGGGATACTTTGGAATAGAAGGTGTTACAGCTTGAGAAGGTCCACACGGACGATAATGGGTCAGACATGATGACCAAGATTTTGGTCAATGGCAAGTTTGAGGTTTGTAGAAACCTGGCTGGCTTAAAGAAGGTGGATCCCTCCGGGTCAAAAGGGAGGAGATTTGATGGATTTTTTTGACCCGCTATTGACCGGTCGTGAGCCCTACTCAACTGGTCGAAGGCTGGTCTCGACCAGTCCTAGGAGTCGAGCCGTGTCACGACTCAAAGTCCAGCGACTTTGGGCTATTTTTCTCCGGGGTGCTCAACCGGTCATGGGAGGTGCTCAACTGGTCGTGGGTGGCTCTCGACCGGTCGAAGGTTTGTCACGACCAGTCGTAGTTACACAGACTCGTTCCGCGATTTTACGCGGATTTCGTGTTGCAAGTCCTTTCACAACTGGGATGCGGAGAGGAGTTTCCTAAAACCTTAAATAGGAGGTACCTAGGGCTTTCTAGGTATGATAAGAGGGTTTTCTAAAGCTTTACAAGGGATTTGCTAAAGGGTTTAGGGCTATCAAAGGTGAGAGAAAGAGAGAAAGAAAGAGAGAAAGCTTGTGGAAGGGAGGTTATGCTCATATAGGAGATCTATTGTGCTCTTGATATCTCAGCGCTTCTACGTCCTCGTAATCAGTGAGATCTCTCCATTTTCTTTATTTTTCTTATTGTTTATCCACTCCTACGTGAGGAAGAAGGTTGTAACGTTCTACTTCATAGGGGATTGTTAATCTGGACGAGGTCCAGTGGTTTTTACCACTTTGAGGGTTTTCCACATAAAAATCTCTTATGTGGTGTGTGATTGATGCATTGATTATTTTCATTGCTTTATTATCCATAATTTTGGTTTGTTCCGGAGGGCTAGATCCTAAGGTTTTCTGCAAGGCCCCCAACCGGGACAACCATATTTCAACATCAACAAAGTGTTTGCTATGTTCTATGTAATGTATGTTAGTGTGTGCACAAGCGTATATGACTACTTACAAAAGTTTAAGTGTAATGCCCTGAATCTCGGAGGCCGAGAAGATACTCGACTTTTCACTCTCGATATTCCGGTTGTCACTTATGCTTTATGGAAGCGGGTTCTATAATTCGTTTTACCTGTCATGTGAGCATTCGAGAAATTAAAATGGACTATGCAACGTACCTTAGAATAAATGCAGATTTTAACTCAAGAAACAACTAACAAGTAAAATGTATATATATCCAGTGTGCGGGACTACATCCGAGTAAAAATATATAGTTTTAAAATACAAAACGTATCGACCCAAAAATCTCATCGCTGCCCCTAAGGCGACCTATAATGGCTCGCCCAGCAACTGGAAGTACGAGAGCTCCTCCTCCAAGTCCACGTACGCCTCCTCCAACGTGTCGGACTCCATGATACCTGCATTTATGTTAGGGTCTGGTTGGTGTTTTAAAACACCGTCCCAGAGTAGGAGTAAGTGATCAACTAAGTGGTTCCATTAACATCAAGTCACGCATGTTATCAACTCCACAAGCACAGTTAATGATAAAGCAACTCCAGCAACCAATTTATATATATTCTTATTAATGCATGTGCATGTTGTCATGAGATGATGCATGTCCTCACGATCCAACACTCCCTCATAAGTGACTCCGATACTTCATTTGCAAATTTGAACACTCCCTCATCATGCAACCACAACCCCCAAGTCGTCATAACCTAAACTAATGCAATGCCATGAATATACATGTTAGCCTAGTAATTAATTAAGTCCGCTTATCGAGCAAAGTTGGGGAAGCTGAAACACCTCCATTTAATCAATAGTCACATCCATATCGTTATGCCCAGAGCGGCTATATCGGCTTCGTGCTTGTGATCCCTGATTTGCCTGGGTTCATCATTCCCACCGGTACTCATACGATAGGTAAGATTATGAATAAAATTGATCGCGGTCACTACGAGGAGGCTTGCCACTCCAGCATAGGCCGACAACACAAACACAATGTCCCATACCAACATGCCCGACTCCCAAGGCTTGGGGATCGTATCATTAACAGTTATTAGTAAACCTCTCCAAAGTGTAGGGTACTTCAGATTCAAGTAGGCGTGATTATACATGATGGATACATATGGTTGGTCAGCTAGTAGACTAGTCCAGTTGACTTGGGTAAACTTCGGCGCAACTAGCACTGAGTGCAAGCATCTCGTGTAGTCCAATTACGGTCGGTCGTCCGCGCTCGACCTGGGTCAATCGGACTAGCTCGAGGCGGCCAACTCAAATAGGGTTGCCCTCGTAAGTTTTATGGTTTGCCGGCCAACCCGATTAACCAATTTATCAATCATTATACTCAATAAAATGTCGTAACTACAGGAATGAGTAAAAAACAACAAATCATGAAAGTTCTACTTGATGTGGGCATTTTATCAAACATGCAAGCGTATTACCACAAATCATCATAGTTCGCATAAGGTAAGGCAAATTGAGTGCATATGCAAGCGGATAATATGAAGCATGAGCAATAATTTTAGCAATTTCAACCTATTAAATCATTCAATTAGATGTTCAGGCTGCAATACGCATGATTAACAATTTATAGAAGAAAAACGATCGTACGAGTATGCACTGGTTAGCATGCGATCATCTATTCACTACACAAATCATTAATCATGACATGGGTTCAATAACCGGTAACCTAAGAGTAATGGTCCAGACCTTGGAGTTGTATATCGACCTTTGGACCCGCTCCTATGACTAGGGTCTTGCAGATCGGCTTGTCAGTGCCTTGCGCCAGCAAGGTTAGCCTGCAAGGGCATATGTAATCGGGCTTTAATGCCCAAATTTCAAAAAAGGTTCAACAGTTACCTCTACTTGTTGCCGAGCAAGTTCATATGGTGCGGCACGGTTGTTGCTACATTGCAGCTAATGGTGGTGGGGCAAGTTCTCAAATCAGCTCCCCACCTACGCCCCTTCTCTCCTCCCTCCCTCTCTCTCTCTCTCTCTCTCTCTCTCTCTCTCTCTCTCTCTCTCTATTGCAATTGAATTTTCATATGGGAGCGAGAAATGGGGCTATTTATAGTGCCTGGAACATGCACAAATAGCCTCGGGCCCCCCTTTCCTATTAAACTTGTCTTGGTGGAGGCTGTTTTCAGCCTACAGTGTCTCTCTGGGGCCCGCTAGCTCATCTGCACTAAAGGTTAGGTATCCCACCATGGGATCTATGGTTTGTCACGATCGAGTGGAAATCAGACACTTTGATAAACCATGGGGACTCCACTTGCGATAGACGGTTATCGACAATCGATCGGGGCTGTGGATATACAGATACGAGTGGAAAAATATACTAAACTCGTACCTCGAGTTTGGTTGCAATCTAACGGTTGAAAAGTCGCAACTTCACGAAAGATTGGGGGGTTTATTTCACTTAAGTTTCAGATTTCAACTTAGGGAATTTGTGCATTTCAAGCACTTGACTTCCGGCTCAAGTTGAGCAGTTCTAGGCACTTTCTTGGTTTGCCACCTGTGATAGGCATCAAGCCCAGTGAGGCGAATGATGAGCAGCCTAGACCTATAGTCTATCTGGGCAAATTTTGTGAAAACCAACCCCGAGGTTCATTTTGGGTCCCAGTCGTACCTTCACAATCTGTGAAAGTGGTTGTTCGATCCTATTCACCCCTAGTTTCTGGGGCTTCGCACGTTGGCTGTATGAAGTCCACCTGATGCGGTCCTGGGGCGGCTCTGTTAGGGACACCCTAGGATCAAGCTCCGAATTGATTCAGGTGTTACATTAAGAGTTGTTACAAATTTGTAGATGAAAAACTTGATTAAAAAAAATGCTTTACATGAGACCAAAAAGCTTACATAGAAAGATTGAAAAACTTGCATAGAAATTCTTTACACAAAAAATTTTAAAAACTTACACAGAAAGACTTGTAGAGATTACACAAAAATACTTACCGGGATTCTGGCAGTATCAGTGGAAAGACTTTGTAAAGGATTACAAAACTAAAAATTCTCACACAAAAGTCTCACTTAATGATGCTCAAGATACTCAAAAGAAAACGTACAACACTTAATCTCTCCACTTTCAGTGATGCTTAAGCTTTAGCCTTCCTATAGAGATGCCATTGTATCATAATAATGTGGAATTTTCTATACAAAGACACCTTGGTATTCTAATAATATTGTTTTTTTTTTTTATTGTATAGGAATTTTTGGAAATCTACTTTTGTGAATGACAACGTTTTACTTATCAGAAAAAAGAAATTTTGTGCCTTGAATGAGGTGGAGTTGGTCGAATTTTGACACAGGAAAAGAGAACATTTTTTTTTTTCCCAGCAAATCATTATGTTGCCAGTAGATCTGGCTGAAGAATTCTAAAGCTCTTTCAGAATAATGCTGATAATCGCCTGTTGACCGAGACACCGTCCGTATTCCTTTACGGAAGAGGAACATGGCCATTCAACCATTCAACCATACTAACAATTTGCTTGGGATCATCAGCCACAACTTTGGAGATGATGTGACCAAGGTCTTCAACCCCCGTCTCGCCGGACAAACACTTTCATTCTGTTTACATATAACCTACGGAAAATTGCTCCAGTGCTCTCGTAGCACTTATAACTCACAGAGCCCCTAGTTGCAGACACTTCGACAATTCAATCGCTTGATCTAGACTCTATGTTAGGTCCGGCATAAGATTTTATGGGCTACCATACAAGTATCACATGAATATGACAATCATAACTAGATGATCATTAGCCTCTATAATATGGACAGTCCTAATCATTTACAAAAATGGTTCCAATCAACTTTGATCAATCTATATGTTGGAGCCCATTATAGATTGCTTATGATTCTAAATAGTCACTTTTGTCAGGTAATCCTAACCATCCCATCCATGGCCAGTAAAAAGACTGCGAAAATAAGGCCTAATCAGGGATGTATTGGATCATCCGATGGGTGTAATTTTTTGCATGGTACTCCATAAAATGTGCTCTGGACTCAATAGACAATTCAGATAGATCGATCCAATCGGCTAAAAGGCCTAATGAAACAAGGAGCACTATTAACTTACAGTGCTCTGAAAGCACTGGAACATTTCTCGTGTGCTGTTTTTTTTTTTTTTACAAAACAACCACTAACACCCACAGAGTCTACCACTGAGCCATGGAGAGGGACGCATGGCCTCTTATGTTCTTATGTTCTCTCAATACGATCAAATATCAACATAAATAGAGTGAACGAGTATGCTCTGTAAATTAGGATTATTATCAAAGAAAACAGTAATGAACTTTGTAGGGATGTATACTTTGTGGGGATTTTTGTGATAAAATTCTTCAAAATCAGTGTTCTCGGTTCTAGTTTGCTAAGACTAGATGAGTCTCTCTCAAAATCAGTGTCATGTGACCCGGATAGGAACATCTCCAATCGAGTTAACTCAGCTGGCTCAATCACTTACTTTTAGAGCTATCTTGAGAGGATGAAGCTCCGTGAACTTACAACACAAGCTACATGATATCATTTCCCTTAGTTGATTGATATCAGTTCTTTTAGAATTGGTAAAATCAATGGTAATAATAATAATAATTACTTTTGAAAGAATGAAAATCATACACTTCCATGTTGATGCCGTTAAGAGCTAACACTGACAATCCAAGAGGAAAACACCTCCCCAAGGTAGTGGCGATACCATTGACATTGCACGGAGATAACATTCTGAGGATGAAATGGTGGGGCACATGGCACACCGATCAGTGAAGAACCTCTTTGAGCCCCCATGAAAGAGTGATTGCCAGCAGATCATTAAATTATAGCTGTGCCTATTGCATATGGCATGGTTTTTTTTACGTGTTGTATCGAACATCGGAGAATTCCCATTGCATGTAACAAAATGGAAACAAAATCATATATTAAATTAGAGTTTGGACATTTACAATTCATCCAATTACAGAGGAAAAGCTTCCTTGACACGAAATGTTTGCTGATGAAAATATTTGTGATTGGCTGTGAAAATGATCAAGTCAGCTGTGAAGTTGTCGGCTGGTCATCTTGATTCTTTTCAACAAGTACATACCTTGAAGGAGGACCGAACATGCTCAACACCACCTGCAATCAATCACAGTTGCATGAAAATCATTTATTTTTACACACATTACACAGAGATGATCAACTAACGTGTGCACTGACAGTTGCATGAAATCCACCCTAGCCATCATGTGCATCATGCCATTTTATGCTCCGGGCCCTCAAATTAGTAAAGTCCATGATTCGGGTGGGACAACAGCAAAGGAAACAGTTGGGAGGAGATAAAACAGCCAACCTTTATTTCACTAGGACCCACTTGAATAGTAAAATGGCCAATTTTTGGGCCCTGGGCCTTACGTGAGATGAGTCACCTGATGCTCGGAGTGGATTTCATGTAAACAGCATGGTGCCCCTGCATCAAATCAAGAGTGAGCATCCTCCTCCCAACCGTTTCCCTTGGTGTGGCCCAACTGACTACGACTTTTGGGCCCATGGCCTAACATGGGGCAATGCACCTGATAGAGTAGATTTCACATATACATCACAGTTGGGCACCACGGTGGGCCATGCAAGTTTGCTCGCACATAAGGTCTCCTATGAGCAGCAAGAGGCTCTTTGTGTGTGTGTGTGAGTGTGCACGCACTTTTTCAAACCTTTGGGAAGGGGTTCTAAATGGATTAAGATAGTGATATGCACATAAATGAGAAAATACTTCAATTCTTACAGGCAGAAAGACAAGCCCATGTAAGAACCCGATCAGGACCAACGCGAGATACATTTGGAAATAATAAACCTGTAAAACGTATGAAGTAGAATTAGAACCCTGAATATTGCAAGAGCATATATAAGCAACAGACCAGTGTGAGGGAAGGTAAGAGTTACAAACCACAAAAATTTCTGATCGTGAAAAGCGTAGGACAATCACTCCAACAAGTTTCGTCAGCGTGATTCCACTGCAAATAACCCAAGATCACTTCTCGGCAACAAAAATGGAGGAAGAAGGAAATTGAATTATCATCCCAGCAATTAAGGATTTCCACTGAATGAGATGTGGCTCAATCAGTGCTAATGGATCCAGAACTCAAGTTAAAAATGAAAGGTTTGGATGCAATTCTTTCCAATGGTTTTATGGGTCTTGACACTACAATAAAATAGAGGAATTATTAGGCCCTGATATATCAGGATGTGTATATCATCCTGATGCTTGTATGTGGAAGAGGGGCCCATGGTTCAATTATACAGATACTTGACCTGA
Source organism: Magnolia changhungtana (assembly GCA_030180095.1). Taxonomy (NCBI): domain Eukaryota; kingdom Viridiplantae; phylum Streptophyta; class Magnoliopsida; order Magnoliales; family Magnoliaceae; genus Magnolia; species Magnolia changhungtana. The sequence continues at coordinate 7,445,240 of JASAUF010000552.1, read as the reverse complement.
TGGCCCCTGTCGTGTATAGGAGATGCCCCAAAAATATCTACTGCTTCAAAGAACCTAACCCTTCTGTTAATGGACTTCAAATAGACAGTTGACTAGAAGTAGCAAAAGTGAGAAGGTCATAATTTTTGGATGGTTAGCCTCTTTAAATTGGGAAATTCTGGGGAACCCCCCACCCAGTCAGACCCATCACAATGGTCAGGCCCATCATAACATCCCAATTCCCACTTGTAAGGTCTGGGAGGAATTAGGACACCAAATATAGCTTGATGTGGTGTCAAGAGCCACGACCCATCCAAACTGATGTCCATTGTCTGCTCCCAATAGTATGAAACCACCTCTTTGTGGCAAGTCGCAGCATAAGATTCCACTTGTGCCGATTGGTGCAAGTTCTGATCATTACCTTCAGGCATACTTCCCAAGGAGAAAAAGAAAGAAAAACAAAAATAAATGAAGCTTACCTGAACACAGAAGCTCCCATTGTACTTAGAGCCTCTTTGGCCCGTTGTCCCCTATCCCCATTGCTAACCTGTAAAAAGTGGAGTCAAGATACAGTCAGGACAGACCATATCCACAATTCTATGCTGGGTTATGCTTGGTATTATTACAGTCATGGTGATTACACAACCAGAGGATCTTGTCTATCATGCAGGTATTTTATGCCATGAATTATTATTAGTCAACAGATGGTAGGTGAGAAAGTCAGTCAACACCTATTGACACAAAGTTTGGAGCCAAGTCTGTGCATGATGGTCTTCTGACTCTCCATGAAAATCCTAGGTCTAATATTGTTAGATGCCAGCATCCTCAGGCATTATATTGGACCAAAGTACCTCAATTGCCAGATCATGATGTGGACCACATTTCTCAACATGCACTGCAATCCCAGTTATATAGGGCATGTTTATAAGGTAAGGGCAAGTCCCTCCCCTCCTTCAAGCAGTGGTTCAGCAGTTCCATGGCAGCAGTTAGCTCTGAGTAGGCTTGGCTGGGAGATGGTTCCCTAGCAGTGATGAGTGGGACAAGGGGAAAAAGAAAAGGAAAAAAGAAAAAAGGAAAGAAAAGAGATTAGTTGATCATGAGATCTAGAAGAAAATTATCAAAATTGCTCTTCTTTTGGTTTTCTTCTCAGGGTATGGCAGCAGTTCCCTCAGTATTTTCTTCCACAGTTTGTGTCCAGGGTATGGCAGTGGTTCCCTCAATCTCTTGATCTCGATCTTTCCCTGTCTCAGATAGTATTTTCTTCCACAGTTTGTGTCCAGGGTATGGCAGTGGTTCCCTCGATCTCTTGATCTCGATCTTTCTGTCTCAGATAGTATATTCTTCCACAATTTGTACACTTAACATCCCTTGACATGTCTCAACAGTATAAGTGCCAGCATTCTTTACCTCCTTGATGTTTTTCTTGTCTAGGATAGAATTTTCTTCCACAGTTCATACCTTGACTCACTTGAACAATTCCCCTCGTTGACTCAAGGTTTTAAGACTCAAAAAAGTCCTGTGCGACTTGTCCAAGTCAACTCGGACTTGATCAAAACCAATCTGGTTCAATACCCTGAGACCCCTGACTTGGGCAAGTCATGGTTCGAATCGAGACTGAACAAGTCAAACTGAGTTGTACAGTCATTTAACCATGTTGGCACTTGTATGCATTGTAATTTATTTTTATTTTTTCCAGAGGAATATAAGCAGAGATTGTATAGAATAGACATTGTTGAAGTTGTTGATTCTCAAGCATTTGTAGATTGAACCAAGGTTGAGAATTGAGATTGCTTTAGCATTTTAGTTTAGATGGCCATTTTTTTTTCTTTTTGAAATCTGTAAATAAGATTTTGCTGTTTCTTTCCTTCTTCTTCCTTTTTTTTTAAAATACATTTTTTTGAAGACCAACTTTGGAGATCTTTGGGTGGCTGTTTGAAAAACCTACTTCAACATTGCTGAATTGATTAATCTCTACCCCATTTGGTAAATGGGGGTGGATGTCATGTCTTTATCTGCATTTCCTTTTTACATTGTGGCTGTTTTTATAGGGAAACAAAGCTTATCTTCTGTGATGTGCTGCAATACATTGGACAGATGGATATTTTGTGCATCTGTTGCCCCATGACTCGATCCACCAACCCAATGTGATCTTGAGCTAGATCATTCTTATCAACCTCACATATAAAACTGATATTTTATCAGAGATGTAGTCTTGGAACAAAATGGCAAATTCAGAGTAATTCTCATGGTCGATAAAACAAAATTCACATAGGATACTGGAAACATCATAATCACAAATGAGTATAGAGTGTGCGAGTGATCCAGGGTTTGATCCCTGGTTGTCATACCTTATAAACCTTAATTACCAATAATAATAATAAAAAATTCATAATTGCAAATCAGGAAAACAGAACTAAATTCAATGAAGAGCATGATGCAAACATATTTACAAATACTTTCAGTTTGATAGCACTATAATTGGATACAATGGGGCTAAACCATACTGACCGAGAAAGCATGTGTTATGTGGACGCAAAACTCAACAGCAATCCCTATCGACATTACAAGGTTCACGACGGAGACTGCATTCAGTTGGATATCCAGAATTGCCATTACACCCTGCAGACATTCACTTTTTAGCATGAGAATAAAAAAGAAAAAAGAAGCAAAAGATGTTGCTGAACAACACAACAGTGCAACATATCAGGAACACAAATAAATGCATTTTGTTCCTGGTCCCTTAATAATCCAAAATAGAGAAGACAATGCCAGGGTAGAAAGTACACTATAAACCAAGACTTTCAGATGTGCACATGTTTAATGAAGCCATATGTGTGAATGAAAGAAGACAGATTATATGACATTTTGAATGAATTGAGTTAATTTTCTTTTTTTCCTACAATGGAATACAATTATCTATTAGTGTGATACCTTAAATAGTTTTGTGGAATGATTGTAGATATTTATCTTGTAATTTGCGGTTTTATTAGTATCATTTGGAAATCAAGTTTTGGCACATAGGGAAGAAATTTGAGCTTTTACTTATAATAGTCTGATTGTCAAGTTTAGGTTCTTTTCCATTGTTTAGCGTCAAATGGTCAAACAATAATTACCTTTCAAAAAATAAAAAAGGTCAAACAATAAATGCTATGGAATTGCCATGCCCAAAGCAATTAGATGCTAGCAAGAAACTATTAGTGTGACTTGCGTCTACCAATGAAGCAGTCCACATGAAGAACTCTTTCTTGTTTTATATGTTTAACCTAAGGGATGTAGCACACTAGATATGTTTAGCTTGAAACAACTAGAGATCATTGATTCACAAATACCGGCAGAATCTCAAGCAAATGTTCCAGAAAGCTATCTTAACAGTGGTAAGCAACAATCAGCAAGAAGAAATGGATTAGAAACCTCAATCAACCAAAAAAATGCAGGCAAACTCGGACTCAACCATCAAGAAATATTACAATCCAAGGGGTCCAAAATCCCCCAAAAAAGGCTCACTAAAGTATTTTAATAAAACCCCCATATCTCATGTTGTGTTGTCCATAATACCTACTGAAACAATAAAAAATTTAGTGGGTGTCTCACATAAACAGAGACCATTATAATCATGGTGTGCCATAAAGGCCGTTATGTAAAGATAACAGTTGCAACCGTTACACGATACGGGGTCGTAAAGGCTGTAACGGCCGTTGCAAAAAAAATGACCTGTAAAGGGCGTTACAGCCCCCGTAACGGCCCATTACACCCCCTATAAAGGCTGTAAAGGCCCTTTAACGGTCCATTACGTGACAGATACAATTTTTTTGGATTCTTTTTCAATAAAGAAAAGAGAGAGAGAGAGAGAGAGAGAGAGAGAGAGAGAGAGAGAGAGAGAGAGACCATAACGGCCGTTACACCCCGTAGTGTAAAGGTAATGGTGGTGGCCATTATGGCCACCGTTATCGTCATGGAATACCTTGATAATAATTATGAAATTTTTATCATAACCATCACATGAAAGGACAGATCTTCTGCAGGAAGGAGCAAATTTCTGGAGGCCCTAAGAATAGAATTCAATGACAAAATACAACAATGTTTGATTGTCACCATCTTGAAGATTGTGCATTGAGAACAAATAACTTGAGCTTTCAGTTGCATGTCCAAGCATTCAACAAAGGCCAGGTGTTAAATGCATAGAAACAGTAGAAGATGAACAACACTTAGGAGTGCCAAAGTTGGCATACCCCAAGCAAAGGCTAATTTCTTATGTAGGAAAGTTGGCTAGTTTAGGCTCTTCAATGAAACAAATGAAAAATCAAAATTTTGTGTTAGAAAGCAATACCTCCAAATTTTCAAGAATTTTCTACAATGGAAGACAAATCTCTTCAACAACTATTTCACCACAGGAGGAAGAACGAAACAGCTATAGCTTACTTCTTGTTCTAGTTTTAAGCGGGGTCGATATCTGGTTTGTTGATTTTTCCCTTTCATTAATTTATTTTTTTTTAGCATTGACAATACTATTCCTATAAGGCCAAAGCCACAAATTTACAAGTATAGAAAGCAAAAATATTTACAATTCCCATCAACACTCTGGAAACTGAACAGTAAATTTTGAAGCTAAAGCCCACTCCATCACAAGAGATTTAGCCCTTCTAAAAACCTCTAGAATGTCTCCTATACGATTTCTAAAACACCGGGCATTCCTCTCAAGCCATATAACCGAGATAACCACTAACAAACTTAATCGGCAAACTTTTACCCCAGTTTTCCCTATGCCCCCACCATGCCACATCAACAGGAAATTACCGATGGAATCCGGCGGAATCTAGCGACACCCATGCAACTCCAAATAACTTAAAAAACTTATCCCAGACTTCTTTCGCAAGAGAGTAATGAATGAAGAGATGATCCACTATTTCCTCATCTTGAAGACATAGAAGACATACATTTGGAAGAGTCAACCCTCTTCTGCAAAGATTATCTATTGTTAGCACTTTCTTCCTCCCCACTAACCACATGAGTGCCACCACCTTTGGAGGGGCACTGTATCGCCAAATAAACACCATCAGACTGACCCTGTCAGTAGAGATTTCCCCGCTTATATACATGTAGAAGGATTTCATGGAGAACTTGCTGAACCTACCTTTTAACCATTTCATCGAATCGGAGTCTGAAAGTTACCGGAGTCGCCTTTTGATAGCAACTAGAGCAAACTAATAAAATTTGCAATTTCTTCATCCACCATATTCCTCCTACATAGCAGAGCCCATACTACTTCCTCCCTAATAATGGAAAAATAACTAGCCACCCTTAGGTCCACCTCAACTACGATCGCCGCCAACCGTGTAAAAAGATCGCTCAAACTGAACCCCTACCCACTTATCCGCCCAAAATCTTATATTATTCCTGTCCCCCAGCAAGAAACAAACCTCTTCCCAAACTTTTTATCACTGATGTCAAAGATTTCCATAAATATGATGATCTATACAATGATGGTGACCTAATCCACCACCTCCTTTCTTCCCCCCCATAATTCCCACTTATCATCTCTCTCCAATGAGAATCCTCTTCTACTTCATATCCCCAAACCCATTTCCCTAATAGGGCTTGATTTTATTTATTTTTTTTCTTTTTTGAAAGATGACTAGATTTTATATAAAAAGAAAGAGAAATACAAGAAAAGAAAAGGACATCTGCTGAGAAGGCAGACGCCCCTAAGCAACAAGGAAACTGAAATCATAGTCCTTTAGAGGAAGAACAACAATTGCCCATTCTAAGATTAAACATTTCGCCTTATCTGAGACTGAATCCGCAGAGTTTGAAGAATTCTCGAAACATCTCCTGCTTCTTTCCATCCATACGGACCACCAGATTGCGAGGATGGACATTCTCCAAATTTGCTTCCTCTTCTTATCCAAACTGGTACAATGCCACGCTGGGAGCAAGGAGTCCACCGAATCAGTAAACGACCAGGAGAGGCCAAACCGCAAGCAGAAATCTGCTTAGATTTTGGAGATGAAAGGGCAGTGAACCAGCAGGTGATCAACCGTTTCTTCGTTCTTTATACAACATACGCAGATGTTAGGGAGCTACATGCCCCTTTTTTTCAAATTATCCACTGTTAGAATCTTTTTTTTTTTTTTTTTTTTTTTCTAACCAGCCAACCGAAGCATGCTACCTTAGGGGGACCGAATATCTCCAAATGAATGGGAACCAAAGCTCTATTTCCGACCACGGTTGGGATAGCGCATAGAAAGACTTGATGGAAAAAATACATGTTTTATCCAGCCTCCATACCAGCGAATCTGCACTCTGGGAATTGGGCGATGATTCGTAGATGCAAAGAAGAAGGTCCGCAAATTCGGGAATCTCCCAGTCTTGGAGGTTCCTCCTACAAGCCACATTCCACAAAGTCTTACCAGAAGAGTCCGAGAAACAGTTAGCCACGGCGACTGATTTGTCGAGGGCTAACCTGAAGATGTTTGGGAAGCAGTTTTTAAGGGCCAAGTCCCCCACCCATACGTCTTCCTAGAAACTGATGTTGACACCAATACCAATACTGAAGCCGATTCCACTATGAACCTTTTTTTTTCATGCTTAAGATGCCCCTCCACAGGTGGGATGCCTTGTAAAGAGAAGAGCTCCTGGTCCACCAACCGCCCTCAGATAGCCTGTATTTGCTCTTAACGATAATATTCCAGAGCTTGTTGTTTTCAGTCCCCAGCCTCCAAATCCATTTCCCCAAGAAGGCACGGTTCATTTTCTTCATGTCTTTGATCCCAGCACCACCATCCTGAAGAGGCTTGCACACCTCTTTCCAATTCAGAAGATGGAATCTCTTCTTATCTTCCTTGCCACACCAGAGAAAGTTTCGTCTTAGTCTATCTATGGAGGCTAAGACTGTCGAAGAGCACCTATACATGGACATAAAGTAGAGAGGTAGGTTTGAGAGAGTTGATTTGATCAGCGTTAGATGACCTCCCAGGGAGAGGTAGCGACACTTCCATCTCGCAAGATATTTTTCAAATCTGGCGATGATGTTGTCCCATAGATATCTAGGAGGTTGACCGATGCAAAGGGGCAGGCTGGCGAAAGAAGACGGGAGAGAGGCTGGGGCGCAGTGAAGGGTCTTGGCATATATGTCGATCTCACCATCTTCCATATTAACCCCTATCATCTTGGATTTCACCAGATTTACCCTTAGACCTTACACCGCTTCGAAACATCTGATTGTTGTACGCAAATTTTCTATCTTGTCGAGAGAGACTTCGAAGAATATGAGTGTCGTCCGCGAACTGCACATGGGACAACGGAGAGATCATCCTTGGGATGCTAATACCAGTAAGGATACCCTCGGCTTGGGCTTTATGAAGCATTCTGGATAGGGCCTCTCCCACCAAGAGGAAAAGGAATGGGGATAGGGGATCACCTTGCCGCAGGCCTCTTGAGCTTTTAAAGAATCCATGAGGAGACTCGTTGATGAGGACTGAGAAATGTGCTGACCCAATGCATTCTCCTAATAGGGCTTGATTCATAACCTCCAAATTCCTAAACCTTGCTTCCCCTTGATCCTACGGTTTACATACCTCTTCCTACTTCATGAGATAAAATTTATGATTATTTCCCACTCATCTCGCAATCTAGCATTGTATTTCGCCCGATGCACTTCCCGAAGCTATATTGCTTGCAGAATTTTTACTGTCTCCTCCTCTTGGCCCCCTAATTCCTCTTTGTTCCACCTACAATTTTTTTTTTTTTTTTTCTACAGCTTTAACTTTTGGAATAACATGAATCATGCACCACCCCCCCCCCAGATCGAGAAAGAGGACCACCATTTGAGAACCTTTTCTGCAAATCCTATTTCTAACCAAGAAAGCTCAAATCTGAATGATCGGAGACCCTAATCTTCCTCCTCTCTAACAAGATCAACCATATCATTCCTAAGTATCCAATATGAAAAGTGCCGCATGTTGCTAGATATCCGGCCCCCATTTTATTTCTCATGCACGAATCTAACTACATTGAAATTGCCGCCCACACACCATGTTAAGTTACATTTTCTCCTGCACTCATCCAACTCCTCCCAAAATTTAGTTCGAAGCCTCAGTCAACACGGCCCATAAACCGCTATAAATACCCATCGAAAACCTGATGATACTTTTTTAAGTAACAAGGATATTGAGAATTTCCCCTCTAGAATTCCTCTTTGCACCAAAATTTGGTGTCCCAAACTACTAAAATACCTCATGCTGAACCTACAACATTAGCTTCCCATTCTTTATTATGCCCCCATTATAAAGAATTGACAATGTTCTGGTTTATCCCCTGCATCTTAGTTTCCTGAGATGCTGCAATTTGCACTTTGAATCTTTTACAAATCTTTAATTTGGCCTTGCTTTTGCAAACACCCCAACCCCTAACATTCCAACTTGCTATCTTCATTGGACACTTGCTAACCCATATGACCCACACCAATGGTCACCGCATCCAGATTACTTATATTTTCATTTTCCTTCTCCAAACACACCATTTCTTTGTAACCGTATTGATGTTTATCGACCGTGTCATGCTACACTTAGAGCTAGGCAGGATCCGACCCGATCAAATCGGTCGGATCTGATCCGACCCGAACCGAAGGCCAAGATCAGGTCGGATCGAGTAGGCCCACTTAGATCCGACCGTACAATGAGTCGAGTTCAGTTTAGTGGCCAATTGGACCGATCCGATCCGGTCGGGTCCTATATAACATATTTTACCTTTTTTTTAAAATTACTTTTTTACTACCCTCTACCCGAACGAAAGCCCTAAATCCCTAACCCCTCTTCTTTACGCGATCGAGCGATGCCACACCCACCCATCTCGATCTGGCCACTCAGCAGCCCGACAACTCATCTTCATCGTTCATCCTCCTCCATTCATTAGGTAAGTTCCATTTTAAATTTTTTATTATTATTATTTTGTGTATTTTCGAGCGATGGCCTGCCCTGGCTCGCTGGTGGACTGCACTGGCTCGCAGGTGGTCCGGCCATGGCTCGTTGTTGGTCCAGACCTGGCTGGTTGGTGGTTCGGCCCTGGCTCACTGGTGGTCCGATCCTGGCTCACTGGTGGTCCGCACCCTTCTCTCTTATGATGACTAAGGGTTTAGGGTTAGTCATTTTCTCTTAAATTTCTACTTGAGCAAATATTTGGAATATCACATGATGAATTATTGTTTTAAGTGCTTGAATTTTTAAGGATAATGAAATATATGATTGTTAAGGGTATTTGGATAAATGAACATTTCTAAGTGGTTGCAATCATTAAAAAAATTGCCACCATCTTGAAAAGACTATTGAATTACCTCCATACACAAGTAAGAGTCTAGAATTAGAGAAAATGGGGAATTGAAAATAATGGTAAATGCGATAGAAAAGAATGAAAAACCGCAACATGATAAACCAAAGCATTTAGCTTCTAAAAAGAAAAAACTTGAAACAATAATTCAAGCAAGAGAAAATGACTAACCCTAAACCTTAAACCCTAACCCTAACCCTTGACCCTAACCCTAACCCTAACCCTATACCCTAAACCCTAAACCCTAACCCTAACCCTAACCCTAAACCCAACCCCTAAACCCTAATTCCTAAATTGCAATTAGTAGTTAATTTGTTGGAATTACCATTTACATAGCTTATTGCTTATTGTTTACTGCTTAATATGTTTGTATAATTGTATTACATTGCTTTTTTGCTTATCTTATTTTTGGGCATTGTAGGGTTAGCTTAATATGTATTACATTGCTTTTTTTGCTTAGCTTATTATTATGACTTGTGATTATGAATTAGATAATTAGTTGCCCATTTGAGGATTTTTATGTGGTCATAAATAGATATAGTGTGTTTTTGGTGGCATAGAAATCGCTCAAATTGTCCCATTTTGGACAGTTCAAGGTTAAAAGGATAATATGCTTTCATATAACCTATTTAAATGTCCATGCCTGATATGCAGTCTATCTCCTCATTTCTCTCTGGATATGTTTTTTCCTTTTCATTTCCAATAACAAATATCTTCACATTGCTTAGATATTTGGCATCGGAATGTAACGGAAAATCAACTTATCTGGAGAGGCATGGGGAGATGCTGCCGGATTTTCGGTGTGGGTATTTAAATGGGAATATGAAAGTATTACAATCTATCCAACCTTGGATGGATAACTAATTTAGCTTATTATTGTGACTTGTGATTGTGAGTTAGATAATTAGTTGCCCATTTGAGGATTTATATGTGGCCATACATAGATATAGTCTGTTTTTGATGGCATAGAGATCGCTCAAATTGTCTCATTTTGGACAGTTCAAGGTTAGATGGATAGTACGCTTTCATACAACCTATTTAAATGTTTATGCCTGATCTCAGTCCATCTCCTCATTTCTCTCTGGATATGTTTCTTTCTTTTCATTTCTAATGACAAGTATCTTCATATTGCTTAGATATTTGGCATCAGAATGTAACGGAAGATCAACTTATCTGGAGAGGTATGAGGAGATGCTGCCGGATTTTCGGCATAGGCGTTTGAATAGGAATATGAAAGTATTACAACCCATCCAACCTTGGATGGGTAACTAATTTAGGATTTAATATAACTCTTTAAGCATTAGATTGCTATGATTTAGTGTCTTTTAACTATTATATGGAAAGTGAGGGTCTTTCCAATACCCAAGGCGGTTTGTCAGTTACATCGCTGATGATCCTGGAAGATTAAGGATTAGGTCTAGAAGATGAAGAGGTGCCCATTGATACTAGTACCTCATAGTCACATATTGAGGGAAAAGCGAAAAAAAAAAAAGAAGGTAGTGTGAGACAATTTTGAAAAAGTGATCCTGAAGAACGGCACCGTGAAGATACAATGCAAGTACTGCAAGACTCAATATGCTAGGCAAGCAGATGGGTCGACCACAACTCTGAAGAAACATAGTTTGAAGTGTCATAAAAAAGTGAGAACTCAGACCTCAGGGCAACAAGCACTTTCATTTACCCAATCTTTAGAGAGTCCGTCGCAAGGTACATTGTTCATCTACAAATATAACAAAGACCAGGTGAATGAGTTGATGGCCAAATTTATTATTGCCAATGAAATACCATTTCAGATGGTAGAGAGTCCTGCTTTTGTCAAATTAGCCAGATGCCTTAACCCCAGATACGAGGTCTCCCGTACAACAATAAAGAGTGTGCATGAAGATGTATGAAAGCGAGAAGCTCAAGTTCAAAGGACAGTTGGAATCGATTTCCTGAATTAGCCTGACATCAGATCTGTGGATGACATCCAATCAACGAAAGGGATAAATATCACTAACTGCTCACTACGTTGGTGTCGAATGGAGGCTCTGCAAGAGAATCATAAACTTTCGTTATCTTGCACCTCCTCACACTAGATTGATGATTTCAGACTGCATGTACAAATGTCTTGTGGAGTGGGGAGTTGAGAAGAAAATCTCCTCAATAACTTTATACAATGCCTAGGAAAATGATAACATAATAACGAATTTGTGGAACTAGTTTAGGGCCACCAGTGACTTGTCTTTTGGTGGAAAGATACTTCATGTTAGGTGTTGTGCCCACATCCTAAACTTAATTGTATAAGATGACCTTAAAACAATTGAGCCAACGATCGAGAACATAAGAGAGTATAAAGTACATACGGAGGGTCACCTTCACGATTATATACATGGAATGAGATCGTGAAGCGGTTGAATTTGTCAACTCAGAGAACAATAAAGCTGGATGTTATGACACGTTAGAATTCAACTTTTGAAATGTTGGATTCAGCGATAACTTTTAGACATGCATTCTCTCACTATACGGAGTGTAATAGTGCGTCTTTGGTTGCCTTCTGAAAATGATTGGTCAAGAGCTAAATCAAGTTGCAAGTTCCTTTCAGTTTTTTACAACACAACGAAGAAATTTTCAGGAAGCTAGTATCTAACAACAAATATATTTCTGTCATAACTTTGGAAGGTAAAAGATGCCTTGAACAAAAGTAGTAGTGGACTAGACTTTTTACAATTAATGACCATGGGTATGCAGGTAAAGTTTGATAAGTATTGGTCTGAGTGTAGTCTGGTAATGGCTGTTGTAGTTGTTCTTGATCCTCAATACAAGATGATCATGGTTGAATTCATATGTAGTAAATTGTATGGTGTGATGAATGCCCCTGAGGTCGATAAGATTCATGATGCAGTCAATGATTTGTACAATTTCTATGTGTACGCCGTAAAAGACAAATCTCCTCAGGTGGGTTCTAGTTCTGCTGTTGATGAACCGCCAAAAGAAACGGTAGATGATTTCATGTCTTTTGTGGCATAGCGGCATGAGACTCAAATGCAAACACCTGTATCAGAACTTGAAAACTACCTCGAGGAGTCACTTGTAAAATTCAAAGGCGATGAATTTGATGTTTTGAACTGGTGGACGACGAAATCTCGTGATTCGCAATACCCTGTGCTCTCGTTAATGGCACGAGACATATTATCAATTCCAATTTTAACTATGGCTTCAGAATCTGCTTTTAGTACGGGAAGTAGGGTCGTGAACAAGTATCAAAGCTCACTTACACCAGAATCGGTTGAAGCGCTCATTTGTGCATAGGATTGGCTGCGTCCGATATGGGGGAAAAGGAACTCTATTGATGAGGAGTTCGAGGAAAAAGAGAGTGAAAAACAAGATGAGACAGTACCTATAGAATAAGACATTGCCTTCTATTTCTCTTGCATTTGCTTACAAGTTATATCAAGATATTTGTAATTATTTTTTGATGACTTAAATTGTAATATTTTATGGGTGGATGAATATTTCTCTCTTTTCATTTGTACTATTCAATTGGTTAATGTTGCTTAAATCTCATATTATATGTTAGGTAATTGCATTCATTCATCACTATAACTTCTTTTTTTTATGTTGCCTTAACATAACCAGATATATTTCTTTTAAAATATACACATGTAGATATGTCATCAGAAGATGATGCATCAACAGATATTTGAGATTATGAAGTCCAAGTCTACTCCTAAGTTGGAAAGATAAAGTTACAATGTAAGTCGTGTGGAAAGCAATTTGTAAACAAAGCAAATCGACTGAAATTACATTTGGCTTGTCGGGGAGAAGACGCTACACAATGTAACAAAGCTCCTCAGGAAGTCCGGGATTTATTTCGAGCCATTCTCAACTCAAATACAAAGACTTTCTACACCCCTCCCCCTACAATTACAACCAATACAACTAGCCACATAATATATAGTAGGCCTATTATAAATGAAGGGTTAAGCAAAGGAACTACCTTCGACTGCAGGCCTTCCACAGTTAGTAGAGAAGAAGAACAAAAGAGAATTTTAAGGGAACAAGAAGAAAACAATTATAAAGAGGCCATAAAAGAAAGCTTGAAAATGGCATCCAAATCAGGGAATACTAGACAACAACATCCACCCCTTCCGAGACAACATGATGCTGAAGCAGGCATGAGCACGAGTAAATCATCCAAGTTTTTTAAAAGTCTCCCAGCATTTTATAGGCGGTTGGGAATCCCATACAAATCTGATCATAAAAAGCGGTTGAAAAAGCTTGTTGAATCTATGAATGAGGACGATGGGAAGACATCTCCACCATCCGATTCAGCAGAGGCGAATGACCATCTTTTGGACACCTCCAGCTTGGAGTCAGCCCAGAGTTCTTGATGTAGAGTGGGTCGCGGACACTATCATGTCCAAGATGGACCAGAGAAGGCCCGTTCAGAGGCAGAAGTCATCAAGACCGTCCGAACCTTAAAACAGGCATATCTCGCAAACCGGAATGAGTTACTCGACGTACCTTGTATGATTTTGGGGTAGGACGAGCTACTTTAGCCAACCAACCCGACATGGCCAGGTTGCCCCCGCCGAATTTGGAGATTCCATCATATTGACGGCTGAATTCCATGTTTAATTCCGTTTTTACTATAAATAGTGAGTTTTAGTTTGATTATAACTCTTCATCCGTTGGGCTTTACGAGTTGTGTCCAACATGAAAAGTGCTTAGAATAATTAGGAGAATAACGTGGTTAAGCCACATAGGAAACTTACTACAAAAAGTAAATTTACTATTTATAGTAAGTTACGAATTTCTAGGAGTTTTGGTTATAGTTTGCTTCTGGTTTCTCTTTTATTGCTTGGTATCCCTATTTAAAGGGTTGTGAACTCGTTTATTTCATGAATCAATCAAATTTCGAATTTATTAGAATTTATTTATATTTTCTTGCTTTTTTTCCTCGTGGATTCGAGAAGTCTCTGTGAGGAGTCCAGAGAAGCTCCGTGGATTCGGAGTAGTTATCCTTGATGAAGACGGTGATCGACCTCATCACGTTCATCCCTGCGTCAGTTCTCCTACAGTTGAAGCCGTAAAAAGAGAACTAAAGGATGATTCTGGCGACGAAGGTGGAGGTGGAGGAGGGGGTTACTATTACGAACAAGGTTCATCTGGTTACACGTCACAAAGGCATTCATCATACAGAGGTTATTGAATGTATGAAAGTTTTTCCTAATCTGTATGTGCATATTAGGTTATTTACTTTTGATTTTGGACATGATTTATTTACTTTGTTTGTTTTATGGGCGTAGTTTATTTACTTTGGAAGTTGATCTGTGATATTTTAAGTTTTTAACAGTTGAATGACCTAGCTAAATGGTCTAACGTATTGATATCATGCACTGATGCACATATGCAAATATGCGATCATGACATATGCGATCTGGCACAAAAGCGATTGCATATGCAATGTACGGACTCTTAATCTCTCTTATATTTCCACTCCAAGTGATCTTAATCTCTCTTTTAACTGATTTTATTTCTCTCAAATATATTTTAAATATATGTAAAATTAGTTATTTAATAACTTAGGAAAGTTACCCTTAATTTCTTATTTTTTTACAATTTTTTGAAAATTTTTCATATATATTTTTTTCAATTTTCTAAAATAAAAATTAAAAATTAAAAAAGAAGACTCGATCCGAACCGTACCCAACCCGATCTGACTCAGTTTCCCTGACCGAGTCGGACTCAGTTCGGGTCAAGCCAGCAGTGCATCGAATCAAGTCGGATGACCCGGACTCGGTTCCAAATCGGATCGAGTTCGGGTCAATTCATTGAAAATTTCGGACCGAGTCGAGTTGGACCCAATCCGGTCCAACTCGACTCGATGCCCACCTCTAGCTGCGCTGGATGCCTACCGCTTTCTTCCACAAATTTGAACAAAGCTACATAATCCTCAGGCCCATCGTCAAACATAACCCCACTACCTGTGCAATTTCCACTATAACCAACTTTATAATCTTCATACCTTGGGTCATTGACATTTTTTTATTTGTAATTGATTCAGCTCACATGCTTGGTTAGCTCGGTTGACTTCCCTTGGAGATAAATCTGTTGCTTCTACGATCGCTACCTAACGCTTAATTCTTAGTGGGGTTATTA
Organism: Magnolia changhungtana; assembly: GCA_030180095.1. Taxonomy (NCBI): domain Eukaryota; kingdom Viridiplantae; phylum Streptophyta; class Magnoliopsida; order Magnoliales; family Magnoliaceae; genus Magnolia; species Magnolia changhungtana. Next base: position 7,429,796 of record JASAUF010000552.1, on the reverse strand, counting down.
TTACAAGTTCATCCATCTCCTTATTGCCCTCCGGATCAGGAAGCCCCTACCGCCACTGGGTACTTACATCTATCATTGCCAACGTTGGGGAAGGTGGACTATGATCTTTCTCTTCATCATCTTCTGTTGAAGATAAATCCTCTTTGAAATCACTGTAGGGCACTAAACTGGAGTTGGACTCTGTTGCCGAGCTACGTTGACACTAGAGCCTATTCCCATAAATTGTTGCATCTGGACCTCCAACACATCCTCCCTGGTAGCATAAATGCATGATAGCCTCCTGAAAGAACATTTGACTCACCATGGAAGCCTGAGATCACTACCTCAGGTCGCAATCACATTGAGGGAAGTTTTTGTTCTAGCCATCTTTCCATCTCCCTCTCCTACTGTTGTCTTCCGCTTGTTTTTGTGAGAATTCGATCGTCCTCAGGTTGTAAAGGGAAAGCACTACCACACGTGCTAGTTAAATAAGTTATTTTTGGCCCATGTGAGAACTGGAAAGGATTCCGCATGTGACGATAGATTCACATAGGAAAGAGGCACAATTTATTAACTCGGACGAAACACCACTTGACCCGCTCCCTCTCTTTGGCATTAAATGTGTCGTCAAATACCACACCACATGTCGCACATGCATTAGCTATTTCGACAGGTTCCGTCTTTCTGATTAAAACTACAAAGAGACACTGCTTCCTTGCTTCTCCTCCACACTGTGTGCTAAGAGGGACTTTACCTGCCCCACCTTTTTGCTGGTTGATAGAAAGACGACACGGGTTGCCTTTTGTAACGGGTGTTCCACAGGCGTAATCCTCCTGTATACCTTCTTGACTGCCATTGTTAGACTTCTGCTTCCTTCCCCACCTTCTAACAAATGCCCCTCCAGTTCATGCACCACCTTTACGACCACCTTAGCATTGTCAACTCTTAACATAATCGCCATCGGAGAGGAGTCGAGTTTCTTCTTCCTTACTCGCAATCTGGGAAATCGCAGCTCCTCATTGTTGTTTGTGCAAGAGTTGATCGACGGCATGGATCCAATGCATGCTTAAAGATGTCATCTATCCAAAACTCCATCGGAATGTTTCAGATTTGATACCAGTGGTCCTCTTAGTACAATTTGCAGGCGAAGAACACTATATAAACATGTTCTTAACAATTCAAAGAAACCAAGAAGACATCCTCCTGGAGTCTCTTCACCAGTCTTCTTCATCCATCCCCTTACAGTTTTGAACCAACTAGTCCACCATCTCCATCTCCTTCAGACACGGTTCTACTGAGGCAACGAAACAGAACTCAAAACTCTTCAAGGAGTCCTCTAGCACCTTCCTATTAATGCGCACCTCAGGCCCCTCCTCCATAAGAACCCTCCACGCCCACTTCTTTACTAGAGGCTCCCCTTTTTCTGGATTCTCAATCCCCTGCCTTGAGGTGTTCATGACGGCCTCTTTGAAAGACCTTCTAGCTCCCATACTCAAAAGAGCCAGAGCAGGGTCCTGCAATGACAACGCTACTTCCCTCGGCTTCGCCATCGATTGTGTTCTATTTTCTATCTTCCCTTGCTTCTTCCAACTCTCCCCTTCCCCATTCTTTTGTTTTGGGTTGTACCTTGCTCTCTGTACACTAAACATAGTGCCTCCAAATCTCACCCCGTTTAGCAACTGAACTTCCCTTTCAATCTCCTTCATAGAGTTCATTCAAACTAAAGCGAAACCTCGGAGGTTGTTAGAGTTTCTTTCTCATGGTATCACAATCTCCATGACAATCCCCGCAATGCCCAAATACTCTTTCGAAGTTGACCTGCTGCCATCCTACTGGGAAACTGTTGACAAACAGCCCTTTGATGAGCCACCTTCTTCTTACTAATTCTCCCAGTTTCCCTATGCGTCTTCTCCCCCCAAAACCCCATCGCAATCAAAGATGATCAGTAAAGCCTGTTTTCCTCTCTTTTCCGGTAATGGTTCTCCCGGTTCAACTCATCTGCTATTTTTCTCTCGCGAAATTGGTTTGTTCTTTTATGACTTTAATTGTTGTAATTTCACTTCAGTGACATGTCTGCAGTGCGTGTGCATGTGTGGGTGTTCTTTTGTGCAATATGCACCTGTAGATACTGTTTTCATAATGGTTTTAATTAAAAGAAATGTGGGTGCATCACTAAATAACCAGGTGTGTGTGTGTGTGTGTGTGTGTGTGTGTGTGTGTGTGTGTGTGTGTGTGTGTGAGAGAGAGAGAGAGAGAGAGAGAGAGAGAGAGAGAGAGCTCATGAGAGGGGGGGAGCCGGGAGCCTACCATAAGATCCACAACAATCATTGCCAGCACCATTATAATAATTGCTGAGCTCCATAAGCTGCATACATTGATCAATGTAAGCATAGTCAATCAAAGACAGTATTTGTTTTCAACAGGCAAACAGTTCAACATAACCCAAAAACTGTAAATCAATGGTAATAAATAACACGAACCTGCAAGTGATAACCAGACAAACGATAAATACAGCACCTATTAAATCACCAAATGAAACAATGAATCCAGGATTGGACAAAAGTGCAAATACAACAGGTACTATTTAAAGAGGTCTCAAGTCCAACCGATTGGACCACATGTTACGGTCCACTCAGCTCACAACCTCTAACAGTGGCTGTGTGTGTGATACCCAATCCGGACAATAGGTTGGGCCTACCATGGGGACTTACGCAAAAATCATCCACATCAACTCATTGAGTAAACCACACTTTTTTAATTCTATTATCAATGGCTAGACATTGTTTTCTATGTTGGGCCCACCTGATGAGTAGATGCGGCTGATTTTTGCACTAGGTGATCCTCATGGTGGAGCAAATAAATTGGAAGGGTCGGATGTCGTATTTGGTTGGAATTTACCAGCTGGGTGGACCATAACTTGTGGTCCAACCAGTTGGACTTGATACCTATTTAAAACACAAACTTACTTGAACAAAATACGATAAAATGAAGAAAATGTAACAGCATTAAAGGTAAAAGAAACATATATGAACTGATCCACAAACATTCATATGATATTGCTGATAGAAGATAGTCATACTGAACATTCAAAACAGGGATAACAAATGTCTCGAATATCTGTAAAAACAGATGAGAGGGTGTAAAGGTAAATGCTATAACAATGTCAAGCATTACTAAGAATTGATTTCACTCCCATATTTGCAATAATTAGACAAAATAAAAACCAACAAGGTCAATGGAACACTACACGTTGATTCATAATTCAATTAGATCAGATTTTAACATTCAGTGGTATGTGAGGATATGGCAAAATCTCGCGTCTTACATTTCTTCTGTCCTTTTGAAAAGTCCTCCAAAGAGAAGTAAAGCAATGAATTCTTCAAGTTCCCACACGGCATCAGGTTCAAATACCTTGGACATGCTGAACAGCAGTCCCGACAGAACAGCATGCAAGAGTCACCATAACCACTTTGATGGTTTGATAGAAAGTTAGCAGTTAAGTCAAGCCTTTGCTTCACAAGTCATAAAGGTGGCAGGATGATATTTAGCCATCGACTTATTCATATTCTTCACTAGGATACATTTTTAGTTTCTCTGTATTCTTTCATATCCCACATGTCATTCACAAAGGGAGTCACAACTATCAAGTTCTTTGATGAGTAAATTAGGTAGAAGCTTTCGTGTGATTGCCAATGATGAGAGTGACAAACATCTGAAAAACCTCAATGGATGCAAGTCGATTATTAGTCGTCCTCATACAATGTTATTGGAGGTCATACGGCCAAGCAACAGATATGATAAGGGGCATATCTGACTGTATCAGATGATTTCTTTTCTAGGTGAAAAAATCAGGAAAAGGAAAAATGACAAACACAAACATTTATCCTTTATTTATGTTTCAATATGTATTCAATGTTATATCGGAATGGGACCATCCTTGGTAAGAATGTTGTTTATTGGCTTAACCTGCTGAAAATGGTCTGTTAGTCTTTGACTCTAAATTTGATGTTAAAGCATTTGGATATTAGAAGTTCTTTCATTGGTTGTCTATTCTTACTGCAATGGTGATTCTCTTTTTCTTTTTTTCTTCATATTTTAAGGTTTTTAATTGGTGATCAAGAGAATTACCATAGATTATCCAAAATTAAAATATCTGTGATTGCAAATGTAATGGATGCAAAATGTTCAATGTAATGAACAGCATAACTTTGCAAGTAACTATGAGAATGTTTTTCCCTCTTTTTTTTAAAAAACTTGTCCTTGGTATGTTTTTTCCCAAATTAACCAACGACCACAAAGTGTATAACATACACTATCTTTACTCGGTAAAAATTACAATTATACAGTGGACTAGGGCCCATTACATTGAAAAGCAGGAAAGGAAGAAGAAAAAAAGGGGGAAAAGGTGATGGTTTTACCCCTTTGTCTGATTTTCGCAAAAAAGGTCCACTCCACGTCGATTTTTCAAATCAATCTGAAAATCTTGTGATTTGATGCCTAGAATAGACCTAAACCTAATAAAAAATGTGCTTCTATGCTTTCACTACAGTGATAAAAGGAGAAAAAAAAGAGGAGGAATTTTGTTTTCTTTTTTAAAATCAATGGACCTTCATAGCACTTTTGGCCATGAGCTGATGCACCTTGGCCATATCAGGCCAGAAATGGGGGCTGGTACACGTGTCAGCCCACTGGATAAACTGTTTCGACCCTGTTTCCCATATCTAATGGACAGACACAGTCCTAACACGAAATATACCATTTTTTAAATCTTTCTCCTGGTAGAATGATATTATTCTAGGTTATTACAATTTTACTAAAAGTTATGGTGACCAGTGTTCGAAATATCGGTATCGCGTTACGTACCACATCTTTGGGACACATATGTATCGGTTATCGCACGGGATATATCATTTGTATCGGGTAATTTATGGCACTTTTTGGGAAACATTGAGAAAATGGTTGAATTTTTCAATGAAACTTAAGGGATTGTTAAAAAATACCTTAATACACACTTTTAAATCCTAACATCTCAAAAAAGAATTGCACATAATATGTTTCCTTTGTATAGGGTCCTATTTTTGGGAATCATTGAGAAAATGGTTGAATTTTTCAATGAAACTTCAGGGATTGTTAAAAAATACCTTAATACACACTTTCAAATCATAATATCTCAAAAAAGAAATGCACATAATAGGTTTCCTTTGTATAGGGTCCTAAGCTATGCGTTGTCTAACTGAACTAATGCAACTATATTCAAACTGAATGCATAACATTTCGAGTGCATGTCATGATCATTTCATCAAACACTCCTAAATACTTCGACATTAATCTCAATTGGCAATTGGTTGAAGGAAATTTTGAATATATATATATATATATTAATAATTTTTTATTATTAATTTTTAATTAAGAAATGATTTTTATTTTCCAAAATTTGACAAGAACTTAACAAATCAGTAGATCTGCCCTCATGCATGCTTGATTTCATGTTTGGAGTGCAACATTGCAAGCAATTTGGGAGAAATTAAGGAAATTTCAAAAATTTCCAAATTTTCCCCAAATCGAACCACCTACACATAAATTTTGAAATCAGAGTGTATGTTATGATCGTTTCATCGGATACTCCTAAATACTTCGAAATAGTCTCAATTGATAGCTGGTTTGAAGGGAAATTTTGAAAAAACAAAAAAAAAGGAGGAGAACATGAACCAATGGATATTGAACTCAAAGCTCCCAACTCCATGATTTTTCATGCAAAACATGAGGAACCAATGGATTTATAACCATTTGACACTAATTTAACATAATTTCAACAAAAAAAAAGGGACCGAAAATTGAAAATGCTCATCGAATCGAACATGCGGGATATATCAGCACTACCTGTGCATTTCATATCACATAGAAGGGATACAAGATATATCGTGGGATATATTGGCAGTTATCTAAAACCCCGATGGTAACAAGCATTCTACTACTAATTAATCAATTATTCTTAGGACAAACTAATTTTGTATTACTTATTAATATTAAAATATAAATAGTAATTTTAACTGAGGGCTTTTATATTTTGGTATTATTAAAATCACTACAATCACAAGTTTGACTCATTAGAACGTTTAATCATCAATGAAGCACATCAATTGTATGCTCAAAGCCTCTTTCGTTGTGTCCAGGTAGATTCATCAGTACCTCCATGACTACCATCATGATGGGAACATATCACAACTTAAAGAATTTCAATACCTATTGACGCCATTGCAACCAGTTGTTCTAAACTAGTAAATTTCTTATTGTTTGGAGATGAATATTCAGTGTGAAAGAGCAATTACCATCATTCCAAAAGAACTATTCTTCTTCTTAAGGAAAAAAAATTAAAAAAAAAAAAAAAAAAAAAGGATTGGAGAAATGTTGCCAGAATATGAAAAACCAATAATTAAACAAATGAGTGGAACACCACCTTCGAAGATTTTATCATTTTACTTTTAATTAATAGAAGTGACAAGTAGCTAGTTCTTCATTAGACATAATGCCAGTTAAGGACATTTAGCAAATCCACTAAGAACTTAAACTAGGCAAACAGCTTCCAACATCATTAACAGAAAGGATCTTCTTCATTTTGAATATGACCACAAATGATGGATTTTGGTCACTAGTGACCAGAAAAGAGGAAATGTGAAAATGGAGAAGTGTTAGAAGACATTGTGAAAGAGGGACTGAAACAACATAAAATGTCACACTTCAGGGTACCGCAAAATCACCAGTACACAAGTGAAATTACAATGAAATTGTTACTCTTTTAATAGCCTGTACAACATTACATATTAAGAAACTGACGAGAAATAAAAACATTGGTAACTATAACGAGTATGTCAGCAATTTCAGATCATACAAGAATTCAAATTAAATAGAAACATTAATGCAAGTTAAATAAACATGAGTATAAAGATACATAAGAATGTTTCTTCATCAGAGATCTGAGGAATACCAAGAGCTATAGCGATGTTGATTAAAGCTGTCCTCCATATATCCAGGTATTGCTCAAAAAATATGTAAAAAACTGAATATGGAAAGATATCAATCTGCAACAAAAGTAACATCAGTTGTGTATCAGAAAATATTTTATTAAATTATTGGTTTGCACATTTTCCAGATTACTGGTTATTTAGGACATTATTGGTAGAGGTTGAGCATTCTAATGTTCTCCACTCATTTTGCCAAATTAATCCAAGGTTTTTACGAAAATGCCAAAAAATTGCTTCGTTATAATAGTCACTTTTCACCAGAAGTAGTTGGCATGTTTCGTAAAAGTTGAAGGAAATAGTTCATAGATAATGGGAGGTTTCCTTAATTTTAGGATGCCGTTTAGGAAATAGTAGCATTACCATTTACCTTTAAAGAATGAGAAACCTTAGAACTGAACTCTCGTGCAGCTCGCATTGAATTTACATAGTCGCTCTGTAACAAAGCCCAGGAAGATCAAATAAAGATGAGATAATTTAAAATAATATGGATGAGCAAGCAACTTAAATAACATCTTAGCTTCAATTGACTTATGATGTCACTGTACTTGTTTATTAAGAGGTGTGTGGTAAGTACGAAACTCCGAAGCTTGAATGACACCACTCTCATAACCTAATAAACAGATATAACAAATCAAGACGATATTTAATGGAGCTACCTGAAGTTTAATACTTTAGAGTACTTAACTATTTGCTGAAGTGTCAAGCTATCCATATGCATCACATTATTTCAGGTAGAAGCACAAAAAAAGAGATTACAGACCATTTAGATCCACACTGCTAGTGTAAGCTCCATGACCACCCTTAGCACAATCAGCTGAGGGCAATGCATTGAGAAACCATGGGAGCTTCTCCTGGAACTGTGCTGTGGATGGACGACCACTATGCAAATCTGAGTTACGGAAGCACTGAAATCACCCAATAATGTAAGTAACTTGGGAACCCTCTGTTTCAGAGTAATGCAAAATGAACAAGAGGAGAAGCTGCACTACATTTAGGTAGCAAACGAACAGAAGTAATCCTCAAATCTTAAGAGCATGGCATATTACCGTGGTACAGTCCTTGCATACGACAGATACCCCACACGAGCTTTCACCACTTGGGCAGCAAGGAGGCTGAAGACAAATATATCAACTTCAGTAAATATGATCCAGAACAATTTACCATATTTCAATCATATCAAGCTTCAACAGCTCTCTAGGCTTACATAAGACTCACCTGAGTTTGGCTTGCTCAGAAAAGAATCAATATGTAACTGGTCTGGTCATAGGTCAATTGACATGATCTGAACTCGGTCCCTATCCCAAATCAGGTTTCATTTTTCTTAATAAGCTATACTAACAGTTTTTCCATTTTTTTTTTTCTATTTTCTTTATATATTTTGCATAGTACTACATGTTCCACATGTATTTCTTGACCTTTTTTTTCTCTTTTATTAACTTCCTACATATATTTGATTCTACTTCACAACTTTGCTAAATATTGAATTTGACCAACAAAAGAAATTCATGACTTCCCTTCATTGAGTTTTATCTCACCAGAGTCATGTTTATCTGCTCAAACGTGTGACATCCAACTCATGAATATCAAAATTGATCATGCAGATCCAACTTGAAGTGATTACAGCAAAATAAATGTTTAATTGCCAAATAATAGCCAGTAGTATCTTGGATATGAATGTCTTGTAGAGATCCCAGCGATTGTAATTTGTAATCTTCACTACAATGCCAAGTAGACAATGGATGACATTCTCACTCTTGTCACTTCTCAATCACTATGTGGTTTCACTTATTGCACCTCAGGAACATCACCTGGATAGGCCAAGAGATGCTGGAAGAGCATTTGTTAAGAGAACTCAAATATCCATTCTAATTCAGATGGAGAACATTTTGCTGCTGTATAAGTATTGAGACTGTATTAGTATATCTGCAAGAATCTCTATATGTTGATCAGCTTTTTAGGGAAGTCTGGCAATATCGAACTAGTTGAGCAGCTCTTAAGTAGCGTTTTCAATAAACCCAAAACAACATGAGGTGCTATCTATTCAGTGTCATATCATTATCATAACCTTGCCCATGCTCCCAAATATTTGGGCTCAACTTTATGAACCTTTAGATGCCAATCACTCCTCTATAAGGTCCTATCCTCAGTAAGTGAATGAGCTGCCTATCCTTCCATCCTCATCTCTACAAGAGTCATCCATTGTTGATATTGACTTCTAACTGCCAGCACCACCACATAAAGCACAGAACGAACATATGCCTTATACAAATTTTCCCTTAAGTATAGCATGCTATCTATACATAAAGGGAAAAATCTACCATTTCGGTGATTGCAACTCTTATTTCTGGATAACTATGAGAGGGTAGGACACCTGAACAAAGGAACTTGAGATGTCTTTATGCATGCATGTACGTATAACAGTTTCATGCAACTAGAAGATTCCAATTTACAAAACCAAAACATCAAGACATTGGGCTACCATACTTAGAGAAAAGACACCCATCCAAAGATTGACCACTTCTGCTGAAATTTCCAACTCATTTTCACAGATACAAAATTAACCAGGAAAAACAAAGAAAGCTACTTGAGAATGTTTATGACAGATCCTTCCATTCTTTAAACAGGAAAAATAGAGGACATGGTTGCCAATTTGATACAAATTACTAACTTGACCATTATTGGGAAAACTACCTTCCTTATCAGCAATCCCAGCAGTTACCACTATATATATATATATATATATATATATATATATATATATATATATATATATATATATATAGAGAGAGAGAGAGAGAGAGAGAGAGAGAAATGCTCACCTACCGCATGTACGCACCTTTGCACACGTGTCATGGGCGTCTAATCCAAATGGTCCAGGTGATGCGGAATCTCATGAAACCCCAAGAGGAAAATTTTCACCATGATCTAAAATTCTGGTGGGCCATAGCAAAGAGAAATGCAAATCAAGGGAGGAAACTGTTTTCATTTCTCATGGCCCACCAAAGCTTTGGATCAAAGTAAAAGTTGGGCTCACGGGGTTTCATGAGGTGCTGCTTCACGTGGACTGTTCAGATATCGGAGTCACATCACGTATGATGAGTTCTCAAAAAAGTTCGCACGAGTTCTGTGCGAACTGGTGCGCAGTTGAGCATTCGGTTTTATATATATATATATATATATATATATATATATATATATATATATATATAGAGAGAGAGAGAGAGAGAGAGAGAGAGGAATGCTCACTTGCGCACCAATTCTCGTGAGAACTTTTTCAAAAATCGTCTCCTGTGATATAAGTGCAAATTTTGAACTATCCATGTGATGTAGCAACCTATGAAACCCCCAGGCCCAACTTTCACCTTGATCCAAAACTTCGGTGGGCCATGGAAAAAGAGAGACAAATCAAGGGAGAAATTTGTTTCCTTTTGCCATAGCCCACCAAAGTTATGGATCGGGGTGAAAGTTGGGCCTTAAGGGTTTCATGGGGTGCTGCATCACATGGACGGTTCAGATTTTGCGCTTATATCACGGGAGATTTCTGAAAAAGTTCTCACGAGTTCTCGTGAGAACTGGTCCATAGGTGAGCATTCCTCTCTCTCTCTCTCTCTCTCTCTCTCTCTCTCTCTCTCTCTCTCTCTCTCTCTCTCTATATATATATATATATATATATATATATATATAGAGAGAGAGAGAGAGAGAGAGATAGCCAAATAGACATCTGTGCACCGTGCTGTAAATTGGCATTTATGGTCCAGAAGTCAAACCAGTTTAGGTGGGCCCCACCACGATTTGTATATGAATTTCACTCTATACATTAGATGTGTTAGCCCACGTTAGACATAGGGCCCAAAAATCAGCCCTATTTGAGATTTAGGTAGGCCCAACGAGTGAACATAGTGTTAGGGGCACACCCACCCTCATGACATTTTCCTTTCATGTGGCCCACTTGAATCACAGATACGGCTGATTTTTTGACCCTGTGCCTAAATTTTCGTGTAATATGTAATGATTGGTGTGGTTTTTAAAGTACTTGACAGTGGGGCCACCCAGTTGTAGAAGTCTTTCCATAAATTTTACATGGAGTGAATTTGCACATGCTCACCACTATAAAATCGTTTACGGTGGTGTTAATACTCTGTGGGACCTATCGTGATGTATTTGTTTTATCCACGTAGTCCATAAGTTTCTCCAGCTCATTGTTGGGTATGAGCCCAAAATTGAGTATATCCAAAGCATAAGTGGACCACACCATAGGAAACAGTAAGAACTGAATGCCTACTGTTAAAAACTTCTTGAGGGGATTTGTAACAATCACCCTCCAAATCTCGAAATCGAAACTCTCAATCCATGATTTTCCATGCAAAATATGAACAATCATGGATTTGTAACAATTTGACACTAATTTAATATGATTTACAGAAAATAAAATGATCGAAATTCGAAAATGCTCACCAGATCGAACATGTGGGATATATCGCACTACTTGTGTGTTTCGTATCGCACTGGAGGGATACAAGATATATCGTGGGATATATCGGCCGATGTCGTCGATATTTAAAACACTGGTGGTGAGCGCCTCACTACAAATCTATCTCTAGGCTTTACGTAGATGGTGGTCCCACCATAATGTATTTTTAAAATCCACTCCAACTATCAGTTGAGTGACCAAATTTTAGGCCTAAGGACGAAAAATCAGCCCCATCCGTGATTCAGGTGGTCCATGCGACTGGAAAGTGTACAAGACAATAATCACCCTCCAAATTGTTTCCCTTAGCTTGGCCCACCTGAATCACGAATAGGCCTGATTTTTGGGGCCCATGCTTAAATTTTAGTATGGCATCTAATGGATGAATTGGATTTCACATAAACATCACAGTGGACCCCGTAAAAATTCAATCGTAGGCTCTCCTCTCCTATTGTTTCCCTTGGTGTGGCCCACCTGAATCACGAATCTGACTATTTTATGAGCCCTATGGGTAAATTTCCATCACAGAACCAATGGTCAGAGTTGATTTTATGAATGTATCACGTTAAGGCTCGCCCATAGCCCACCCCTCCTAAGCAAGCCCATCTTCGTCCGCACGATGGTCTCCTACGGTACAGTGAGCAGGAGAACACTACTCTATATATATATATATATATATATATATATATATTGTTTCTTCATTTTCATAGATGAAATTAACTAAAACAGGATTTTTTTTTATTTTTTTATTTTTTTAAGATGGACATTTCAATTTTGGTGCAAGATAAGTCTAGTAGTGTAGGTGTAAGATGCGAGAGATTAATGATAAAGTTTCTTGACCTGATCATCAGGGGGGCAATAACTCCCATTTGTAAACTTACGACAGCAACTAAAAGCTTCTGGAGATATCCATACAAGAAAATCATCAAGCCATGAAGCAGCTGGCTTAGCGATGTAGCTTGAATCCGGCAGTAAGGATGCTCTTGATATCTGTAAAAGAAACAATGGTACATAAAGAATAAGCATTAAGTTACCAGAAGTGTCCATGTAACAGTAGATAGATAAATCTATGTTGACTGTTACTACTGTTCATATTTTACTATTACAACTGTTACAGTCATATACTATGTTAACCAAGTCTTGTCTGGGTAAGGAGTATGGCAAGGATCGGGTTTGGCAGATCCACAAAATCCAAGTTCTTAGGATGCGGGTCCAACAAGGATTGGACATTGCTACAGGTATAATCATGTTAAAATATCTCACAATATCACACGTTGAATTTGTTGCCTACTTGGCACGATTTACAACAAATTCTAGATAAGTGATAACTCTATAATTCAAGGTCCCAGTCAATTTGGATTTCGGATCTTTTGAAGGATGATACTTTAACTGAGGACTCCAGCATCTGACTCAGACAGTACAGTTTTTTCAAGGCTCTGGTATCATAGTGTATATAGTATATACCCTTTAGTTGTTTAAGGTGTCTATATTAGTTACGGAGTATTGCGGTCCTAATACATCTCACATGATTGCACACTGAACTCAAAACATTGGAAAAAGAAGCTATGCATAATAGGTTTCCATTGTGTGGAGGGCCAAACTATGGATTGTTGACTATTGGACAAAACTGAGGCAATTATATACAAAATGAGTTCATAGTATTCAAATCTCATTGAATACAAGTAATAAAACACAAATAATACATCCAAAAACGAAAATGAAGCAAGAATCATCCATGAAAATTGAAAATTCTTGGCTCAAATCCATGTCAATGCATGAAAATCATGAATAGATATAGATTTACAATTATTTTCTACCTAATTTGTACTAAAGGTAAGAATTTTAACACATTTAATCTAACTTCTCTCACCAATTAGATTCTGGCCCGTTTCCACTATTAGTTCACAACTCTCCACCAAAATCATGGTTTGACACGAAACAGTTCATGTCAAGTTGTTAATCACCCCAATGTATAATTTTTCCCAAAAGATTTAAAGAAAAAATATTTTAATTTTTACTATTTTGTTCTGAATTTGCATTTCATAGGATTTTCGGAACGTATTGTGGATACTGCATGTATGATGCATCGATGATACAGTGGATTATAAAAGGTCCCTGTGCGATATATTGATATCGATAATATCATGACATATCGCAGGATGCATGAGATACTGCGATACAGGAAATTTTGTCAATTCCCCCATACATCTTATAACGGCAGGCTACGATATCGATAGTATCAGCCAATACCATGCTACATAGACACTCTGGGTGTGTGATTTAATGTATTTCCTGCTCTCTCAGGACACCGTTTCTTTTTGTTTAGGTCTCTCTTTAAAAAATAAGATGAGAGAGGGAACCCTTAATCTCTCCTCACCTTCTCTCATACCTTTCTCTTCTCCTCTTCTTTTCTTTTCTTTTTTTTTTTTAATTCTTTACACACAAAGCATAGACATATCCAAATCAGGACCATGTTGTTTTCAATGAAACTCTTTTGTTTCACTTCTTTTCTAGTTAAGACAGCATGAGGTGGACTTGAGCTTTGGCCCCAGCTTTTCTCTGGTGATGGCTCTTCATCCCAGATTCGTTTGCATACAGGAGTTTAGTGAGTGGTCCTCAGCACCTCAAACTGACTCTGAAAACTTCTCATCCTATAAATATTGCATTTTGGTTTACTGAGACAAGCAACTTTTGTTACGCGCAGTCATGCATTCTTCACTATGTCAAGGACACATTGACTCACCAGCCTCATTCTCATGCAAGGTTTTCAATAACGGTATTATGATACAGGCTGTAACGACCATTTTTTTTTTTAACTGTATTGGCCCCATAATGGGCCATTGCAGGCCATTTTACCCGTTACAGTCCCATAACGCATAACGATTCCCACCATTAGCATTATGTAAACCATTTTTTAATACCTTGTTCTCATGGCCTCATTCATCCGAAGTCTTCCTGGTTTCAGAATAAGTTGGGAATGTATCAAGCTTCACTGCCCAACTTAAGTGGGAGTATTAAAGCAATAGATGGATGTGTCCCATTGCTATCGCCAGTATTGTACTTATAGGACCTGTTTGTTATGCCCATTTCCTTGGTTATGTAAAGTAACTGTGTTATCATTATTGTTTTACCACTGCCAAAACAAACACATGAATGGCTGGTTAAATATAAATGTATGCAACAAATAAGTGATTTATAATCATTACACTTTTTCATGTAATTACTGTAAAAATCTCCATCCAAACAGCAATATCAATTTATTTTGATGATGAGTTAACATTGAAGTAATGTAAAATTGCATTCACTACAAGTGTTCCGTGTATAAATCAAACAATGTAAAATTGTCATCATTGCGATCAAATGCAGCTTTTGTCAAGAGACAAGTAATTTGTAAATCCTTTTTCATTTCCTTAACATTACTGTGGTAATGGGCAAAACAAACTGGCTCTTATATTTGTTATAGTTGTATTTTTCAGTTGTCAACATGTGTTTATCTAACGGGTGTTGTCATCATTGTAAAATCTAGTAAAAGTACTTTCATCTCATAACAGTGTGTAATGAGATATTCAGTTTTTTCCAGTTACATGTGAAAGAAAATAATTTTGTGAATGACTTCAGTTGTTGGAATATAGATGATTCATCCCATTGGCCAATAAAGAAATTCTTTGCAACATTTTATCAAGGAATTTCTGGAATGATGATAAATAATGTTTAAAATAATATACTCAACTGAAATTTAAGAAGGAAAAAATTGAATGCTATAGTTACATAGCAAGGCATCGTTCTTTACAGTCAACTAAGTACAGTACCTCATTTAAAAGAGAGTTGGAATCACACTGGCTGATGGAGCACAACCGGTTTGTATCGTTTGATTCCAAGCTGCCAAAAGAGGGAAAATGTAAGGAAAAAAAAAATAACACCACTAAAATTTAATTGAATTCTTGTTATTGTTTTTCAGATTAACAAACAAACAATAAATAATGAATACTTCTTTAAAGTGATAAACAGAAGTTGGGACTCAAAAAAATTAAAGTACGTAAGATATCAATGGCTAATAACTAAGAGAAACATTTTATAGGCAGGTAAACGAAAACAGATCTCAGTACATGATTATGACATGTAAGAACTCCCTATATGTTTTATGTTCAGCGCACTGCCCACTATTAACACCATTCAAAAATACTAAATATTCATAGAGGTTATATACAATTAGTCTGCTCGATTTGGTTGTGCAATAGGAAGGAGTTTGAAATTCAGGCAGTGACATGAGCTGCAAATATATGCATGAACATATCCAGGAGGAAAAGCAGGTCCGCCAGTTTAACTGAAAGTGATAGAAATTCAAGGCCCATTTGGATGCAACACCCGCAAAAGAAGGTTTCTTGCAAAGGAGGTTTCCGACAATTTTGTTGGTTGACTTGCTGAAAACCATCGGATTGGTCAGCGAGTGGGCTTTCAGCATTTATTTCGTCGAGCAGGCGATCAAACGACAGTTTGAGAAGTGTAACCAACACAAAAAACTGGGCTTCAACTTCAAATGACATTTTGGCATCAACCCCTTTTGAGGGTGTGTCCAAACAAAGCCTTAAGAGCTGTTTAGCAACCGCCAAAGTTGTGTTTTAGACAGGCCTGAGTAGACAAATTTGTTCTGGAAAATCCAGGAGGGACACAACTGTGCCTCAACATGGCTGTTTGTCGAACACCCTGGAATAGGGAATGATCAAGATTATATGCAAAATGTGTGGCTGCTGCATTTCATCTTAACCATCTCTTTGCAACCCAATAATCGAACGGTCACGATTACCAAATTAGACTTATATTTGGTGCATGGTGGAAAAGGATCCATGTAGCCAACCCCAATTAGTTGGGATAAGGATTAGATGATGATTATGTGGGGCATGGTTCATCACAGTTGGGGCCATTCACTTGACATTTTTCTATTGCATCCTCACAATATGGATCGCATTTTTTCCTCCCATTTGAAGATCACTCATGTGAATGAGATGCAATGTGTTGGCCCTTGCTCAACCAAGAGGCCTGAAATCAAGGTCTAAGATCGCTGAACCTTGATTCTTGAAGCCAATCCATCCACGGTGGGGCCCAATAGAGGAATGATCTAGAGCACTTAGGAAATGGGGCCCATTTGTCCAACGCTGTCATAGCTCATCCACAAGCCATAAATGCAGTGGGGGAGTAGGTGAAAGAGTAACAGAAGCTGAAAACCCAAGGATAGTGTCTTCGAGTGTAACATAATTCCCCCATCTCATACTCCACTAAGAAAATAATAGCACCCTACTTCTACATGAGGTCTGCACATGCATGAGCCCTGACCATCCACAGGTAACAAACTACTAGTACTACCCATAAGATCTCTTGGCCAATAAGATCCCTTCAAAAGAAAATCCTTCTCCTTGACTCTGTATGTGGGGAGTTTTTTCTTTTTCTTTTTCTTTTTTGTTTTCATTCTCTCTTTTCTCAATAAAATTTCACTTATTCATTAAAAAATCCTTTTCCTTCACTCTTGAGGGATCACGGTTCATCTTGTCACTTAATTGTCAATTTTTTTTCTGGTCCATGTTTCCATTATTTTTTTTTCAAACAGAAAGTTTATGCATTTTGTTTCAGTCAACATGCGCTAAAAAAAAAAATTTCAGAAAAAAAAAATGAAACAAAAAAAATAGAAAAATAGAAAATAGTGCAACGAGTAATAAAAATATATGTAACAGGTGTTGACACAAAAGAAAATGATGCAGGACAATTGACCACTTGCTCTAAAAGCTCAAACTGTGAGTATGGCAAATTAATCCTTTTATCTCATAGCCCAGGCCCCACATCACATGGGTTAGGACCTCAGCCGAACCCCCCTCGTGGGCCCCAAATCACATGGGTACCGCCTCGCACGAGTCACCCGCCTCACGCGGGCCGCCCACCCCGAGTGTGTCCCCGCATCCCATAGGCTACCCCACTCAAGCCTGGTGTGAAATGCGCATTAATCACTCCCGGTGAGGAGTCTCGAACACGAGACCTCCACCATAGGCCCCAAATCACATGGGTCACCTACCCCGAGTGTGTCCCCGCATCCCACGGGCTACCCCACTCAAGCCCGGTGTGAAAATGCCCATGCATTAGAAAAAACCCATCAAAATCATATCTAATATTCTAGGACAAATCACAAAAACATAGCTAAACTTACATGGGAGTCACATGCAATCTAGTGATCCACTACCATAAAGTGCTAAACCATACATCATCTTCATGTAAGCCGCCGCACCATACAAATCTTGTTCTGTCATTCCACTCTATCTCAAAATGTCATGAAGTCGGGATTAATGAGAAGTCATAGCCAAAGTTTAACACCAGCTGCCAACCTGATACAGCCCCTCTTTATAGAGATTGGGACCAACAATGAGAGTGCAGAACTCCCACAAGCCTGTTTGATAAATCATACATCAATGGGTTAATTACATGGTATATACAAAAGATCAAGTGGAAGAAAGTGAGTGATCCCTTGAACCCAAGAACCACCTCGTAGCACACTTTTGTAGAAAAAGAAGTGGTTAGGATTTTGGTCTAGAATACAGAAGCCTTGTTTTGGGGGTATTTCCAAAACATAAAATATGGATTTTTATGTTTTAAACCCCAAAACTAGTGGAGGGTATATTTATCAGGCGCATTTTCTTCCTAAAATACCCTTGTTAAATTATACACTACTCCCATCTCCTTCCCCTTGATCCTACCTCAATTGGAAACTTCGATTCAAGCACTTCTATCGCCAATGAGCCCCCACCAAAGACCTCACACTGGCTGATTGCTCAACCCAGGACCGCCTATCCTCCCATGTCAGATTCCTCCTCTTGAATGTCTACCACAAATACATTTGCTAGTTCACCACCTTTAGTAAAGGCTTTGAATCATATACCAAGAGGTTTAGTCTAGCTGCCTACATATTTTGGCCATCAACCGAGTGGTCATCATATTCCATCACCTGACCCATTGCAGATCCCACCTCAACAATTTTCTGATACCAAGCATGCAGGGGGACGTCCTCTACCTTTATTTAGGCCTCACAAACAAAACCCCCCACCATTTTAAGGGCCATAGTGAATCTATTGACCATGAAGATTACACTGCAGTTGATTAGAGTCACTACAAGAGCAAACAAATTACGAGAAAGGGGCAATCATTTATATTGATAAAGACTCCCTTCAAAACCCCGTATTGACAAATTACGGAAAGTTTCTACATGGGGTCTGCACATACATACATACAAACACACATGCGTGATCCATCCAACCATCCATGCATGCGTGAACACACACACAGATCCATCTATCCATCCAACCAACCAACCATCCATCCATCCATCCATATGTGTGTGTGTACACACACATAAAAAACATGCATTTCATCATACAACCATGCACCCATAAAAATTGAAACCAAAATTTTTTTAATAAACATATTTTTGGCAATATCAATACATTGGCGATATTATTAAAATATCACCAATACACTGGCGACATAAGAGACACCTGGAGTTTATACAGTAAAAAATATTGGCGATACATTGGCGACACTTAGCGATATATCACTTATACCTAAAATTTCTGATACTACTAACGTTATCAGTATTGCCGCGCTAGAGATGTGGATAATATCGAGGATATTTCGATAATATTAAGCATACTCTGAACAATGACTAAAGCAAACTATATGGAGTGTAATATAGGATTAGGACAAGGAATTAATTAAGATTGCTGGGCAAGAAGTTCCCCAAAATTACTACTACTGATATCTTAGGTCAATAATTCATGAGAAGAAAGATTGAGAAGGCTAGTGGGGTGGTATAAATGGAGATATACATTTGAAGTTTTATGCAATTTTTTTTTCTTTTTGAAAGGATGACAATTTATTGATAAGTGGCAATGCCGAAAGAATACAACCTAAAAAGGAAAAAAAACATTTGCCAGTGATAAAGCTAACACAAAAGCCAAAAAGCTACAACCCTAACAGCAAAGAATCCTTGAATTTAGGGAAACTGCTGCCCATTCTATCACATATGATTTGGCATGAAGAAACACTCCCCTTAGATAGCTTGATTTATTCCGAAAACACCTATTGCTTTGCTCCTTCCGAATCGCCCATAAGCCGACAAGTAGAGTTTTATGTGATCATCGTCTACCACTCAAACTAAACAGGAAATTTTATAGGAAGGTTATAAGACCAGCCATGCTTTACGGGACAATGTTAGGCAGTTGAGGAACAATTTCATAGGATGTGTAGTTGAAATGAGGATGTTGAAAGGGATTTGTGGAAAGACAATGATAGAATTAGAAATGAATGGTTTGGACCAGTGTTCGAAATATCAGTATCGCATTACATATCACACCTTTGGGATACAGATGCACATCGGTTATCGCATGGGATACATCGGTTATATCGCGTAATATATCGTTGTTATTGGAAACATGAGGAAACATTAGAAATTGGTCGATTTTTAAATGAAATTTCAGTGATTGTTAAAAAAGACATCATTACACACTTACAAATCAAAACATTACAAAAAATAAGTGCACATAATAGGTTTTCTTTGTATGGGGTCCTAATCTATGCATTGTCTAACTGAATTGATGCAAGTATATTCAAAGTTTATTCATATAATTTATAAATGTAAGAAGAAGTGTGGAAACAGAAGCAATGCATTCAAATGCAAAAGAATAATCACTAGATTAGGTTACATACATGTTTGATTTTATGTTTGGACACAAAGATTGCAACGGATTTGCGAGATATTGGGAAAATTTTCTTCTTCTTTTTTTCAATTTTCAGCAATTCGGTCATTCTCCTTCAAATCTCAAAATTGAAGCTCCTAATCAATGATTTTCATGCAAAGCATGAAAATCATGGATTTGTAACAATTTAACATTGATTTACAAGGAAAAAAAAAAAAGGATCGAAAATGTGGGATATATCACACTACTCGTGCGTTTCGTCTCGCACAGGTGAGATACAAGATATATCGTGGGATATATCGGCCGATATGGTCGATATTTAAAACATTGATTTGGATATCATATGCAATGAAGACCAAGAACTATGCTAGTTGGGAGTGAGTTGTTACAAGTTAAAAGGCTTTAAAAGGGAGTCCTAAAAAAGATGTGGGTAGAAGTAATAATAATAATATATATATATATATATATAAAAGACTTGATGACCTGTGGTCTAACTAAAGTTATGGCCCTTGATAGGCAGGTATGGCGGAAAAGGATTCATCTAGCTGACCCCACTTGGTTGATGATGATGATGAATAACATTTTAAAAGTTTAAATATTTATATATATAAAGATTATTTTTAAATATAAAAAAATTGTGGAGTGAATAAATTTATTAGAAAAGCCACAAGCAAAATCAAGCAGCAAAGAATTCAAAAAGAGAATGACAACAAAAAGAAGGCAACCCGACAGCCTCATGACTGAAAACACCCGAAAATAGCAAGAAGCTTACCAATCAGCAACCAACATCAAAACACCCTCTACCACGTATTCCTCCGATCGAGAGGTATCCCGGAAATGACTATAATTTCTTTTCGTCCAAAATTGACCACCAAATAGCCAACAGCAATAGGAGCCAGTTGGTACAGTTCTTGGGTACCCCCATTACCCCCGTGTGACGCGCAAAGATGATCCCGAACCAAACCTAATATAACCCATTGGATACTAAAAGTCCCAAGGGCATGATTCCAAATGAAAGCCACAGAAGCACAAAATAAAAACAAGTGATCAACAGACTCTGCATCTTAATTGCAGGTGTAGCACATGCTTGGCATGAGCAAGGATCTCTTTTGAAGGTTGTCAATCGTAAGAACTTTCCTTCTCCCAACCAACCACGTAAGAGATACAACTTTGGGAGGCAACCATAAGACTAGAAGTGAAAGGCGTGCCTAACATCGTTCTCCCAGATACCGTCACAGAGGGTCTTATAAAAGGACCTGACTAAGAAAAATACCAGCAGCACTCTTGGTTTCCCAGCAGCATGAAGCCCTATACAGGAAGGATCACTTGGTTTCCCAGCAGCACTCTTGCAACCTATACTTGCTAGCGACTATACAAGGCCAAAAACTCTCTTTCGTCCCGAAACACCATAACCATTTTTTGAGGAGGACAATATTCATATTGTTTAACCTTCGCACACCCACCCCACCTTGATTAATGGGTTTGCAAACCTCTTCCCATTTGAGCAGGATGAAACTTGGAACCTTCCTTAGAGCCTCTCCAAAGAAAATTCCTTCTTAACTTGTCCAAAATTACTAACACCGAATTGGGGCATTTAACAAGGGACATAAAGTATAATGGCATGTTGGAGAGGACTGATTTGATGAGAGTGAGACGGCCTCTAATAGAGAAATATCTACACTTCCACTTGAATAGTTTCCTTTCCGCTCTCTCAATAACCCTGTCCCAAACATGCTTGGGTGGCTTGCCAATACATAACAGGAGCCCACTTTGCACATGAAAATCGAAGCTAAGAGGGAAATTCCTTTGTCGAGATTGATGCCTAGCATCTTGCTTTTGGCCACGTTGATCTTCAAAATGGATACAACTTCAAGACACATGACCACTTTCCGCAAGTCTTCAACCATTAGGGAATCTGCCTCGCAAAAAATGATCTTGTCATCCACAAATTGAAGATGAGATAACTGATCTCCCAAATTCGCAACCTGAAAACTAAAAATAAGATTTGATTCTTGACCTCTAATGAGCATGTAACTGAAGGCTTCCCCCACAAGGAAAATGTACGAAGAGAGCGGGTCCCCTTGTTTAGCCCCCTTGAAGGTTTGAAATAACTTTTCAAGGAACCGTTAACGAGCACCGAAAAGAATGGAAATTTAATGCAATTCTGAATCCACATCCACCATTTGTCCTTAAAACCCAGTCTACCCAACATATAATCCAAAAAATCCCAATCAACATGATCATAAAAGCTTTCTCAACATCAAGTTTGCAAACAACTCCTGCTTTCTTCTCCTTAGACTTAGAGTCAATGCATTCGTGAGCTATAAGAAAATTATTGAGAATTTGACTTCCTCCTACAAATGTGCCTTGATTGGGAGAAATAACATTTAAAATCTTAAAATAGATCTTAGGATAATATTGCTACAATTTCGCAATAAAATTGTGGAAAATTAAGAACTTGCCAAGGTTTTGACGCTCATGATATTTAAGTGATCAGATCATTTGACTAATCTTTTGCATAAATATCACCATCTTTGTTTGTGTATGTATCTCTCACTTAGTAGCGATAATGTTGCACCACACGTCCCTCCAGTTGAAAGGAGTCCCAACAAAAAGCCAAAACGCCAATTGTGTATACCATGAGAAGATCATTTCAATTGAAGTTAGAGCATTGGACCCAAAGAAATGTTACCAAGGTATACACAGATCTGAAGTGAGGCTACTTACAAATATCATAAACTTATTGCATCAATGGAGTGCATGACTATCAAGTTCAGCTCTAAGGATAGGCCGGAAGTAGCTTAGCATCATATCCACATTCATATGTCCTATATCCAACTTGAATCAAAATCGTATAGAAGCATTTTGTTGTTTAAAGAACCAGGGAAAGGGGAAAAAAAAATGCCAACAAGACGCAAGCAAATAGCCAACAACATAGAATCAATTTCTACACATCTGCCTGAATTTCTAAAAGATGAAGAATGATGGCAATGATTCACCAAACAAGAAATCCATTTGCAAAAACAATAAAACCCCTATCAATTTGAACTCTATAGATCAGCTAGCAAATTTAACTCTTAGGAATAGATATTGGAACCAGTGTTCGAAATATCGATACTATCAGCCGATATGATCGTTATCACACCCCTGTGAGACGATACCCTCGCGATAACCCCCGGAAGATACCAAAAAATTCAAAATTCCGATGTCGGTCAATAAATCGTCAATATCGCGCGATTTCGTCTCCATTATTGTCGGACATCGACAAACGCGGACAGTCGAGACTCACGAGCCCCAATGTAGCTAACCACCACGAAGACCATAAAAATCCGATCCGGGTTGTGGAGAATCAAAAATTTTTGAATTAGAAAAAAAAAAAAAAAAAAAAAAAAAAAAAAAAAAAAAAAAAAAAAGAGAGAAATCGGAGAGCACTTGGCTGTAGTGGTGATCGGAGGTGGGCCATTTGACAGGTAAGTACGATTTCCATTTTCTTCGATCATTTTTCTCCCCATTTTCTTCAACTTCCCTCTTTCTTCGCTGATTTCTCGGAGATTCCGGCGAGGAATCAGGCCGGATCAACAAACCCGTCCTTCCGGAACGAGATTTGAGGGGACGGCGTGCGAAAAGGAGAGGGAAAGTGAAAGAGAGGGGCACGGATGGGGGTGAAAAAGGGATCGGATTGAGTGGTGCGTTACTCAGTATGCTCTTATCGTACTCAGTAAACTCACTTGGGCCCACCTTTAATGTATGTGGTCCATCCACGCCGTCCATCGGTTTTTCCATCT
Source organism: Magnolia changhungtana (assembly GCA_030180095.1). Classification (NCBI taxonomy): domain Eukaryota; kingdom Viridiplantae; phylum Streptophyta; class Magnoliopsida; order Magnoliales; family Magnoliaceae; genus Magnolia; species Magnolia changhungtana. Next base: position 7,405,810 of record JASAUF010000552.1, on the reverse strand, counting down.
TATTTTAACGGTTGAGCCCAAAATTTAATCATACCCAAAGATCGAGTGGACCATACCATAGGAAATAGTTGGAATAATGATTTCCACCGTTGAAACCTTTTTAGGGCCCACAGTCATGTTTATTTCTCATCAAACCTATTCACACGATCACACAAACATGGATGAAGGGAAAAAAAAAAAAAAAAAAACAAATACAAGCTTGATCCAACACTTATGTGGCTCCCGAGAAATTTTCAACGGTAGCTATTCAATTCACACTGTTTCCTCTAGTGTGGTCCACTTGAGGTTTATATATACTTCATTTTTCTGTTAATGCCCTAAAATTATCTGGTAAAATGGATGATGGATGGAGTGGAAAAAATACATAAATCACGGTGGACCCCACAAAATTTATACGTAGGGGTACTGACTGACCCATGCGCGGAGGAAACGGATGGACGCGGATTTCCTACGAAAGCCTTTCATAGGAAGTCCTGCCTTGGGAACTCAGGTGGGACCCACAGTGATGTTTTTCAGGAATCCGCTCCGTCCATCCGTTTTGTGAGCTCATTTTAGGAGAGTAGACGAAAATTGAGAAGGATCCAAGACTGAAGTGGGCCGTACTAAAGGAAAAGGTGGTTAGGGAAATTCCTAACGTCGATACCTCCCTGGGTTCGACAGTGATGTTTACATGCCATCCATACCGTTAATAACGACATTCTTACTAGGATGAACTGAAAACACAAATATTAGCATGATTCAAAACTTCTGTTGGCCCACGAATATTTCAACTGTGGACGTTCAATTTTCCCGTTTTCGGCCCACTTGAGTATTGGATACGGTTCATTTTTGGCCTCATATCCTAAAATGCACTCACAAAACGGATGGACAGAGAGGATTTCTCACAAACATCACAGTGGACCCCACCTGGGTTCCCAGCGGAGGAACTTCTTGCGAAAGGCTTTCGCAGGAAATCCGCGTCCGAAACGGATTGGCTACTCACACGGGCACCAGCCAATGGCTGGTGGTTGGTGCTCTGTGGGCCCCACCAAGATGTATGTGTTTCATCCTTTCTGTCCACCTATTTTTATAGATCATTTTATGCTATGAGAGAAAAAATGAGGTATATCGAAATATAAAGTGGACCACATTACAAAAACATTGCTGAATGAACGTTGACCATTAAAAATGTTTTGGGAGCCATAAAAGCTTTGGATCAAGCTGATATTTATTTTTTCCCTTCATTTGGGTCTTTATGATCCAATCAACAGATTGGATGTGAAATAAACAGTGCAGTGGGCTTTAGGAGGATTTAAATGGTGGATATCCAATCATTATTGTTTTCCTGTGGTGTGGTCCACTGGAGATTTATATCCCTATAATTATTTTTATTAAATCCTAAAATGATCCGTAAAAATGGGTGAACGGAATGGATGAAACAAATACATTATGTTGGGGCCCACAGAGTACCAATCGTGGCTGGTGTCGGGGGAGTTCTCCCGCGTAGGACGAGGATTAGATACTGACATGTTGCGTAGCCAGACTGGCTACTGAATTGACGTCACCAAGTTCTGTGGGGCCACCAAGTTCTATGGGGCCCACCATGATGTAAGTGTTGAATCTACACCATCCATCTATTTGGCTAGATAATTTTAAGGCATGAGACAAATAATGAGTTAGATCCATATCTGGAGTGGACCCCACCACAAAAAACAATGGGGAGAGGGACGCCCACCGTCCATTCATTTCTCCAATTTTACTTCTTCAGTTCTTCTTTTGCTTTTCAATGAATTGGTTGTGTTTTCATACATGACTATAATATATTTATAAATATCATGCATCCAATTTAAATATATTTGCATTAGTTCAGTTAAACATAGCATAGCTTGGGACCCTATACAAAGGAAACTTATTATGTGCATATTTTTTTTGAGATGTTATGATTTAAAGGTGTGTATTAAGGGCTTTTTTAACAATCCCCAAAGTTTCATTAAAAAATTAAACCATTTTCTCAATGTTTCCCCATGTTTTCCAAAAAGTGCGATAAACTATGCGATAAAAACGATATATCCCGTGCGATAACCGATACAAATCTGTATCCCAAGGGTGTGATACATAGTGCGATACCAATATTTCGAACACTGATTGGAACCAATGCTTTCTATATCATTATCATGTAATGCATCGCACCCTTGAGATACAAATACATATTAGTTATCGCATGGGATATATCAGTTGTATCGCGTAATGTATCGTTGTTGTAGGGGAATACGAGGAAACATTGAAAAATTGGTCAAATTTTTCAATGAAACTTCAAGGATTGTTAAAAGAGACATCAATACACACTTAAAAATCAAAACATGACAAAAAAAAAAAAAAAAAAAAAAAAAAACAAGTTCACATGATAGGTTTCCTTTGTATGGGGGCCTAATCCATGTGTTGTCTGATTGAATTGATGCAAATATACTCATAGTCTATTTATATAACTTAGAAATGTAAAGAAGACATGTATGGAAACACAAGTAATACATCAAAAGCAAAAGAAGAATCACTAGATCAGGTTACATTGTTTGATTTTGTGCTTGGACACAGATTACAACCGATTTGTGAGAAATTCGGAAATTTTGATTTTTCCCAACTTGTCACAACTCAGCCCATCTCCCCCAAATCTCGAAATCAAAGCTCCAAATCTATGATTTTTCATGTAAAGCATTAAGAATCATGGATTTGTAACCATCTGACACTAATTTAACATGATGTAAATAAAGAAAGATCAAAAATCAAAAATGCTCAATGGACCGAACAGATGGGATATATCGACACTACCTATGCATTTCATATCATATAGGTGGGATACAAGATATATCAAGGGATATCAGCCAATATTGTCAATAATGAAAACATTGCTTGGAACTGAGACATCAATTTTTACTCCATTAGGGATCTCCCAAATATTCAAGTGCTTAAAACTCAACCTCAACCAATATTTCTGAGAACAAGAAAAAAAAAAAAAAAAAGTACCAACTTCATTTGCTGACCCAACTCTGCTACTTATGGAGTAAATAAGCAGCATACACCATTATTGAACCACTGACATAGAAGCATGAAACTAGGAACATGATTGTAGATCATAAAATAAGTACCCCCACACTGCGAGTAAATTGCAGATACATCTAATATTAAAAACACAGTCCCCAGTTTAACAAGGCTCATTCCTTAGGTTAGTCAAAGAAGAATTATCCAAGACAGCATTATGATCCAATAGGTCTGATTATGTATGCATCAATATTCTCATAATTCTTCCAAAACCCTTCTACTGAATGCTCAATGGAATCAGTTAATTTTGATGATTCACAGAAACAAAAAGAAAAGAAGTGTTAATATCACAACTGCTGGACAGTACTTAATGCTAAATTCTCATGAAATGCCATCATATTGGAAGTCTAGAAATCAAAAGAATGGCAGATGAGTAGAATAACATTTATCACAGTACCTATAGTTGAAGTTCTTCACAACAAAATATAATGGTGGCCCTACTCTGAGATGCTCTGAAACGTTATCAAAATAACCCTGCATGAAATGTCCATCAGATGGTTCCACAAAGCGGCCTTACAGATTCAAAGAAGACATGAAAGAGCATATGTACACCACAAAACTGAATGGAATTGGTGCATCAGAGAAATTTGAAACACCACCTGAAGATACGAATCTCGTGGAAGAACAATCTTTTGTTCCAATCCAGGTTGAATCCTCGTAGATAATGCCTTTAACATTCAAAAGAAAGAGTACAGTTTTATAAGACCATAGTACAACTAAGTAAAAAAGCATCTATTTTTCAATTGGAAACTGATTCTAAAAGGAAATGAACTGAAGATTTGTTATATTGATCATTGGTTCACTCAGTTTTATTTCAAGATTTGTTTACAAAATGAAATCAAGTACCAGGACTAGCTAATTTTGATACATTTTCTCCACCCTGTTTCTCTCCATATAAGAGGAAAAAAGGAATAAGTGGAAATAATCCTTCAGCGTATCACATGCTACCAGAGTGTGAAGTCATCAAACTCTTGCTCAGCCAAGATCCACCAGTCTCAAGAATAGGTCTATTTGGCTCATTGACTTCTAGTCAATCGAAGTTTATCAGCCATGCTTGCCAAGATCAAGATTATTCGAGGCCATAGTGTTTTTTAAATCATCAGCCACTGATCTGAGACAGCAAGATACTTCATGACTTTTGCTCATTAATTGAGCTATTAGAACATGCATAGACTAACAAAATCTCAGACCAATGGTAGGTGGAAAGCAACGCAGCCCATACGGATTTTGTTCTGTTACCACCTTCTAACAAGATTCACCAACTTTTTGAAAAAGAAAAAAGAAAATTGCCAACTATTAGCAAATTTTATAGAAAAAGAAATCTTCCCAAATAATTCATGAATTCTTTATAACATAAGAGTATCTAAAATTAATAAGAAAATTAATTGCAAAGAATTCATGAAATGTTCAATTATCTAATGAATGTTTGAAAACCTCAATAAACATATATTCTGCCTCTCTTTTTCAGAGGAAAACAATCCCATTTTTTAACAAATTCTTCCAAAATTTTCCTAAGTTTCTTGCAAACCACGGTTTATTACCTTGGTAAATTATTCTTGAGTCCGTACTTTGTAAGATTGCTACCAATCACACACCACATGAGCACCAAAAAAAAAAAAAAAAAAACTCCTATAGGTTTTGCGAAGACTAAAGTGTGAAAATTATGTAGGGAAGTTACAGATCTTCAATAATAAGCATAACAAAATATCAGACAGACAAGTAGCAAGTGCAATGTATGCTCATTTGTACTGAAAACAAAAGCAGTGCCAATGTAGACTATTTCTAGTATTACAAAAGTTATAATTATTGTACCAGATTAGGTAGTCATAGACCCTAAGACTAGTTAGTCAGAAACCTGAAGCTATGAGCATTTCCTGGCAGACAAGTATTGCAAGTTGGTCAAGTGACATATCACCATGTATATACCAGATTCCAAGTTCCACGTGTTAAACTAACAGAAGATAACATTCAATGAGGTAAATACATTTCTATTGACCACTTTTGTGCGTCAATGAGCCAAAAAATGTGCCATTCAACAACAGAAAATCCGTTAACTAAACATGCAATCTCAAACAACAAGACACATACGGCACAAAAACATGACAAAAATATCCATAGATCCAGGGTTACTTACTATGCTTGCAAGTGCAAAAGCAACAAAGACTGCAACAACAACAACTTTAACTCCCCAAAGGGCAAGAAGGGGTGCATGCACTTCCTACACAGAAATGAAGATAATCCTTAAACAGGTTTATAATCAAGGCAAGACAGAAACACAAAAGCAACCCACCAGGAGGATCACTTTATACAAAAATCAACCCGATCCACTTATCCAGCGCACTATACAATTGAAAGCAATGGATAGCCCACTGATATAACAAATAAAAAAAGGTGTGGCCTGCTTGATGAGTAGATGAGGCTGATTTTTGCATAGATGTGGGTCAAACCTTTTGTACAGCATAGATGTTGCGTCATTGGTCATCTTCGATGTTGTCATCATCATTATCTAGCTTATACTGACTAACTAGGGAAACTGGTTGCTGGCAGTAATTCAGGAAACTAATTGGTCATCATGGCAGGATGGTAACTATAGCTGATTGGATGGTAAATTAGCGGTCCAATCGGTTGGACATGAGCATGTCTCACAAGTACACATACCCGAGAACACATATATAGCAAATATTTCAAGGCCCGCACGTAGTAAGAGGACCATCAGACAACAGAAAAAGTAATTGAAGTCCTATGAAACTCCAAACATCATTAACATCTGAAAAACTACCACTAATAGAACGATGCAAGAATAAACAATCAAACCACTAAAAGCTGATACTATCAAAAGTTTTGGATAAACATATGATGCCCAATCGCACTTGTTCCCTACATGTGATTCAGTCACAATCAGAAAAACCTTCATGTTCAAGTGTGTGCTTTCTTAGCACAATAGTAGTCCTCGTGTATCCCCTCACCAAGAGCCATGCTACAGGTATCATGTTAAGATAACTTTCTAATTGGTCTTGCCAAATGAATTTATGACTTTTTAGGGCTAAGAATTCTACTTGTAGTGGCTTGCATGTGACTTCAATCTGTGTTGTAATAGGTTTCCTACTTGAGTAGAATTAGAGTTTTGAAGAAAATACAGCTAGATTTTTGGGTTCAAAGTAATTCATGCAATAAATTGTTCAAGTGGAACTGAATATTTATGGGTGCATTTGGATGCTGAATTCACTTAAGTTACAGTAAATGGATTCAGTCGAGGAAATGATGAAAGTGGAGTGGCACCATTTCAGTCCAGCATGACAACCAAACCCATAATCACTATTAGGTGTTTTGGATATGGGGTCTTTACAGTAATGAAATTCTGATTGTAGTGGTTCACGGCTGACTAGAATTGTGTTATAGTAGAGTCCTAGTTGACTAGAACTAGAGTTTGGAAGAGGCCCCAGCAAGATTGTTGGGTCCAAGGTACTTCAAATACTTGATTGTTTGAGTGGAACTCAATATTTGGGTTGCACTTGGATGCAGAATTGATTTGAATTACAGTAAATGAATTCAGTGAACCCTATATTTTCTTAGTGCCTGTGTATCAACTTTAAAAATAAATAAATAAATAAATAAATCATCTCACTCTGCCAGAGCACCAAATATTTTTTCATCTTTGTTTCCGTTCCTAGAAATCCTAGTCAAAGTATCAAAGTTTTCTCTTCTTTGTTTCCCTTAAGAAACCCTAGATCTCATCTTTTGAAAGAACATAAATTCTCCTCCCATCTACCCCAACAACCCTTCTAAAAGAATAGTGTTAGTGATGCAAGACAATTAACCACTTGCTCTAAAAGCTCGAGCTGAAAGAGCATGGCGATCAATCCCTTTATCCCATAGCCCGGGCCCCACATCCCATGGGTTAGGACCTCAGCCGAACCCTCGTAGGCCCCACTTCACATGGGTTCTGCTTCACGCAAGCCACCCGCCTCACACGGGCCACCCACCTAGAGTGTGCCCCTGCATACCACAGGCCACCCCACTCGAGCCCAGTGCGAAAATGCCCATTTTAGTTAGTATGCAGTATATGTTGATTTTAGGACCCTTCTCTTGTAGATGTTTTTTAGTGATTATGCTTTGAGTTGGAAACTATTCTATTACATTGACACTTTCAGTGACTATCATGGGATTTGAAGAAATCAAAAGTCGGTATCCTGTGGATTTAGATTCCGAGACTATTCACGCGGCGGCACTGGCTGTAATTATCTTCATCTAGCTTATGTTTACAAAGAATTCCTGCAATAAAACATTATGTGAGAAGTGAGAATTGCCTTTAGGAGGTTTAGGTTGAAATTTGGGTTGAACAAGATAATCACACTTGTACAATATCTTTTATGTTTGCATGTTCCAAGTGTAATGTAGAGCAGATTATACTATGATGGCATGCTTGTCGACCAGGAAAAGGGCAAAGGCACATCAAGGGGTTGTGTTCCCCATTTAATTGTCGAGAAGCGTCAGTGGAGAACATCAACATAAACTATTGTCCTAGGGTCACGGAGGACCAAACAAGGCCTTGATTATACTTTTGTAGTGGTAAGTCATTTTTTTCCTAAGAATGTGCATGTTCGGTGTTCTACCAGGAGTTCTCTGAATACAAGGCACCCCCAAATCCATCGATTTGTACGGAGACATGAAGTTCATGAGCTGCTTTTAGAAAACGCTATGGGTGAAAATGGGGAGACTATTGAAGCTGTCACGAGCTAATCATCCTCAGACTAGTGGAAAAATTTGTTGCAAAAGGATGCTTGGAAAAGCTGTTTTGTTGTCTTATTTGGGAGCATATCATAATATCGGATCTATAGTTAACACATGCAGAGTAACAATAGCACTGTTAATAGAAGTACAGGCTGACTGCCATTTGAATACGCTTATGGCATGAAGGCAAAGCAACCGATCAATCTATGTTACCAATTTCTTTCCATCGTAGGAAGAAGCCTAGAGGGTAGCAACTTAACCATCTCAGTTGCCGAGTTCACCTCTCAAGCACTACTGATAGCATGGTAACTTGGGGTGGCAATGGGTCAGGTATGGGCCTAGGGTCAACCCAAGTCTGACCTACTGACTAAATGGGCCAATAATTCTAACCAAACCAGACCCACAACCCGACCCATACCCAACCTGATCCACCATGACCAAACTCAACTTTAAGAATGGAAAATGAGCCCAAGGGTATGCGCAACTTGGCCTCGTTAGTGGATAAACACCCACACAAATAAATTGTCTATACTTCTTTGTTTCATGTCAGATTTTGGGTCAGTTCGGGCCTGGTTATCTGGCCCAACCTATCGATAGCCTATATGGCAGGTCAGGTTCGGTACAGTTCAAGCCAAGCCCAACCCATTTGCTTAAATGTTCCAGCCCAAGCCCGTCCCACCACCCATTTAGATTGACCTGAACCCACCTCAAAATCCCTGCAGGCGAAGACGACCCATTGCCACCCCTAATGCTAACATAATCCAAGAGATTCCACGACCAGCTTATTTTGTGCAGACAACAAAGTTGAATCATATCCATATGGTACCTTTTCGGGTTGCATTTTGGAGAAGCTGGTTGACATGTAATTCAAAAGGTTCTTTTAGTATTAGTTGGATAAAAAGCTTGTAGGGGCTTATTAGTTAAGGGGTTATGCCCACCAAAATAATTAGTTAAAAGGGGTGAGGAATTGTCAAAGTTTAGAAGCAGGTTTAAGAAAGGCTATCTAAGAAAGGACGAAGCGGGGCACGAAACTGTAGAGATTCGTGACATTCTGCAAAAATAAATACTGATACTTTTTTAATGATGCTGCCTTTAAGTGATTCTATAGCCTTTCATGATTGAGATGTAATCCATATGTTAATCCATGTTTCATTTTTTTTGTTATTTAGGACCCACTTAGTGTTGCTTCTATAAACACTTTGAACCATTACAGTTATCAGCACTACTTATTTAACTTTAAAAATGTTTGGTTAGATTTGTCCATAATTTAGTTATTAAGAATCAATTTCCTAAAGAAGTGCTAGTTTTGCATATGGGGAGGAGAGCGTTTCCAAGAGGTGTTTGTGTTCTCTACACATACTTTTTCGATTAATGCAAATTGCAAATTGCAAAAGAAAAAAGAAAAAAGAAGACAACTGATATCATGGTGTGCCGTAAAGGCCGTTACGTAAAGATAACGGTGGAAACCGTTACACGTTACGGGGTTGTAACGGCCATAATATCCGTTATGGAAAAAAAAAATGGCATGTAATTGCCGTTAACAACACGTTATATCCCCTATAAAGGCCATAATAGCCCCGTAATGGTCTATTATGGGACATATACAGGTTTTTCATACTTTTTAATCAACATTACGGGGCAAATATAGGTTTTTCAGGAGTTTTTTCAATAAATAAATAAAATAAAAAAGAAAGACTGTAACGGCCATTACAGGGCTGTAACAGCCGTTATGCGGCCACCGTTACCATTACGGAACACCCTGATATCTAACATCTCCGTTTTTTTTAAGGTAGACACCTTTTGTCTACTTTTGGTAGATCCCAAATGGAAACATATGCCAATATTGATTGCTTACGGGGCACACTTGCCTTTCATCCGGCAGGCAACACTATAGATGTCTCCGAACAAAGATCAGGCCAGTTGACTAAGCAAGTGGGCCATGGTACATGCTTGTATGGCCCAGGCCCCAACTCACCTCATGCAGCCAAAATGGTGCACTTATTATCATCCCAGCAATCCATCAAGCAGGCTCCACCATGTAGATGATGCCTTGTACCAAAAATCAAGCCAGTCAACTCATCAAGTGGGTCATGTTTAAGAAATGAAATGGATGGCAAAAGCAATTTTTTTAGTGGTCCACTTGTTCCATGCACTAGCCTGCCTCATGAGTGGACCACCATAATTTTTGTCTAGGGCACCTAAAAGGTGGACACACAATGAATGCTATGAAATGAAAATGTCTTTTCTTTTCTGAAGTATATTACCAAACATGTTTCTTTTCCCACAAGGGCCTGTTTGTTTACTGTGAAAGAAAACCTGGAAAGGAGAAACAGCTCGTGAATCCCAAAACATGGAAATGTTACATCGACTTTGGGTGACACGGATTCCCTACTCTCTGTTTGTTTTGCACCATGAATTTGCATTGAAAATGCTTTCCGTCATTCTCAGTGTCTGTGTTGCCATTTTGAAAGGGTAATTCTACCCAAACCAAGGCAATGCGCAATAATGACAACTTTTTGTCATTATAAACATCACATAAAAGGGTTAGTCTTTTCCCATCAAACGGGTTTTTTTAGGAATAGGTTTCTGTCACTCTTGAGGAATACTTTAGAAAAAGGAAATCAACTTCCTGGGTTTTTGTTCAAGTCTCTCCCTAGGCCCCTGAGCAAGAACATAAGATTTACAACCGGTTCCTCGTATGCATTATTTCACTGCAAGCACAGAGTAAATTTCAGTTCCATTAGCAGTAGGAGATTTCTATGACAAGCTTCATGGCCGAAGTGAATGACCGATCCATGTTTTCAGGTCACACGTGTGCACCATCAATACATATGCATTTTGAGTGTGATTTGTCCACAGGCACTCCTTGCCTCCATGAGTACATGCCTACATATCGTTCCAACAGTAGTGTGCCACAATACTTTAAGAAAAAAGAAAATAATATCCCAAAAGCCAAATTAATTGCATCAAATAAATAAATATGCAAAGTTCAATTCTAATAAAGGAACAGATTGACCAGTTTAAAGTATATTTCAAAAATTGGTACACAAAGAAAGATATTTCAATTAGTAATCATAAAGGAGGAAAAAAAAAAAAAAAAAATCATTTCTGGAAGGAAAAATATATATATCGTTGAATCTTACCCTCATATAGCGTGCCAGTAATCCAGGTTTTCTTTGACCACTACCTACATTTTTAAGATAGATCTCCCAATACAATCAGAGGTCACATGAGTCATGAAATAAAAATAAACAGAAAAGGTTGGCCATCCAATGAACATGTGTTTGATGCTGCTCTAGAATCAGACACAAGAAACCCATGCAACCAATGCCATGTTAGTGTTAAAGGTCCTTGATGTAACTTACCAGGTTCAGCAGTAGTTGAACTAATCTTTATACATGGAAAACAATCAATCCTTTGATCCTCTGTCCTTAAAAAGTCAAAAACTATCAAGGCAACAAATGCCGTAACTTGTAAAAGGAAGTCCAGGAAAACTGCCAATGCTGCAATAAATCAGATAGATCAGTGTACGGTGTACCTTGCAACAAAGTGAACATTGAATATTATCAATAGAAAAATGTTCTTACCTGCAAACATGGAGAATACACGGCACGCGGGCATTGGAATGAAACTTCCAACTGCAAAGGCCAAAACCTCAGATAGACTAGCTAGTGTTATAGATGGCCCAACTTCAACCAGGGCATTACTTATCCGTCCTTCCAAAGGCAAATCCAGTGGTTGGCGTTTGACCGCATGTACCAGGATACACATATTATCCACTCCAACCTGTGAAAAGAAAATTCTGAGTTCTATAAATGATTATAAAATTAGGATACTAGTATTACACCCACCCTTTTGGTAGTAACACACATTCTTTCTACATTTGATGATACAATAGCAAAAAGGTATTGTACTACCAAAAGTAGAAAAAAGTTGCTGCTAGAAATCAGGGTGAATATCAATCCCAAAAACAATAGACATTGAACAGAACAATGAGAAAGTAAAAGTTGCACATAGTCCCAAAATATACAGTTATGGAGTTAGCTAGAAAGTAACGGTATATAACAATTTAAACCATTAGCAGAAAACTTAAGAAGAAACAACTGTCACTCTTTCTAGTGCTGAAGCTGACCATTGTGGTATGGCACTGAGTTTACTTGGCTATAGTTTCTACTTTGGTGTCTTCATATTTCAATGTCTGGCCCTTCTATTATTTGTTTTGATAATGTCAGTGCTACATATATGGTAACAAATCCGGTCTTTCATGCACACACAAGAGACATCAAGCTTAACTATCATTTTGTTCACAAGAAAGTTGCTTCGAGGCATATTCGTAACATGTTTTTTCCTTATTATCAAGGATTGACCAATCTGTACTAACCTAAGCTACTTCCTCGAGATCATTGTCAGTAGATCCCTGAAGTGTTAAGAAACGGAGTTGCAGTTTCTATGTCTGTATTCTTGTAATTTCTATGTACAATGAGGGTACTTGTAATCTAAGTAAATCTTTTAGATAGGCTTGAGAGGATCTCTCTAGATAAGATTGCAAGATTGTATTATCTTCCTAGATAGACTAGAGAAGCCTACAACTACTATACATTTTGTATATTCTTATTCATTAAATAGAGAAAACAGTTTGAATGCTTCAAGGTGCTTTCATATTCAACATATATGTTGCAAAATACTTCATGGAAATACAGGACTGAAGTTGTTACTTGAGTTGAAAAACAAAACCATAAAAGCTATGGCTTATCAAACGAAGTACTAGGAAGTACTAACAAGGAGGATCTGACCTGGCAAAGTTTGTTATCATCTTGTTAATATAAATGCATTATTGTAAGGCACGCTGCACCATGGATAGTCCCTAATTAAATTTCCCTGACTCTCTACAAAACATGTTTGATGGTACTTGAACACTTCTGATTAACAATGCATCCTCTTCAAGACAGGAAGACATGTTGAAAATTTACTATTAACTAATAAAGAATGTAAACAGTGTATGGTTTGTGACTAAGTTTCAATAAAAACATCCAGCAGGAAATGTGAAAATTTCAGCCATACATCATAATCACAACATCTTGTAGGAGTATGATATTATATAACAGATGGAATAATCTCATAAAAACATCATTACAATAATAATAGACAAATTTAACTTACAGCCAAAACAAGAAAAGGGATGACTTCCATAATGATGAGTGTAGATTTTACTCCAATGGCACTGAAAAATCCAATGGATCCAAGAACGGAGAGCATGACAACCACGACTCCTGACAAGCCAAGAAGTACCTGGGATCCATACCATTAACTCAAAAATATATCAATAAGAAAAAGCATTAAGCAGTAACTGGTCTGGCAGAACAGATGAATAAAATAGTTCAAAGAAACGTACACCACAAAGATGAAAGAAAAGAAATATGGTTATAAATCAAAGCAATAAATCTCCAATCTCCATAGACTAATGTCAGGGAAAAAGTTTAACCAAAAAAATTTAAAAAAATAAAAAAAAATAGCACAATTGAAAAAGAGAATCAACTCAATGTATAGCAGTAGCAGCTGAGGATAAACACTTATCAGAAAATAAACTACAAGGAAGATGGCTTTGATACTAGAATTGATGTAGCAAACTTAGGAAATCGAACTTGGAGCTGTTCAGATTCGTGGAATCCTGTTTTCAACCATGGAAATGAATATCAATTTCCTCATATGTGATGTTTTCCCCTGCTTGCTAAAATACTTTTAGGCAGGAAATTGATTGCCATTTCCACAGTTCTCTTCAAAAATGGATGGTTTCCTTTTTTCCTTTAAAATAAAATAAAATAAAAGAAGAAAAAAAAAAACCTGTTACTTGGAGGTTTCCACAGTTACAAGAGATAACTGTCATGTCATAAACGTTGACCTTTTAACACCATAAAGATCATGAGTGCTAAAAAAAGGTCAACGTGGATTCTTTTCCACACACACCTTTCCACTGATGTGAATTTTGGTTTTCCATATCCAAGCTTTGGTTTACATTGATCCAAACAGGCCCTAATTAAAGGAATATGACTACATGCCACTTCTAGATTATCAAAATCCTTCAAGAAAGTTTCTACAAAATTGATGTTTAGGCCCAAACAGGTGATTGTGGGAGTCCGATAGCCTAGCATTCGCAATATCAGTATTGCTCTATGTATTCAACCCTTGGAATACAAATCTATCATGGGAAGCATCCAGATGTATCACATATACCATGTAATGCATTACAGTATAAGGGAAACACTAGGGAAATTTTAGGAAAGTGGTGGAATTCAGTGAAACTTAAAGAGACATTAAAAGACACATGATTACCAGTTAGAACTCAAAATGTTTTAAAAAAAAAAAAAAAAAAAAAAACTATGCATAATAGTTTTCCATTGTTTAAGGATAAAACCATGCATTGCCAGCCAGACAATGCATTTTGCTTACATAACGCCATTAAATGCAACATAAGTTCATATATCATTCAAATGTCATACTATAGTAGCAAAATAAAACACAAATAATAAAACCAAAAACTAAGATATTACACACACAGAGAGAGAAATATACATACACACATTAGTCTCAGATCCACATCAAGTTATGAGCCATCTCAAAGTCGTCATCCCTATCCATAATAAGAATACCCATAACTACAGTACCTTGAGATTATGATGCCAGGCCATGTATTCTATAAGATATTGATGGTACTCATCCTCAACAATATGCACCAGTATACCATTGGTGGATATTGAACAATCACTATAACCATCATTGTCGTTCCTAGTGACATTGATTGTGATTATGACTAACTGGATACCTCCATACCCATATTTACCTTTGTCCATAGCCAAACCACTGTTCAGGCAGGAACATGTTTGGATTTCCCCAATTTCTTTCATTTTTCGCATTTAAGATTAAACTTTCTTGCTTGAATTCCATGTCAATGCATGAGCCTCATGCATATATATGGATTTCTCCTTGTTTTCATGCCTATCTATTGAAATCAAATAAATTAAACGAACTTTTTGTCTTTGGGGTTCCAGCCAAATCCGCTCAGATTGTAGTTTCTCCACTATCATGTTTTCATGTGAAACAACTTGAGTGGGGTTGTTACGACACTCCAAGAGGCATAATCCCAAAATAAAAATAAAAATGAGCATGAAAGCTTCTTTTAAAATTTTCTAGATTTTTTTTTCCAATCGAAGATAGCAATTATCTTTGTGTCAATTGATACTTGCCACCACTAAACTTGTATCAATATATAATAAGAACATCAATTTCATGATATATCATCCGATATGATGATAATATCATTGATACCAGGTAATTTTTGTACTCTATAGTTTTATATTGTTGACCAGCGCCAATACTCCACAATTTTGTATCGTTGACCAATGATACAGAAATATTTGTACGCAGAACACTTTCATAGCCTTCTAATGCAAATTATAAATCACTCAAAGTGGGACTCATTATCATAAAAAACCTCAATTTTTATTCAATTATCAATTATCATGCAATAGGTTCACCCTTCCCAAAAAAATAATGCAATAGGTTCATATGCGTGGCCTTCGAAACCTTTTATAGATATCAAAATGAACCAGGAAACTTCTAGAAAGAACTTATTATAGATAAAATCTAAAGAAAATATCCTATTGGCCCACATACCCATGGACAATTTAATCTAACCTATAATCAAAAGAAAAGGTAGCATAGGAAACTAATGGAGTCCAAAACTTCCTACAAGTAGACTCTATACACAACATATGGCGCATCGACCATATGTTCTTTTCTGTTATAGGGTTTGAATAGAAAAAAGAATTTTACATTTAGAATAGTGGGCCCCACAGTCCGACCGATTCATAATTTAAGCCGTCTGATTGGAACTATGGGCCCCACAGCCCAATTCAGACCATTGACTTTGTTTCAAAACCCAATGCAACCCTTTTTCACATCACACAAAATCCAATCCTAAGCCCAATTTTCACCGCATCCCCTACATATAGAACCTCAACCTTTTCCCTAAGCCACTAACCAACGGAGAGTTGTGGGCCATGGATTTCAATACCTTAAAAGCCCATGACCACCATAGGAGAATTGGGTGACCCGTGATCATGTTTTGTGGTCATCCTATGTGTTGGGATGAAAAGTCTCCATCATCAGGCATTATATGTCGTTGCCCTACCCCACATGGAATATGAGTGTTCTATGTACGAAGGTTTTTTGTTATAGGCCCAACAAGAAATGAATTGGAGGATCGCATCAAGTTCTGGTCTAGGAGGCACATCATGTCTGGACCGGATCGACTTGATCATGTGTTGGATTTAACTAGTCCTTAGACCTGAGGTTGTGTTGGGACATGTGGTCTTAGTATTTTGTGTTTTGGCTTGCCCTACAAGCTTACATTAGTGGCTAACATATGGGTCTTGTTAGGTGCATGCATTAGGATGCAACCGGAGCCCACATGCTCCAACATGGATCCACTCAGATACCGGGTATACATATTGTGGGGTGACCTTAATATTTGGACCATCCATCAAGTGGTTTTATAGCTAGCCATGATTATTATTTTTCACTATTAAAACTCTTTTATCTCACTTGATGGGGCATCCAAAGTATGTGAGGATTTATGGTCAAGAATAGTGGCCATGGAGAGTGGGAGGATTTGGTCAATTTGGATGCATAGATAAGAAGGATTTTTTATGCAAGTAGCACCATAAAGGTGTTTCCCTCTAAAACCCTAATTTCTTTTTAGATACTACCCCAAGGTGAGAAAGCAAGAGAGGCTTGGACATCCCCACACCTTGGGGCATTTGGAGAGAGAGAGAGAGAGAGAGAGAGAGAGAGAGAGAGACAGAGGCCCTCATCCTCTCTCTTTCAATCACATGTGCGAGTAGGGTCCACCTTCTACATGGCTCTCAAGTGCGCACACCCCAACCCTGCCATGGTGCGTGGGCTTCTCTTCTTCTCACTTTGTTGGGATAGACTGGGGAGAACTCTTACGTTGAAGAGCAAAATCCTAGCCATTAATTTGTTGGCCAGGACACGAACCTTAGGTAAAGTCCTAGCCCTTAATTTGTAGGCCTGGAAATGGGTCACACCTCGGCCAAGAAAAATCAATATTTTAAATAGGATCGGCTCAGTAAGCCCAACAGGACCACTTCAAAATCTAGGCACAAAGCCTATCCCTTGCCAGACGTATTGATTTGTAAGTGTGTGCGTGTGTTTTAATTTGGCTGCATCAAGAATTTGGAATTTTTCATAAGTATATGGTTCTATATCTTTCAAAAATCGCCAAGACACTAAAACCCATAGTGAACATCAACAACTATAGACTAAACTTAATACTCGATAGCAACGCCTACTTCATAGACTAAACCCAACCATAGCCCCTAGATCCCTTAAACTACCAACTGCAATGTATAATTCATTTTCAAGTCTAATCCACAACTCAAACATCCACCCCTCTACCAAACCCAAACCAAGACTCAATCCAACTATTACTCACCTCCAACCAGTTTACAAAACATTCATAACCAATCCATTAAAAACTGTCTAAAGCCCATCCACAAAAACTATTCAAAAAAGTGTCAAGAAAAATCTCCGGAAAACTGTCCCTGAATCTGTCCATTTTCACACTTTAACCCAATACAATTGTTAAATGTTAAAATCATCCCACGTGTGGACTCTATGGGCTGTTGGGCCTATGTACATGTTTGGGTAGAGTTTTAGGCCTATTATTGTCTCTTTAAGTTACTTAAGCAAGGGTTGTAATTTCGACATTTTAAGTAGAAGCCCTAATAAGATAAAAGAATGAGGACATGGGGGGATGGTACAATCTAGATAAATGCCACCCAACTTGATATTAAAGCCCCAAAGATGGACTTTTATTGGGTTAACCTACAGACAGATTTGAACCTGAACTTAAGGTTGATTTGAAACAGATTTGTGACTCATTTAATATTGGTCTGGGTCTGGAAATGGACAGGTGACGGGAACAGTTTGTGTTGCAACTGAAACTGATTTTGGGTGACAGGTTTACAGATGGTTTGCAGTGTTTGGATTGAGGCTAAGGGTAAAGTTAGAATTGGGATTTGGGGAATAGGTCTGCAGTTTGGAGGAATTTGGGAGAGTTTGGAAGAGTTTGGGGTTTGTGGTTAGGATTCAGAAGGATGAGGGTTACAATTTGAGATGGGAGTGGAATTGGGGTTAGGAACTTAGTATTAAGGTTGGGGTATGAGTAAAGAAGGGTTTACAGTTTACTGCTTGTGAATTGACGGAAAATTGTGCTTAGGGAGGATTGGGTACGTCCAAAATTAGGCCATAGGTTTGGAGAACCAGGGAAAGTTTGCAATTGGGGTTTAGAGTTAGGATCGAGGAATAATTGGGGTTAGAATTAAGGAGAAAATACAAGAGAAGAAAAAACATCCTAGAGAAAAATGCTGTGATACCAAAGTATGTGAATGGAGTGGATATAGAACCCAATTTTAAAAAAGAAAAAAGAGTGGATCTAAACTTTACATACCAACTTTGAAGTATTTTTCCAAAAAATCTTCCAAATAATAGCAAAAAATAAATGACTGTTGAATAAACTTTTCTTTTGAAATGGCAACTATTGTGAAAAGAAAACAACCATGGGGGAAGCAAGCAAGGAGTAGGAGAGATGATGAGCAATCATCCTCCACGCTAGCCCCCTGCAAAAATTACAAAACACGACCAAAAGACTGAAAATATGATATAGAACTAGGGCATCAAACCGCTAAAAGGCGATAGAACTAGGCATCAAACCACTTAGTATTGGAAGCATCCCACCACCCAATCTTCACCAATCACAGGCTAAAATAAAAGAAGTCTTCAATCATTATAAACCATGAAGAGTTCCATACCTATGGTCCTATGCCCTTGTGTATATGGCCCTTGTACGAACCACTTTGCTAATTCAACCACAACATTTGCAGCTTGCTAAGCAATTTTAAACCAAAAAGAAACTTACTAAGAATGAGAAAGAAACCCGCGATTAACGCTTGCATGTGTATGGATGAACAGTGCATTGCATGTGTATGGATGAACAGTGCACGCATGTGACCAGTACACATGCACTAATAGTTCATGGATGAACAGTGCACGTCTGAGTGCACGGATGTGGGTCCCTAATATGAATGAGCCACCTATGGGGACCACCAATTTGATTCGATCTCCTATGGGGCTTGCCAATCTGATTTCATCTCCTATGGGGCCCACCAATCGATGAAGGGGGCAGATCATGATCAGACACATGAATGCATCACCAGTCACCAGCGTTACACAAAAAATTCCATTCACCCAAGGACCCTTTAGGCCATCTACTTAAAGCATTTGATAATGCATCTTTCAGCAATTCATACTTATTACAGTTTGCAAGCAAGATGGTCTCAATGGAATGAATGGTGAAATCAAGTGAAATTTGGCACAAAGAGGAGCTTAATAAAACAACAAAAAGTAAACACTTTGCTTTCGATATACAATTAAGCTTATAATATCAATAATGAGACATCTATCCCTCACACACCACACACAATGAAAGCAACAAAATGCCGACATCAAAAGAAAAATGCATGTATTTTCACAGATCCCAACCAAGAACAATACAAACCAGACAATAGCTACCTCGCAAGACAATAGCTACCTCACAAAACAAGATTTTAATCTATGCATAAGATATGTGACTGAGGGGGTCATTATGTATAGGAACTCTCATTATCTTAGATGTCATTACTCAGATGAGTAAAGATCCAAAAAGAATTACAAATTCCGGTGACCATCATGTAGGAGGAGTGATGTAGGATATGAAAGTAAATATGGAGGAGTGGAAGAGATCAAGCTTGTGATTAAACCAATATTAAACAGTCACAAAATTCCACATCCTACATACTATCAAACATTCAAAAGGGGGAATCTATGGGGGTCTAAGCCTACACAACTTTAGGACTGAATCAAATAAAATTATAAGTCAAATAAGCCCAAAGGAGTGTAAGAATCATCCATTCTTTCAAAGGATTGTTCCCAACTCAAGAGATTCACTAAGTTTCAATTTGGGGGAAAATCTAGGGTTTGAAAATTGGGAATAATTGAGATTTGGGACTCTTTATGGTTAGGGATTTGGGTTAGGAGGTTTGTTTAGGCAAAAAGGAAGGAAATAAAGGAGAGAAGAAAACCTAGGATGGTCTACGCATGTTGGACAGCCGAAGGGCCTGGACGCACATGCGTGACAGGTCGTCCACATGTGTGTGGGACCCACAAAGTCGAAAACCACCTTCTAGGCTGGGATCGGCCAAGGATGGGCCATTGTTTTAAATATCGACGATATCGGCCGATATATCCCACGATATATCTTGTATCCCACCAGTGCGATACGAAACGCACAAGTAGTGCGATATATCCCACATGTTCGATCTAGTGAGCATTTTCGAATTCCAATGCTCTTATTTTCTATAATTCATGTTAAATTAGTGTCAAATTGTTACAAATTCATGATTTTTCATGTTCTGCATGAAAAAGCATGGATTGAGAGCTTTGATTTCGAGATTTGGAGGAAATGGGCTGAGTTGTGAAATTTTGAAAAAAAAAAATCAAAATTTTCCAATTTCTCGTAAATCGTTTGCAATCTTTGTGTTCAAACATCACATTAAAAATGTTTGTAACCTAATCTAGTGATTCTTCTTTTGCTTTTGAATGTATTGCATGTGTTTCCACACGTCTTCTTACATTTATAAATTATATGAATAGACATTGAATATACTTGCATCAATTCAGTTAGACAATGCATAGATTAGGACCCCATACAAAGAAAACTATTATGTGTACTTTTTTTTTGCAATGTTTTGATTTATAAGTGTTAATTGATGTCTTTTTTAACAATCACCGAAGTTTCATTGAAAAACGCAACCAATTTCCAAATGTTTCCCCATGTTTCCAACAACAACGATACATTACACGATACAACCGATATATCCCATGCGATAACCGACATGTATCCATATCCCAAGAATGCGATACGTAACGCGATACCGATATTTCGAACACTGGGATGGGTTGCTTCCATACCAAATTTCACATCGATCTGACGCAAGGTTCATGTGTAGTACTTCGCCAAAGTTTCAGCCCCTCAGATGAGCCAGAATCTGAAAATCTTTTTTGGCATTGCTGTAGGAGAAAACTTGGATGCGAAAATGGGTGAATCTGAAGGTGGAAGGGGTGTAGAGGGTGATGGATGTGATGCGTAAGAAGATGGAGATGACTTGGAGCATATGTGGCTTCGCACCACGGTAGTTAGCCCTTCGAGGAAGGGAAGGCTTCACACCCAATTCGATTCTTCAACCCAAAGAGAGAGAGGAAGAAACGCAGGAATTATTTTATTCATAAAATATCAATGAGAATACCTGAATGGGATTGCTTTATTTATAAGAAAACCCTAAACTCAAAAAAGACAAAATTACCCCTGCGCCGTGTACGCACACTAATACCAAAGCTAAAGCAAATAAAATAACTAATCTAAGCAATCAAAGCCGTTCATGAAGTTTCTAATAACAAAAATAGTTCAAATTCAAAATCTTAGATCATCTAAAGTAGTGGGCCATGATCATGAGATCCGATGGAAGAATTTATGTGATGATCGGGTCCACTCCAATGCTCCATAACGCAGCCTCCTAATTATGAGGCCCTCCTAAGATGTCGTCGTCGATCCAAATCGAAAGTGGGGCCCGCCTCCTCCTCGAATACGTGGGTAGAGGGGGCATGTGCGTGATGTCCCCATCAAGGAGGCTTTAGGTTTTTTTTAGTTAGTCGTTTTAGTCCCGTGATTATTAACTTCAACGAAATACCAATCACATTTTTAATTCTCAACTAAGTGTAACACGTTCTTTTTATGTGGATGATATGTTGATTGCAAGTGACAATACAAAGATGTATTAGGAAGCTCATAGGCATCTCCAGATTATTTGAGAAAAAAGGCTTTGGTACTCCTGTTTCTACTTTCTTGATATAAAAGTGGATTTCATTCCCAGGGGGTGCCACCTATGCTTCTTACATTGCCAGCCCCACTAGTATAACAGATGATAAGATTGTGGACTAACAGAAAGAAGATCAAATGATGGCTTTGTAACCAAAAGAATTCAGTTAATGTAACAATGTCAAAAACTAGAGTTCCAAAATTATCTATCTGGAACATGGGTGACCCAAAGAAATATGAATATGAAGTTGCACAACATAAATAAAGAACAGAGTAGGAAACATAGGTAAGCATATGAAACATAAATAAACATAAAAGTAACGAACATGAATCTGCAACTATGGTCAAAAGGAAAAACATGTCACAATAAACAAAAGAGATACTAGCAAGGGTATTACACATCAGGGGAAATTATAAATAACCAACACCAGTTCCTGATTCCGGAATCAGACAAGAAATAAAAGGTAAAGATATCACTGTTCAAAAAATAAAATAAGATATATGAACAAACACTGCAAATAATTTGTCAGATTGGAATACCAAAATGAATTTTCTTTTCTTTTCTTTTTTTTTATAGGCAAAGTAACTTTATTAAGAAGAAAAAGAAAAATATCAGCAGGAAGCACTACAATAGATTATGCTAGAGGATCCTTTGAAAGACCAGATTATAACTCCACTAGACTACGTCAGAGTCCAAACACCTTTATATAGAAGACACTGCTGACACAGTAAGCATAAAACCAACATAAGATGAGTTTTAGCCTGTTTTTAACAGGCATGCAGACATTTGGCTGCCAAACGGCCGGAATGTGGGTCCAGAATCAGTCTTAACAAATCAAATAACAAAATGAAAGATAGAACAGAAGTTCATACAAATGTTATACTGGGAAAAAAATACATGACTCTTTTTAATTCACATCAATTTGAAGGGCCCCATCACATAAAACAAATGGTGCTGCACAGGGAAAAAAGATCTAATTCCATATGGAGCAAGCATTTCATTATAATTCACCAAGCACAGTGTACCTTTAAAATGGGGAGGGAAACTAACAACAAAGAAGAGAACTTAAACCCTGGAAAACCATACCTTAGATGAAATGTAGAATGAAGATAAATGAGGTGTGTCTCCCAATGTCATAGATATGTAAGCAAACATCACAAGATAGCTTATCTGATTCAAAATTAGAATAAGAAACAAAAAAAGGAAGGAAACAAAGGTCATTTTCATATAAAAATAAACTTGCAGTATCTAACAAAGCACTGAATGAGAACTAATCATCCTTTTACATTTTCAATATGACAGCATGATGCTACAGTAATATACTTTTCTACCAACATGGAATAGACCTCTTATCAATTTAATAAGGATGATTTAACGGGGGGGGGGGGGGGGGGAAGGATTCCATAAGGCAACTATGCATGGAAAAGTTGATCATGTATCAAATACTCACCAATATAGTTATCACATCTGCAGTACTTTCTCTTTTCAGCTCCTCCTGGATAGAACACTCTGCTGAAAAGGAAAGTGTAAGGTTTTGTGACTGTACCATCGGCAATAGCTCTTCCTGACAAATAGGCTTGGATCAAATTCTAAATTCACATAGAACGGTCCCAAAAAATACATGAAAAGTGATGACAAACATATTAAAATGAGAGAGTATGCGAAATGAAGCACTAGAAGATACGGAATTTAATTGGTCAGTACTTGGGGACAATGCCCACTTAGCTACCTATTGAATATAGATCCAACAAAGGAACCCCAGAAAAAAGTTTTTTTTTTTTAAATCCTGTTAAACACATTAAATGGATTTGTTCATGGACTAACTCACGAAATGTAAGATGAAAATGATAATTGCTTCCTTGATAGTATAGATAATAAACGTAAAACAAGTGTCATGCATACCAATGTTCAACATGAAAAGACTCAATTTGTGAGTATATGTGTGTGTGTGTGTGTGTGTGTGTGTGTGTGTGTGTGTTACAGGGGTTTCCACACTTATAAATTCCTTCCCCGACTGACACATTTGATCCAAGAACTGCGGTCATGAGCGAGTGGGTACAAGTTCACAAGCTCTAAAAGGGCAAGAGGGAGGCTGAAAACGACATGAATGAAGGTAGTAAGAAAAGAATTGATGACCTATGGTCTAACTGAAGGTGGAATGGCAGAACAGGATTCATGTAGCTGACTCAATTAATTGGGACGAGCCTAAGATGATGAAGATGAATTCTTACGGTCAATACTTCAAAAACAAGAAAACTATGATAATTTCTTCCTAAAAAGTGAAACTAATTTAAATAAAAACATAAAAATAAATGTCAAGAAATGCATGACATTCTCGTGAGCAAGGACAGCCTAACATCAAGATAAACGTTTTCTCAATTTCCAAGCTTTATGTGACAGTATATATTTGCCATAGGAAATCAAATGCAATAACAACACCAAATAACCTCCTACGCAGAAGCCAATGGTACATATATAGACAACCATTGCATAAGCTCAATATATTTTCTGGGCTTCCAAATCTTTTCTTTAAAAAAGATCGCAGCATGTCTAACATTCCTATAAGCAAGGACAGTAACATCAACATTAATTTTTTTTCTCCAGCTTCGAAGTTTTTTGTGACATTAAATATCTGACATGAGTACAATTCGGCACCAACCTAATGGGGACATCACGCGCACGCACGCCGTCCCCTACGCACGTACGCAAGGAGAGGGAGGGCCCCACCGTCGATCTAGCTCAATGACAACGTCCAGGGAGGGCCTCCTAGCTAGAAGACGAAGTTTTGATTCAAAAGAGTGGGCCGATAGTCAAGAAAAGTCCATCATGGGATCTCATGATCGTGGCCTAGTTGGATTGATTTCATATTTTAGGTTTTGCTTATTGTTATTATTTAGAACATCATGAACGCTTTGGATTTCTTTGTTTGGTTTTTATTTTAGTTTACTTCATCGCCAAGTAAGAGATTGTGCACATGGCGCAAGTTTAGGGGTATAGGATTTTTCCTATAAATAGGCACCCCTTGTAGTTCTTTTGATTCATTGAAGTTGAATAAAAATTCCTGCGTGATTTTTCTACTCTCTGAGTGTTTGAGTTGTGGAAAAATTAAAGTGGGTGTGAAGCCCTGCCTTTTCGAAGGGCTAAGATTAAAGTGGGTGCGAAGCCCTCCCTTTTCGAAGGGTTAACTACCGTGGTGCGAAGCCACGTTTATCCCCATCCACCCCTCCATCTTATTTCATCCTTCCCACAACCATATTCGCGCCAAATGTGTTTGTTTTGCAGTTGTTCATACCTCTACAGCCAGTTTTCAGAATCTAACCCTACAATATGGCTGAAACTTCGACGGAGCACCACGCCCAGACCGTAGCTCGGATCAACGTGGGATTTGGAGGTTTTGCAGCCCCAGCCTGGCCGATCAGGGCCAAGAAGCCGATTTGGGAAGGTGGGCCTTCATCGCATGTGCGTCAACCCCGGAGCACCGTCTACACGCGGGAGCTATTTTTGGGTCAGGTTTTTCTCTTGTTTTCCTCTTTTCATCCCTAATTTTATAAACCCTAACCCTAGATTGCCCTAAATCCTCAATTTTTATCTCTTTTCTCACCCTAGGGTTCCTTAATTTGAAATTGGTGAATTCCTTGATTTAAGGCCCTAACGTGTGTAGGCCTGGACCCACATAGATTCCCCTTAATTGAATATTTGGACTTTTGTGTGGGATGTGGAATTTGTGTAATTGTCTATAAACTATGTGATCTTAAATCTGAAATCTTGCACATCATATCTGAATTTCATGTCCTGCATCAAATTTGGTATCAGAGCTTAGGGTTCTTATAGGGGAATACATTACTTGTTTAGGGTTAGGATATTTGAGTCCTTCATGCATCCAGTCCATCACATGTAGCTTTTAGGAGTCCATAGTCCCTTTTTGTCAACTATATTACTGGATTTTAGTAACACTGCATAGTTCCCTCATATAGAGTCTCATAAGATCATTTAGTCCTATTTAGTTACATATAGTCGTTCTAAAAAGTCCTTAGGTGGAGTTAGCAAGTGTATGCCCACACGTACAGGTCATGGTTTTGGCTTGCACCCTACACTAAACATGGAACAACTACTAGAGTCACTAAACAAGTTGTCCCAGTAGATCGAGTCTTAGTGTAAGTGCTTAGAATAAAGCAGTAGATCAACGCCTTGACCAAATAGAGGCCTCCCTCAGGACAAACCCCACCATTAGGGAAGATTGCCAATCTTAGGCAGGTGGCCAGGAGGATAGACCAATGAATGGAGGTGGCCAAGGAATCAGTCATGGGCGTGCACCCGTACCCCCACCCCATAAGGGACATCAAGACCATTATTGTGAGGGATACAACATGTGCGGCCTCGTGGCTAGAGAGAGTGCACCAGAAGCTAGTGTAGAGTTACCCATTGAGGCCATTCCGGTAGTGGATGCGTTTCGTGATGTCGTTCCTGATGATCTACCGGATGAGTCTCCCCCTAGGAGGGATATATAACACACCAAAACATGGGACACTGTAATACCTATAGCCGAGTTTGCGTTTAATAGTTCTGTCGATAGGTCCACAGGTCTCAGTTCTTATGAAGTCGTTACTGATTATAAACCTGGAAAACCTATTGATCTTGTCCCTATGTCACAGTCTCATAGGCCGTCAAAGCCTGCAGTCTTTTCCGCATCACATTTATTCATGGCATCAAGAAATCAGGCAGAAGATCATGACTAGTAATGAACATTACTCACTTTCTGCAGACCAACATAAGTGTCTCAAGGGATTCAATGTAAGGGACTCTGTGATGATCCGCATTAGGCCAGAGCGGTACCCTCAGGGAGCTGTTCGAAAATTACACATGTATAGCACTGTACCATTCAAAATTATAAAACGAAACGGTCTCAATATATATGAGGTAGATTTTCCACCTTCCATGGGAATTAGTTCCACATTCAATGTGGAGGATCTAGTTACTTTTCAGAGGACCACTGATACTTTGTCCGGCCCTTCGCCCACCCATCCTTATTTTTCAGATTTATCCCTTGATCCATGGCCCCCTCCAGACCCATCTTCTCAGCCTCTATGTCCCGTACCTACCCGTCCCAGCCCATTTTCTCAGCCTCTACCTCTCATACCTACTCTTCCCGATCCATTTTCCCAGTTCTACGTCCCATACCTACCCATTTTCCCAGCCTCTACCTCCCATATCTACTCTTCCTAACCTTTCTTCCCAACCTACCTCCCATACCTAACCTTCACACACCCAGAGAGGAAATAGAGGATATCCTGGACCATTAGATAGTTTCAACGTTGGACGGCGAGTTTCAGAAGTACCTGGTTAAATGGAAGTCACGCCCAGCTTCAAACAGCACATGGCTCACTGAGGAGGAGCTTCAGAGACTTGATCCTAACATCCTAGAGCAGTTCAGGAGTTTTATTTCGCTAGTGACGAAATCTTCGCAGCCAAGGAGAATTGATGGAGACATCACGAGCATGCACGCCGTCCCCTACACACGTACGCAAAGAGAGGGAGGGCCCCACCATCGATCCGGCTCGATAACGACGTCCAGGAAGGGCCTCCTAACTAGAAGACGAAGTTTTGATTCAAAAGAGTGGGCCGGTAGTCAAGAAAAGCCCATCACGAGATCTCATGATCGTGGCCCACTAGTCGGATTGATTTCATATTTTAGGTTTTGCTTATTGTTATTATTTAGAACATCATGAACAGCATGACTTGGTGAATTAGGGCCTGTTACATATTAATACAAAAAGAAGATGGAAGTATGAAAAAACCAATGCTTCACTCCTGAAATTTCCTAAAATTGGTCCGCTCGCTTCGATTCATTGAATCCCACTCAAATTTTGTGTTTTGATCCTCAAAATAGGCCTAGATCTAGTTTAAAATTAGCTTCCGAGCTTCCCTCATGGTTGAAATGAAGAAAATAGTGGGAAAAATGAGAGTTTTAAAATAAATAAATAAAAATCATATTAGTTTGTAACAGTCGCATGCCAATATGGCCCCTTTTTCTAACAGACTAATTCACCCCCATACAGGGGTGATTGTTTCCTCTACGTATCAGCTGATAACTTCTTTTTTTACACCATGGACTCAAGAGGGTCTAGGCTGCCAGCTTGTCCTATCCTTAACATCACTTATTTTCAGAGCCGCTTTTCAAGTCTAACAGGCATCCAGATGTAAAGAAATTATCCTACTAAGTTAGCTTTCAAACGATCCCAAGATAATGAGAATATAAATAAAGTCTGTTATCGCCCATTTATTAGGGCTACCTGGTTACGATGCAAGGTTTCAAATATCGGCATCACCAATAAGAAATGGGAAACATGGCCCCATTTCATCTGCCCCATTTCATCTCCCATATCACAGATGTGATACGGCCATATTGGATATTTAAAACTGTTTTCTAACATGATGTAGGGGTGTCTTAGTCATTATCAATATCTTATAAAAAGAAAAGGTTAAAATTAGAATTAATAGATGGTTAGTGTACACAATGTTTTAAATATCGACGATATTGGCCGATATATCCCATGATACATCTTGTATCCCACATGTGCGATACAAAACGCACAACTAGTACCAATATATCCCACATGTTCAATCCGGTGGGCATTTTCAATGTTTGATCCCTTTTTTGTTGAAATTATGTTACATCAGTGTCAAATAGTTACAAATCCATTGGTTCTTCATGTTTTGCATGAAAAATCATAGAGTTGGAGCTTTGATTTCGAAATCCATTGGTTCTTCATGTTCTCCTTCTTTTTTTTTCAAAATTTTCCTTCCACCAATTTGGGGAAAATTGGAGAAAATTGAAATCTCTCCCAAATTGCACTCCAAACATGAAATCAAGCATGTATGAGGGCTAATCTACTGATTTGTTAAGTCCTTGTCAATTTTTGAAAAAAATAAAAATCATTTTTAATTAAAATTAATAAATAAAAAAATTATTAAAATATTAATTTTTTTTCTAAAATTTCCCTTCACCAGCTGTTAATTGAGACTAATTTTGAAGTATTTAGGAGTGTTTGATGAAATGATCATTACATACACTTTAAATGTTATGCATTCAATTTGAATATAGTTACATTAGTTCAGTCATACATAAGGCGTTCCAAAGCAGTAACGGTGGCCGTAACGGCCACCACCATTACTATTATGATACAGGCCATAACATCGTATCGGCCATTAGGGCCCTTTTTTTATTTTTTGAAAAAATTGTTACAGGACCATTATGGTCCATCTTTTCTATAACGGCCGCTTGCGTGTAATGGTTATGATCGTTACTGTTACATAATGGTCGTTACGGCCATTCCGTAACCGATTTTGAATACCTTGGTCAAACAGCGCAAGCTTAGGACCCTATACAAAGGAAACCTATTATATGCACTTCTTTTTTGAGATGGTATGATGTAAAAGTGTTTATTAAGGTTTTTTTAACAATCCCTAAAGTTTCATTAAAAAATTCAACCATTTTCCCAATGTTTCCCCATGTTTCCCAAAAAGTGCAATAAATTACCCGATACAAACAACATATCCTGTGCAATAACCGATACATATCGTATCCTGAGGATGTGATACATAACGCGATACCAATATTTCAAACATTGGTCGTACAATTAGGGATTCTTTTCATTTGGAAAAGTACATATACATGTAAAAGAATCTTTGCTGAATAGTTAAATGAACAATTGAAGTTCTTTAATGCTTGAAAAAAAAAATCTCCTTGCTTTGGGGAGTGATTCCTCAACTCTTCCAATGAGGTGATCAATATGCATGGTGTGATGCTATGTTTATGCAAGGTGTGATGATGCAAGCCAAATTTGGGTAAAGTGATTTGATCCATACATGCAATTAGGATTCAATTGTGAATCTAGTCATTTAGTATCCAGGACAATATGTTTATCTGTTGTCGAGGAGTTTAGATTAATGTGGAGGGCTGATTGGGACCATCCAACATTCAACACCAATTGGCGTAGATAGTTTGGGCTTATGACTTGCTGAGTCAACGTTCACTCAGTTGACTCAGCAAGTCATGATTTACTTTGACTAGCTAACCAGAAAAGAAAAAAGGAAAATGGAACCTATATACACAAATAATAGAATATTTGAAGAGAGAGAAGGAAAATGGAACCTATTTACATAAATAATAGAATATTTGAAGAGAGAGAGAGAGAGAGAGAGAGAGAAGAAGAAGAAGAAGAAGAAGAAACTAGAACGTATAAACAATGCTTGAGCAAAAGGAATGTAAGAAAGTACCCAAAAAAAAAAAAAAAAAAAAAAAAAAACAGAAGAAGAAGAACTCCCACATTCAGTAAAATTTCCACAATCATCGGGAAAAGGAGAGAATTATCAACAACAAGTTTAAAGGCAAAGTTCTGGTTAGGTAGGCACTTTGACAATGTCATTGCGCATGAAGTGACTCAACTCTTTTAGTGAGGTATCAATACGCATGGTGTGATGCTATGCTTATGCAAGGTCTGATGATGCAAACCGAATTTAGGTAGAGGGATGTGATCCATACATGCAATTAGGATTCAATTGTGAATCTAGTCATTCAGTATCCAGGTCAATATGTTTCTGTCTTCGAGGAATTTAGACTAATGTGGAGGGATGATTGTGACCATCCAACATTCACGGCTAGTTGGTGTAGCTAGTTTGGGCTTGTGATTTGGGCATGGAAAAGTTCACTCAGTTGACTCAGCAAGTCATGATTTACTTTGACTGCCTAACTGGAAAAGAAAAAAGGAAAATAGAACCCATATACACCAATAATAGAATATTTGACCAGAGAGAGAGAGAGAGAGAGAGAAGGAAAATGGAACCTATATACATAAATAGCAGAATATTTGAAGAGAGAGAGAGAGAGAGAGAGAGAGAGAGAGAGAAGAAACTGGAACATATAAACAATGCATGAGCAAAAGGAATGTAAGAAAGTATAAAAAATAAAAAAGAAGAAGGTGAAGAAGAAGAACAACTCCCATATTCAGTAAAATCTGCGCAAGCATCAGGAAAAGGAGAGAAATAGACAAAAAGTTTAAAGGCAAGGCACTTTGAAATGTCATTGCAATGAGTCATAAGTAATTGAAACTGAAATGTTTGGTTATAGAACTAAAAATTTAGAAACTAGGAATTGCATTTTGTGGCCTGATGGTTGGTGCCACTGGTCAGACCATTGGTTAACACGTGACGATAGTAATACCACATGATGAGGACATCACTTTACGTACACCTTTGCATACGTATCAGAGGAGATGGGCCACAATGATTTCCCTATGGCTAGGCGAGTACCCATGATCATGTTGAAGACCCCATGTGCATGTGTGAGCATCTGGAAAACCCCACACTGAAAAGATGCACATGGGCTGCTTTGTAGAGTGATATAGACCGTTGGATTAGAGGGACGTGACGATCATGCCAATGCATCGCATGGATCACATGATTGGGGCATTGATTGTGAATCGTCCACATCAGTTTTCTTAGACTTTATCATCTTTTAGGATTTAGTTTTGATTATTTTATGTTTGGACACCTTATGAGTGATTTTAGTTAATTTTCTTTAGACTAGGGCCATTTTCATTACGATTCACAAGATAGTGGTAATTGTAATTTTTTAAACTTCTTAGAGCTGGGGGGGGGGGGGGGGGGGGAGGGAGCTTGTGACCTCTCTCCCATTAGATTTTGTGACCAAAAAAAAAGATTATTGCTCTTTTTTCTTCTTCCATCTTCATGAGATTTGAAGATACCTTCCATGTGATTTGGAAGAGGGATTGGTGTTAAGTTAATCTTATCAACGGAAGTGCGAGATCTCCATTTATCCTCACATCATCATATATTCATTCTCCATCAAGATATTTTCTTCAAAGTTCTTTGATTCTCTCCATCCCAAAATCTTCACCTTTCTTCTAAACCTTTTTTTTTTTCATACCTATCAACAAGCCAAACCCTAAAAGGACCGAAACCCTTCCAACCTAGCCACACTTGTAACCGTACGGCCACACGTGTGAACCCCTTGGGTTGACCCTACGGCCACACATTGTCCCTTTTAGTTTTCCATCACCCTTGAATCAAAACCCTCCTCTCTTTTCCTAAACCCTAACCCTAAACCTAAAAATCTCTACCTTTCCTATTTCCCTAAATCACCAAACCCTAGCTCATCACATTCTTTAATTAAACTCTAATCCTTACATCTTATCCCTCTAAAACTCTAATTCCCCTATCTTCATACCTCTATCCTTTAATCCCTTCACCCGATTTGATCCCATGAACCCTAAATCCTAGATTTCCCCAATTTCCTAAAACCTAATTTCACCCTAGGTAGTTTTAGGTCTTCTATTTTAAAATAGGCTTTACCCTATGCTAATTGGATGTCCCTACATCCATTAGATCGTAGTTTCCTTTATTTAATGATCTTGTATGACGATGTTTGGTAACCTAGGCTAGGATTATGCATGATATTCTTTTGGCTTTCTTGGTATTTGTGATGATAATGGCAAGTTTTTATGTTTTTTGTTAATTACTTTAATTTTGTTATTGATCTCACACAATAGTTGGTTCATGCATTGGTCCTACATCACCACGTCATATAGATAACACTTTCCCTGCTCGGATTTCCAAATAAAAATTCTAATTCCATGAGCCATGTTATGTTTCCAAGCCTTGGAATCATTTGCATGATATTCTTTTGGCTTTCTTGGTATTTGTGATGATAATGGCAAGTTTTTATGTTTTTTGTTAATTACTTTAATTTTGTTATTGATCTCACACAATAGTTGGTTCATGCATCGGTCCTACATCACCACGTCATATAGATAACACTTTCCCTGCTCGGATTTCCAAATAAAAATTCTAATTCCATGAGCCATGTTATGTTTCCAAGCCTTGGAATCATTTGCTTTCAACATCGGGACATTGCTTCTATGATAAAGATACTGCTAATCCAAAATGGTAGAAAGGTAAATAGCCTTGCTGATAAATTAGCTAAAGAGGGTTTAGCCGATCAGATATTTGCCTTAGGAACTCGATCCCAATCCATTGATATTTCCCCTTTTTCCTTTAAATACTCTCATTATCTCTTAAAGAAATCATTATTATTACTCTTCATAAACACAGTCCACCTATTAACATTTTATTATTCTTAAGGTTTGGTTAGGGGGTGGTCCATTGGCAATGGACCATGCCAAGGTTTTCTCTCTGGTCTACTAAGCATTTGTCCTGTCCAGGCCCTGACCCTTATCAGGCTGGAAAAGCGCTGATCCTACAGGGTTTGCCAGCTAAGCCCTCATCCTGGCTGGGCCCTAGCCCTAATCAGGCTGGAAAACTTGGTCCTACAGAGCCGGGCAAGGTAGGGTTGTCCCAGTGAGGAAAAGAGTTGAACAATCAATGGTTTGAAATAGTCTAATCTAAGTTTTTTTTTTTCTCAGCCGTCCTCCATCCATGATGAGTCCCATCATATAAACAACTAGGATCGTTGAAATATGACCCCAAATCTATTGAGTGTCTTTAAACTATGTGTATGTTGAATGAGAACCACTCCAAGTGCCTTTAAGCTGCCCATCCCTCCATATCATGGTGGCCCTGTTGATGACTGAACTGAGCCAACAGGCCGGCATCAGACCATTCTTCATTGGTCCAGGCTGAGCCTGGCACCTAGATTTAAACCCCAGATCTAGCCCTCAAACCAAGTTAGGGGCCCATCCCTGACCCTCTAGGACGGCTCGGGCCACCTAGTTCATCGCCACCCCTATTTGGTTATTTAGATCTCCGTTTATGCCAACTTAAAGTTATAATGACTAAATGAAACCATATGGAAGCATAATGATATGGCCAGGCAGAACAAAGGTGTAAAACAAACCTTTACTAAATGAATGAAAGCCTTCTCCCAAGCCACTGCCTTTCCATTTTCTTTGCCTGTTTTATCAACCTCATTATTCACCGGGTAGGTTATTACAAATGCAGAAGCCTGTCAGGAAAACAGCTCTATTAATGACTATAAACAGTAACCACAAAAAAAAAAAAAAAAAAAAAAAAAAAAAACTGCAGAAGAATTTCTTATGTAAGCCTCATGACCAAATATATCATCTCTGCAGCATCTTAAAATATACCTCTGAATAGTTGCTCCCAGAAAATCCCCCTAATGCTGTGCTCGGATCAACAGGGGCTTGAAATGCACTCAAACATGATTCTGAAGAGGTATAATGCTGAAGGAGGGGGAAAAAACAAGGTAATTCAGCAGGATTGAGAATGTGATCATAAATAATTTAAAAAGAAAATGTCTACAGAGGAGAAAAGTAATGGCTGAAATCCGTAAAGATATGACCCGAAATTACGCAATCAGTTGAGGACAAAATGTTTACGTATTCAATATGATTGGAATTTATAAACTGTCAAAAGTATAGAGCAACGGGTTATTTTCAATGTACTTAATAATAATCCTGAAGAAGGACATTCAGAAACAAACCCACTCTAATAGTGAATAGGCAGAACACGTGTGCATGTATATCTGTGGAAAAGCACTAGAAATAACAGAAGTGTTTAGACCACTGAGATGCTAAAATATATAAAAGCCTATCAACATGTTTTCTGTTAGCTTAAAGTTAAGAAGGAGATAGCAGTTAAAATTGAAAACATGGAAATAGCAGGAATTTTACCTGAAAGCAATACTCAGCATGTCCAACTCCCCCAAAGAAATCATAATTGTCTGGGTCCATTTTAAAATACTGATAAGAGGAAACTAATCTTGGTTACTCAGTTGTAACTTTTAAGATGCCTAAGGGGAGGAAACCATAAAATCCACAGTTTGAGATGAAGAATGGTAAGAAAACATCAGCAGTCAAACATCCGACAAAGAAAAGGTAGAGTCTAGAATATATAAATGATGGATGACATTCAACAATATCAAATTTTTAATAGCTAAAGAAATTTGTACATATATAGTCACGTCAGGCAAACTGCCAGAAGGAATAAATGCTGTGGGAGACAAAACCAAAAGAATCACATACCATGTCATTCTTATAGACATCGTATCAGTATATCATAGTATGCAACCCAAACAACATTTTTTACCATAACAATGATAATAAACAAACATAACCAGGGAGAAATATGCATTGCATGAAGATGTGACAATGCCCAAAAATTGTCCGAGTAATGAAGATCAAATGAATTTACATTAAAAGTGCCTTCAACGTTGATTTATAGGAAGTGACAGTTCAATAACTTATAGTGCACACTGTGAAGTACACGGTGTTCTCATATCAAGTGCAAGAACAGTAACTTGAGCATATTAGAAGAACAGAATAAAAGAAAGGAAGCTGGAAGGGATTCCATAATTACAAATGGTCAATATCTTCAACCAATAAAACTTTTATATGAGCATTTCCGTAAAAGAAAAGATGGGCTTTCACACACGACCATTTCATTCTGTCGGATGTATTTCGACCCTCGAAGCAGAGGAACAATGTTGGCTGATACGAAAAGGGTACCAGCTCAAGTATTTGATGCGTTCAAAGCAAACATATATACATACATATGTGGGCCAACATAATATAGTAAAAAACTTTCAAATGTTTCTTGTTCCACTTATTGGGCATGGGCGCTTGCAGTGTGAACCAAGGCCCACTTTGACCTACAACAGGCAGTTTGGCGACTTTTAAACCATAAGAAAATAATGTATTTTCATCAATTAGGGATTATTTGGATCTTTAAAGAGTTGGGAAATGATTAGGAGATTTTCTGTTGTTAAGCTGCTTCTTTTTTCTTTTCTTTTCTTTTTAAAGATTTAGGGGTCTATAACTGAGGAAGGTCCTACTTGGGAATGTCTCAGGAAAGTTCAAATTAGTCTATTAGGAACCTTCATGTTAAAATCCAAAACTAGGTGTGATGTTTTCATAAAGTTCAAGTTGGTTTCCCAGAAAGTTTCAGATTCAGTGCAATTTTTTTACTTCCACAAATTTTATGTTTTTATGTTATTGATGGGATATTTTAGTAAGTAGAAGTTAGATCGGTTAGGAAACTACTAAAGAATCAGGGAATAGGGTTAATTTGAATTAACAGTGGAGAATTCAGAGGAACTTGTAGGTTAAATGTGTCTTTGCTGGAAACTTGCAGAACTATTATATACAAATTGTTTTATTAATTGATATTCTGCACTAGACGCGTGCCTTTATTCTAATTCATATTTGTGTATTACACTAAATTCAAGTTGAATTGCATCTATTATGACTTAAAATTTGAATCAGATTTCAACAATAAAAAATTTTGGTCAGGAGCACCATAGCCTACTATTTTCATTTTGGAAATAGACAACAAACAACACCAACGTATTGATGAAATGAGGTCTCCCACAAATTTACCAACAAAACCCAACAAAAGAGCCAAAGATCTTAGAAACCCACGTCCCATGCATCAGTGTTCATGGTATCAGTATTGTTACATGTACCGCTGGCTGGGGATACCAAAACATGTATGGATATCGCCGATATTATCGTTGATATCCGGAAATGTATTGCTAACTGAGGGAAACATTGGAGAAAAATGAGGAAATAGTGGAAATTCTCAATAAAAACTTTAGGAGATGCTAAAATACACATTTTTTGCATTTTTAGGAGTCAAATAATTACAAAAAAGACATACATAATAAGTTTCTCTTTAATGGGGGTCTAAAAGCATGTATCGTTGACTCAAGAAAACATTTAAAAAAATACATGGAAAAAATGGTGCAATTTTTCAATGATACTTTAGGAGATGCTAAAATACACATTTTTATATTTAGGAATCAAATAATATGTTTCCCTTTAATGGTGCCCAAAAGCATGTATCGTTGACTCAGGGAAACATTGGAGAAACGTGGGGGAAATGGTGGATCCATCCAACCATGCATATCCACACACACACACACACACCACAATAAAAATAAAAATAAAAATAAAAATAAAAAAAAACAAAAAACAAAAAACAAAAAAACAAAAAAAACAAAAAAAAAATACAAAACCAACCATCCATCCATGCATGCATACACAGCCGAAAATATTGGCAATACAAGCGACGCATTAGCGATATTATCGAACAACCATACACCATAAAAAAAAAAAAAAAAATTTAATGAAAATTTTTTTAAATGAACAAATTTTTGGCAATATCAATACATTGGCGACACATTAGCGAAATTATCAAAATATTGCCGAAACATTGGCAATACAAGCGACACATAGAATTTACACAGCCGAAAATATTGGCAATGCATTGATGGTACAAGCGAGACCTAGAATTTACACGGTCAAAAACATTAGCAATACATTGGCAATACTTGCCGATATATCCCCAATACTTCGAATTTATGATACTACTGACAATGTTTTCAATATCTTGCGATATCACTAATACATCCCATGATATATCTATTATCCCAGTTGGGTAATACGAAATCTAGCTTTAATGTCCACTTTTCATGGTATAGTGCAATATATTGGATGATATTGTGGTATATCGTAGATATCGCAATATCGTGCGATGTATCTCTTAATGTATCGAGCAATATATCGATACCGAGTGCGATATCAAAAGGGATAAAAGGAAACCAGCGTTATTTTGTATGGAAAACCTCTAAAATTTAAAAATAATAAATAAAATAAATAATAATAATAATAATAATAATAACAAAAAATAAAAACAAAAAAAAATAAAAATAAAAAGCAAAAAAGCAAAAAAATAAAAACAAAAAAGCAAAAAAACAAAACAAAACCTTCTTCCTAGTACCTTGTAAGGTGATTTTGACCAGTCCACTCTAGTTTGTTGGAAGAAAATCTTCAAAATTTATCCGAAATCATGATCGAAAGCTTCTTGGAGCTAGATTCTAAAAGGTGTGATCTTTTAGTTTTGATTTGTTCTTTTCATTTTTGAATGTTGTAAATAGTGTCAAATGGTAAGAAATTCATGATTATTTATGTTTTGCATGAAAAATTATGGATTTGTAGCCCGATTTGAAGATTTGGGGGAGATGAGACAAGTTGCTTAGAAAAAATCAAAATTTCTCCATTTTTCCCCGATCGGTTGCAATCTTAGTGTCCAAACATGAAAAAAAAAAAAAAACATGTATATAACCTAATCTACACATTCTTATCAATTTGGGGATTTTTTGAAAATAATAATAATAATAATAATAATAATAATTAAAATTAATTAAAAATCTTTTTAAAAAATTGAAATCCGCAGCTACTTCTTCTTTTGCTTTTGAATGCAATGCTTTTGTTTCCATAAATGTCTTCTTACATTTATAAATTTATGAATCGGCTTTGAATATAGTTACATCAGTTCAGTCAAACAGCACATAGATTAGAACCCTGTACAAAGG
Organism: Magnolia changhungtana; assembly: GCA_030180095.1. Classification (NCBI taxonomy): domain Eukaryota; kingdom Viridiplantae; phylum Streptophyta; class Magnoliopsida; order Magnoliales; family Magnoliaceae; genus Magnolia; species Magnolia changhungtana. Next base: position 7,367,644 of record JASAUF010000552.1, on the reverse strand, counting down.
AAAACTATTATGTGCACTTGTTTTTTGCGATTCTTTTATTTGTAAGTGTGTATTGGTGTTTTTTTAACAATCCCTGAAGTTTCATTGAAAACTTCGACCAATTTCCCAATGTTTCCTCATTTTTCCCAACAACGGCACGATGCAACCGATATATCCCGTATGATAATTGTTGAGGGTCAAATATTGCATATTAGACCCCAATTATCACATGATTTTACGTACATGATAATGCTTAACGGCCTATTTTAATTATGTTTTTGTTGCAAGGTGAATTTACGAGCCTGGAATGAAAAAAGGTACTAAAAGCGTGGATTTGACGCTCTGAAGGCACCAAGGAAAGAGACGGACCCCAGGGGATCGAGATCGATGATTTTACACAGCCGAGATTCAAGAAAATCACGTGTCACACTAAAGAAGCCTGAAAGTCGTCCAGAATGCAAGATCACAGGGTTCCCACCATCCGTTTGGCTCGAAACTTTAGATCTGGCCTAGGGACCATAAATTAACCGTACAAATCGAAATTTAGCCATTGGAACCCTGTGGAAGTGGTCCAATGGTCAGATCAATCCATGAATTAATGATTTGGGGCCCACATGATATCTGGATATGCTTCAAAATTGGTCTCAACAGTTTAAATGAGGTGACAAAACAGATGGACGGATCAGATTTTTCACACGCATCAATCTAGGACCCACTTTGCGTACGTGGGACTGCACACCGGCTGTGCACTCGCAGTGCACCGAGCAACTAAAGGAGGTCAACTAGTGTTTGACCGCATGGTTTCCGCCCGATTTCAAATCGGCTGCGAACGCGAGAACAGAGAGTTGCGATCCTTTCTTGTGGGCAACCATCACGATTCAACGGTCCGATCCAGACTATCCATCAGAGTCTTACAGGCCCACTGACCAAGACCTAGGTGGAAAATTTCCAAGCAGCAGCGAGGATCCGATTTCAGCCATGCAAACGGAAGATAGACGGTGCAATAAAATAATTCGTGGGCCACACCGAATCTAACCCAAAACCAGCCAATTCCAACTAGTTTTTCATTGTGCATTCAGTGGACGGATTGGATTTTTCTGAATACATCAATCATGGGCCCCACCATCAGCACAGCGCAAGGCTTGCACAGGCCCTGTTTACAGCGCAACCGAGACCCGGTTGATCCGGGCCATTTAACGATCATGGCCAGGATCGGTCCAATGATCCTAGCCGTTCAAAATCATCTGAAGGTGGGACCGACCAGAGCCATGAAGTCTGAATGGCTCAGATCTGCCGTTCGGGTTCTTCCACAGCACCAAAACGCGGGTTGAGTGCGAGCACAAGCTGTTTGCTACGAGAAGACTGCAAAAGGAGTGCAACTGCCCACCGACTGCCTCTTGTGCGTAAGCAAGGTCAGTTCCTTGCAACCTACCTCTCCACCGCCTCTATCAGCTTATAAAAGAAAGATCAGTGAGAGAGAGACATCATCCACGGCTGGGACGTCAGTGAGAGAGAGAGAGAGAGAGAGAGAGAGAGAGTACTTTTTTAGAGTTTTTATCTGTTTATTTATTGGTTTTATTATTATTATTTTTGTGAGATCTATTCCCATCATGTTGGGCTAAACCTTAGTTAGAGCTAAGTGATGCAGGACAATTAACCACTTGCTCTAAAAGCTCGAACTATTAGAGTATGGCGAATTAATCCCTTTATCTCATAGCCCAGGCCCCACATCTCATGGGTTTAGGACATTGGCCGAACCCCCTTTGTGGGCCCCAAATCACATGGGCCATCCACCTCGAGTGTGTCCCCGCATCCCACATGCTACCCCACTCGAGCCCGGTGTGAAATGCGCATTAATCACCCCCGGTGAGGAGTCTCGAACACGAGACCTCCCCCGTGGGCCGCACCCACCTCGAATGTGCCCCTGCATCCCGCAAACGGCCGCACTCGAGCCCAGTGTGAAAATGCCCCTGCATTAATCACCCCCGGTGAGGAGTCTCGAACACGAGACCTCCCACTCTGATACCAATTTGATGCAGGACAATTAACCACTTGCTCTAAAAGCTCGAACTATTAGAGTATGGCGAATTAATCTCTTTATCTCATAGCCCAGGCCCCACATCTCATGGGTTTAGGACCTCGGCCGAACCCCCTTCGTGGGCCCCATATCACATGGGTCGTCCACCTCGAGTGTGTCCCCGCATCCCACAGGCTACCTCACTCGAGCCCGGTGTGAAATGCTCATTAATAACCCCTAGTGAGGAGTCTCGAATACGAGACCTCCCCTGTGGGCCACACCCACCCCAAGTGTGCCCCTGCATCCCGCAAACGACCCCACTCGAGCCCAGTGTGAAAATGCCCCTGCATTACTAAGAGGTGAAGCTTGTAGCGTGATTGGGATGTTGGCTTTGTTTTGATTCATGTCTGGTTGAACCTTATGGATTCTAGTTTGATTATCGAGGAATATTTTAAGTTTAAATGGTTTGTTGTGACTCAAGTTACAATAGATCTGCGATAGCTTAAGATATTCTCTTTTCATGTATTGAGATTGTGAAATTTGGCAATCCCGTTGTTCACCATCGTCTCATGGACATGGTTGGGTGATGGAATCCTCCTTATCTTCTCAATTCTCTTATGATTGGTTGTGGGTTTGGTAAATTGTTGTTGTTTGCCTTTAGTCTCCTAGGCATGGTTTGGTGACGGAATCACTTCCAAATCTTTATCATTCTTATCTATTGATGATTAGATCCATGAGACGTTCAGATATCTGACAAATCTCTTCTTACCAATTGGATAGGATAGGACTCTGATTCCAGTTGTGTCCTTGAATCATTGCAAGGTAGCTTCCCAATTGCTACAAGTGGATCCTTGGCACCTTAGTTCCAACCTTTAATTTCATTAGTTTTACTCACTTTAATCACAATTATTTCCTCAATTATTCCAAATTTAGATTTCATCTTCGCCTAGTTCTAGTTCTAGTTACTTTCAGATTACGTACAAGGTTCAGTCCCTGTGGATTCGACTTCGGTCTCACCGAGATTATTACTACATCACAACCCTATACTTGGGGTGTGAACAATAATGATGTGGAAAACATTGACTACTAGTGTTATCGGCATCGCCGAGCTGGAGATATGGATTATATCAGGGATATTATAGATAATATCGAGGATACTCTTAACAATGCCATGCATTTCAAATCATCCATACATCATCCATAAAAAGCCACAACCCTCATATATCCTAGTACAGCTAAAAGTAAACAGATATCACGATCATCAATACAACACATCCGAAGCACAAGCTCACAAAAATGGCACCCACTTATTTCCAGTAATGAAAAAACTAAACACACATTAGGTGCATATGAACCCATGAAATCATTCTATGCATGCACAGGTAGACGTGGATAATGATCATGCAACCATCATACTTAAGAGGCACCATATTACCTGCAGAACACTCTGTGTTGCACAATCTTGACCAAGTGGCTTTAAGCAAATGTCAGCCAGGGATACCATAGATCCAGAATAATTTGCACGAATCCCATCAACCTGTCAGAATTAGGCAATGAACTAAACATATCTTCATCAAAAATATAAATTTTAGGTGAAATGAGTGAAACGGTAAGAATTTAATGGCTAATAATCAAACATAGCTAGATCATCATCATCATAGTCATGTAGTAACCATCTCGGATCATGTATACAAATTTTGTACCCATCATTCCTATAAAAGGTCTAATCCTCAGTAAGTGAGCAATGCTTCAAGTCCCTTCTCACTACTTCAACCAATTCCTTTTAGATCTTCTCCCCAACCTCCCTTCAAGCCCCCTTTCAACCCTAATTATCTAGCGTAGCTTAGATACTTCAATAAATATCAAGATTCCTAACAATGTGGCATTAAAAACAGAGAATACCTTCTTCTGTACTTCAAAGAGTAACTGGATATTGCTCTCTGTCACAATACCGGGTGCCTTGCCATTTTTTGAAACAGGAATAGTAGCTAATATAAGCTGCAAAGAAAGCAATTATGCAATCATGCAAAATTAACCCGTATTAGATCATGAACAGGTGAGGCATGTACAAAACACAACAGGAAACAGATAAAAAGCATTGCGGACAAATATGGGGTTAAAAGTATATAGCCACGATATATGCATGCAAATAGTCAAGAGAAAAGCACATGCAGCTTATAAGTGCCCGAATTTAAAAGAACAAATCATTCTTAAGGTTATCCTTAACAAACTAAGGTAGTTCCCCTATGTGCCTCCAAAGTAATTAAGTGCAGATCATAACCCTACCAACACACTTCACTGGAAAGTGGAAACAACCTGACACTTCAATTCAAAGAATTGTGAATATTGAAATGTCCTTCAATAGAAAAACTATGATGCATTCAAATTGAAGAAACCTGATACGTCATAAATCTGACTTATGCAGTAAGAACCATATTCCATCATTAGACACTTATAGCATGGGAGGAACCGAAGAAATCACCAGTACATTCAATCATCCTTTCAGTGAACTCAAGATCTCTCTAATGTGAAATAACCCTCAACTGACAAGATAAATTGAAAATATCAAACTGAAAGAGAACTCCATCTTGATATTTCACCCATTATAAGTTATACAGCCAACTAAAATTCTAAAATGCACTAAGAGTAAGATAAAAATCCATAATTGAAGATAAAAGGATCATACTGTAATCTTTAAAAAAATAATAATTATTAAAAAAAATAAAATAAAATAAATATCATTTTCCAACATCTATCATAGTTCCAAGAGATGCTTGAAATGTAAACCTACAAGAGTCATGTTGAGCTACCAGCAGTTATTCTAGAACCCAAAAAAAAAAAAAAAAAAAAAAAAAAAAAAAAAAGTGTAAGGGATTAATGTGGACTCTGATGAAGGCCGATAGGTACCGGGGATTTATTTCTCAACATAATTCATTCGTGGTCTTATAACAACATCATCATACATGCTGCCATCATCATCATAGCCTTGTCCCAGATATTTAGAGTAGGCTTTACGAATCTTCTTACGAAAATCAGTCCTAAGGCCTTATGCTCATTGAGTGAACAAGCCCTCTTATTAACCACCAAAATCCAAGTTGTTTGAGGTCTTCCTCTCATTCACTTTTTAAGCCCTTCAACCCTAATTGAAGTTCTCCTCCTTATCAAAGGTGTCTCTAGTCTTTGTTGCACATGACCTGACCATTTCAATCTACCCATCATTCTCCTATTGGGACTGCTTCTGGGTTATGACGGCATTCATAGTTCATCTATCCTTCCTAGTCATTTGACATCGATCTCAACATCCTATCTCAACAACAGTCATTCTACGCTCCTTTCAACTCCCAAGCACCTAGTATTGCCCTAAAGCAGAGCCGGTCAAATAGCTATGTCATAAATCTTTCCCCTAAGTTTCATTGGCATGAGAAAATCACTAAACACTCCAGAAGCAGATCTCAACTTCATCAAACCAGATCGAACTCTTCTGTCTCTCCATCCTTCCGATGGTTGGGACAAGTCAACAAATCAAATAACTTCTGAGGGATCTCCTGAGCACCATTTTTAACTAAAGCCTTGCTTATAAGCATTTCCTAATAAAGTTGCATTCCAAATATCTGGTTATTTTTACACCTTAAGACTCTAGAGTCTTCCTCCAAGCTAAGGTTCGCAACAGGCCAGGCTTCGGCTGGGCAAATGTCAAATTAAAAATGGGCCACACAAAAAAAAGGCACCTTCACTTTCAAAATCTAGCATTGGACGTGTCCCTCTCTAGTCATATCGATCATGTTGTCCTCAAACAACAAACACCCAGGGACCTCATCCTGGACACTAGCAACTAATTTATCTATAATAAGTGGAAAAGGGGGCCTCTAGATTTTATTTTTATTTTTAAGATCTCAATTCTAGATGTTTAACAAATTTCAGTAAAGAAAACAAGCCCTTTTAAACATCTACTCATTTCAGCCAGTTTGCAAGAAGTAAATGACCAGAGAACATCCAATCAATTATTACACTTATCTTCAATAAGATTGAAGTGGCTGGATGTTACTAGCATGGAAGAAAAAATGAATAGCAGTGGATCAAAGGCATAAGAATGGATGAAGCTATTTGAAAAAAAAAAAAAAAAAAATCATGAAGCAAAAGTCACCTAAAATTCTAGAAGCATTCCATCAGAAAAGAGATTCAATGAAAAAATAGATTATGACAATAATATCACTTATAGACAATCACACCAGCAAAACCATAAAGACAAAAAAGAAAGAGATATCACCTGTTCAATCCTATAAAATGGTGCAAGGTGGTTGTCAAAATATTGTTTCTCCTCTGCTGCTTTACTCCCATGCCCGACCCACAGCTGCAATCACACATATTTACAACTTCAAAATTGACCAATGTTTACGTTGAACAACAATACAATCTTTTGGGAAAAGTGCGTGTTTAAGAATAAGAAGGCAGAAGTTTGGAAGCCCCAACAAGAGTTCATAAAGCATGTCAGGTAAAACATAACTTTTTCCAATGGCTTTTGTAGAAGATCTATCAAAAGATATCAAGTCATAAAAACATAACCGCCTTTAAACAAGACAGGAGTTTTAGCATTAGCATCAAAGATTTACCATAATCTACTCATTGTCAGTTGCACGCCAAAAGGCATAGTATTCCTACACATCATCTACTTCTATAAATCAGTTTCGAACAAATTATAGATTACAATAAGGCACCAGATCATTCAATTTAACGAGTCATTTACTTTTCCATGATGAGTCAATCAATTTCTCATAAAAGAACTGAAATTACAAGAGGCAAAATTCTATCAATACATCAATGGGGCCGTGCTGAAATTAAGGCTGCAAAGACATTTACTTTCTCATTCAGTTTAAGATGAGTCTTTTACTCTTTCATACATGCATTGCAATCAATGAATGGCAAAAAAATTATCCATACATCAATGGGACTATGACGAGATTAAGGTTGCCAAAGCTTTATCCACTTGAACTACGCAATGGACATGGATGGCCTAATCATAACAGTATAGTCAAGTGAAGGTAACACATACACGTACACCACAATGTTCGGTTAATTCGGAAGCTGTGTGGAAACAGAATCATGGATATAATTGTGGATAAAAGACAGGTCTCCAAGATGAAAATGTGATACCTTTGCAGGCCGTGTCTCCACCTTGAAACGGATTAGACCTAAACATAATAGAAAAGTGAAACCCAACGACGAGCATAACACAATAGTTGGGTTTCTGGCAACCCATGTTCCATATCTCCTGCACATGGACCATAAATTTGACCCATTACATCAACACTGTTCAGCTACAGGTACGTAAAGAACATTGAATAGCACAGAGAGCAACCTATAGAAACTTGACATATAGCCTTGAACAAAAGAAAGTTGAAGTCCTTTCATCAGAGGAGTACCCCCTTCAGGAATCTGAGAATCATGAAAAAAGCTTCCATTACATACAATCGAAAATTTGCAGTAACATAATTCAAGATATATGATATTCATTATTCATATAATTTAATGACTAAAAGATAAAAAGATCCATGGCATGAGCATCAATGAAATCAAAAGGATGGAAATTATGTTACATGTACTTAATCACCATAAGAAGAAAATAATCAAATTTCAGAGAGCAAGACTCAACACCTAAAGAAATCTAGGATGCCTGCATTCTTCTCACGTGTGCTTCAGTCTGCAATTGTATGGTATATGCATTTATTAATTACTTAGAAACGGTTCTTGAAGCTCATTTAAGCCTGAAGTTCCAAGTACAGTTGAGAAGCAAAGAGAAGATATGACAATAATAAAACATAAGACTCCCTTGAAAAGAGAAAAGACACCATATGAGAGTTATCTAAGACAACTTCACCGATCGGTTCTTCCAGCTTTCAGTAACTTGGATAACTTCAAGACAAGAACAAGCTTCAGTCCTAGTAACCATGTTGCATTTACACAGAGAGCCCCCTGATGATATTTAATGCCCTCATCCCAAATATTATTATTATTAAAGATTACAGTTCATAAAAACACAAACAATCAAGTAGCTGCATACAAACCCAGTGATGGCCCTCATTGATGTTTAGAACAATAAAATATCCGAAATGCTTTTACAATTGGAATATATGTTGTGAAAAACTCGTCTACTGCAAAAGCCCACAAGGCAATAGAAAGGGCCCAACCCCCCAAGGAATGTGATAACCCCCAATACAGAGAGAGGTTTTTCTCACAAGAGGATAATCACATATCTTGAAAAAGGATCAACTATCCACAAGGGAATGGCACGTCAAGTAGAACTTATTTAAGACTTTTGATGGTGATAAAATGATAGATGTAAGGACTTCTGCCTCCTTCAACTATAAGTCCCAAGAAATGTGCCAACTAGGGCCTCCAAGTCACAACCACAATCCATAATATTGAGCATCTGGGGGGTAGGGTCATATACGAACAAAGTTACACCTGACTAAACATTGAAAAAGATAGCAGTGGTGAAACGCGAAAAACTTTGTCCAGACCGGAGGAGTCAACAAATCACTCCCTGCACTTACAAATCTTTTGGCTCTATAAAAATCTAGAGATATGTATAACTTGCACAAGGAGACGTGCTGTGTCAAGCACAAAAAGTAAATGAAGCATTAAGCTTTGAAAGCCGAACAACAAATAAATTGCAAGATCAAAATAAAAAATCTAACAAAATAATAGTAATAGAGAGATGACGGATGTAAGTATATGTTGATATAGATATGTGATTAGATACAAGAGGGCCAAAACATAGATAAGAAAGGCAACAGAGTATTTCCCCAATCCCCATGCTGTTGCATTTGCCTAATGCAGCTTTGTGAACAGAAGAAGAATATTTGTAATAACCACATTCTATAGTTCAAACAGTAGATATAAACCAAGAAAAATTTATCTATGGAGGGGTGGTAGTGCATTGGCCAAACAGTTTTAAATGGAAAAAGAATCTCAGAAACACAACAGAGAATTTTCTTAAGTCCCTATGATAACATAAAGCTGAAAAATAAGTCCTGAAAAGATAACACCAACATCAACGGCTGACTCCAATGTTAAGAAAACGGAAGAGTTTTACACTATTTCGAGGACTAAAGTGTCATTAGTTTAGTTGCACAAGCCATCATTTCATACTGATTTTAAAGTGCCATGTTCCAGTTGCCACACATGATTTATCAGCAGAAGGCAAAGAAGAAACTTTCATTAAGAAACAGATTAAAAACTCTAAATTGGCATGAACCTGAACAGAACGGCTCTCATCTTCCTGCTTGTTCACAGAATGGACTTCGCTTTCTTCCTTGGCATTTAACAAATGTTTCATTCTAGATGAAGGACTCCTCTCTTTTCTTCTGTGTAAGAAACCCCATCCGAAAAATGCAGAAACTAAAATAATGTACAGAATCGCTAACGAAAACTCTAAACATTTGATCTGCATACATCAAAAAAGAAATCAAGTTAGCCACAGAATGCTTCTAAACATTAAGATCAAGTTGACCACAAGAAACATCCAAACCAAAGCAGGCTGCCTTTAGAACACAGGTATTCCAAATTAGCAGGTAACGGACATCAGTCATATATTAACATTGCAGCATCTAAATGCACATTAGTATCCAAAAGAATCTAGATTCAGAAAGATGCATTTGTATTGGATGGGATCTCACCTTAAGAGACCCAATTGTAATAGAGCAAGAACCTTTGTCGTGTGGAGCAGGAGGTGCTGAATCAGAGCATGCAGGAGAAGAAGGGCAATCACCACAAGAGCAACCCAGTGAAGTGTCCCCACATGAATGAACAGATGTATTCATAGGCTTCATCCCAGATGACTCCAGAATGTTTGATCGGAAATTAATTGCATATGGGGAACCAGGGGTGTCAAGGACTGCTTGCTGACCAATAAATGCAAACCATTCTGCAAAAAATAAGCAGAAACCGAAACGTCAATGCCTAAGACTAAGCATAGAAGCTAAAAATCAAATAGGAGCATCTTGTAATATAGAGAAGAGTTGTAGGAGAAAAAAGTCCATTTAGAAAAAGGATAGAAATAAAAACACAAGGTGGCAATACATCTGCCTGTAAAATTTCCCATCATCAAGTGAATCAAACAATAATAATCCTCATTGCCGTAAGGCAGGTTGGAGTCATCACAAAGAGAACTTCTCAAAAAGACTTCTTATTTTTTGATAAATGATTAAAATTTATTAAAAAATCCAAAATACATAGGGATATAGTTACCAACACTTAGAAATGTCAAAAAGAATATTTCTAACACCTGCATCATTAAAAGCATAAGGAGTTTAAAGAAAACAGAATGTCAAAGTAAAAGATTAGGTAAGCACGAGCATACATTTCTAAAACCTGCATATTAAAAGCACAAGGAGTTTAAAGAGAACAAAAAATGAAAGTAAAAGATTAGGCAAGCAGGAGCATAAGCGATTGGCATCCGAAGCCGCAACACATGATGATGTAGTGACGATGCGTTATCTACGATTTAGAGTATCCAATCCAAGAGGCACCAGATGACCACATAACATTCAAGTGTCCAAACAGTAACACGAGGACAAGTTCTCTGCTCTCTCCAACAAGGGGTAAGTCTGGCCATGGTCTACTTGGCTTGCATCACACTGCCCATGGTCAGGCCTCGTGAGGCACAAGCACAACAAATGAGGTGAAGTTAGGGGTATTCTTATAATTTTCTTGTTGTGGGTTGTTAGTTAGGAATTATAAAGTTCTTTAGGGTTAATTTGGTTTGTTGGAGTTAGTTGTGATTAGTAACGACTTAGCAAGATCAGCTGGTAAGAAGTTAAGAACTACAACTGGTGGTTAGGATTAGTTGAACACGGTCTATAAAAGGTAATTCTCTACAATTTGAGGAGCCTTGGTTTTGCAGTAGAAATTGATAGAGAATTGAGAAAAGAGGATTTGCTTTTGTGTGTTTGAGTGAATTTAAATGCCAATTTTCATTCCATTTCCCTTATATCCACAAATCTCCCCTTCTTCCTTTTCTATTTACTAAGCAAGGCTCCTTCAAAATCTGCCGAAGCAATCAATCTAGGTTAAATTCATCATTTAACAACAAAGCAACAATAAAAACTAGTTTTCATTGAAGCTATTTTAATATACTGATTATATGGATTTTTACTACAAAATTCCTCAGGAATTCTAATTTTACCAAAATATGCGTCCACTAATTTAAAGTTCAATAAAATGCTTTTTGGAGGGAGAAATGTACAAAATGCCCTTCCCATATTTCTTTTCTAAAAGCGGTATTGTCGAACGTTGTAGAACCTGCATGTTGTGCTTGAAATCCAACTCCATCCAACAGGTGCACCACACCATGATTATCAGGCAACCCAAAAATCAGGTATTCCAATCATCAGGTGGGCCATATCATAGAAGACAATTTACATCACCCAAAACTACGAATTCACTTGTGGCCCACCTGATGGATCAGCTTGATTTTCCGGTCGTCTAGTCAACATGGTGGGATGCACTTGTTGGATGGGTTGGATTTCATACACACCATGCAGACCCCATTATGCTCAAATCAACCTCATAGAAAACATATAAGAAGTATTTTGGGCATTTTGATCTCCACAAAAGCACATTTTGGGACTCAGCAGAGCAATTTCTTCGTGAAATCAGAGTTTTTAAGGTATTTTGCAGTAAAAATCCCAAGATAATACAAAAAAAAAAAAGTACAAATAATGTTTTAAGAATAGTTGGTAGAGTCCCTCACCTCTGAAATTCTGAGCACCAGCACCAATAAAATCCATGGCTCGAACATTCATGGTCCCAAACTTTACATCTTTGCAAGAGTTATATAACTCTTCGCCATATGAATCAGTCACATAAAAGTCAATCCCATCGACTGTCAGATTGTTATTAACCTAAAATCAAAAAATAAGTTTGCTTGAATGAAACTTGATACTCATGTAAGTTGATATCAAACCAAATCAACATGTCAGAAAATACTGAGTATGATGCGCATCAAAAAAATATTTTCTCAAAACTCAACAACATAATGTTTCCAATTTAAAGAAACATCTGAACTGGAAGTGAAAAGCAATAGTTGCAAAAGGACATTTATAAATGTATACAGTGAAATGGAAATTTGTATTCCAATTTCCAATGCGATAGAGGAAACACTTCTAGATTGCTATAAATATGATAAAGTATGAGTGTGTGTTCGTGAGTGTGTGTGGTCAAGCGCGCGTTGGTGTGGGTTTTTGGTGGGGAGGGGACCATGGTTTGTTAGTTTTCGTATACAAATAGCATGTCATAGCACCACCAGACATGTAACACAAAGGCACACCATGATGGATTCACAAGGCCCCGAGAAACAGAGACTCTGTAGCTCACATGCAAAGCTATATGGCACCACTTGATGAACCAGATTGATGGCACCTACAATGAAGTAGGGGTGTACTACTCAGACAAGGAGATATTTCTCTTACAAAAGCCATCTCTCCAACTGCCACCTCAACCAGCTGGGTCAACCATAAACCACTATTCCCTACGTCAACTTCTTCATTTCCCTGGTACTTGTGGAAAATGGTGAATGCCCAATGGCAGCCATGTACCACAATGTCCCACAACGTCTCCCTAAGCCATGATACTCTGAAGCTGCATTTCAAAACTCTCATCTGTCAAGAAAGATGAAAATCATTGTTGGTAAACAATTTGATGTTCCCATTGTCAACCTCGTAGGACAATATCAATTTTTTGCCTGAGGAAACCAGTTTTTGCGAAAAGGCAAGTCATTTAGACCATGGAAATCAACAAAATCTGAGAAGATGTGGATGTTCAACACAATTTTCACTCCCATTGCCTGGTTCAACCATCTAACAATACTCAAGTAGGCCATCAACAGGCCAGGACTGGGAATGCATTCGGCACAATGTTTTCGAAATCATATTGCATTGCAAATCATAACAGGGGTCGAATAATATCAAATTGCATATCTATTGTAAATCTTAGGATTTTTTTCTGATTGCTTACAAATACTGAACACGTCTGAAAAATATAAATAAATCAAAAAAGATAAAAACTCATCAATAATCCATTTCCCATCACCATGCACCAACAAAAGTAATGCATGTCATGATATTATCAATTGAAAACATGTATGTACAGTACACATATCATGATAGTAAAGGATTCTTGTCTTTTTTATTTTTATTTTTTAATTGTCTTTCAAGGAATTTACCTTAAAAACACACAAGATTCCTTTAATAATTTTGTTCTTTTCTACCTTGAGTGTAAAATTACGTTGGAGAAAATGGCATTTGATTCCAGTGACTAAATAAAAAGATATATTGATTTCGGCATTTGATTCCAGTGACTGATAAAAAGATATCTTGATTTCTTCGTTTGGGGTCCCTCCCTCTCTCAAGAAAATTGAAGGAAAGTAATTAGACGTATGTAATACGAAACATAATCGATTGAAGAAAACTCTGAAATGACCTTTAAGCACAATTTTACTATTACTGCCTGAATGCAATAAAATTCTGGTCACCTAGAATACTACTGCCAACAACCACGTCACTAGAGCAACAGCTGAGGAAAATTAATCACAGGCGTATACATCCACAAACAGCTTATAAACTCAGAATCCAGAATTTCAAATTTGAATAAGAGAAGCCAATAAAAGTGCTATTTACATTTCCAGATAGAACACTCATCAAATTCATTACAAACATAACCAGCCAAGATCAATGTCAAGGAGCAGGAAAAATAAATGTCATTACTCAATATAAAAGAGAACGTAAAATCTGCCATAATTGATGTAGCAAAGAAGCTTCAGACCTTGGAAATAGAAGTCACATTGATGAAAAGGCTTTGATTCGGAGAGCAGGACAGCTCACAGAAAAAATTTAAAAAGTTCCTAAGACATGCAGGGCAACCTACGAGAAAAGGAATTGCCTGCAAGCATAATCACAGGATCCAATGAGTGATTGCATGACGATAACCAAAATAGATGAAAAACTTACATAAGACAATGTCTACATAAGAGTTAGGAAAAACCATTCCCAGAAGGGATGAGCTCGACCCAAAAAAAAAAAAAAAAATGAGAACTGCATCGTTCAGGAAGTAGTCTAAAGAAGAAAAGTTTTTCTCAATTTTAGAACTTTCTACTTACTGAATCTATTATGCCAAACTACAAAATGACGAAACTCCACAGTAAAAATCGAGCAGAATTACAGGCTAAGCACACATACCCAAAAAAAAAAAAATACTTGCCCAGTACTGAAAATAGATGTTAAATTGGAGGTCACAGTGCCATCAAGAGAACTCATGGAAAAAAATTTGAAGGTTTTATCATTTGACAGAAATTGAATGAACATTTATTTGATCTTGATCCTTGTGGAGCGAAAAAATACTATATCTGCACGGGCCTCCTAATAATATCCATAAATGAGGAACAGGTTAGTTACTATAGAACCATGCACCATAAACAACAATCTCAGATGTATTCAGCAAAGCATTTTTCATGGGGATGATGTGCTTAATATGACCCATCAAACAAACATGCATTTTCAGAATGCTCAGATGTACGATATGTGACCTGACAAATCAGGTTAACCATGTAAGATTATTTTGCAGCAAAGCTCGTTAAGAGGTTGCTTCTGTAGACCAATTAATATTTCGTTCTTGTCTTCTTCTTCTTCTTTTTTCTGCAACAAGGAAAAACTAACTACAACCCTGCTTGGCGAAATAAGAACCTTCACTTTTATGCAAAAAAAGGTTCAGGCAACTAATTTAGCTTCACGCCAATGTGCAGAAATGGATCATTACAAATGGTAAATAGTTTCAAGCACACTATGCAAGACAAGTCCAGAACATTCCATATATTGGGTGAACAAGTACATCAAAATGCTCATGAAAGATGTCTGTTAAACATTGCCGATCTCACCAGGCAATGTAAGGGTGTGGTGCATGGTATAGTATTGATTTTTACCCCAGCAGAATATAATATTCAAAATACAAAAGATAGGATTGCATAGAGTTGCTCTACATCTGTTTTTAGTTTTGCATGTGGATACAAACAAAGATATGCACATGCATTTTGATCAATAAATTTGACTTGATCCATCACATTGTGAACTATGAAGAGGGTCGAAAGACAAGCAATAAGCTGAATTTTCTCTACATCACATTGTGATCCTTCTACAGGTATATATAATGACAGAGCACATTATAAATGCTGTGGATGGATAAGGACTCCTTACCTACAGAGATATACAGTTGTGTAGTCCTTGCCTAGATATTGCTAAGGTGTCCTTACAAAGATTTAAACTTGCCTTCCTACTCCAAAGTCTACAAAATTACATAGCTAAAGGACAAGGACAATAAAGGAATCATACCCTTGCTTAAGACCCAATACAATTAAGGGAGAGATCTTAATACCCCTTGAGTTAACTATCTCAATAGAGGATATGGTTGCTTCCTGTCCACTTAAAAACACTGTTTAAGCAGAAATTTGGTGAAGATAATTGCAAATTAGGAATGGGTGGAAACCACAGCACTTGAACATCTCCTACAATGATCTCCTCACAGAGTAACAGGCAATCTCTGTCAATGCTTTGAGCATGTAAACAAATGAACATAGACCATATAGCTAGTATTTGTTTTTGTGTTTTTCTTTAGGACCCTGATTTTCTATCTACATCAATGGGGGTTGTTGCTACAGTTGTACTAGGGGATGGCTTGCATCAACTCACATAAATGGATACATTCAACATTATATATATCTATAGACACCCCACCCAGGCTAGCAACTTGATAAGGTATGGATGATTTTTAGGAGCTGAACCTACACCCCACACCCTACCCAAAACCGCAGTCATTTCCCAAACCTGATCCAAACCCTAGCCGAACCCGAGCCATTCCATTACCCCAAACCCTAACTAAACTCAAGCCATCACCCAAGCCAAAGCATACCCAAACCTTCACCCACAATCAATCCATTTTACGAGCCAATTTTGAGCCATTTTCAAGCCAAATATCCAAAACGGATTTGGGGCCGCTCTCAAGGCTCAAAAAAAGGCCCATCGGCCAAATTGCGAGAGCTACCTGAGCGGTAATCCGATTACCGCCTGCTCTCAAGAAATGTGTCCGGAGCCAGCTGGCTGAGATTCGGAGTCAACAGAGGTCGGGTGGTAGTCAGACTACCGTCGGCGATAATCCGATTACCGCCCTCTCTCGACAAATGTGCCATCTGAGCACACAGCTGTTCCTCCCTCCCAAATTCAACTCTCTTATACAATTAACCCCAAAACTTACCTTATTTACCATCCTACCAAGCTCAAGAGCCTATAAGAGAATGCCATGTGGCATTACCCTTCTCTCAACCAATCACAAGCCACCACATCATTCTTTACCCTCCAAAGTCCTAAGAATTACCAAATGTCATCCTAAAAGGCTATAAATACCCTTCCTTTCTCTCCATCAATAATCAACCAAAACAACTATCAATCCATCAAGAAAAGGAGAGTGAGAGAGAGAGAGAGAGAGAGAGAGAGAGAGAGAGAGTGAGTGAGAGTGAGAGGGTGTGCTTGAGTTCTCAAGCTCCCATCTTTTTAGCCCCCTCTAACCTCCTCCAGCCACCTCTTTGTCTCCCGATCCTACTCAAGCCAATCATTCTCAACCATGGTGCACCCAAACATCCAAACCATTTCAAATGCAAGCCAAAGATCATGTAATCATCACTAGCATTCATATTTTATCACATCGCATCATTACTTCCCCCCCCCCCTGCTCCTCTAGATTACCATTGAATGTATGCTCTGTGACTTGCCAGAACTCTGGATCCTATCGCATCAGAAACTCATGGTGGCCTAGTCCATTTTAATGATATTTTAGCATCATCACATCTGTTCAAAACTCTTCTAGACATTCTTTGGACATATGCTCTGCGGCTTACCGAAATTTCAGACCCTACTACATCAGAAATCCGAGTCTGTCTAATCCCATTTCAATCTTATCATTCTATCCCTTAAGACTATTTTAACACACGAAATGGAGATCGTACATCCGTACAGACAAAGAGGGTGCCTAACACCTTCCCTCTTTGTAACTGAGGTCCCTTACTCAGAATCTCCAATCGTAGATTAGGAGTTAATTTAAAGCAAGAGAGTCTTCGGATTCTTTAGCTTTACATATTCTGCAGGTTCTATCCAACTGCGGGATTTCCAGTTAGGTGGCTAGTGGCGACTCCAAGTCTACTTCACATCAACAATCCAAATCAGTTCGATAACCCCCATCACCATCAGGAAAACGCCAAATGACAAAATTTGCGTGGGCGCCGATTTCCCACGTTCACAGTACTAGCGATACAAACAATAATATCGGCCAATATTATTGGTATCGCAGCCAATGTTTTAAATAGCGAATAGTGTGTAGAGCAACGTTCACTCCTCCGAAGCACGAGGTAGCATGCTATAAGCTACCTATTACTTCTAGATCTTTAATAAAGGTTGTGCTTGGTTACACTAAATACCAAGAAATTTAATGATATTTTGCACTAAATTACAAGGACTAATAGTGAAATTTCATGATATATTGGTGCAACCAAATACAACCTAAAAAATAGGAAAAATAGGGAAAGATTAACTATAAAGAAAAAGAAATAGCACCAGAATTGGTATAATACTGTTAGTATTATTATTTTACTAAAATCATTGAAAAGATTAACTAATTTTTATTAAAAAGTAAAATGTAACAAATCATTGAAAGCATTAATTGATTTTTTATTTCATTAATTGCTTCAAAAAATTAATTGATGTTTTTAAATGAAAAATAACTTGCAATTTAAGCCACGTTGTGTGAAGTGTAGGCTATGTAGTGTGTGGAGTACGTAAATTAGCATGTAGCGTAGGCTACATGCGAATCACAATTTTCATTAGCTAGATAGCATTAAGGCTAAGCTACACTACATAGCTTAAGCTGCATGCTACATGGCGTAAGCTATTTAAAATGTTGATCGCACCATACCAATATGAAGAATTTGGGAGTAACGATTTTTACAAAATCTTGCATATTGTATTGATGATATCAACCATAATTTAGTGGTATCCGAAATATCGCAAGGTATTGGCTAGCTCACTTTAGTATTTGCGCACTTCATCTTTGATACATGCATGTTGTCACATATACTGATGATAATCAAAGACGTTCCAGCGAAAATAGTTAAAGATCAAGAAATTTGAAGGAATTAAAAATTAAAAAAAAAAACACCAAAAAATTCAATCTTCTGGAAATTTTTCTTAGGTGATCTCTTCCTAGGGGTGTTCTAATAACTCCGCTCAAGCATTATTCAAAAAATTGGTATCGCGTTACGTATCGCATCCTTAAGATATAGATATGTATCGGTTATCGTAAAGGATATGCCGTTTGTATCAGGTATAAAGGATATGCCGTTTGTATCAGGTATTTTATCGCACTTTTGGGGAAACATGGGGAAACATTAGGAAAATGGTTGAATTTTTCAATGAAACTTCAGGGATTGTTAAAAAAGACATAAATACACATTTTTAATTCATAACCTCTCAAAAAAGAAGTCCACATAATAGGTTTCCTTTGTATAAGGTCATAAGCTATGTTATGTCTAACTGAACTAATGCAAGTATATTCAAATTGAATGCATAACATTTAGAGTGTATGTGATGATCATTTCATCAAACACTCCTAAATACTTCGAAATGTCTCAATTGACAGCTAGTTGAAGGAAAATTTTGAAAAAAAAAAAATATTTTAATAATTTTTTATTAATTTTTAATTAAAAAATGATTTGTATTTTTCAAAAATTAACAAGGACTTAACAAATCAGTAGATCAGCCCTTGTAAATGCTTGATTTTATGTTTGGAGTGTAACATTGCAAGCAATTTAGAAGAAATTTGGGAAATTTTGAATTTCTCCAATTTTTCCCAATCGGACTACCCATACTCAAATTTCGAAATTAGAGTGCATGTGATGATCATTTCATCAAATACTCCCAAATACTTTGAAATTAGTCTTAATTGATATCTGGTTGAAGGAAGTTTAAAAAAAAAAAAAAAAGGAGAACATGAAGAACCAATGGATATAGAAATCAAAGCTCCAACTCCATGATTTTTCATGCAAAACATGAAGAACCAATGGATTTATAACCATTTTACATTGATTTAACATAAATTCAAAAAAAGAGGGGATCGAAAATTGAAAATGCTCACTAGATCAAAGATGTGGGATATATCGGCACTACCTGTGCATTTCGTATCGTGCAGGTGGGATAAAAGATATATCGTGGGATATATCGGCTGATATCGTTGATATTTAAAACATTGCGCTCGAGAACTCAAAGGTGAGGAAACGTTGTTAAAATTTGTTTTCTTTCTACATGTTAACATGGATTTTTTGTAGAAACCCATTTTTCATGTATAGACATGGATTTGAGGGGGAAAATCAAATTCTAAAGGGAATGGAAGAAATTGAGAAAATGTAATTTCTCCATTTCTACCCTTTAAAATCATAACGCAAGTGTAGAAAATTTATATGTTGATGAGTGTCGACCGATCAACAGATTGGCCACTCTTTCCTCTTTTAAAAAGGCAATTAATTTTTTTAATAATTAAAATTATTAGTTTTATTAAAAATTGCAAAACAAAATTAAGATCATATTGATTATTGTATAGGAAATATGTAATGTGGAAATCATTACATATTTTTGTTAATAAAATCTTGAATATTTGAAGAATATTCAATTAATTAAAATAATATGAAAATTCAAAACTTTCAAAAACTCGTTAATTGCTATCTTTGACTTTCTTATTATTGCATCTTATTGTATAGGTAGTCTAAAATGTCGAGAAGAGGGAGGAACATTGGTTGGCAACATGTACAACCACTTGGGAAGAACAGGTCCAGGTCCAAGTGTAATTATTGTGGTCATGTCTCAAGGAGTGGGAGGAATTCTCAATTGAAGGAACACTTGGTAGAGGATTGCCAAAATGTGAAAGACTATCCTAGTGTTCTAAAGGACGTGCGCAAATGAAGAACACTCGATGCTCGATTATAACACAGAGTAGGAAGCACATGATGGTGGAATTAGAAAGGAGTTTCACATCCTATCTGAGATCTATAGACCGTGGACGAGGAGAAAAAAGGTGATGACTACAATGACATGGCGTACCCTAATGACTGTGTGATAAAAAGTGACAGATGGCACATAGGATATGAATTAGATGCAATGGTTTAAGGATACTAGGCCTAGGTTTGAGGGGTCCAAACATGCGGTTGGTGGGCGCTACAAAGGGTGAGGGTAGTAGGAGGTGGGCAAAAGCAATAGATGAGAGGTTGGTGAGTTCACGGCTGAGGTTGGGAGTAAAAGGGCTGGAGTACAAAGCAATTGGGTGCGG